>CM070078.1:49926348-51171345 GCA_036250285.1 Pyrocoelia pectoralis
GGGATAACATGTTCCAAATTGTGCATGAAAAATGTTTTAAAGTGATTTGAGCGCGTCTGCAATTCAGGTTAATGATTTATGTTCTTGCGTATGTCACGAAAAAAAAATTGCAGACAATTCGGATGTGGATAAGTATTTTAATTAAGCATTTAAATCATAGTTTGCTAAAAAATGGTACTTCAATTGTTTAATTAACATACTTATCCACATCCGAATTGTCTGCAATTTTTTTTCGTGACATGCGCAAGAACATGAATCATTAACCTGCATTGCAGACGTGCTCACATCACTTTAAAACAGTGATTTTATGTTATCCCCAGGTTCAGAGCTTGCGACCATTTTTAAAAACAATTTTACATCATCTTCAACGTAGTATGATTTGCAGACGTGCTTTTATCACTACCTAAAATGACGCTGAGCTGCCGCCCTATAAGCTTTTTCTGTTGTATTTTTCTTACTTTCACAATAAATATTTATATAATTTTTATATACCGTACCTAAACTAGTTCCATGCTAGAAAAAATATGTATACTAATTAATTAAGAGTGGTTTATTACTTAAAAATGAGATTGAGTAATATTATTTTAGTTTTAGGCAACCAAATCACACGGTTGAAGCCGTAAAAATCTAAATCCTACTGTAATACCTTGTAGATGTTAAAAAGGTACACAACGGTAATAAAAAACCAAGCATATTGAAAAAAACAATGTCCTCTTTAATTGTGATTTAATTGTTACAAATTGTAAAATATATTTTATAACAGAAAGATACATCAAATTAAGAAAGAAAAAAACTAAGACTGAGCGAGTGAGCGTCGCGACAAAGAGGTTAGTTATATTACTTGACCTGCGCGTGCATTCTAGATGTGAACAATTAAGAAAGACAAGGCTTCTCACACCAAAACTTCAATACTTGTTTGCATTTAAGTTCTTTGGTCGCAACGCGCTCTTTATCTGAGACTATGAGCACAGAAGAAATAATTTCTTCTGTGCTATGAGCACTCCACAAAACGCCATGAGTCAACCAGCACCCCTCTTCCGTCGCCACTACGTAGGCTACCATAAACAAAAACCAACTGGCAATTACTTAGTGCTTAAAATTGATTGTTAACGCGTAAGATTACTGCGAAATAAATAATCAAATTACTCTGATGTAACTAATCATAAAATAGCATATCCATTTTTTGAGGGCCTCTCCGGGGCCCCCTTGGGCCGGGGGCCCTCGGCGATCGCCGACCAGCCGCCCTTACCAGTCCGGGCCTGACCATAACTAATGGATACAGTTCGCAGAGGATCACCCTGTATACAAATGATAGAAGTTTTAAATAGTTTTATTTGAAAACTACATTACAAGATCAGTAAATAACAATTAAATTACAAATACAATATATCGTAGTGGCCAGGACGGTAAAGTAAATGAACACTTGGTGTGGTACCCTCGGGTAGATCGTGTTCGATGTTTGATTTACTACTACCACGATCCATATATACAACACGTACACCCGTATTTAAAGCGGCGCAAGCAGCCATAATGTGAATGTGATCACTTTCTTTGTACATCGGTTCAACTTCCTGATGACAAAAGTCTGACACCTACAACAATACACGATAATTATCGCCTTTTACTTGAACAACAATTAAATCAGACCGTTCTGCCACCTTCAATAAAGCAACTATAGAACTCTTGATCTCTCTGTAAATGGCCGCTCGTTAGCAGACGTAAATAGACAACCATATAATCGGAATAACCCTGCTCGTTAAAAAGCGAATGGAGCTCCTTTTTTGCATCGTTTACACCTTTTATATCACGTACCCGTTTAAGTACATCCATAAACTGTAACCACGGGATTAAAAAGGACAAAACACTGGTGAAACTTACGGTTTCGTAAAAATCGTCAACGGTAAATTCGGGAAAACCTAACGTGAGCAGGTCCGCCTTGCTCGTTTCGATTAATTTAAAGAACTGTTCTAACTCATTCGCATTATCCAACATTTTTTCTATCATCGCATAGGTAAACGCACGAAAAAAACAATTACCGTCCGGTCTAGTTCTACGTATATGTTTGTATTTGGAGGATAAATCTTTAATTTTCTCTAAGTAGACGTTATCATTGGAGTATTCATTATTTAACGATACTATCGGTTCTAAATCACCAACTAATGCTGTCGTTTCTGAAATCTGAGAGACATTAGGTACAATGAACCCGAATATGTAATTAATTATAATACTTCACGCTCTATTTGACGTTGTTGTTGCATTATTAACTCGTCCTGATTTCCGGTACCAATAGCAGGATCGTTTTCGGATTCATCCCCCATTTTTATTCAACAAAATAAATTGAAATTATTTTTTTAAGTGTTTTGTTTTGACAATTGCCGGCGTTTCAACAAAATTTTCATTCGTTCCAATTCTTAAAGGTGACAATTCTCAACTTTCCCAACCTTTACTATATACAGGGTAGTGCCTTGGAGAATGCATTAGCGGCTTGGCTTCCCAAATTATTTTACAATTTACAATAAATATTCAAATAAATCACTGTAAGACAGTCACCAAGTAAGTAGTATCGTAAAATAATGCTACCAAATGATAATTCTTGTTCTGTAGCATTCCTTTCCTATTTTAATTCTTATAGATTCTTAAATATTTTACATTCTGGATTTTGAATTACGATGGGAGGGTAGTGAGAAGTCCATACGTACATAGGCCACTTATATTCGGGCCCTTTGTGCTACTTCCCTGATTAAAGTGGCCCGATCCCGCAAACTCACTCAAGCCATCCCAAACGTGAGATAAATCTGAGGGTGCTGGAAGAGGAAGTGGCCATGTTCGACCAAGATTCTCCCAACAGGGGTCGTCTCAGTTAGACAAGTACGGGACATTCATAAAGTATAGTGGTATGCAGTTCATCGTCTATGTAACATCCTCTACGGGATGGTGATTTGACCAAGCTCATTCGGTGCAGAAACGCGCCAGACTGCGAGATGGTCGCCCGAGGACCTTTGGCGTGTGACGACAATCTAACATCAAGTCCCACCTAGCTTTGTGCTGTGCTTGGATGTCTGGAATTGTTAAGTTGTCTACAGTTGATACTACAAAGTGGAAGGGTTGGGTCTGGACCATAAAACGGTTGTTTTGAGGTCAGTCGGACCAGTTGATTTTTCATTAATAATAATAATATGTGTGATTGTACAAGTAAGAGGTAAGACTACTTAAATCGTCATTTCCCTCTAGCGAGGGAATTCTAAATTACATTTAAAAACGAACTTAAATGTAAGTTACCAGCACAAGGTATTACACAGGGGCGAGCTAAAATTGTAATCGTTTCGATAAAAATAAATTCACGAAATTCGACCAAACAAAGATGTTTTCTTATAGGTTATTGAACAATTAAATACTTTACACTCGTTTTCTTTAAAGTCGCACCGTTACAGGTAAGTATGGCTCACTTTCGAAAAATAATAATGGTGTCGTTTCTTCAATTATTGTAAAAAGGAGACACAGTTACAGGTGGATTTCGCACTTTTTGTACATTAAACGATTGTCCTTATGAATCAAACTAATATATTCTGAACTTTCTGCAAAGGGTACAGGTGAGGTACTAGAGGTGGGTACTACTGGGGTTGGAAAGAGAAACTCCTGGGTACATTGTGATGAAGGAAATGAATGGGGAGAAGCTGAGAGTACAGACTACAAAAATGGTGTTGAAGTACAAGGAGGGCCTGGTGAGAGGAAGAGGAGGGAATCTGCTGCAACACTGTTGGAGAGAAATAAAGAAACGAAAAATAGAGTATGATCAAGAAAACAGGCGGAAATATTACGAAATGTGAGGAGAGGTGGAAAGGAGAAGAGATATGGAATTGGAAGTCGCCACAAGGACAGAGATACGGAAATGCAATAAAGAAGGGGAGATGTAACGAGAGCAGAAGGGTATTAATATTTACTCGTAGTCACCCACAGCCACAATATTGATATGACCAAGCGTAGGTGGATTGATGTTAGTGGGAGAGACTTGTGGTCTTATTATTAAAACTAATTTTATTTTCCAAAAAAGAGAGAAACAATTTCTCAACATTAAAAGGAAAGTTTTTCATTAA
The DNA here is from genome assembly GCA_036250285.1 of Pyrocoelia pectoralis. Taxonomy (NCBI): domain Eukaryota; kingdom Metazoa; phylum Arthropoda; class Insecta; order Coleoptera; family Lampyridae; genus Pyrocoelia; species Pyrocoelia pectoralis. The sequence goes on from CM070078.1 coordinate 49,930,443, forward strand.
GAAAATTAAACAACTTTAAAATCATTTATTTACAAGATTTTATAATATACTTAAATTTAGATTCCATTAAAAAATATATTCAAAACACATGTACCACATAATAATCATAAAAAAAAGATATGAGCTTGCATCCGAAAAAGGGTAAATTAAAGTATAATTATGAAACTAATTAACAAGAAATTGTCAAGAAACATACATGAACTAACTACGCAGTGCCCATGCACCATTAAAACATGTTACTTGTATAATGATAACACAACAAAAACAAAAATCTAAACTAATATGTGATTGGTCCATAAATTACCTTTAGTGCATTGTTACCAGTATTATAAAAAAAAAACACCCAAAAATTAAAATCACCATTAACTGAAAGTGAGGAATGTGTTCTATGAATATTAAAACCAAACGTTTACTGTGTCGCTGTCGGAGATGGTGGAACGGGCATTTGGGGTGGTGCTAATTTCGATGCAAAAGCAACGATAGCTAAAAGAATTTTGCGTAAGATTGTAGGCATAGTAGGTTTGGAGGCCGTCGATTCCAGTAATATTCTCAATTCGTGGAACATATTTCTTGTGTATGGATTACGACGAGATGTATACCTCTGGACTAAGAAGTGATAGTAAATAAAAGGCGTTAACAAGCCTGCCTTTCCCCTAAAAACAAACAAAGCATTAATTACAGTCACACTTATGGGAGATTCCATCCCAAGTGGTCTAATTTTTGAAGTCACCCACACTGACCATTATCAATTTTCCTGAAACTTTATGTGGGATCCACCCTAAAAATGAACCTGTGCAAAATTTCATGTCATGACATCACGTATGGAAACTGTGGCCTTCCATTTGGAGGGTTTCTCAATGCATCAGCGACAGAATGGAGCAAAACACAATTTTTGAGTCATTATTACTACAAGGCAAAAGCATGTAAGACTCTCTTACTACCATGTCGGGTATAACTTTTGCTGCTGAACCTGAAAAACGTGGTCTGGCGAGATACAATTTGCTTATAAAATATGAGGAAAATACGGAGGTAATTTTAAGGTCCCTTCCCATATTATCTTCATTCAGAGCCATTGGTTTCTATTGGGGCATAAACATTAAGTTGCCAAAAATGAGCTATGTCCAGAGTCAAATAAAAGTGACTTACACCATTTGAGAGATGCCCACTGGAAAGAGCACTTGGATTTGGCAGAGATGAAAAATAAGACTCAACTTTGTGAAAAATCGTTCATAATGCACTGTAGTAGTAAAATGGTGCGATGTGTTAACTTAATTAATCAAGACGGATAAGACCAACAATCAGCAGTTTGATGATGTTCCTCATTAACATTGAACTGTTCAATCGTCCCCCGAGATTGTGACTGTTGGGTCACAATTCAAATTTGTGATGAAATGAACATGGATACGTACCCTGAAACTCAGTTGCATTCAAGCTCTGTACAAGATAATATATATTTCTGGGGAGGCTGTGAGTCTTTGTATTACTGTTATTTTCTGGGAACCAATCATATCTCAGGAATGCGTTGGTCCATGATGGCTATGCCACTACCAATTCTGTTGGAAATTATCCTCTAGCATCCCCATCTCCAAGGGACCAAGCATATCCGCCACAGGTGGGTTCACTTTTTTCAGAAGTTCCCAAGCCTCCATGTTAGTTTCTTATCTAGGTTCCAAAGGCTACTTTGGGTTTCTTCGTCTTGGTTCCCAAGTTATATTGTTGACGGTGTCTTCATCTAGGCTCCAAAGCCTCAAGTGGGTTTCTTCATCTTGGTTCCCAAGCCTGTTGTGTTCATAATCGCTGCTTCATGAAACTAAATTGTTCTTTCATGCTTTATGATATGGTTTCAGGAAAATTGTACTGTCGTCTTGTTGAAGGAGCTGGAATATTCATAATGATCTGCTGCTGCGGCTCAAGCAAAGTGCAAAGAGAATGGGGCTAGTAGTAAACGAAGAAAAGACAAAGTATATGGAATGGACCAAGAGTGAAGTAAAGTTTGGAATAGTGACGTTAAAGGGAAAACAGTACACATTTCAAGAGGTAGAATCATTTATGTACTTGGCCGTGGAATTCACTAGGAAGCCAGATATAAACAAAGAAATCCAGAAGAGAACTCTGAAGGGAAATAGGTGTATGTACAGTACAAGCTAAGGAATGTGTTGAACAGTAAAATATTATTTAGAAGTGGTAAGATAAGAATATATAAAACACTTCTGAGGCCCATAGTATTATTTGGTAGCGAAACATGAGTAATGGATAAAGCAGAACAAAAAAGCATTGGAGAGAAAAATTCTGCGCAAGATCTATAAAGGAAGGAAGGTGAAATCTAGCAAAGAAGAAGCAACAAGGAACTAAAAGAATTATTCGACCAGCCCAACATAATAGGTACAGCTAAAGGGAATAGACTAAGATAGATGGGCTATTCGGAGCGAATGGATAGCGAAAGGGTACCTAAAAGAATTATAGATAATATTGGAATTGGAAGAAGAAGGAAGAGAGGAAGACCTAAAGCGAGAAGGATATAAAGGAAATGAAGATCAAAAATTGGAGAAGTAAATCCAAGGAGAGAAAGGAATGGAGAAGAATACACCAAGCCATGGGCCTTCTAGGCCTGCAGTGCTAATTATATATACATACCAAGTTGTAAACATCTACTACAACAGTGGATTACGAATAATTTTTCATTAAGTTCAGCCTTATTTTCCATCCCTTTGCTGCATCCAATCTAAGATGAATCAAGAAAATAATGTGCTATTTCCAGTGGTGGCGGAAAAAATAATATCCGTATGTGACATAAGTCACTTTATTTGACTGGACATTGCTCATTTTTGGCTCCAATAGAAACCAAGATAAGTGGCTCTGAATGAAGATAATATAGGCTAAGTCACACTTGGCTACTTAGTCGCTGCTATAGAGCGTTCAAACCTCCAAATGCAGTATGGGTTCTTATGGAGTAACTCTCTCTTTTACTATCTTTAATCATTCGCAAATAACGGTATCCTTGTTCTTCATAGCAATGTTATCAAATGTAAAATGTAATTTAATAACACATCAACTGTCAACTCCTTGTACCTACTGTCAAATTATTGCTCGCTTCTTTTACGATATTTATCGAATTAAACTAACTCCATTTATTAAAAATCGTTCTTTTTAGAACGCCTACATCTCATTCACCCGTCTTATATAAGGTATAATGATGAATATTCAAGTTATTTTGTATGTATTAGAAATTGTGTCTCTCGGACCGTAGAGACAGTATTATTATAACCGTATTACGGTATTATAGGTGCACTAATCCATTGGTATAATAAGTTTGCCAATCCTGCACTGTTTTCCCATAAGACCCATACTGCATTTGGAGGTTTGGACACTCTATAGTAAAATAGCTGCTACTGAAAAGTTGTCACACGCAAACCTTGGCAGCTGCTACCTAGTAGTTGCGAGTTGTATACAAACAATATCACAGAGAGCACGTGCTGATGCAACTAGCCGGTAGCTCAGTATGTCACACTGGGCGACAGGTTGCTACTTGGTAGCTGCTAGTTGGTCACGTGACTCACTCGCCCAACTTAGTAGCTTGGAAAATAGAACATGTTCGATTCTTGATGCTAGTGAACTTTGATTAGCGTGCTACTGTTAGTAGCTGCTACTACCTACGTCACACTAGCTACTTAGTAGCCACTCTTTCGATAGCTGCTAGTAAAGTAGCCAAGTGTGACTTAGCCTTTAGCGAATTTGCGAAGTGGCAGCTTTGCTTCACTCATTAGTCATGAGATATCTGGGCCTAAAGTTTTTATAAGGCACTTTGACCCCCTCTGCTGCCTCCTGAAGTAAATTTTATCTCACCAGACCACGTTTTTCAGGTTCAGCACATTGGTACCCGACTTGGTAGTAAGAGACTCCTACATGCTTTTGCCTGTGGCGGATGCATTGAGAAGCCCTCCAAATGGAAGGCCACAGTTTCCAAAATACTTGATCTTACGACATGAAATTTTGCTGATGTTGGTTCTATGCCCACACCAAGTTTCAGCTGGTGAGTGTGGACCCTCGACACTACTTGAGAGTGAATAACTCTTATAAATACTTACGATAAGACAAGAATAACACATAAAGGCATCAATACGATTTCTGTAAGGCTAATTAATCGTAAAATGTTTCTCGATTGGAATTCTACGAGTGATATTAAAAGACGGGCACCCCACCACGCATTATGGCCCAAATTCTAGAAAAGGTTCACATCAATAAAATTTACAAACAAATAGGATTAAAATAGATGTAGAACATTAAGTTTTTAAATATTCTCACGATTCAACATCATAATTTCACATTAATTACAATACACAGTGGTTAACCTTGAAATGTAAAATGTTGAACTTTGACTGTTTAAAAATACTTACATCTAGAAGAGTTAACGAATAACTTGCAGAATGTAAAATTGCGAAAAGGACAATCGGTACGAGAACCACTGGGAGCGCTGTTAAGGAAAAAATTGGAAAACGAATTAGCTTTTAGTATTTCGTAAAAGGATACTATTAATCGGAGCTACGTAAATAAAAATTAAGGAGTAGAATAGATAGTGGCAACTGTCCTCCGTTAGTAACTGTGCCACAAATACTCTCGTAAATTGAACCGTTCCTAATCGTTGATGCAATCTTAAAGCACTGGTCGCAGCGTTCGATAAGAGAGCTTTGTAATAGGAACTGTGTGCATTTCTGAAAAATGATAAGAAATTTCCACTTTCACCGCTCAATTGGGTCAAATTAATTAACTTACCCGAATAAGGGTATAAAGTAACCCATTGTAAATATTATTGTAAAAATCCTCGTAGCCCAAAGTGCAACATCAATTTTATGGGATAATACGTGCTGTTTTAATGCCTCGATGTTTAAACCTCGTTGGGGTGGTTGTTGTTGCGGTGGTGGTGGTGGTGTCGTGCCCTCCGTATTATTACCTGTGCCATCACTCATTTTTCCTCACTTCTTTGGGATTCTTATTAAAATTCGAAAAATATCGGCGGACTTACTCACGATTTTAATGTTCAAACTTTCACCTTTGACGACAGTTCAAAAGATGAGATGTCTAAAAAACGTATTGCTAATCGTGAAGTTAGCTGCAGTGTGTGCGACCGACTACGAGCTTTGTTGCCAAACTTCTTTTTGAAATAATTAAAGCGGGTAAACAAAGGAACACAATAAAAAATCGGAACTACCGTGTAATTTGAGCTAAATTTTAATTTGTATTAATTAATAAGGTTATTAATAAAACAGATGAGTTAAAGAATAGTTATTTAAAACTGTTTTCAATCAATGTACAGTCTTTGACAAAATGTGAGGTCGCTTGGATACTGTGACTTAGGCAACCAACATATCACATAGTAGATTGTAGACGATGTTTAACGTGTATTTGTAACATTTATAAGACAGCGAAACGATTAGTTTTAGTTAAATACAATGGTTTTAGCATATTCACAAATTCCATTCTTTATCTATAAATCTTCATACACATCGTTTTTCATCTACTATACGATATGTTTGTTGCCTAAGTCACAGTATCCAAGGGCATTACAAAAGTCAAAGACTGTACATGGGCGAAATTTTACTCACAAATTTATAGGTATGACTTTGGTAACGGATAAAGTCGTGAAAGCAAGCAACTCAGATAGTAGTGTTCTGACAACATTTCATAGTTAATCAGCTAAGTCACAACTGTTAATTAATTTTAAAATACGTAGAAGAATATTTTTAGTAATAAGAACGTGAACATATTTTTAATTTCCTTATTGTCTGTTTTACCATTTTTAGTGTGTTCAAAATTCGATGCTTACCACCTAGTATCTAAGAAACAGTAAAAAATAATTATGAAGCCTTTACATTTTCATCTGCTCACGTACCGAGACGTGGACGTGGATTTGGGTGTTATCTGAAGCTTGTTGGCGCTTCTGAGGGCGACCCTTATCCTACGTTCGCTGTCTCTATCCCTCCAGCACATCGTATTTTTGCTTGTCGAAAGTATGATGGTGACCGAATTGCTCTGTTGGCGACAATCGCCCATTACACTGATTCTCCTCAGACTATCCTAGATCTTGTAGCTAATGTTAACGACCTAAGCGTGTTTACGTCCCGAAATCAGAGTCAACTTGATATTAATTATTGGATAAAACATTTTAGTTCAAACATTTGGACATTGGCATAAATGCGTCTTGCTGTGTCTGCAACTCCAGTGAACTACTCCATTTGTCTACGATGAAATGAAAAAAGATTAATCGTAAAGATCAATAGATCAGCAGCAAAACTTAACTTAATGATACCAAGCAAGAAGGCCGAAGAGACAATCAGACAATGACTGATCGATCTTTACCAACGAGTCGAAATTAATTAAACTAAAAACATTCCTCCAAAACCATTAGACGCATTGTCAAAATTCTCCATTCGCGCTACTTAAACACAAACAAATTTACTTAGCACTCTAAAATGAGAAGGTAAACAAGCTTGTGACTCACCTTGTACTCACTAAATCTGTCAACATCGAGAATTGATAAGATACAAGATAGTAAATTTGGCAACGTTACAATGTAAATTTTTTAATTAAATTTTTGAAAAATTTCTTAATGATTTTTATCTTCTTTTAATTTCCTTTTATAACCATAATTAACATGACATGAGTTATCCTTATCAGTATCAATTAAAAGCAAAGGATGAATTGGTACAATCTCTTTTTAACACTCGCATTTATCTTTTTTTTGTTTTGTTACATTCCGATAACAATAAAAAATACGTCTAAGCCAGAAAGTGACTTCAATAACTTTTTACAACGATACAATAGAACTTACGACGATGGTGAAGAGTATCGGGACCACTATGAGGCATTCAAGGTATGCGTTCGGAATAATTATTCCTTAACTAATGTTACTGTTACAGAAATCGACTGACAGTATTGCGAAGTTAAACGGTAATCGTAAGCATAAACTAAGTGCCTTGTACGGCTTGACAAAATTCTCCGACATGACCGAATCGGAATTCAAAGACCAATACTTGCAAAGTGACCTACCGAAGAGAATTAGTAACCGTAAGTTGAAGCTACGTAATGAAGGCAGCTCAGAAGAGAGGGGCCGGCACAAACATCATCACAGATACAAACGGGCGGCGTCGACCGATATTCCTCTCAAAGTCGACTGGCGCGAAAAGGGAATTGTTACCGAAGTTAATAATCAAAAGACTTGCGGAGCTTGTTGGGCGTTTAGTACCGTGCAAAATATGGAATCGATGTACGCCATGAAATATCAAAATCTAGTCACTTTGAGTGTTCAACAAGCGATCGATTGTGCGAGGTATGATAACGATGGCTGCAATGGAGGCGATGATTGCACTTTTTTGCAGTGGCTGAAGGATAACGCGATCCAAATTTATTCGGAAACGACGTATCCTCTGCACTTAAAAAACGAAATGTGCAAGTTAACCAATGACAGCTTTTACGTACAAATTAATAATTATGCCTGTGATAAGTAAGTATATATACTTACCGTGTCGGATCGGTACTGTAAATTGATATAATAATTTTAGTTTTGTTAACGACGAAGTTTATATTCTGCAAGCGATTGCGACAATTGGACCGGTTGCGGTTGCGGTAAATGCTATATCTTGGCAGCATTACGTAGGTGGTATTATACAGTTTAATTGTGGCGGAGATTTTGATTTGTTGAATCATTCCGTTCAGTTGGTGGGTTACGATTTGACCACCGAAATTCCATATTATATTGCACGAAATTCTTGGGGAGAGGATTTTGGCGATAAGGGTTACTTGTACTTAGCTATAGGCGATAATTTATGTGGGTTGGCTAATGAAGTGTCTGCTCTTACAGTTTTGTAATTGTGATTTTTAATTTTTGTTGTTGTTAGTACTACCATTACATATGCAAACTCAATAAAGTATATATACAATGGTACTACTTAATAATGCGGTAGAAGAAAATAGTTTAGTTAATAATTTGTTAAAGTACATAAGTACTGAGAACTGTCATTCTTTTTCAAGTGTTTTTAATAAATAATTATTTTTGTTAATGAACTTAAATGTATTATACATACATATGACATGGTGGTTAAAAATACACCAAAGGCCTTTTCTGCAATGCAATCGGGTTAATTTGATCATTACCATTTTTACTAACCTGATTAACCCCGGGGTGAATTTCCAAAAAGACCTTAAGTACCTACAACAGAAGAGATACATGGAGACTAAGGATAGCTTTTACAATACACACAGTTTTTCGGTTCTGTAACCTTTAGATCTCAGGAAACAAGGATAGCCGAAACATGAGTTAGGAAAATTATTCTTAACATTGTTCTTCTTAAAACTAACAAAAGGATATGATTTCAAACATTAGAGTTTTAGTCCTTAATAGTCCTTCTAAACATGAACCAAAATGCCTACCAAACAGGAAAATAACCCTACACATAGTGGTGAGCATAATGGATTAAGTGGATACCTCTCTAAAGTCAATGAAAAACAGGGAATTCAACCAATACCACTCAAACAAAATAAAACACAACACTCAATTCTCCCTTCACAAACGGATACTATGTTGCATACACAACAATATTACAGAAAGTGCATGACTTCAATTACCACTCATGTAACAGTGTAACACCTCTAACTCATCCACACCCACTCAAGTGCAACTTATGAGTCAAGTTAAACAACATATTTACACAATAAACATCATATTACATTATGTTTTTTTACACCTACTTTAAATCAATTTGTATATATTACTATTTAGGACTAATCATTACTTCATTTCGATCTGTGCAGTTAAGCACTCATTGGAAACAAATTGCAGCATATACTGACACGCAATCACCCTTAATACATTTTTACTCTAAAATAGTTTGCGAAGTCAAATAAGAATTTTATTAAAATCCCTATGACGTATTGTCCAAGTGACCATCCTTTATGCATCATTGTCAAGTGGAAGAAAATCAAAATAAATCATTCCAAGTTGCAGAACACTAAAAACTATGAGTTAAAAATACATCAATTACATTTGTTTATCCTGCACTGGATGGCTTTTACAACAAGAAATAAATAGTTAGCTCCACCACATACTAACTTTTGTAATTGATTATCCTTTGGAACTAACTATATATCCTACAATTTTGAATACATTTGAATATGTGATCGTGAACTCAATTAGTTATTTTCTGTTAAAAATGGGGGATGTCGGTGGTAGGTACTTCTTAATAATGCATTAGGCAAGGCACAATGGCGTTGAAGTAAGAGGAAGGTTTGGAGAGAGGTAGAAGAGGAGATCTGTAGCAACATTGTTGGGGCGAAATAAAGTACAGTCAAGGAAATAGGCGGAAATATTACAAAAGGAGGAGGGATATGCGAGGGGAGAGGTGCAAAGAAGATAGGGAAGAGATAGTAGAAAAGGACAGAGATACGCAGAATTCTGAGTATCAAGAAGAAGATGTATCGATCATGTGGTAATGAGGAGTGAGGCAACAAATTCTGGAAGGAATAGAAGAAAAAAGATGCAGATTATGTGGGGAAGGTAGGGAAGATATTAAACATAATATGTTGCAAGAATATAACGAACTAAAAGTAGAAAGAAGAAGCTGGAGGGAGATTCTGAGGAAGGAGTTAGGGTGGAAAAAGTCTTAGAAACAATAGAAATAGAAACAATATTTAATTTTACAAAATTAGAAATTTAGAATGACTTACATGGCGTGGTTCCTTTACTGTTATTCCTTATCTGCCCTTCGATAGTTTAGTGTACAGTCTGCCTTCAGTATGAAAGTATTTTTGAATAATTATAATTTTTGCAGCATTAAGAGCATTACTTAGGTTGGACATTCCAATAATCACTTTCAGAAATAATAATTATTTTGGAACAAACTTCACTTTCAATAAGAGTCAGGCCACAAAAAGCAACAACCTTCTACAGATTTTAAATCAAAAATTTTTTTAATTACGTGCAACCAATTTTGTGCACAGAGCTATCCAGAAAGAACCTGTGGCTACTTGTGGGCATACTTTCGGGGCACTGTAAACTTAACAAGCACATGCACCGCATGGGTTTGGTCGAATCACCATCCTGTAGAGAGGATGCTACACAGATGACGAGACAGCGCAACACATACTTTGTGAGTGTCTAGTACTTGTTGAATTAAGATGATCCATGTTTGGGGAATCCTGGCCGAACATGGCTAAGATCAGGGCTGCTTCCGGGTCTAGGACACAACGTCCACTGGTCACAACGCCCACCGCCTTCTAAACCGCCATCTTGGTCACAACGTCCACTTTTCAATTTGGTCATAACGTCCACTCTGGTCACAACGTCCACTTTTAAATTTGGTCATAACCTCCACTCTGGTCACAACCTCCACCGACGCCTTCTGGTCATATCGCCCACCGACGTTGGTCGTAACGTCCACTTTTCTTTTTCCGGTCACAACGCCCACCTTTCAATTTGGTCACAACGTCCACTCTGGTCACAACCCCCACCGACGTACGTCGTAACGTTCACTTTACTTTTTCTGCTCACAACGTCCACTTCTAGTATTGATTATAAGATCTACTTCGTCACAACGTCCACCAATGCACTCGGGCCACATCGGCCGCCGTACAATATACATACAATGCAACTTTTGTGTTCTGATAGAGAGTTTAACTTGTACATACATAACAAAGGATTGCTATGCTATGCGGAAAATATACCTACCTACCTTTTAACAAATCTGTTCCCGAAAAAAATCCTCTTACACAGTTATTAATATATGCACTTAATCGTAATAGTGGAATAATGGAATGGTGGAAGAAAGAGATATAGTAGCCAAACTCTTTGTGCAACCTAAACAGCTTGGAACGAGAAAAAGGTATACGTTGCAAATGTGGTTATTAAGAAAACCGTCCAGATAAAAAGAGCATTTCCCAAACACTTAACTTTCTGTTAGCTATTAACCATTCCAATTTGCAAGCGTCTACTTTCGTCATACTTTTAATAGATTTTTTTGCTAAGAAATCATTTACAAAATGGTTATCGCCATTTTTACTGATATAACAATAGGAATAGAGTATTATTGACCTACAGATACTTGAGTTGTCAAGTTACTATAATACCTTACTACTATAGAGGGTGTTACAGAATGCCGTGAGGAAAATTTAGGGACAGGTTCTACATCTCAAAATACCCATAAACATGGGTCCGGAAATGCTCCGTTTTCATACTACGGGGTGTTTAAGCTTTTCCGTCTTGAATAATTTATTTTACATTTATCGAAAACCCGTTGAGCTAGTGAGATGAGTTTTGGACTTTTTGGTACACGCAAATGTTTCATTAAAGGTCACGTTCACGTGTTTATACAGTATGTACCTGCTCAATATGAATCATAAATAACAATAAATCCCGTTGCGAAAGGGTGGTGTACGTATAATATAAAATTTCGCGCGTTTGTCGGTATACCCTACAAGTGATTTAGAAATGTCCAGAATTGGCGCCAGCTTCAGTGAACGTGATTTTCACAATAACAAATTTTCGTAAGCTGTCTAGGAATTACCTGGCTAGACCGATTGCTCTATACAGGGACAGCCGACAGGGTGTAGAATTCGTCGATGCACCATAGGGATTTCAATGCAAAAATCATTATATTCGATTATTTGCTTCCCTAATTATTTTAGACAAAAAGACTATTTAACTTTTTTGTAGATTAAACAAATCTACATCCGTACATGTTGTTTGTTTTTAGTTTACTTAATATAGCATGAAGAAAAATTGAAAATTAAAAGTGATACTTTGGCAGGGCCGTAGCTAGGCGTTGGCGATAGGTGGGGTTTCGAGGTAAAAAAGTATGAAACTGAACTGAAACATTTTATCTTATGATTAACAAAAGAGTTGTATTAGTGCTACGCTTAAATCTAGGTTTTACATTACAAATGTATGTTACGTGTTTTAGCTAGGCAAAATTTATTTATGACATCTTCAGAACTAATCTAAATATCTCTATATATGCACTGATATTAGAGCTAATCCGTTTAATCGTTCATTTATCGAATTTCTAAGCCAAGATTTTAGACGCATTAAAGTTGAAAAAGATCTTATTCTGGTGTTACCGTAGAGCAATGCAAAGCTGCTAGTATTTTTGTAAGAGGTCTTTAATAATTAGAAAAAATGACTCATCCGCTTTTAAAAATGCGCCATTGGCCGTTCTTGACTGATTATCACCATTAATCCACTTGTTCTGCCACATATGAAGTTCTGCCGAAAATGAATTGAAATTTTTGGTATGAGTAACTGTAAATAGGAAATTTAGGTTTTCTGATTTCGGCGCCTATATTTATGACAAGCTTTTCTGCATTTTTATAAATATTATTAAAAGATTGGTCACATGTGTCTCTAGATGATTGGATCCATTGTGCTCATGGGTGCCCATACAGTAATTTCCAGAAGGGGGGGGGGGGGGGGGGGGGGGGCGTGCTCGGCACATGCTACCGGATGTACATTAAATTTTTGGAGATTTTTTGTCAAATTAGAGGTATAACTAAATATTTTATTTAGTTTTATTTAGTCGTAGGTACATGTACCAACAGGAATGACGCGACGTACTGTGTCGAGTGGAAAGTCGTCGAAACCAGGGTCGGACTGGACAGTCGAACTTAAATTAAAGATGGCAATGTCGTAGTAACGGATGTCACCATTGTGTTGGAAGAAATTAAAATGTCAAGCAAATTTCATTCCAAAACCATTTCAGAGGAAAAGCTGGAATACTTATATGAGGTGTTTTAATAAAAATATATCAGATCATATAACCTACTATTTTAATAACAATCACTTTCGAAAAATGTTCTAAATCGTATTTAGAAACATGAATCTGAATTTGCAAGAAGAAAAAAAGCAACTCTGCGAATATTTTGAGTGCTGCTAATGAAGCCTGTTCCAGTTTGCTTCCCGTGGGATCAAAAGAAAGGTATGACAAAATCGTTGCTATGCAGTAAAATGCCTTTTTGGATAATTATGAAATAGCACCAAAACGGTGTAAAGTAAATTCAAATTATGAACAATTTGGTTGGGCGAAAATTTCGTTCGAATCATTTTTAGAGTTTTTGAGATGAGAGATACAGAGAAATTCGTCTTAGACGCGGCACTCTGTATGAGTATCTACGCCAAATCTAGAACCTCTGCAATTATTCAGCGGACGATGTGGCCCGAGTGCATTTGTGTACGTTTATTTGTTCTCTTGAATATGCTCAAATCTTTCAACCGAACTTTATTATTATATCCCATTTAAGATGTGATACATAATGCTACAAATCAGCTTCTAATTTTTTCCAGAAACTTTTAGCTGGCTCAAACAGACAAGATTCGTCAGAACTGAAAGTAACGCTGTGTGTTCCGGTTATCTTTGCTCACCTGGTAATTTGGCTTAAACGTTAATTGGTAATTTAACAGTAACTTGACAACTAAAGTATCTGTAGGACAATAAGACATATATTATATTATTGTTATGTCAGTAAAAGATGGCAATGAAGGACGCTTACTCATCTCTTGTGTTGAAAACCATAATAAGCAAAATGTTATGAGAAATGTATTCAGGAACTGAAGCCAATGCAAGAAAAACAAATGAATTCCATCTTTGCGGTTTTTTTTTGTTTTATTGAAAGATCTATACACTGGCACTGCGTAAATCATTTCTTAGCAAAAAAAATCTATTAAAAGTATGACGAAAGTAGACGCTTGCAAATTGGAATGGTTAATAGCTAAATTACAGAAAGTTAAGTGTTTGGGAAATGCTCTTTTTATCTGGACGGTTTTCTTAATAACCACATTTGCAACGTACACCTTTTTCTCGTTCCAAGCTGTTTAGGTTGCACAAAGAGTTTGGCTACTATATCTCTTTCTTCCACCATTCCATTATTCCACTATTACGATTAAGTGCATATTGTGCATACAGAAGTGCATAATGTGTAAGAGGATTTTATTCGGGAACAGATTTGTTAAAAGGTAGGTATCTTTTCCGCATAGCATATAGCAATCCTTTGTTATGTATGTACAAGTTAAACGTCTCTATCAGCATATTGTATATTGTACGGCGGCCGATGTGGTCCGAGTGCATTGGTGGAGGTTGTGACCAAGTAGATCTTATAAACAATACTATAGAAGTGGACGTTGTGAGCAGAAAAAGTAAAGTGAACGTTACGACGTACGTCGGTGGGGGTTGTGACCAGAGTGGACGTTGTGACCAAATTGAAAGGTGGGCGTTGTGATCGGAAAAAGAAAAGTGGACGTTACGACCAACGTCGGTGGGCGATATGACCAGAAGGCGTCGGTGGAGGTTGTGACCAGAGTGGAGGTTATGACCAAATTTAAAAGTGGACGTTGTGACCAGAGTGGACGTTATGACCAAATTGAAAAGTGGACGTTGTGACCAAGATGGCGGTTTAGAAGGCGGTGGGCGTTGTGACCAGTGGACGTTGTGTCCAGGACCCCTGCTTCCCTGTCCAGCATCCTCCGGTTTATCTCACAAGTGGGATGGCTTGAGTGACGTTGCAGGGGTCGAAAGACTCTAATCAAGGAGGCAGCACAAAGGGCCTGAATAGGTCGCCTAAATCAATCCTAATATAACCATGGGAATTATCAGGTAAATAATACTTCAGCATTAATAAATGAATGTGAACCTATATAAGAAACTATCTCATTTCTGTCATAGTTACCTCCATCAATGTTGTCGGTAGTGTCCGTACTGTTAGTCATATTTGTTAAATTGACCGTTGTCTCATTCCTTTACATTACTTGAATCATTTATGATCAGTGAAATAACGGAAAGAAAGAAATGTTACCCTTCCATAAAGTTTGTAATTAATAACTTTGTATGCTCATACCATTGTCGATGGGTCATACATAAACGTACAACACAATTACCTGCTAATAGGGGTCAGAGATAAGCATTCTACCGAGGCTGCTGTGCTGTGCAGTGGTAGAATCATGGGAGAAAAGGGAGGGAGATCTGGGGAAACTATTGCTGTATTTTTAGATTTTAAAAGAGATTAAAAGGATTACTGGAGAAATAGAAAACAATATGTTAAAAGTTAATATGATGAATGATCTGATCTCAAGGATGTAGAATTTGGAGTGTCCCAAGGTAATAAAGTAGGCCCCCTATTGTTCCTTTTATATATAACGAGCTTTCAACTATTGTAAATTAAAGTAAGATGCATCTATTTGCTGACGATGCCTTGATAAATATTTCTGGAAAAAATGGTATTACAGATCTTGCTAATGATATGAACTCAGAACCTGCAAATATTGTGCAATGGCAGTGTCATAATAAACTGTGTCTGAATACAAAGAAAACTAAATGTATAGGGAATAAATTTTAAAAATGTGACATAGTTGTAAGAAATGAGGCAGGATACAATGGGTAGTTTTAAATACATATACATATTTAGGAGTAATTATTGACTGTGATCTTAAATTTGATAAATATGCTCGAGTACAAGAAACTAGCCATAATGAATGAGTTACCACTAGATATTAAGCGAACTGAGAGGAGTAAGGAATAAGTTTACAAATCAAATTACCTAGGGTTATCGGGAATTCGACCGTGCAACGAATAATTAATATTAATTATTCGTTGTACGGTCTAATTCCCAATAACCCTTCGATATATTTATAGTTATTGTATATGTATTACCCAACTAATTTATGTAAGACTAATAATAAGTGACAAAGAGGTTGTTTAATTAGCTTTAAGCTACTTTGAACAAATAAATAAAAACTCATCTACAATTTGAAACTTTAGTAAATTTACATTATTTTCGGGGCCGCAAAGTAGGTACTGATTTTATAATAGAATCTTAATTAAAGTTACACTTTCGGGTGATATAGTTATAAGACAGTTGGTCCCAATGTAAGTAACGGGAGAAATAAAAACATTTCATTGATATTGAATTTATTGAAAACTTAATTAAAATTACATGTTATAGTTAAATATAACATTGACTAGAACCGAACTTAGTACATAAATTCTTACCTGATGTACTCAGAAGTCAGATTTGTACTTGAGCATATAGTTGCATAGGTACTTCTTTTGATTTTGTGGAAAATACGGTACTGTAAGTACAATAGGTAAAGCACATAACAAACTTAAAGTTAAAAAGTATTTCAAGCAAACAAAATGCTTTATTAGATACACCACTGCAGTATACACGCTTGTAACAAACTGATATGACTTAATCATTAAATATTGTACTCAATTCGACAATTAATCGCTAAATTATACAGGTAAATAAATAAGAGCGGTAAATTTTATTAATAGTAACGGCGACGTTTGAACATGCATGCCTCGCGAATTTTTAATAGTAATATTTCGGGGCTCATCCCCCTTTTTTTTAACATACTGCTGTTCATGCCATCAACGCTACTAGTAATTATACCAAACAACCTTTGTCTCTTAGATATTAATATCGATGGAACTGCACAACATCGTAATTTTTATATTAATTACATCATAAAATTGACCTGAACTCTATTGACTAGGCACACTTAGTTTATATAATAACAAGAAACTTGTTCTATGAAAAATAGAAACTTCCCACAATAAAATAAAACAGATAAATAATTAAATCGACTCCGGCAATTTGTCCGGGATCCACAACGGTTATTTTTCGACTTTTTAAAAATACTTCATTATTACAACATATAAATCATTCAGATATTCTCATAATGTAACAGGACCAACAGTGTTTACATGGAATGCTTATTAGCCAGATAATGTGCTCCATTTTAAAATACATACTAGATATCTCTAATAGTTTGAGTGTCATTCATACACTACCTACCAATGTTTTAACGATTATATCAAAATAAAGCATCTGTTGGAATGTGCAGAGTTCCAAAGAAAAACTTTAACGTACAAAGCACTACTCATTTTAAGCGGAAACCTTTCTTCTAACCATTTTTTCAACAATAATGTCCGTTTAAAATGAGTAGTCCCGGATGCAGCTCCTTAATTTAATAACATTTTTTAATTAACAACTTCGAAAATACTTTTGAAAATACAGTAGTTGCCAACAAGTGGGGGATAACATGTTATTGTCCACTGCCGCAATAAACGAGTGAGGTGCTCTTGGTCTAGAAGGGATCTGTGTGTAAGAGTACGGGTGCTAGAGGCGCATGCACTTTTACTAGGCCAAGCAGGCGGCCAGGCGTGGCCCCTACTGCGTAACAACCGAATACTCAACAGTTTTCGTGTTTCATTATGATAACAAACAGCTCAAAAATATACTTATATATTGCCTTGATTTAGTTACGCAAATATAATGAGACAATAATACACGTCAGTCTTACAGTTGAGAGAAACAAGCTTAGGCGGCAGGGTAAGCTACACTATTAAAACTACAATTACGGGTAAACATTTAAGGCGTCACATCACAAGCAAGCAGCAGCAATGGAGAAGCACATTATCGGGGACAATACGATATGTTAACTAACACATTGCAAATATACAAATAACACTCACTATTGCTATTCAGATGTAGTATCTGCGATTTGTCTGCGCGACCAATGGCAGGAACAATGACGGACAAAGCGGCTAATAACCTAGTGAAGTCCGTAACGGAAGTTCGAGAGACTGGCAAGACTCGCGTAACTGACTTACGACTCCTGCCAGCCACAAAAATACTCACTTCCCTCAATTAGCGGCCTCACAACAAGAATACACTTAAAACTCGTTCAGTCCTAACGAATATCTATTCTACTTATTACACATATATGGTAAGAAACTGGCAAGTATGAGGACGTACAAAGCCACATAAAAATACAATATCATATTATGTTTTCAATATAAAACGACTAGACTAGAATAAGACATAAGCAACTACTTGGTCGGTGGCGCGGGCCGCGCTTGCTTTGGTCCGCGAGTTCCAGCCAACAAGCAGGGAGTATTTTTTTGGTGTAATCAGTACAGTCAGTACAACACGTACATAATAAACAGTTACATTTTGGTGTTCGTACTTGGTAGAAAAGGTTTTTTTTGAATGAAATGGAAGAGCTTAGCTTACGGATACGCGCACTTTACAAAATCCAACAACTAAATTATGAGTGAAACATTTTCACACGTTGTCACTTCGACACAAACTGATACGATTGCCATCGGCAATATATGTTCACATAATAACCGGATAACATCACGAGATATGTTGTGCTGGACTAAAACGACTCGATGCCACACTCTTTTTTGGATGTGCAGCACTTCTTTCTACAATCGTTAATAAAGATCGACACTTTGATAATAAATTGCCAATCAACACTGTCGGATCAAAGTGGATCTTTATTAAAGGCATGTAGAAAAAATGAACATATTATAAGTACAACAAACTACACATAGATTAAATCTCTTTTATGAACTACTTTTGTCATAATTATGCCAAACTGTAGAATACAAAAAAATCAGTCTTTCCATTCTTTAATCTATCGGCGGTATAAGTTCGATAATCCGTAACCGGATCATCGCAATTCTACCAAAAACACTCGTTCGTATTTAACGAAAATGATAAAATTGAGCAAAAAATCGTGTCCAACATTTTTTGGAGAAGAAAGGAAAAATCCAGCTTCTAAAGATATGTAATTGGTTAACGATTTTTTTTTTTTTAAATAAAGTAAATAGTCGACTGTGTCAGTTTGTGTGAAGATTGAAAAGTAAGATTACAGTGCAAGAGCTAGTATAATAGATTTACCAGTAGGTGCAAGTGATAACATTTGGGGTATTGGGGGAAGGCATTTCCGATAATCACAGTCTGTTAGAAATCTGTCGAGCGCAATGCCAGGAATATATAATGGGTGCTCGGAAGTGTGGACTCTGCGGCGTGGCGCATTAACAGTGCACAACAACAATCTACAACATGAGCAAAATGCATCGAATGTATAAAAATTTATAATTCTGGAACAACTTTCATGCAGCGAATAACAAGAGATTGTGCGACGGGAATATGTGACCCACGAAGGGGTAGGGACTAGAGATGCGACAATCCCACCTACTACTGAAGAAGTAACGAGAACGTACAATGCAAATACTAAGCGGTACAGGAGAGAAAACTTATTTACACTCTACCTGGTTAAAATTGTAATGTTCCCTAGAGTAATTGACATGAAGGTAAACGCAACATATTCAAGTTTTATCAGGCCATGCCGAACATGTCGGAATTGTGCGTGTCTGAAATAATGTCTTGCTACTCCGACGTTCGTCCGTCTTTGAATACGGCATATCGGCAGAGGGACTATTGCATTTTTGCGTATCACTAATTTCATTACTACCAGAAGAAATGTGTTTTTTTTTAATCAGTCTTTCCGAAAAACATTTTGATACTTAAGTTGCAAACTCGACGCGGAATTGGTCCGCCACACACTTACTAATACTCAAAAAAAATTACTACACTACTCACTAATGACTATGATACCATTAAATCACACGTCTATAACTATTTAGGATTTGCTAACGTTTGGGCCCAGGAAGATTGTGTAAAACATTATAAGCCAATGCTTTCTGCGAGATTATCATTACTTAAGTCTACTTAGTGTTCTTTTTTTTTGTGCCGTGCTGACCGCATATCATAAACAGGTAAAAGCAAAAACAAATAAAACTGAAAACTGCAAGAACTGGTATTATTAATTAAAAAAAAAGCATTTTACAACAAAAATTCAAAAAAAACAAAACAATGTACATTTAATTTAAGAACAATTTTACCATTAAAAGTAAATATAACAACAACAAGGTAATTAAAAAAAAACTGCAGAAACAAATTCCGTACGCAGATAAAATGTCGATGGCATTTCTGTGTGACATTAATCCGAGGAAGTCACAGGAACAATAGAAAAAATAGAGAGTACTCTGAACAAGACACTAAAAACAAATTAACACTAGTCGGATGAATATCACAAGGGGCCACCTAACGATTATTTATCTGCCGTGCAGTCTGTATTCTGGGGACTGGTTTATAGGATATGAGATCGCGCAGTCCCCGGCTAATCAAATAAATGCGATCATCTCTGGATTTTCAAAAATTAACAAACAGTTTAAAGATATATATCTATATAAATAGGACAATTATAAATAAAAAGTAGTAAGTGTATGCACGTAAAGTTCTAACTAAAAATGCACAATTCTAGCTAATAGTCTTGGTCATAAGTTTTGTGAGGGAATCACACGTAACATGCGAAGGTCAGTGCGATTCCGTGCTCTCGTTATCTTAATCTTGGCAGCATCAACAGACTACTTACTACGACTAATAATAGATGGTGAAAATATTGCATGCACCATACAGTTTACAGGTTACGACTTGTGCTAGGCGGATGAAATCCGACTAAGACGAGTCGTGTTACGTGTGTGAACTTAAACAGATAATAGTAAATAACAAAAATGAAATAATAATAATAATAATAAGTCAAACAAATTTGTAAGATCTAGAGGTTTATGGGCACGGCACGCGGTGTATCAGACGAAGTGTATTACAATTACAAAAAAATAATAGAAGTTTGTGGGTGACTAGGGTCGCTAACAACGCGGCTTTCCGCAAAATAACAACGCACTATGCTAAGGACATTCACAACACCATACACGCATATTAAAATAGATATCATATATGGAAACTGATGCATAATTTAAATACAACAATGGCCCAGGCACCGCTATGCTTGGTAAAAACTCTAATGTGATTAATATCCCTGTTTTGAATAGTGATAGATTTGGTCATACAATGGGCCGCCACTCCGTGGAGTGAGCTACTCAAACATATCGTTACAATGGTACATATTAAAAATATCAACATGTTACAATACAAAACTATCTCATAAACGTTACATTTTTGAGAGGAGACTTATAAATAAATAATTACAATATAACATGGCAGCTAACCACTCCTTGAAACTGCGTTAACAAAAATAGGAAATGGTGGCTGTTTTGTTTACAAACCGATTGGTGGTACCTGCACGTAACGATAAATATACAATCGATAATCTTTACTGGCCAATACCACTGATCCATCGTCCATTAGAGCAACGTCGAAGCATTGTGCGTGCTTCACCTTGCTCTCCAATGCGGATACTAACTGTCCATCCTGGGTAAAAATAGTCAAGTTGAAATTATTGTGATTGTCGGCAATTAAAATATCTCCCGACGCATTTATTCCGACTCCGATCGGATAGTTGGTGATACCTTCGCCGCCAATTTGTCGCAAATATCGACCGTCATAGTCGAAAACCTTAACACAATGCGCACGATTGTCGCTTATAAAAATTTCCTGCTTATCATTGACGACGACGCCGTTCGGAAATTCGAGATGCTTGGAGCAGCCGAATTTTTGCAAAACGGTACCCGTCTGATCAAAAATAATGACGCGCATAACTTTGCACTCGACAACGACTATGCGTCCCTTATTATCGACGGTCACACCGCGCGGATGCTGTAAAATATTTGCGCCAAATTTGCGCACGAATTGTCCGTATTGGTTGTAAATTTGAATTTGGTGAGTCGGCGATCTTTCGGTGACGATTATATCACCGGACGTACGTACGACGGCCACTCGGTTCGGGTACAACAACTGACCGTCGCGTTTACCGCACTCGCCGAATTGAAATTTGAAACGGCCTTCCTTGTCGAAAATCTGTATACGATGATTGTTGGTATCCGCCACTATAATGTCGTTTTGAGCGTTAACGGCAACTCCGCTCGGCTCGGTGAACTGTCCTTCCATCACACCAAATTCGCCAAATTTGCAGTGGTATATCATTTTTTGGCGTTTAATTTGCGATTTTGGAGGAAAAATCGTGGTAGACATTAGTTTCGAGGTAAGATCGAGCATGGAATCCGCTCCGCCGGCGGTAAGCGAGTATGGGTCTGTTCCATTTTGGAAAATACTGTCAGTTCCGCCGTTGGACCATTTTTCGTACGGATTAATTCCGTTTAAATTTAAATCGCCGATGGTCGTCGAAAACGGTCCAAGACTATTGGCACTACTGAAGCGTTTCGAGATTATATTTGATTCAAATGGAGATGTCGACTGGCTACAACCGGATATCGAGAAGGGTCCGTGAATACCGCCGTTTAAACTACCCGAGCTTCCGTTAACGCTACTTCCGCTCGAGCTCGATCCACCGGTTGGTCGCGCGATCGGTGGTTGCTTACTTGGTCCCACTATGGCTTCCGAATTTGATCTAACGTAGCCGAAGGTGTTACGCACACCGACTTGAATCGCCTGATAGTTGGAGACAAATTCGAGTTCGCCCGCCGATTGAATGCTTTGATCGAGATTGTAGGTTAGCAAACTTTGGAGTTTGCTGTCGAGAAGTTTGCGAAACATTAGCATTTCGACGACGCTCGCGCATTTGTTGATTTTTTCGACGAACTCGCACGTCTTGTAGATTTGCTCGACGACTTCTTGACCTTTCTGCGTCGCTACACCTAAGGAGATTTGTTTGGCGGAAAATACGCTTTCTAATTCCTTCAGTAATTCTTGCTTTCTTTCGTCCAGCATTGATCTGTAGAATAGAAAGGTGTCGTTTATTTCGTTTTGTGCTTTGTGATATTGAACTTGTAAACGACTGGAGACGTGCTCGGCGTTTTTGAGTGTGTTTCGTAGATCGGTGGCTTTCGTTTTGGCTTCTTGAACGGCGTGAGTGATCGCCTCCATGTGTTTGGGAGCTGCTTCGCTGATATGTTCAAATTCGTGGATACCGGCGGGGTGGTCCATGGTACAGCACTCTTTGCAAATGGGTACCGTACAGGTGCGACAGTAAAACTTTAGTATTTCACTCTTGTGTTTCGGACACATCATCGGTTTTTCCCCGTTGATCAACGTACCATTCGTGATTGTACCGTTTGATATAATTCCGTTTTTGTGTTCGTCTTTTATTTCCGTTAAATTGAGAACTCGATGTCCCTCGAAGCAGTGCATATATTGGTGCGCCATGACGCAGTTTGAACACAGATAATTAACACAATCTACACAACGTGCGACGGCGTCCAATTTCTTCGTCTTGCAACCGGTACAACGAACGGCCGATTGAAACGATTCTGAATTTAGCTCGCCAAAAAGTAAACTGTTGAAAATGCTCTCTATCGAGTCGTTTTGACAACGTGGACACGCTAATTTGTTTTTTTCGTAACAATTATTACAAATCGTGTGAATGCACGATAAGATCTTTGGATCGTTGATCGATTCCTTGCACTGTAAACAATGCAAATCTGATGGATCGCTGTCTCTGTCCACAGAGTCGCTTACGGGAGGTGACGATCCGCTTACTGTTAAAGGCGAATCGGCTAAGGGAGAAAGGGATAAATAATCTGCGTGCTCGCCAAAAGATCCAATTGAATTAGCTCTAGGCAATGATTCTAACGAAGGAGTCGGTGAGGCCATTTTCAATTAACCGTCATCCCTGCAACAAAAAAAAATCGTCTTACTCAATGTATCGTTAATTATATTAAATCGCGGTAAATTTGTGTTTGTTGAACCTTGAATGCATTCATCGACTGTCAATTTGCGGGGGTGAAGTGTTTAGACAGAGTTGGAGAGAGGGAAAGGACGATCGATGTGTCGACTGAGGGGACTAACGCCGTTTCCATGGTAACTCGTGAGGGCTGCAACCCCGAGTTGAATTATTGCTGCAACAAGGTGGCTGGGCTAAGCCAGTGTCTGGAACTGCTTTGTTTTTGTACGTTTAGAAGATTTCTGTTTGTTAGCAACTAAACGTTCGATACGCGATATACCGATGAGAAAAGCGACGACTACGTCACCTGTTGCCTATAACACGCAAAAACTTAAAATTAAATAGGTACGAAATTATCCGCACGCCAATATTGTGTGTCATCGGGAAATTCGCTTCAATGAAACGACTTCCTTCTCTTTGTACATCTTTGCCATTATTAAACAAGGAAGGAGTTTCATTTACATAGAGGTTAAGATTCGGTTTTATGGGACGCCCTGTATTTAATTTACATGTCGAGGGACGTGCACAGGTCGACTTTTAATTTATAATAAACTTAAAATGTTTTCGAATTTCCGCCGAGAACGTCCCACATTTGACAGATTCAAATCATTCGCCACCTATAGTATAGTCGGATTCACGGGGTTTTAGGTATGACTCATCGCTACAAATCGTATGCATCAATCCAAACGCTCGTATGTCGTAACAATAATTCCTACTGTCAATTTTTGTGTAATCTGTCAATCCAGTCATAAATTTATTGTTTTCAACAAGAAGTTTTGTGATCTTCTGTTCATTTTGTGATTTTGTGATTAGCATTGAAAAATACTGATTTGAATAAAGGAACGTTGGAAAAAATTCAAAACGGTGTGGCAACTTGAAGTACGAAGTAAGGTTATGTCAATGTAAACAAAGAAAATTATTTGACATACGTTTCATTGCTTGCACATAAAATAAACGGAACGACATACGTTTCTCAATTGCATTTTACTGATATTTTTATTTACAGAAACAGAAAACTATGTCACGTCGATTATCATACTTTACTGCAATGAGTCATACCTAAAACCCGGTGAATCCTACTATACTCGATACAATCTAATAATAATTGAATGCGTACGTTACTGATACGATGTAGGTACGTTATAAAAAAATGCGCGGGCTTTTATTGACGTAACGAGTTTCGCGGTATTTTTCTAACGTCGCGTCGTTACGTTTCGTTGAAATAGAGAAATTAGCGAGTAAATTTAAATGAAACAAGAAGTAGATACTTACAGATATTTAAAAGTTCACAACTGAACACAAAACAACAACAAAAAGGCACGTTCACAAAGCACACGAGTACGAGGCACGAGGTAACCGTCTGCACATATTGTCTTCGCTGGTCTGGTCTGGTAAATACTAAATAAAATTTTTCGTTTCGTCTATGCGTGTGCAGCTGTTAAACGTGCCTTGCCAGGAGTACACTCATTCGGTGAAGACATCTAGAGGGGTGAGGCAACATTCCACCATTAGGGGTCTAAAACCCGTATTGAAAAAAATTTGGTAGGTGTTCTACCACTTTTACGTTAGCGGCAGGTAAAGATGAATTTGAAATAACTGACCTTGAGCTACATCCTCGAAGAATCAGTCATTGTTTAAACATTGATTAAATGATTAGTATATATCACTTGAGCGATTGTGTACATTTCAAGTCGAATAATGCATAGCGTTAATGAGGAAATACCAAAATTTTTGGGATAAACGCCATTTTAGATGAACCCATATTATCAACGTGTTTAGACTATCTATTGAAAATGTGACAGTACTCAGTAGAAAATTATTTACAACAATTACAAGTAGTAGAAGAAAAGTATCAAACAGATCTAAGTAAGTGCCAAAGAGATTTTTCAACATTCTGTGAGAATTTTAAATTAATCCGATCTTTGTGAATATGTATATATAAAGGGTGTTCTATGTCCCACAACGTTTATAGAATCTAATATGTACACATTAGGTGTTTTCTTTTTGCATCGCCACAGGGTTAGGTAAAGTTACAATCATCACGTGATTAAAGTGCCTTGCGTCATGTAGACATTTCTGCCTCAGGTTAATATAAAACTTAAATAAAGGTTTTAAAACGAATAGGGTTATTGAGAACTGAGTCAAATTATTTTTATAAAACGAATGGTGTGTTATTGACAGAGCTGACTTAAGTCTACCACAACGTGCAAAAAGAAAACACCTATAATGTCATGAATAGAAACAGGTATTAAATCCGATTAAATTGACAAAAAGAGTTCGACTCCAACTGCGCCCATCTCCTTAAAACATGTGACGTAGTGGCCATCTCGGTAAACCTAACTTTCAAGTGTAGGTATAAATCTAATTGTGTCCTTATTTTAATTAGTAAGGTAATTACTAATTCGATCTAACTTATCTAAAAAATATTGGAGACCTATTTTCATCCCACTTCCATCACCGTCTACAAGGGAATAGTGGAATACTCCTATATTTTTATTTATCAACTAGAACAGTTAGTGTAAGGAGGTGTCTACTACATTAATTTCGAATAAATTTACAACTTTGCGACGATTTACAATTTCAATTTATCAAAAACCAAAATAAAGGATTAGTTAATGAACAAATACACAAATTTAATTGAAATTGCGCATCTTCATGTAGTAAATTTTACGAAAGATTTCGATACATTACGCAAATATTGGCATTCCATTTGATCCATTATATCCCAATGAATTACAATGTAAATGACAAATGTTTGTCCATAATTAGGTGGTCCAAAAGACGCTAAATTGAGGGATACTTGAGATTAATTACCTAATTAAATAACATTAGTATAACCGTTAATAATTGACACATAGTGTCGAAACAGGGTGAGTTACTTAAAATAGGAATGTCACTATGTACCAGGCGTCGTACTGTAAGTTTACACAAAATTAACAATAAATGTTCCCTTAATTAGTGCCTGTTGTTCTCTAGCGACTGTTGTCAATACATTCATTTGCACTACGATTGGTGTTACACTTGAAAACTAATGGCGCCTAATAATAAAGAAATAATCGTACTTTATAAACATGAACATAACTAATATACCAGCAAAAAACTAAGTAGGTACCTAATTTACAGTTGTCATTGAAGAGAACAGATGTAAAATGGCGCCTAATTTTACAATCAAGTTATCCGCGTTGGCTTTGTAGAAATGGTAACTGCCAAAACTTAGCAATTTCGGAAAAAATACGGAAATCGCCTGCTTTTTGCAAACACATCAGAACGGAGACGAAATTCTGAACCTATCAGTAACAAGCAGAGTTACGTTAGGGGTTGCAGTCTCAAATTCTATCTAAAAGGTTTTTTTCGTTTATGGGAAAAGTCGTCTCCACGTGAAACGCCAAAGATCTTTTACATTCTTCTTACACTTCACAACAAATTGTCCGATGGAGATGCACCAGTTGATGTGCCGCAAGGATCGGTATCAAGCCCTACATTATTTATAAATTATGATGTAAGGTCCAACGATTTAATGCACAATTCAAGTAAAACTCCAAACTACAAAACCAGTCCAGAAGTCCAATTACTTAATATCACAATCGATAACTAATTAAATTGAAATCAATTATACTTACGCTAAGTTGGATTATAAAATTGTGGATAGCTGTGAGCTTGTGATCATTTTATATCCGACTATTCAGACTCGATAACTCTCGCTATTTTAATTTACTGCCACAAACAAAAATAGGAGTTTTCCAAAAAAAATAATTCCAAAAATACAGTTGCGCATTCAAAAAAAGGGGAGCCGCGGTCAGCAAAAACTCTTCATGGGCTACATGAGCCTGTTTTATAATAGATATAACTAGATAAAACAAAAGGTGCCCAACATGATCTGATGGATGACACTGTAATTTTCCCCATTTCCATTCAAATTAAATGCATCTTTGTGCCAAAGGATTGGAACAGCTAAGTTTAAAGTCAATCAGCAATTATTATTATTATGTATTATTATTATTATTATTGTGTAGTGCACATTTGAGTTCTTATTATGTGCGTATGAAAATCTGAATTGTACAATTTTGGTACCTACTTTACCATTATAAAAAATGCGATTTTTTTATTAAAAAAACACTGCTTAGCAGTTTTGTCGAAATCGATGACATATGGGGACGAAAGATACACTTCAGTATCAAATTCAAATTTTAAAAAAACTACTAATTGAAAAAATGCCAAAATTGCGATACAAAGTCAAGAATAAAAGTAGATTTCAAAAACTTGAATTTTTCAAAAAATTAGAATTGCAATTCCAGTTGCTCAAAACAGAATTTGGGTAAATTATGTTCTGTAGATTTCCATAATTAATGCAAAGAGAAATGCTACGTATGTATTTGAGTTTCGTTGCATTCAAAAATCCGGAAACTCCTCATGCGGAGGAGACAGTCTGATCGAATAACTAATGAATTCAGAATCTAGTGCGAACTAATAGAATACCGGATGAATGGAAAACAGGAGTCATGCTAATGATATTCAAGAAAGAAAACCGCAAAGACCCAAGCAATTTAATAAGGATGATATTAAGTTAAACTAGGAACAAAGCTTAGATTATAAAAATGTACAGATACGCCTTACCATATACGAACATTATTAAAACAAGAAGCCAACACTGACGAGAGAGTGTACATATTTAATACTCGCACCTCTCTTAATGTTTGAGGTTATCATTTTCAATAACACATATTATAGATTTTAATTACTATGTTAGTTGTGATATTGACAATTGGACAACATTACATTGCAAACTACAATAAATAGACTGAATTACGCAATCCTTGTCCTGGCTTCACAAACCAATGTAAACAAGCGTTTCTGAAGTTCATTTATATTCTAAGGAACAAAGACACTTGCAAAGAAGATGGATGAACAATTTTAACTACAGGACGACTGGACGAGCGACAAGGGTGTTCATTGCAAGGCAGGAGAAGGAACTAGTTGAAATCCCCGGATTACAGAACGAACTTCGAATACCGCAGTAACGAAAGTATAAAAACATTAATTATTTGCAAATGGGTGGTAATTTTCACGGCTCCAAGAATTGTCTCTCTGAACCCAAGAATTATTATTTTTACCCCAAGAATTATTTTTTCGATCCCAGCTTTTTAATTATTTTGGTCCCAAGATTTCTGATCCCAAGAATTATTATATTAGCCTCCAAAATTATTATTTTAACCCACAGAATCATTCTTTTGGCTCCGAGATTTTATTCATTTTACCCCATGATTTTATTTAGTGTATTCAAATGAAAAAAAATATACTAAACCTACCTCTAACGCTAACCTAAGCGCCTGAGTGACAATATACGTTTACGGTGATATTTTTTTTTTAGTTTCAAATACTTCTATAAAATAAGTAGATAAATAAAATGTTGGGATAAAATAAAAAAAATCTTGGGGTGAAATGAATAAAGCCTTGGGGTAAAATGAATAAAATCTTGGGGCTAAAAGAATAATTATGTGGGCTAAATTAATAATTTTGGGGGCTAATATAATAATTCTTGGGAACAAAAATCTTGGGACCAAAATAATTAAAAAGGTAGGGTAGAAAAAATAATTCTTGGGGTAAAAATAATAATTCTTGTGGTGAGAATGACAATTCCTAGGATGTACAAATTAATATAATAGGAAACAATGGGAAAAAAATGCTTCAAAAGAGTATATGACAATTTCGAAATTTCGACTTTTAAAGTTGAATATCTCGAAAAGTACTTGAGATATCGAAAAATTGGGACCGGATCTTCAATCAGCATAAAATTTCACATAAGATCCATATTTTAACTCGGTTGTAGACAATACGCATCTCTTGCAACGCACGGACGTACGGACGGAATATTGATTTCAGTAACGAACGAAGTTCGTTGAAAATCTTTAAAACACAATAAACCAGAATAGATTTTTAAGAAAAACTTTCGACATTGCGTGGATCGAAAACATTATAGATCTTCCGTATGAGAGAAGAATTCCACTGGATATAATTACAAAAATGAGAGTGAATAGACCCGATACCAGGGAAACTTCTTGAGCCCCTATTGTTTAAAATCGTGATGGACGAAATAATAAAACAAGTTGAGAATGTTCTTCTAGCATTCCCAGACAGAACAAAATTGCAGTGGAAATACCGCACAGTTACGAATTATGACTAATAAATAATAAATAAATCATTACTATCTTATCTTTTATTTAAAAACTTGTTTTATAAATTACGTCAAAATAAGTTTTAAATATTATATTCGTTTTCATCGTTAAAAATCACATAGAAATGATATATCATATGTCTATATTTAGCAAACTTTTATTTTCAACGAACTTCTCCGTCCGTGCGTCTGTCGCATGGTTCCCAGTGTGATAGAGCAAAGTTAAACAATGGATTCTATGTGAAATTTAACGCCGATTTCAGATCTGCAATGCAATCAGTTTTTCGATATCTCTAATACTTTTCAATATAATTGACTTCGTGCCCAAAATATGTATAAATAATAGAAATTGTATTGTTTTCCGCACACATGCGGTATTCGAAGTTCGTTCTGCAATCCCATAGATTTCAACTGGAATATTTTGACCGCCATTTTTACGGTGTTGCCGATGAGTTACAGCCGAGAAGCACATCAAAATCTAAGCTTACATTTTGATGCTTTTACAGGTCATGGAAACAAATTACTTGAGAATAAAAATATACAGTGGAGGAAAAATAGAGGAAGAAATGGTGCAACAAATAAAATTGCAGAACGTCTTAACGGCAGAATTTGGAGAAATAAATTCATAACAGTGGAAGTAAAGACGATGATATACAAAATTGTAGTGATAACCATTATGACATACACTGCTGAAGTAAGGTCGGAAACTAGTAAAACGCCAAGGATGTTGAAAAGGCGTTGAGAAAAATAGCGGACAAAATACTATTGGACAGAGTACACAGTGAAGAAATAAGGAATAGATACAAAATAGACAAATTAAATAAACGGATTAAAGTGAAGGAGAGACAGAGCTAGGCATCAATTAATTCAAAAAGGAATTAGTTCGTGATTTAATTAAATTTGGCGACGGAAATCCAATTAATTGTAGAAATTCTGAACATTATTAAATCCTTTTATAAAGGAAGTTGTAATTGTGAAAGGTAAAAAAAGGCTTAACTCTTTGGTACCTTAAGAGTGACAATAACGTCACGGGCACATCACAAAAAGGCTTCTGAATTAAGGCTTGTTAGATGGCACATACTACAAACATTCCATTTTAAATGGCGGAAAGCAAGCATCAAGAGCAAAACATGCTTCGCATAATATCAGCTCGCTATTTAGAGTGTTCATAATAATGTACATTCTGTTCACATCTATGTTCGTTCACAACCGCCACTTTGTTCATAATAGTGTCTTTGATAGTTTTTTTATAACGTCTTATGTTGTTCTTGATCTACTTTTTGCATATCACCCACATTCAATCGTGATGAATTGGCTCCAGTGCCCATTCGATTAAAAAATGGTGAAGAATTGTTTATAACGTCTACTATTAAACCCATTCTCTTCATAGTGCCCATAATTAATTTGTTGTAAACAAAACAATCGTAACTTTTAATCATTCTTTTAATAGAATGGACGTAGATAATAAAGAGACGATGAATAAAGTGACCGTTGTAAAAACATAAAAAATTGGCATTGTGAACGCACCGGGCGTTAAGAAACGTCAACAAGTGGGGGTTGTGGCAACAACTTCTAATGCAAAATAAATAAACAAAAATCGAATACATTTGGAAGACAGAAAACAATTTTTGAGATGAATTGAAAGAACAAAGAAAGTGAAAAATGACCGCACTCTACGGTAGACTAATTTATTGTTATTTCCGAATTGTTGCATGCCAACTGACCTTAGCTACGAACCATAAAACCTGCAATTAGCACAGCATAATGAAAACAAGAAGGTAATGCTATCAAATCTCCGTATCTTGTTAGAAACGGGGTTTACATGTTCAAATAAAAGCAAAATTAGAGTGGAATTTTAGGATTATAAAGAAATTCAAGTTGATAGCGGAATTTTGTGAGTAAACAAATTGAATATTCCTACCCTAAAGAGAAAGTAAAACAATATGACTGTTTACTGGCATTAATGAGTGTGACGATTAACGATCATTGCGGTTGACTGCATCGGTAATAAAATACGTTTCCATTTTGTGAACTTTACCTGTACGTTAAGTTTTAAATATCGCCCAGTGGGTGGTTTTGGCCAAGAGCCTTAATTAACGATAAACATATGGCGTAGCTACACAAATAACAATAACGTTACCAATTATTTACAGGGCGGTTGTCAACAACCCCCTCATTAAGTTTACATTTATTCAATGAGTACGTAACTGGCATATTTAATACATTATAATAAAGGAAAGACGTAACAACGAACTATATATACGTACAGTCCTTTTTAGGGTCTAAAA
Organism: Pyrocoelia pectoralis; assembly: GCA_036250285.1. Classification (NCBI taxonomy): domain Eukaryota; kingdom Metazoa; phylum Arthropoda; class Insecta; order Coleoptera; family Lampyridae; genus Pyrocoelia; species Pyrocoelia pectoralis. The sequence goes on from CM070078.1 coordinate 49,962,373, forward strand.
CGGAAGTCAAGCGTGCTACACCCTGAATCCAGTACCCAAAGTTAAGTGGTTCTAATTGTAAGTTTAAGAGGGTCTCTCTTTCTGTCTTTCTGTTTTTCCACACGGATAAACACAGACCAACCGATATGACCAAAAAACTACCGCTACATTTTCGACGCGTCGCCAACGGAGACAAATTCGATCTATATCTCTGTATAATACGCGCGTCTACGCAACGCGTGCATTTTGAGGTAAACAAACTGTTGCGTGTCTCTCTCTAATAAAATAAGAGAATATAACTTTTTAGGGAATACGACGGGGACATTTTTGATAAGGAACGCGTAACCCGCTAATTTATGGAGAAAAAAGGGAAAGATAGAAGGAAGTGGCGACCTTCTAAACTGCTAACGCTTTAGATTAACGTTATCGTGTTATTACGCTTACGGAACGCCTAAAATCAATGAAAGGCGCCCTTGAACAAAAAAGCGCTCGCGAAATCCTTCTCTCGTTTAAAATTTCTCTGAAGGCCAGCATAAAATAAATACGGTAAGCTCGGAAAGCAATTTACCTGTATGAGACGCGAAAAGGAATTCTGCGCCCCAACTTTCTTGTTTATTCAAATAGGGAGATACTGCAAATTTAAGCACTTGTATCCATAAGAATGTAAAGAGATGCGTGAGTGGCGAGGGTTCCATTGGATTATTGTGAAATAAGTATTATGTCCAAATGCTAACGAAATTCATTTTCTATCCACACGATGCGATGCCAAAAACATTCCCTTTAGAGTAGTCAGTAGACCATTCAATTTGCAAAGTGAGGTGGTGCTCCATCTTGTTGAAAGATGATCATTTTCCAAGTACCTACAGATACATAATGTAATTGATGTTGGTTTCCACGAAAAAGAGTGGCCGTATCAAACATTGAATTTTGGAGAAACTCAAAAATTCGGCAAAGTGAGCGACTTACACGATCGCTGACACGAGAACAGAATCGTCAATTTTTACAACGAATTCTACCCTACAAGCTTCATGCCAAAATGATCCGCGAGTTGTAAGTCACAGTAGCATTATTTGTTCGTACGTTTCTGCCTATCTTAAATGCATCTTATTTCGGCACACATTTTTCATACAAATTCCCTTCAACCACAACAATGGAAAAATAAAAACAAAAGAACATGTAACCTTGAATTGAATCAAATCATTGGGTATAATAACTTACTTCACAATAACCCATTAAAACATCACAATTGCAACTATTACTACATTGTTTAAAGATTTTAGGCGCATAAAACATATCACGCCAAATAACAAATCTGCCTAAATTTGAAAAAATGGTTCAAAATAGCCCTTCTATATAACTCTTTCGCGGAGATACTTGTTCATAACAAATTTGAAAATAAGTAGAAATAGATCAATAATTCGGTTTGTTCTTGAATTCCTTGTTCTTAATTGATCCAAAGTATGCTTCCATTCATTATGGAAATGTAAAAAATATTTTAATGGATCAATCGGCTTCCGAAATGAGGAGCAGTAAGTGAATTCTGGAATTTATTTGAGGGGGTTCCTTCAAAGTAGCTTTTTTAGGTACATTTTGAAATTATAGTTCCCACTGAAGGGGAATGACACATAAGTTTCAATGCCGTTGGAGCACTGTAACGTTAGTAATCAACAGAAGTTAACGTTTATAGGTGACATAAAAAGGTTAAAATAATACCAAACTTTATAAACACCGTGTCAGCACTCTTATAAATTTTTCGTCAACAGCATAAGGTGTTGGTATGCTTCAATGTTTTATTGAAATTTAATACATAAGCTACCTTTCTGGGAAAAAGGATAGAAACAATCAATGTACCTTATAAAATAAATAAGGTGTAGCCACGACGATTCCTAATCTTTGACGTTTAAGTAAATCATTCGAATGAAAAATGCAGTGTTCTGTTTAAAAAACATAAGCTTGTGTCATAACTATGTATAGACTCTATATAAACTGATGGAGTTTCAAAATAATTACGAAATTATAGCCCTTACTTCATTTCGTTGTCTAGCTATTTGTGCGCAGACAAAAAACCCTAAAATATTCAAGTACAGCAATTAATATTCTGAAGACAATGTAAGCAATAGCATGAAATTAAAAGAATATTTATATTTTATGACATGTATGTCAATTGTCAGCATTACTAATAATGGGGCTATCCTTAGACCACCCTGTATGTGTTTAAAGCCTATTCGATTTAAGGAATATGGCTCCAAGTAAGTTATGGTCATTCAGTCTTAGAACACCCAGTACAGGCATAGAACCCCTTTCATAGATCCAGCCGCGGAAAGGAATTGGATGCAAGTGAATTTGGATATTTTGTCCCTTGCATTGCATGTTTGTTTCTTCGAAAATGACGAATTGAACTACTTGGGAAAAACTCAGCAGTTTTGTTTGTACAAAAGGCGATGCGGTTTTTATTACATACAAAACTCGGGCAAAGAAAAGGGAGTTGGTTTTTAGGCCCTTTTGCACATTTTACCAGACAATCTCTTATTTTCGGTTCAGGAAGGACATCGAAATTCCTCAAACTACAACTTTTATAGATAGAATAATTTCTTTGTCGTGCGCGAGAGATAAAATGAACTTTTGAACTTTGTTTGTTTGAAAAATTTGGAATTTGAAATTTGAATTTCCATACGATCCATTATTCTCGTTGGTCGTACATCTGACAAAATTTGAAGCTCGTTTGTAACTACATCGAAATTACGTCGTATTTATTAATTTGTCTTGGCATGTTCTTAATTTAAACTCGCTTAAAGTGTATGAACTCAACAAAATTTTAAGTTAGATTTCCCGTCAATTTTATTCGTGCGTCTGTGAGCGAAGTCGATCGATTGAAAAAATCCCGTTACGGATTTAACTCACCGTAAAAACTAAAGGACTATTTTCAAAAAATACGTGTATGGGAAATTAACGACATTCCCTAACCGTTTCGCCACCCTGTGGATATAACACCCCGGCCTGTAGTTTCCGGTAAAAACGCCAGGTGGAACTTAACGAAGAGTAACTGTTTACAACAATTTTGGAATTTTGATAAACAAAAGAGAAACGAAGTTTGATGGCGGTTAAGTTGAAGGTCAAGTTCATCGAACTGGGACTATATGAATAGTGGGATGTTTTAAAAATGTAATTTTTGATGGTAACAGAATGCGCGCGTGTGTGCGTTGGGGTAAACATTGAAGCGTAACGACGACCCCTTTGTTCACGTTGGCGGTACAGGAAGTACAACTTTTGATTTCCGCCCCCCCTCCTATAACGTACAACATACAGGCAAAAGGTGGACGTAATAAGTATGTAGTTTTTGAGTAACAAACCATGTTTGTTACTTTCACTTTGGAAAGTAACTCCCGCATTTAATGTATACAGAAGAATCGTAGTTACGTTACGGATCCTTTTACTTAAGACGTTACGTAAATTTAGATTACCTATTCGCTAAAAAAGGCGCGCACGAACAATGAAAGTACCGCATATTTTCGATAAAGATTATTTGTTACCTTCATGTGCTTGTATTTCAATGTAAACGATCCCTTAGAGTGACAACCTTCATTATACCAGTTTCGCATTGCACACAACCTTTTAAAACAAAGCATTACCGTTTTATTCCTTTTTTCCCTCTTTGTGTGTATGGCAAAAAAATCAATTTTTGACAAAGAAGAAGCCATAAAAATATTTCGTTTCATCCACTATTAAGCCCCCCCCCCCCCCCCCCTGGATGTAAGCTGATCGGATCGTTCTATGCGGGTGACATTCGAAGCCTCCTCCAGATGTTTTGCAACGAAAAATGTCAGTTACTATTAATCACAATGTGGAAAGCAACATATGGCCATATCGATCACAAAATGGCGTTATCGAAACAAAAGAATAACCACAAATTCACCTACTCACACTCTAGATTACCTTCAAATAGAATCAATCACTTATAAACACGTGGTCACAGCTGTTAATCACATTCTTAAAAAAGACACTTAAAAAAGACACTAAACAAAGAGAAAACGAGTAACTGATAAGAACGTATAATAAGAACTGAGTGGATTTGAGTCAAATAAAGTTTATAACGCACGAAAGAGAAGTGGTAACGCGAAGACCCACGCCATACTTCGGTTCGTTTATTCATTGTTTCATTACGTAATAAGCGAATACCTCGTCGAGTTCAACTTGCGAGTGAAAGTACATCTACCTTGGTATGGTCTTGCATAAAAATCAGCCGCCAGCTACTAAACTACTTTTAATACATTTTTTAGCATAACATTCGAAAAGTAATTCAAAACGAGGTAGGTCACGAACTTCGACGATTTCTTCCGCTTTGCCCAATACTGCCTTTTTTGTGGTTATGTCCTGGTATAACATTTTGGTTCATGGATATCGAAAACCCATTTCTTTGTTGATTTCACATCAGCTCTTTGACCTATTTCTCCTGCACCTTAATTACATAGGTCACAGGGGCCTATTTTAAGTCCATCTCTATTCTGCTTAAATATAGCAAACAAATATGTACGCCAGTGGCATGGCGACGTCCTACTTCAATTTAGTAACATAGTTCGTTCCCTTCCTACTGGGATTGTCGCGTGGCCCACCTACATTTTTCTGAAGGTGCTACACACAATTACGAATAGTCGAAGATGGATAGCATATTCCAAGCACCTACAACATTTTGCAACTATTGTATCCAAGATCGATCGCTTTCTATCAAGCCTTCTCCAAAATAACAGGCTATTTTCGATTTAGGAATTTACGGCACCTCTTTCAGATAAGAGTGTGCACTAACTACTACTAACTACTGGACAAACAGAAACTTCTGTGGCTCATCGTAGACAGAAAATTACCAAGCGAATCTCCACATGGAGAAAATGGAATATTAGTAAACCAACGAATTTTTCACCGTGAGTTAGATATCTATGTGGAACACCAGCTTCACTCTCACTCTAAGAATTCGATGATAAATCCGCGCCTGGTGTAACCTGTACCTCTACAGCACGAGAATGTCGCTGGTAAACACCCAGTGGCATACAATTGTTAACGAAACGATCAGTTTACAGTATTCTGAATTCTGGATTACGATAGGAAAGAGTACAGTCCACGCGAACCCAGACTGGACCTTGCCTGACTTGACTGATTAGAGTCGATCCCGCAACGTCGCCCAAGGTATTACACACGTGGGATAAACCTAAAGATGCTGGAAGGGAAAGCGAGCCCAGCCAAGATTTTTCCAACAAGGATCCTTTCATTTGGACACTCACAAAGTATGTAACGCACTGTCTTGTCGTCTGTATAGCATCGTCTACCTACAAGATGGTCATTCGATCAAGCCCATACGGTTTTCCAGTGCTAAAAGTAAGAGAAGGCTCTTCCTTGATAGGCCTGTGCAGAAGCGCGCCAGACTGCGCGATGGTATCTTGAAAGCCTTCTGACATAGCGACCTAACGCCAAGTTCTACCTCGCCCTGTGCAGGGCTTGAGTGTTTTGAGGCCAATCGGACTAAGGCATCGCCTTTTTCATTGTCTTTTGTACCAGAATGCCCTTTAACCCATAGGAGATCCACGGTATTTCTATTTCCTACTTGCTCTAGTGATACTGCTACTGCAAATTATGATTCTTTTGTTCTTGACGATATCCGTGAGAACTTTTCTTCAACTAACGTTATTCTTAGCAGTACTGTATGGAATATTGTTGGAAATTTTCTTAGTGGTTGGGTGATATTTAGTTCGATTCTTTGGAGTGCCTCTTTTTTCCATTGTGTTAGATTCGTGAAGATGAATGTCAGGTTGGCATGCCATTTCCGCATCAAAAATGATGTGGTAGTTCCTCCCTAATATAAATTAAGGAACGATTCTCCCTTCACGGCAGAATTCGGGAATATCCTACATCCATTCCTCTGTTACTCAACAACCGCTTAGATTTAAACAGAGGATACTTTGTGCAGCTTCATACAAACTGCATTCAGATTAACCTATAAGTGGCGTCGACAACTCAACTTCGCGGGAAAAAGGAAAGAACAAGCTTCGAATTCATTTAAGACCTCAAGTTTTCAGAACCAATGCAATATTTGGACATTACGCTTGGTAATAAACTGAACTCGAGGAAGAACATTCACTTTGAAGTGGAAAAGCAAACATGACATTCTAACAATATCACCGCGCTGAAGAAAGACTATAAAGTTCATCTACCACGGTTGCTCAATAAGAGTTATTTTCTGGTAGATTCTCTAGTAGAGGCTCTTCTGCACTTGATCTCCACGTACAAGAGCAAGCCCTAATAGCGGCCAAGCGGCAGAGATAAACACACTCTCGCACTCTAGGCAAGGTAAGTTGCGACTCTGTTGGCTTCCAATTTTGGATGGGGACGAACTATCGCACCTACGATTAAACTAATTTCAAAGCGTTTTCCACTGATTTCAATGAAACCTTGTGTATCCCCCCCCCCCCCCCCCCCCCCCCCAAGAAACTCGGCGTGATTTCTGGTTAGTAACGAATAATTTTAAGCGATTTTAAAGTGGTTTCAACTGATTTCAATTTTAAATGCTACCCACTAATTTAAGTAGTATGATTGTTAAGTGATTACAGCAAATTTTAGTGTCGTTTCAAAGTTATTTCAACTGATCTTATATTGTGTTTCAAGAGTGATGGTTCTTAATGGTTGATTCTTAATTTCCATGGTTTGGAACGCTTTTGGATAGGGGAAGAAATCGAAACTTTTGAAATGTAGGTGGAGAGAGTTGCCTAACTGGAGAAACAGGATTGGACCGGAAAAAAAGATGACAATAACAGAGGAAAACGAAGTAGGTTCAATATGTTTCCAGAAAAACCAATTTGTTAAAAGAAATCGACCTAACGCGGGAAGGAGAAAAAGAATGACATTCGATCGATACGACAATGAAAAGAATGGCGCAATAGAAAGATAAATGACGAAAATAGGGATTTCCTTTTTTCGGAAATACAAATTGGAAGAAACTACAGTGTATTGTAATTATGCGACTAACAGAATAATAGACAGAGAACAGTGCAAAATACATATTAAAATGTTGACACCCAAAGCCTTAACGTAAAAAAAACTTACCGAATTTTTTGTAAATCCGGAAACATAAATATAAATAAAAATAATGGAATAATTCCTGTCGCTGCTCTCAAAACTTTCACAATCACACCGGAACTGACCAAAACAGGAGTCTATTTGGAAAGCAACAGGCTCTACCTTTTCAATATTGAACTACAAATAGAAAATTAAGTTTGAACTCAGGGTCACTATCAAGATGAAGTTTCAATGATGTTTTCTTTTGAGCAACTGAAGCTGTCAATAGATTACGGAATAAATACAAGGAGCTCATTGCTAAGATAATCACGTGGAATAGTGACCATTAACTGAAATGTGAAGAGTTTAAGGAAAGACGACAATGAGAAAGTAATAAACCCCTTTCATTACCATCGAAGAAAGCGTCATATTACGAAACTGTCTGCTCCGAAATTCACATTCAAATAGAAGCGACTTCAGAATTGAAATCGATATATTAAGAACGAACTCTATAATAAAAGGAAACGACACCATCGTCTCCAGTTATGTTCGATTTATCATTCTGATTATAAAAAGCAAATAAGTGTTACTACCGAAAGGCGATAATACAATAAACCTTTAAATTTTCAATCCGAGAAAGTCGAGGAAAATGTGAAGCTTTCGGGTCGATCGCACTCTTCCTTTTATACTAGCGAAATCCCTTTGAACACTGCGCCCTTTCAAAAAAAAAATTTTTTTATTCGAAACATTGAATGGAGAGAACGGGGAAGTATTTCAGTAATTATAATACGTTCAGCGATATGGAAGTTGCAAGACCAATCAGTTTTAAGGAAATTTGGGAGAAATGTTGGAAAGGCAATTGATAATTATGGTGTCGACACTTTTTGCATTTGTTTCTTGATAAAGGTAGTTTGTAATCGATTTCTTGTTCCTTTTCAGTATTAATCATGTCTACAGAACAATGCACATTAAGCACTGTACTGAAAAATCGAGTTTAGACAGAGAAATTACGAATTGTCTTAACCGAGACCAAGTCACTTCTATACAACGTTATCAGAAAGGAAGAAGATCAATCTGACGGATGGGATGGGGATTTTCTCGACATATAAATAGTTATGTATCTGTAAATAGTTATGGATATATAGGTATGTCGATGGTTATGATATGTTGATAGACATCGGTAATACAGTAGACACAGTTATCGATATTTCAACAGTTATTAACTATCGGTTCGGTAGGTATATTGACATGCCGGTGGTTAGCGCTAGTTATTTAATATTAGGAACAACATTAGGAAACTAAAAATATTCATATAACGATAGTTATGGATATATTGATATGTCGATAATTATGTGTATATCGAGTTATCGGTATGACGATCAATCAAAGGATCTTCCTCCAGGATCTTCCAAAGGAGAAACAGTAGGAAACAAAAATACCTATAGATCGATAGTTATCTGTTACCGATCGAGATGTCGATAGTAATATTAAGATCTGCGAATCCATATACCGATAAATATCGGCCATATGATAATTTAAAATTATCAATTGACGCATTTAATAAATTTAAGGGAAACAGTTTCCATTTTGTTATTGCCCTTGTTTATAGTACGAAATGTTACACTTCTCTTTTGGCCTATAGTATGTGTACAATACACAACGTTACTTTTTATTAATTCCGAAATGAAATCAACATACCGATACTTATTGATTGTAACATATGAAATGATGTATCGACTGACATACCTATCGAAAATCGGTATATATGCACCAATATTTATGTACATTTGGATATATGCATCTATAATTCGACAATTATCGACATATGGGTAAGTAAAATATATCTATGGGTACATAAGGAACGCCAACTTATCGATGGAAAAAACATTATGGCCCAACTAGAGTCAAGGACGGGCAAACATGGTAAAAGGCGAACGCTTTTAAATTAGCAACTGCTTCAGCAAGAGAACGGGAATATAAGGATGTGTAAACGTGGATGGATTCGGAAGGAATGGAATTAGGACGTTGAGGGGACGACGTACTGTTCCAGCATTCGCCTTGCGAGACTTCACATAAAGACAAGCATTACGTCAAGTTGAAAAAAGCTCATACAAAACAATCGGCCATTGTGAAAATCGAACCCACAATCTCCCGAACCGGAACTCAACGCGGTGATCACTAGACAAATCTTTTGCCTTGACTTAGTTAGTTTTTGGAAGTGAAGAATAATGTGAAAGTATGGTTCCCAAATGCGTGGCATTCTTTCTGAACGATTACTTGTACGGCAGAATTGCAAGTGAGCATAGCGTTTAGCAAACGGTTCGGAAAAAGACTCTTATTTTTTCTGGGGCAGCAAGAGGCCCGTCAAGCTACCACGGTTAACGATAACGACCATTAGTGATTCGTGGTGTCTCTTAGTGACCACGTCTTACAAAACAGTGCTGGTCTACTCTACTTGGTTGTAGCTTGCGACAATACAACCGCCCGTAGGTAGCTGATATATTTACAATTAGTGTGGTCAACAAGAAACGTGTGAGTAACACAAGGGCATTAGGATTCCCTATACCCACATCCACTAGTTTTTCACATATTTAATTTTTTGGGATTGCGTTTCACAAAGACTTCATTGCTTCTAAAATGCACTAAGATCATGTGTAATATTATATAGTCAAATAAATAGTATATAACGCTATACCAATGTACCATAGCATTTACTTTATTACGTTATGGAAGAAAACTCACTCTGTACCCTGTACAGCGAATGTGGAAACATGAAATTGAAGCAGCCAAGAGGCATTAACAACGTGCATTGGTACAAAGCACTAAGAGGCACTAATGAAGCACTATCATTCCAAACTGATCATAGTTGATCGCGAGAACCTAACTACAATTTCGAAATCGAAGAATAGATTTCAATTTGCATATCGATGAAATTAGAAGAAGCAATACAAAAGGGAAAATGTCAATATAAAATAGGCACAGAGCGAAACGAGCTCTCAACTTTTTAACTAGTGAACACATCGAAATGATCCCAAGTACGTCGGTAAGCTTGCTTCGAAATGGAAAAATGAAGAATAACGAAACAAGTCGAAAGAATCAAAGGAAATTAAAACACACTACGAATAGGTGAATGAAATAGAAAAACATCATGTATAAAACCTTTGTTCCAATTTCCAAATGATGTAAGCACGATATGACCCAAAAATTTAACCTCACTTTTGACTACTACCGTCTTATTAGAGGTATAATAAGGTAATATTGCACAAATAATTAGAAAGTGATCAATAATTTGTAAGTTGAAATCTTTGTCGTGATAATACTTTTACTTTAAGTACCTACTCGTCGTGTCACAACAAAAATAAAAGTGTTACGGTAAGTTTTAAAATGGAGGTGAACTAGACCATCACAAACTCTTTTTTTTTAATGTATAAATAGGAAAGAAGATTCCTTTTCGTGTATAATTTTCGACGCTTTATGCACAAGTTTAGTGTACCTGCAATTACGTAAGTTGTGAAGATTCACCGTAAGGAATTACATAAATACTTCTTTTTGTAATACAAATTACTGACGATCGACATGCCCTAAATATTTTGAACGTTTCATAATGGCGCCCGGAAGGATTGTGACGTTTTTTTCTGGACGAATTTTCCACGTGTTCGAAGGACGGGCCCAAACAAGTCTTCGTTATGCTAATTAATTTGGTGTAATTCATGTGTGTGACACATGGAGAAAGCAATCTTCAAAAAACTAGTATACAGAGTGTTTTTCCAATGTTTCATACAAGGGTTTCTTAAACTACTTTGCAGTTTTGGGAATTCAATTCAAGGTACTTTTTGTTTTTTAAATGTTCATTACTAAAAACATAAATAATCTGCAACGTTTCCAATTCTAAAATCGCTTAAAGAAATCCAAAAAATCCGTTGTTTCACTTGAACATTGACAAAAAAAATATGTACATTAGATTGAATTCTCAAAATTGGAATTATTTTCCCCTTCAACCTCCGATCTAACTTCTGTACATACTAAACGTTAAGATAAAACTCACGCTGTATATAGTAAAGAGGTGTATTTAACAATTAATGCAGTAATTGCATCATTAATCTTCCTCCAAACACGTTTGTGCATTTTTAATGAATCATTAACTAGATAAATGATCAATTTATTAAAATGTTAGTGTAATTTTCGTTTATTTTCTGCGAGTAAATTTTTAATGAATACGGACGAATAATTTGTTTCATTCGTACAGCCGTAATTAAAATTGATAAGCAATCACAATGTTAGAGAAAAAACGGTCGATTAATTAACCCGTCAACATCAACTAATTTCGTTGTTCAAAATTATCTGTTTAATAATTGGCTAAACATCTATTGATTAAAGTAGAACAAACCCATTAAAGCTACACGCACACATGCCAAAACCGATTGCGGTATGGCACAAGTTTCAGAAAAATGTGCACAAAGTCAGTTAAAAATAGCGCCATAGTAGGATATTAAATGGGAATGAACGTGTAGGAGCTTCTCGTCACTAATTTAAACTCATTTGTATGTAGATGCAATTGAAGAATATTTAAATTGAGTTTCTGTGATGAAACGTACAGGAAATGTATGAATGGGAATTGCGTCCATTTAAAATAATATTTTTCATTGAAATAGACACGATGTAAATCAGGAAGTATTACTACGCTCTCTTCTATTTAGAGTTGCTAATATTTTGGATCAATATCATTAGTTGCGCACATGCAACTAAATTCGTTAAACGAATTCTACCCTAAACCTGTCACGAGTTTATCATAGTCGACATCCCCCCTCCCCCTCATATTTACGTAAAAACTAGCCGAAAATATTTTCCTGAAATATAAAATGCTTCGTATAACACAAGTACAGTGAAAAATGTTAGTCACCACATATAGGACTATCAAAGGATTGGATGGTTTACACCAATCAAAGAAGTTTATCGCGATCTTTAGATATCCATTTTTGATTATGCAAAAGATTTTACCCGAAAAGTGGTTCTTGTTGAGGTACTTTCGCGAGTTGTGCCACGGAGTGCCTCAGGATCTATATTGGGGTCCGTATAATGTCAGTAAGTCGCTCGAATACATTAAATTTTATCAATAGGTATACAGATGAGACAATAATAACTTTTTTGTGTTTGATAAAAATACCACAAAAACAAGATCTATCTCTATACCATTAACTCCCGTACTCAATCAAAAATTACCATTTGGTATCAAAATTAACAATACCTCCAAAAAATTTCAGTATTTCAGTAGTAAAGAAATACGGTAGATAGACATATCATACGTTTATAATAAAATCCAATTTAGTACTAATCCAAGACATAACTTACTAATAGGTCTCGTCTTACAGGCGTTACAGGAAAGAAAAAGAGAAAAAATCTAATGGTACAAAACAAATGCATTTACTAGATTCTTTATTAAATTTTGAATTTGACAGTATGTCTTATACCGCATTAATTTTTAGTTTCATTTTTGAAGTAAAGTATAGACAGCATTGAAACCGTTGAATTACATAAGAGGGAAAAGAAATTGGCAGGAGATAGAGGCCAAAGGATATGGTGGGCGGGGAACGGACGAAACGTCTGATCGAACGACCCTAGTATACACTCATGATTCATGAATAACACCATAATGTGTGTCATTGTTAAGTTTTCGGTATTTGATGACGCCGACATATGTACAGTTAAAGGGTTCAAGATTTCGCTAAACATTGTGGCCCCAACCGACAAGGTGTTCTGAGGCACGATTTTTCTAGTGAATTTTCCTGACATTGGTTTTTTTATTATTCAACAGTAATATCCCTAGTGCACGTAAAATAGTCACTTATAATATCCGGAGGCGTCGATTCTATTCGGAATTTTTTTCCTCAGGGGACCATCTCGCAGCATGGCGCGTTTCTGCACAGGTCTATCAAGGAAGAACCTGCGACTACTTGTAGGTATATCTTCGGGAGGCTGCAAATTAAACAAGCACATGCACCGCATAGGCTTCGACGAATCACCATCCTGTAGAGGTGTAGGAGGATGCTGCACAGATGACGAGACGGCACACCACATACTTTGTGAGTGTCCCGTATTTGTCGAACTGAGACGATCTATGTTGGGGGAATCCTGGCGAGACATGGCTACGATTAGTGTCGCTTCCCCTTCCAGCATCCTCAGATTTATCTCACGTTGCGATGGTTTGAGTGACGTTGTGGGGTTGGACGACAGTAATCAGGGAGGTATCACAAAGGGCCCGAATAGGTGGCCTATGTCCGCGCTCCGTGTGGACTTCTGCCTTCCCATCGTAATCCAGAATCCAGACTATCCAATATAAGAACCACCTGGAGATATGAACCTAATTTAGTTTTCAAAGTATCCACCAGCTTGAACTACGTTAGAATCGGCGTTCCATTACTACATGTGGTAATGAAGGAAGATGGTGAGCTAATTCTTATGAAAATGTGATACTTTCTAGTGTAAGTTGGCACAACGTAATTAGCAAACACGACATACATACGTAAAATTGGAGTAATAAGGACACGAAAAACACATTAAAGTGTTGCTTAAGATAATTACTGAAGGGTTGTAATGAGGAACACATTTATCACACATACAGTGTGTTTCACAAGTACACCGACAAACTCTAGGGGTGGTAGGGGACATCAAAACAAACATTTATTTAATATCTAAAAAACGCTTCAGCCGATTTTAATAACATTTTCAAGGGTTGAACGTAACTTTATGGGCATATTTTGGATAGGCAGTTGATACAGTAATTCCAGGGGTGTGCTCAGAGAGGGGGGGCTGTTTTTTGCAATTTTGTAATTTTTTTTAGATACAGCAACTAAAAACACAACTTTTTCCCACTTGAGTGTGTGTGGGTATCTTGGTTCGCTTTCGTCAACAAAAAATTTAAACCATACAATAAATAATTATCTAATATGTATGTAAATTTATTCTTAAAATCTAATTAAATTTAAATTGAGAATCAGCACAAGTTTTATAACACTAAAGTACCTACTCAACAGGATTAAGTTTTAAACTCAAGTAATCACTGTTACTATTATTAATTTATCGCAATGACATGTGCATCAATGGTAAGTAGATTGGCCCGTGAGCACGTCCCTGGAATTACTGTATCAACTGTAATAAATCCAAAAGATCCCTCATAAAGTTACCATCAACCTTTGAGAATTTCATTAAAATCGGCAGAAGCGTTTTTTAGATATTAATGAAAAACAATTTCTTTTTACAAACTAACAACCTGTAGGTACCATGAAAACGAACCGTTTCCGATTATAAAGCAAAAAATGTTTGTTTTGATGTCGCCTAGCACCCCTAAAAGTTTGTCGGTATATTTATGAAACACACTGTATATACAATAATAAGGAGCACAAATATCGGAGACCATATGGAAGAATTCGTTTCCAAAAATATGGATATAGGATCCAAAGTTTTATAAAGATAGACCGTTATTATAATTAAATTTTTAATAAGTTTGATATAATTTTCCATAAAAAACAAAGTTGTTTTTAATTTAAAAGCACGCACATATAAAATTATAAAAGCAAATTTCTTACACAAACTTTAACGGTGAAGGAAGTGAATTTTATAACGTTATGCATGCCGAAAGTAGTTTTACTTTCCACGATGTCGAAAACGAAAGTGATTTTGCTTCTTTAATATTATATTATATTATATTATATTATATAGAACGTCTTTAATATGCATATTAACTGCAATTTTAATTAAGCAATCGAATCTATTTCGACGCTCGTAATTAACTAAACATTGATTTTGCGCGCTTATTAATTGTTTAACCTAATAACGTTTTATATATTGCACACTTTTCATTTAAATGTCATACTGTAACACGCGTTACGTGTTCTCTCGTGCGAAAAAATTGAGGTCAAAAAATTTTTGGTGTAAAAAATTGATTAAAACCATATTGTGTTTAGAGATGAATGTGTATTTATTTTTAATGTCGTATATAACAAAAAAAGCTCTATTATCACCTTCTACGAATTTACCGTGACAATTGAATTGACCAATTAGGTCACCGTTCGAAGAAAACTACAGGAAGTACGAAATTAGATTTGGCGCCAGAAGGATACTTACTAAAATAGTGTATGAGATACCCCAAATATTTGCCCACATCACGAAAACCAGTGTAGTATGTACTTTACACCCAAGGAGGACAAACCCCAATTTTGTTGGATTTGGATAACATGTTTCAGTTTTTCATATTGAGCAACATATTTGGTTTATTGGCACTTGCAAAAACTAGCGGTGGAAGACAAGAGCAAATGAGAAAGATGGGAGTGCAAGCGATTACGGTAGTAATAATTATCACAGAACTTCCAAACGTAGTATAGGTGAACAAATATTACAGATAATGGAAAGTAGATTCAGAATGCACAAATCGTGCCCATAATAACTTATGGGACACTGAGAGCGAAATACATAAATAATAGGTAATGGTGGAGTTGGAGAGAGATCACTTTAACCGATTTTCTTTATGACTAATCTCAAATAGGTCTTTGGCACATCAACACAGATCTCTTGGCAAACCCTACTCAACACTAAAAATCAATTTGATTCTTTCGCATGTATGCAACATTAATTGAGCTTCTTTCAAATGGAATTGGAAAACAAAGATTTCAATTTTCTATTTTGCCCATCGAAATAAATGGACAAACTCAGAACAAAAGCTTAAAGATTGTGGCCAACGATTTTACATTATAGATTGTCTTTTTAAAGGCAAAACATCAACACAAAAATTTTAAGTTTCATGAAAACGTTTGTTTTCGAAAAAGGGTTGTTTTCATACAGGGTGTCCCAGTTGAAACTGACATATTTTGAACGTGATTATTGACTAAACGAAATAAGATCGAAATGTGCGGGTTTCACAAATGACTTTCAAATTTCGAAAAGTCTTTTCCCAATCATATTATAAAAATTTCCCAGTTATACAGGGCGAGGGAAAAAAATTGCTGATCTCCACCAAAAAATGACTTGACTTGTTTAAATAGAACCCCCTGTATATTTTTACACTATTCGAAAGCTGACTTCTTTAGCTCTTTAAAAATGTCGAAACCCTTACAAAAAAAATAAATACTTGGTCGCTAGATGGTTAGAAAAAATGGCACTGGTTGGAAAAGGTTCCACATATGAACATTTAACAAATCTTCCACAAACGTGTTACTTGAACAATGTTAACCTACGCAAAAGTCTATGCGCGGTAAAGGAATTTTGTTGTAAATTGACAATTGCGAAGGACCAATTAAAAAATATCCACAATCCTCCTTAACATTGGCGTACCTATAACAAATCGCCTAATATGACTTAATTAGCTAAAATAGAGAGGAACAGCGGAAAAGTTTCAACATCAAGACATAAGAATGAAAAGTATAAAAAATATAAAAAGGAAAGTACAAATAGCATAGCAAGAGAAAATATTAGCCTATAAATATAAATGAAGATACCATGGCAAGGAATAACAAGAATAAGTGCCTTGGATGAACAAATCAAAAAATAAATCTATAAGAAAAAATAAAGGTAGTAATCAAAACAGAATAACAGTAGAAAACATGGTAGAGAATTGGCGCTTTGGAAATCGGAATCCCGGTTTCGCTCAATACATTCGGTTTTACACCCTTAACCTTTGTCAGTTAATAGTGGGTGGCGCGGTTGGACCCCTGCTCTTCACATTTGGACAACAATACTCGTAATAATAGTGATGGGGGAGGGGGCAATTTCCTAGTTACGCCCCTGTTCATGAGCAACTTGGGATGTGAGACCAGGTGAGCAGCAGAGACCATTACCACACAAAACTTATATTCTTGCAAGTTGTCGAGAAAATGTACACGCAAATATTACCAACGTCTAGCCGACCAACTGGTTGCCCAGCTCAATATCTTTCGGACGCCAAAATTTTCGTGTCAACAATTAAATGGATGCAGCAAAAAAATACTACTTGGAGTATTGATCTATGTACCCGTTATTAGATTTCATTCTCGTAGATCTGGGAAACCGGAAAAGATTGTCCACTGTAACCCTGGATATCCTTTAGTTGTCAATTTTCATTCCAGAAAATACTGTTAAAAACTATCTCGATGAACATTTACTTCGAATTGCTTCTTGGAGAGCGCTGCTGCTAAAAGATGAAATGTAGTGGCTACAGAAATGAATTCAAAAAACATATTGAAGCGCAACAGATCTTACCGATTTCCACATCCACAGGCATATTCCCAATTGATATCGAGAAAATTATAATATAATATGTAAAAACCGACCATAAGAAGAGACTTTCATATTTACCCTCGTCAAGATCGTAACGGTCTCTACCCCTCTAGGTAATCATTCACATTTCTGTTTGTGCCCAATCCGATCTTACTACTCTGTCACTCTGTGCATCGAGCTTCTAAACATCCAAAATATATGTTATATGTGGGAAAATTCTTTTTGAAAAAAGACCCCTGCTTTCCGGATCGATTTTATCAATTTATATTACATCATCTAATCCACTGTAAGACCAGTAATCGCACGTCATTTCGTCATAGTAAAAAATACGCCGTAGAAAAAAAAATCGTTATTCCAAACCCTCCAAACCATTTCGTAATTGAAATTATGGAAATATATCTTGTGGTTATTCCGATTTTCAATATCTTGTAGTGACGTGCTCGAGATACAAATTAAAATACATTGAAAATATAATTTAGTCCTCTTGTTAAAACGTGCCATTCATATTCTATCATTTTGAAGAAAAAGGAGGAACATCTTTGCCTAAATTTATATTTCTCTCGGTAAATATTAATTTCACGATCTAAATTAATGCAATCATTTATAGCGGGTATCCACTTCTTGGAGAAAGTTAATTTTTTTCCAATTTGCTACATAAACAATGTAAATAAAAGTTAAAAGATGAGAAAGCTCGAAAGCTTTATGTAGAATTTAATCTGTAACCTCTCTATATAATAAAAAACTTTGGAATTCAAATCACGATTCCGAAACTTTTCCTATAATTTGAAGCTTAAGCTTTCTTAAAACGAGCGAGAATAGTAAAACCTTACAATTTTGTAAGGTAGAAATGCGTGTTTTTTTATTTAAACTTTTGGGCGGTTGGCATCCCTTTTCTCGAACAAAGCTGAAATGAAACCGTTTGATGATATTTGACGAAGCGCACCAATTCGATTAGAAACCTTTTGAGAACCACTTTTTATACCACATCGTTGTCGGAGGTGTATAGAACTGCGCAAAAAGCAAATTGAATTTTTTTTTACGTTTAGAGTGTCACATAAAGCTTCAACGATCCAATACGTAATGGGGGTTGAACTTGGAAATTACGTGACATCTTTAAATATAAAACCTTCAAATATTTTATTACATCTAAATCGTGGAACTTAGGGAATTTTACAATTTTTCCCCCCAAATCGAATTTTGTGCCATTAAAACGCTTGTCGCAATGAGAAGAAAAAATCAAATACACTTTCGGTTTTGAAAGATAAATCTTGACGTCTTTACAAACGAAATCTGGTGAAAAAATAACATTAAATCGAAAGTTCCGATTGAAAAGTCCAACTCATTTGCCAACAAGTCAGTTTCTTTTTATTAGGTATAACGAAATCTCTTGCCACATTCCGATGAGGCGAGTGAGAATTGGAATTTTAATCATCTACTGAGCGTTTCTGCAATGCGGTGACATTGAATCCCACAAATTCCTCAAACATTTTTTCGATAGCAAGTGAAAATGTTATCGAAAATATATAAAATCAATTATAAAGACAAATCGGCTAACAAAAAGATCACTTAAAATTCGTTTTAACCATTACTGTGTCCCCTCGATAGCTTCTATGCTCTATGGTTATTAAATGTTTTTCTTTTGTAAAGTATTATAATTCTTGAAAAAAACGTTGTTGAAAAGGTCATATAATGGGGTCTACCAATTGATTTAGTTCAGCTAAAATTAGTTCATTTATTCCTCTATCTAGACACTTTTCCTTCCTTGAGTTTCTTAATAACACGCTACAGTTCGTCTAGCAAAAATTACAATTCTTCTGCTTCTTCTTCAGTTAAACTCTTACATCTTGATGATTTTTTTTATTTGTCTCGTTTACATCCTTGTAAATGTTTCGGAAGTATTCCGTTGCGTACATTCTGTCCGTCTCTTCATTGTCTCTCAACTTGGTAGCTCGCTGTTTCCCCGTACTCAACCGTTGCTCAAGTTGCTTGTTGGTGCATAAACTTGAATCATGATGATCCAATTCGACGCTCAAGAGCTACGATACGTACACTGACGCTCGTAAATTCTTTAATCCTGTCCTGATAGAAGGTCTTTCCGTTTTTCTTTTCATCTCACTTATACCGCAAAGCTGCCAATGTAGGTAGTAGGTACCTACAGCTTTGTTGCTTATTTTGCATTAATGGTCTTGACCTCTCGCGGTGAGAGGTTTTCGAAATGAATTAACAGCACAAATAGTACAAACCAAAAGGACTCCGTTTGATGGCGGAAATCTAACATTCTACTCGTAACAATTTTTGCTTCCTCAACATCCATTATCTAACAAAAGATAGGTACAATGGAAATCGAAAGGGCAAAATGAGAGATGGGCAAATAAACAAATAGTCTTTTATAAAATGATTGAATTAAGTGAATCCGTGTTTGAAAAGAATTTGAATCATTAAGTTTAGAGTTAATGAGGTAAGGTCGGTCATCAAACGAAAAAATTCAGGTCATTTACATAGGTTGGGACGTACCGAAAGTTGAGGTATCCAAAGTATGTAGATGATGATAAAATGTTCATCCACAAAAAAAGTAGGCGTTAGACCACCTCTTTCCTTTTCACACAAAGCAACACGACAATGATGAATGACTCGATCAATGATGTAATAAGGGAAAACGCGTTCAGAAATTCGTAAAATGAACAAAGCAGAAGGCGTCACGAAATAATATTTACGTCGGGATTATAATTACGACGTTTAGCGTCTCTTTTTATGTAAACGCGTAATTATAGACAATTACGCGATTACGAAGTAGGTATTTACTTACAAGAAATTGTATGATGGTGATTTCGATTAATTGAACGTTGTTGTCACAAAATGATTGCAACAAGTTGCATAAGACTTTTCGCCCCAAACTACATGCGCGCCACCTGGATTAGAACGTTACAAAATGTAACGTGATTGAAAACGTAATTAATTGTCGTTTTTCGACATTTTAATAACGCGATTGTAATGAAATATAAGTAAAGTAGGCCATGATCATTTGACAATAGATTTGCTTGTTCACCTTAACGGCCTTTAAATCAATATTTAGATTATGCTCGTAGAAAGTGTAAGATTACAAAAGTCGATGTCATAAAAAGGGAATGGCGAGGAAATCTGCATTTTATAAATGAACGAGATGACTTTAAGAACGAGGTCAAAACTAAAGGTAAGAATTGTCGGAAGTAAGTCCACATAAACATCTTTTTTGATGTACGAGTATCTATGATGTAACGTTCGCCTTTTGCATCCCATTGCTAAATTGGAATTTATGGCCGTGTCGCATATTTATCTTAATCTAAACTCGAAGGTGCCATTTTCTTTTTACCACCTAACACTTTATTAAACATCAGATTTATGTTATGTTGGAGTTTAGGTTTAGAAAAATATATATCCAAGTTAAAAACGGCGGAAGCCTCTCGCGATGCGAACCATTGAATTCGAAAAAGTAATTTTAAGTTTGTTTACAAGAATTCCACAAGGAAAAAAGTTTTTCCGTTCGCACGTTAAATTACTTTTGGTTTAATAATAGAGGTGGGAGGTTGAACTATTTTTGTAAAAGTTAACTCTATCGATTGATTTTAATACAATTTAACGACCAAACAAAATTTATGGATGTTAAAGTATGATATGGTGGAGTGCATTTGGTAAGGAATTAAAATATAGCATAGCATGAGATTTTTCAAATTTTATTTCACCGGTAATTTGTGAGAATAATTGAAGACAATCAACCCGGTCAACGTCTTGCCCAGAAGCTCACCGATTTCTCTTGTTCTTATTTGTGAGCACTGAAGTAATCTCTTAGAAATGTTGAGTAGAAGGAAGATTGTTCTTACTTGACCGACAATTTCTGCTTAATAGAGATGATCAACGATTAAACAAATTTCGAATTAAGATGGATTCAGACATCAGAAATAAACTTGGATTACGAAAATTTTGGATATTCATTCAGACTGCTCATTCCATTTGTTCATGCGCAGAGCACCTGTTTGTTCAAAGTTAATGGATGAAAGTTATCAACTAAACATGGCGAAGTAGTGGAGGAGGATTGGGAAAGCGCTTAAGGTATGTGAAGAGTGTGAGCGTTACTCCGTGAAACAAATGAAGAATGAAGGATCGGGTAAGCCAAACAACATACCCGATCCTTCATTCAACTATGGGTGAGCTCCTAATTACGATATTTCTCGTAATTACGAGCTCACCCATAGTTTACAGTTACTTTTGGCTCTTATTTGTAGGAAATCAGTTCATTAAAATTAAAATGAGGTAACGCGAATGTGCGTCTAATCTAATTTCGGGTTCATAACGAGACAATTTAAAATGATCTCATTTGAAAAATAAAGTTTTTTTTAAAATCGTAAATTAATTCTATAGGAAATTGGCTAGAACGCCAATTACAATCGGTTCTACTTAACGAAATCTGTCTGAAATCGGATGGAAAGTAATCTATTGTTTTTCGTTATCTTATAATTAGAGACAGCTAAGTATCGCAATCTATAACAAGAGTTTTGTAATATAGAAATTGAAGTTTAAAGTTTAAAGGAGAGAGAGAAAAAAAGAGGAGATTCGGTTAAGTGAAAGCTTTTTGATTAAATTAAAAGGTCTTTGAAGGAATCGCTTGAGGAAATTTGGGGCAAGGATTAAAGAAAGTCCATTACTAACTATTTTAGAAAGAGAGCGAAGTGTTTAAATTACAAAAAGCTTCTGACACCACCATGTGTTTCTGTCTTAAAGGAAAAAAATGCTACCGTCATAGGCTTCATATAAAATTCAGCGTTTCCCAACCGGTGGTCCGCGGACCAAAGGTGGTCCGTGACAGCCTCGAGAGTGGTCCGCGATAATCTGGTGACAAATTATAAAAAAGTAATATTTTTCTCTGATTAAATCAAAATTACGATTTTCTAATATACCTCCATACATGTATACTTACACAATCATAATAACTTTTTGTATGATGTACAAAAAGAGCTTTTAATAACATTATAAATAGGTAAACACTTCGTGGGTAGATCTGCGGGCGTCACATAGACAGTCTGCAGTCAGTGGTCACGTGCTGTTCCGTGTATATCTCGTGATGTCTGGCTGCGCTGTTTGAAACAGTTCAACCGGTGATGTCTACCTAGTTTCTTAGTTGCTCACTATTCAGTTTCATTTTTAGTCCACACTTAGTAGCGGCGACTATTGCAGAGCAGTGCGGTTCTGTTTCCTAGTGTGCTGTATTTAATAACATTGTGCGATATTATTGTCTGTGCTTTGTTTGTACTTTTTGTTTGACAATTGACAATGCCTCCAAAACGGAAGTATGATAGTGATTATATCAAGTTCGGATTTACTTCAATTGAAGTAAATAAAGAGATTAGACCTCAGTGCGTGATTTGTGCCGCTGTTCTCAGCAATGAAGCCTTGAAACCTGCAAAGCTGGCACGTCATTTAAAGACAAATCATGGTAACGTAAGTGACCGGCCACCTGAATTCTTTGCTGGAAAATTAGAAACTTAAAAAAAATGAAACTAGGAATAACTGGTGCGGCATATGAATCGTCTGAAAAGGTACTCTCCGCTTCATTTGAACTTTCGCATTTAATCGCCAAGGCGAAGAAACCTCACGCGATTGGAGAAACATTAATAAAACCATGTTTGGTCAAAGCTGCCGAACAAGTTTTAGGAGTTGAAGCTTCTAAGAAAATGCGAGAAATTCCATTATCCGACAATACAGAGAAGGCACGGATTGATACCATGTCCACTGACATTGAGGACCAGGTTGTGTGTGAAATTAAAAAATCTCCTTATTTTAGTTTGCAGTGTGATGAGAGTACCGACGTATCTCAATGCAGCCAGTTGCTAGTTTTTGTTCGATATTTGGGAGAAGAGAACAAAATAAAAGAAGAACTTTTAATAACACAAGCGTTGGAAACAACTTCAAAAGGAAAAGACGTCATGAAAATCATTTGTGATTACTTTGAGAAGCACGACCTTGAGTGGAAGAAGCTGGCAGGATTTTGTACCGATGGAGCACCTGCTATGCTAGGATCACGTTCAGGCCTAGCAACATTAGTGAAGGAGAAGAACCCTGATACAGTTACGATGCACTGTCTAATTCACCGTCAAGCGTTAGCATCGAAAACCATGCCGGAGGATTTATTGAATACCATGAAGTTGGCCATAAAGATGGTTAACTCTGTTAAGGGCAGTGCAAAACACACACGTATCTTCAAAAAGCTATGCGCAGAATTAGACTCCGAGCACGAGACTCTACTTTATCATACTGAGGTGCGTTGGCTGTCAAAAGGCAATATGTTGGCACGCTTATATGATTTGAGAGAAGAATTAAAAGTATTTTTTACTGACACTAAAATGCAACATTTCTTGGAACAACTGACTGAACCAAGCTATGAGATTCAACTCGCATACCTAGTGGATGTTTTTGGTCACTTGAACCAATTAAACTTACAACTTCAAGGTTCTGGAAACGAAAATTTGGAAGGTGTTGGGAATGTATTTGCATTCGAGGACAAACTTCGTGCGTTTCTGTGTAAGATCGATCTCTGGATAGGGAAAGTAGAACAAAAAAGTTTTCAATCGTTCACGAATTTAAAAGCTCTTGCTAGCAATGAGAATTATGCTGCTGTTACAGACCAGGTGCAGCATAACATCCTCAGCCACTTACGCACCCTTAAAAGTGAATTTGCTCGGTATTTCCCAGAATATGGAAGTAGCGAGACACAATCTTTAAAAAGGCTTGTTACAAATCCTTTTAATGTGAAACCTACAGATCTTCCTGACAGTATACAAGAGGAAGCTATCGAGCTTCAAAACGACAGCAACTTCAAGGACTTGTTTGAATGTGGTATAAAGCTAGAAGAGTTGTGGTGCAAGAAAGCCCTGGGCTTCCCCAAGATTCGGCAAATAGCTTTGCGGTATCTCATGCTATTTTCAACCACTTTTTTGTGTAAGCAGGAGTTCTCCAGTTTATTGTTAATTAAAAACAAACAACGAAATCGGTTAAATGTCAGCAGTGATTTGAGATTAGCTCTTAGCAAGAGCCTCAACCCTAGAATTCCTCAGCTTGTCAAAAAAGTTCGTGCGCAAAAATCACATTGAAAAAAAGAGGTACATTTTTATTGTTTTCATTATTTCATTAAAACAATTTACAATTAAATATGTTTTACTTTTTCTGATGTGCAATGTAGCATAAGTTCTGAAAATTACAATTTATGTTTGTAATATTGTTAATTTAACAGTTTCTTAATTAATAATAGTTTGTTTTTGAAAAATTGTTTTATTTAATCACCTCTGTATTTGGTAACAACTGATACGATTTATGTAATACTGCAATGAGTGGTCCGCGGTAATTCACTCTCAGACTGAGTGGTCCGCAGACATCTGCGGGTTGGGAACCACTGATATAAATAAACCGTATTATGTGTAATGTCAATGCTAACTGACATTTTCCAGAGTTTATGCCTCCCACTTACACTCGTTTTTTCTTATAAATAATAAATTCTGGCTTACGACTCAGTTGAACTTTTAAATCGCGTTTTTTTCCATTCTTAAATAAGGGCCGAATTAAATTTGGATCAGAATTTCGCACGAATCGCCGATTAAGTAACCGTTGCCATTTGACGCCGTGACGTAATTAACTAGGCCATCTGGTAAGATTAGGAGATCGAAAATACGATCAAGGACAATGAAAAAAATGTTATTCTCTCTAGGGCGTCACTCAACCACGAATTCATATTTTCCCTTTTTTTAACAACAAAAGTTATACAATAGACGAGAATATTATTATTTATCCATGCAAAGATTTCGTATCTCTCAACGAGTTAAATTGATGCAAAATTCAAAATCCGGAAAGCCCTCTTGAAATCCTCTGAGGAATTGAAACTGCCCTAGAAACTTCACCTTTGAGATTAAGGGAAAATGTATGTTTACGGTGGCTCTATTTACATACTCGTACAGCTGTATATAACGCGACATTAGATACATCTTTACACGAAAATATTAAAATTATAAAAAAGAAAACCTCAAATTTGCGAAATGAAATATTTTTGTATTTCAGTATGATAAATGCCAAAGTAAAATTCGAGTTTGTTACTAAAAACATCCGAGAAGATAAAGGGCGACTGATTTAAATTTGACTTCAATTGCCTAATGAATGGTTTTTAAAAGCAAATTAGTAGGTACTTTGAAAAAGTTCATGAAAATTAATACACCATTCAGTTTGGATTTCAAGAAGAAAAATCTGGTATTTTCTCGCGTAATTTCATGAGAAAATATTAAGTAATAAGGAAAATTTTAAATCAAAACGTTAAAATTTTCAGCGATTGATTCTAAACGGTGAATGAACAACAAATGTACCAATGATACTCACGTTAAATTTTATAAATGAGTTTGGAAATTTTGGTTTTAAGGTAAATTCGTTTCCAATTCTAACTATAAATCGCCTGAATTAAAAAATTTTTAATCAATCGAACTAAGTTCTCTAACATACACAATTACACATATCGTAGAAAACTCACGCTGACGGTTTAAGACATTTTACCCTTCTCGAATGCCAAAATTCTACGTACGTCAAGTCAATATTTTCAGTAAAAACATAAATAAGAAATAAATTACCCCTCAACCAGAAGGCAATTTTTCCAAAAAATCGTTACAAAAAATTCAAAAATTGTCTAACTTTTTAAAAAAATCAATCTTTTGCCACTTTTGCAGCAAAAAAATAAAGAACACCATACTTTTACTATATTAAACTGGATTTTTGGATTTTCTGGGATTTTCATCAGCTTTACAAACTTAAAAGTGCATAAATGCGTATTTTAAAGAATTTACGAATGCTTACGAGGGTACGAAACAATTTTCATTGACAAAAGGTACAGTTTTACATTTGAAAATTTGTAAATTGTAATTCCAGTATATTATATTTATAATTTATAAGTTATAACTTCAAATTGTTAAATATCGTAAATAAAATTGCATGACATTATACAATTCAGTTGTTTCGATGAGATTAATTTGTTTAAATTGCATATAAATTAGTATGAGAGCATGGGCGCCGACTTTTGATATTTTCCTAGGGGGCACGGGCAGAGGCATGGTTGTTAAACAAACTGAGGAGCCATCATATGTATAAAAACTCTATTCTAATTCAATAGAAACCCTGGGGGCAAATACACAGGCATAACGTCCCCTGGGGGGCAAGAGCCCTTGTGCCCCCCTGTAGTCGGCGCCCATGTAATGAGAGCGCATATTTTAGCCTATTAACAAATAAAAAAGGGTGCTATTGTGAACGCTTTATGTCCGTCTGTAGCAGAATTTTAAAAAAGAGAGTAGATAGCATTATTAAAGACAAGATAAAAAGAGCGTCCAAATCTCCTTTTTATCCTTGATTCTGATGGAAAAAAACTACCAAACCGTCCAAATAAATTTTTTTAGGAGATAAGTTTCAACATGAAAGGATTCAAACCAAGCTTTTCTGAGAAAAACAGCTCATCTCTCAAAAGCGCCCACAATAGCACTAACGGTTTCTATGTTTTTATTAAAAGTAGGCTATAATTTTTAAACGCCTTTTAGCCCTATTTCTATTTTTAGCAATTTTAATTTATTAATTTTCAAAAATTAAAAAAACGTGCTATTTAGACCATTTTTGTCCGTCTGTCTGTAGTGCGATCTTAAAAGTTGAACTAATTTTTCCCAAAAAATTCTTGACTTAACTGTTTTCGTATTGGTTAGCTTATGTCCTAAAGGAATTTATTTGGGCAGTGCTCTTTCACGAAGATCTAAAGTAAAAAACGCGGTTTCATTGCACTTTTCCAACTTGATGCATTTCTCGTCACACAAAATGCACAATTAAAATGACGAAAATTGACATTTATTTCAATTTATTTTAAACTTAATACATTATATACTTTAAACTTTTTGGTGTCGTGAAAATTCTCACTTATAGTAGGTGTATAATAAATAAAGGTTTTACCATTATTTTTAACAATTTGAAGAGAGCATAAGGTTTAAAATGGCTTATTAAATTAATGGTATAGCTATAGGTACTGAAAAATCTTTGGAAACTTAAGATATTTTTCATTTTTAAAACTGGCCCATTCTTCTGTGGAAAAGTACAGATACTGTCGTTCAAAATAATAAAGTAATGAGCAAAAGTTGAACAAAAGTAAAAAAAAAACTTAAAATAATAATATTGAATATTAAAAACATCGTTTTCTTCTATTTTCGTGGTAAAAATTCAATTTACAAGCAACAGTTCATAACATGTAACGGTTTGTCGAATTTAATCAATGTTTCTTGGTGAAATAAAAAAAATACCTACTAATAAGAATTTGCCACCAAGCAGATACCTCATTATGAATTAATCACAACAGCAATTTTCACTACCTGTTTTCGACAAAATTCGTCCTCTCCCACTTGGTCCCACTTATAATGAAAGTATTGAAATTTATTATTTAAATAAACGAAGTTGCCAAATAAGATCGACCGAAATGTCGTCACCCAGTAATCGTACTAATTATTTAACGGCGAAGAAAAGTTTTTGAACAAAAGCGAATACGAAAGTCGTTTCTATACTTACTGGAAAGCATCCAACAAAGTGATTAATGGAGAAACGTACCTGAAACAAGACAGAAAATGTTAGGCGTAAATTCAGAAATGACGTTGGGTCAAAAGGCTAAGCGCTTAAATAATTAATTAAATAGCGAAGTAACATTTCATAATTTAAGTAAAACACGTTTTAGTTTCACGGTTCGAAGAATTCCTTTTGCAATATCAAAGTTGACTTAGAGAACAAAAAGGGAATAAATGCAGAATGCGAGGTTTCGCGTTTATATTTACGGAAGCAAATATTAAACTTACGTAGTACATCGTTCTTGGTTCTTCACTAAATTAAACCGACAAACATTTAAACAACAATAGAGAGTTGCCTAACTAAATTAAATTGCTAGTTTGTAGAGAAAAAAAAGGTGGCCGTTCTAATCTAATTCAAGTATGTGCATGACGTAATCAATTGCACGAGTTTAAATCGGTTTATGGCATCTATTTAATTGTAGAAAAAAATATTTAATAAAATCAATTGAATTGAAAGCAACAAAAAAATTAATGGAGGCCAATGGTCTATTAAATCACTGACGGATGTGAAATAGTAAAGGTCCAAAAATTGACCCTTGAGCAGCGATTCATTACTTTCCATATAAAAATGTAATTAAAACTAACGTTATAACTTCTTTGATTTAATTGAATAAACGTATCGTACACTTTGTCATCACGAGAAAACGCTTAAACGTTCTATCATGCCAATTTTAAAGATTCTCGTCACGTTTACATATTATGCTACCGGCACCCATTGCTAGATTGATGCTTTCAATTATATTAGCTATCCTTTCTGTAGTTTTGTTGTATTTGGCAATGCTGTTGTATACATTAAAACGAAATGGATTATTATTATATAATAAGAATATGAATATGGTACACTTTTACGTGCAGCATTTCTCACTTCGTCGATAAAAACAGTAAGAATTTCAATTACGAAAACCAATTTTCTATGCGAGAGAAAAAAACTGGCAAAATTAGAAGAACACTTATTCGAAAGTTGATGAGCCCCTAATACAAGGTTTTAAATTCCTCAGATCGAATGCATTACTATACAGTATACAATACACTTTTCGACGAAAAAGTTCATATTATGCTCTATGGTGGCAGCTTAAACCCATTTTATTCTTTTCCAAAACCGTGATAAGAATAGAAAAGAACTGCCTCACGAGTTTTATTATGTCGTTCCCGAAAAGCAAGAATCAAAAATTCCACGGCATTTTTTTGTGCGGATCTTTAAACGTTTGTGCGCTACTTACAATCGAGCTTCATTATCTTTGAATTGGAGTTAGAACCGAAAGTCTATCTACGACTATGTCCGATCATGTTCAATTTTTCATGATGGATTGTGCCCAATTGGTGCTCTTTTGTGCGCCCGCTGTCACGCTTTGTGCGAAAATCCTCAGAAAGAAGGAGCAAATTCACATTAACAAGATCGCATCGTGGGGGTTGGCTTGAGTGACGTTGCGGGGCGGAACGACTAATTAGGGAGGCAGCACAAAGGGCCCGAATAGGTGGCCTACGTGTGCGTGGACTTCTGACCACCCTCCCATCGAAATCCAGAATCCAGAATCGCAACCAAATTTGTTGGCTGAATTGTGCGCTTCCCTAGAAATTGTATATTGTATGTTATTAATAGCAATAATGTTAACAAAATATTGCTCGATATTTTATAGTTTTTCTGGCTGTTGGCTAGAATTCAATTTTCTTCTTAATGTGTTTCTATCTACGTAGGGTTAATAGACTTCATACAGTTTTAATTTGCTCAATTCTAAATTTGTACTGTACATAATGAAAACGAACACAATCTGGATGCCAAATTCTTCAGCGTTAAACAGCATAAACAGCATACCAACAACTTTGTAATGTGAACATTTCTCTAGTTAGGACTTCTGCGCAAAAGTTGGTACTAGGCGCACAATTCTAACTTCAATTTTGGTCGTGTCGGAGTCTTCTGTACAACGAAAATGTATTACGCAATTATTGGTTCTTTGTCTTCTGAAAACAGTTTTAAAAAAGCCTTTGTGACACATCACCTGAATCCTTAAGCTTTCATTTGAGATGCCACGCGATGGGTCATTCCATTTAAAATTTTTGGGGAGGTACTCGTGGGAGCGCAGGGGTAAACGTCAAAAGTGTGAATCATAGGTGAAACCGTTTCTGCCTTGACATATAAGTGGACCTGTTTTCGGAAATTTTTAATTGCTTTTTGGTTTCTGAAATATCTCAGGTGCATCGTTTTCAAAAAATCACCCTGTATAATTATACATTATATCAATATTTTGAAGTTTTTCCTGAAGTTCTCGTCTTTCAGAGTTAAGCTGAACTCCAATTTTGTAATGTCAACATTTCTCTAATTGCGATTCTCGCATAAAACGTGGGACAATTAAGTAGTAAGCCTGATGATACAAGAAAATATTCACCCAAGGGCTGACACAATGAAAAGGGCGCCAAACGGCACTAAAAATGTGCTATGGAATTTTTATTAGTGATTTTACAGGAACAACTTAGGAAGATTCTCTTTACGACAGTTTGGGCTCAAAACTTCGGGTGTAGTTGAGTTGAGTTGAGCGTATGCGCTGTGGCAGCAGTTTCTTGAATCCTATGTTTGTTTTGCTAGATTTTCTAATAAGCGTCTTTTATATATCCCAACAGAAGGAGATGAAAAAACCGGTGTAAAACGTAACCTTCGTTTTTGAAAGCTGTGTGATTAGGAATTCTTCATCTTCTTCCACAAAATGTCGCACTAAACTCATAACGATGTTGTCTATCATTTGGTTTCAACTTCTGCAACAGCTCCAATTTATACGGTTCCATACAAATTCTTCTGCAGCGGATGTACTATCATACGAAGTAATTGCAGTTTGTTAGGCACGATCTACGAACAGCCCATTTAAAAATTAAGAAACCATTTTTTATACTTGTTGATTTGTTGTTTGTGAAGGCTCAATTCGTTTAATTACTGTACGAAACTCCATCAACTGAACCCATTCGGTTACAAATTTTCCACGTAGAACGAATCGAATTAAAAATTGAACGCTTTAGCGAAGTCCGCCGTAAAATGTTTCCGAAAATAAGGAGTTCGAGTTGCTAGAATCGTGGCATTTTTTATTTTCAAATGCTAATTTTATAGAACATATCGGTCAAGGGTGTTAATTGACATTAAAAAAATTCAGGATCATTAGCCTTCATTCGTAAGTTAACAAATTTGTTTACCATGGAACAGAAAAAAAATATATGTATATATGCTTGGCGAGCAACACGATCATCAATGCCAACTGAAACGTGTTGATTGTTTTGAAAAGTATTTGCTCGCATACTTATTTTAAGGTTAGAAAATATTGTACTCGTTCCAATTTATGGCTTTTAATTGTAACAATAAGTCGTACGTTGACCGGTTCATAATAAACACGAGAAGCACTTTAGACACACTTCTGAAAGCTATTTCCGGAGTTGAGAAGTAAACTTTGGGGGGGTTATAGCGAATAATTTTTGTCGGACTAAAAAGGACGTTAACGTAAAAGTAAGCGGTTGGAAAAATAATCGCCTCCTATTTTTTTTTAATTGGAAAAAGAGCGGGTTTTTTTTCATAATTTCGATTAAGCGCGGAGTTTATTAACCTCTTACCCATGTAATTGAATTGACGCCATCAATGTGAAATGAGATCATTCGTTGGTGTGCGTATGTGCGAGTATATAAATAATAAATTCATTTATGACACATTGGTGGCTTCTGTGTCTATGAACATTTCTTGTTGGTTCTTCGCCTATTTTGAAATGCTAATAATAAACTTAGAGGGAGATCAAGTGGGCCATTACAGTTAAAGGAGTCTGAAAGGATCGCATGCGGCTGTCAGTTTGCGGCCGATGAATTTTTTCGCGAAATGCCGTATGCATAATTTAGGTGACCAAAGAAAAAGCGTTGCTACGTTTTGTAAAATCTACATTTGTATTTCAGCTCACGCAAAAAGCAAGGAGAAACATCGATGATTATATTTTTCTTTTCTCCCATTATTTCCACCTACTTTCTCCCCTTTTGTACGGAAAAAAGATATTTTTTCCCTTTATAACTAACGCGCTACTCAAACTTGCACCTTTATTGGTGTTGTTTCCACATTTCCAGTAATTGTATGTGCTAAGTTTAGAAACGCCGCCGCCCCCGACGATGCCACACCGTTTCCTTCGCGCGTTTCTCAGAAATGTTTACATGTCAATAACGAGCCTATTTCAACGTTCACCAATTGTATCTCTTTATCTCTTATTGAAAACATTTACGTAGAGGAAACCATTCCATATTTTCATTAAAAAGGCTGTTTCAATTTTTATTTACCTATCTCAATTGTAACGCTGAATTCAAGTCGGAAATTGTTCGCTTTATGTTAAAGAAACCTTGTGTTAAAATTTATTAATAATACCTATACGAATTGTCGATGACTATGCTACGGAATGGTATAAGTGCTGATCAAATACGGTATAACGAACACGCCCCAAACATGAAAAACTGTATGAATGAAATTGCTTTTTATTCTTTCTACTATCAATATTAAAAATATTTGAAATTATTAGAAAATTCAATGGTGGTAGCAATATTGTGCTATACAGGGTGTACCAACGATCTGGGGTGGAACATTATGCCTATAGCCTATATACTATTGATTTAAAAAAATTCTAATAACAGATTATTATTATAGTCAACAAAGAGGGGCATTTTCTAAAAATATTTTTGTATATACAGCATGGCGCATTTTCGAGCACTATACCAAACTTGTATTTTTTTTAATGGGACACCCTATATATTTTTATAATTGAAATCAGCAGCTACTTACAACTGTTTGGCAAACCTTCGAACCGTGAAGAAAAAAGGTGCCTAAAAACTAGTGATGCAAAGGAAGTGTCATAACACTCATAACGGAAGCAGAAACAGAAACAGATGCAAAAAGTAAATTTTAACGGAAACAGAAACGAAAACGGATACGGAAGCGGAAGTGTAAATACTATGATTACCTACTCCAAAAGTAGATTGTCATTCTCGTTATTTGTAATCGAATCTTGCTGGTCTTCATACTTAACATGGATTCTGACATTTGTAATGATGAATTCACCATTGATGATGATGTAGGATGGACTTCATTCTGAATTTAAGTTCGGCATCATTTTGGGGGAGGTATATCGTCATCGCAAGTGGTTGATGATGACGTAGGATGGACTTCATTCTCAATTTGAGTTCGGCACGATTTGGGGGAAGGTATATCGTCATCGCAAGTGGAACTAATGGACTCTCTGGATTCCCTGGCCCTGCTGATCGTCATATTTAATATTTTAGACTCAACCTGGCTGCCGCCAAGCGTTCCACACGCGCTTCACCCGCTTCTCCACCTCGCGCGCGCTTCCCCTCAGCGTCGTAAAGTTCCGTTCAAATTTCTGTTATAAAAGTTGCGGAAACAGAAGCAGAGGTCTGTTGCATCACTACTAAAAATTACGGCGAGATAAAAGATCAAACAATCAAAACTGTTCCAATCTCTGATTTCCTGACATTGATTTCAATAATAACGTTCGCTGGGGAAAGTAAAGTCAAACGCTACACTTACAAAACGCGATTAATCACCCGTTGTGCTTTACTAGATTGAAAACTCAAGGAAATTGGAAATAGTAAAAGTTCTCGATAAAGGAAAACCTAACACATTTAGATTCCAGGGACAACTCGCCCATTATTCGGATTACATTGCAGCGAAGGAAACGAAGGAAAACTTATTCATATGGTGTTCAGACAGATACTGTAATGTTATTTAACTCCGATTGGTGTAGTTAATATGAATGTGAGTGCTGCGAGTGAGAACACACAAACGTATGGAAGAGGACGAAATATTGAACCACAATGTGTTATCCTCAATTTGAAATAAAATAAGGTGGACTCGTAACCTTAAGTGTCCACGAACATGAAACAAAACAAATTAAATTGAAAAATTATTAACACAACACTGAAAACCACAATAAAAATTTATTAAATCCAATGTGTTTCGGCAGCAAAGGTGTCACCATCAACGGACAACTAGATGCAAATTACGAAAGTGAGCTATTTATAATACTTTAAAGTGGAAATGATATAACTAGTTACAGTGAAAGTTTTGATAAGCCTAAACGACATAAATCACCATTGTTCATTGGAAAGTGTTTTGTTTTTGCGTATTTCTAAATTTTCATAACAGTCGAGTTCATTGTTATTATTTACTTGTTTAACTACTTTGTTATTATTCTCAAGCATATTAATTAACCATACGTTAAGTTGGCCTGATCTAAATGAACTTTTGAAATATTCTTAAGCATAAAAGATAACTGGTGATGCAAACCTATTTTCATACTATGTTCCGTATACAGTCGGATTTGGTAATATTTGGCATTCAAGTATGATCGAAATTGGCGCATATATTTCCAATGTTGCCATATTTTTATCATTTCTAGAAGAGTAGGAAAAAATTCCAACTCAATTTTTTTAAATGGAACGCCCTGTATGTTTTTAAATTTTTAAATTCGGACTAAAAAATTCAGAAGCAATATCGGTTAAAGGGTGGTTTTTGAGAATTTTATTTATATTTCCTTAAATTTTAAGCCCTTTGAGAGCATCAACTATTCTACGATTTCAACCCTGTATAATGTAAATTAACTTTTTTGTTTATAACAATGAAACCCTATTCGATCCATATTTTTGTTACTCCTTTGTAGTTTAATATTAATGTAATGATTAAAATATTATTATTTTATACATATAGGTACTTTTAATTAATTTTGTAATGTTCCTTGCAATCAGTTACCTTTATTATAATGTTCTTCTTATTCTTTTTTATTTTATGCCATACCTACTTCACTTTCTCCGTGTAACCGCTTGTCCTTGTGTATGAAAACTTCGCTACATCCGTGTACAGAACATCTGTTGCTCATTATTCATTAAAAAATGTGTTATTGTTTGCATTTTCTCAATATGTCTGTCTATCCGGTTGGACCCACTTCTGCGGTTTTGCATTTATATGCTAAACGTATTGCATCGAGATGGGAAAGATCAAACTTTTAAGGTTTTGTACGTCCAAAATTTTAAAAATTGCGATATCCAAAGCCGAATTTCTGTGGAAAAAATGAAAAATCAATTGTGGCGATGCCGATGCGAAATTAGTAAGTTTCCAAAACGTTTCTGTTAGTTTTCAAATCATTTTTTTGTGATGAACTTTTAGGGAAGAGTTAATGAAATGTTATAGTGTATCCATCCGTCTGCTCGCCAAGGAATTTTCCTACGGGTATAAAACTTCAATGGATCGAGCAATTTAAAGAGGAGTATTGAGTAAATTGTAAACTTACCTTTAAAGTTTATTGTACGATGCAAACTAATCCGATATTTTTGAAACAAAGAACGAAAATCGTCTAGTTAATAACAGGATTTAGTAATTTAAACTTTCAAAAGCATGTCATGAGAGACATGGTTTCCAAATATAACCAATCGATTAGATGTATCGGAAGCGATTTTACAATATCGCTAATAAATAACTTGTTATGCCAATATTTACATATTGGCAGTTGCCATATCACGACTGGATCGTCGATAAATAATCGCAAAAAGCATACAAGTGCAGATGTGGCTATAAATTATATGTACGAATAAAGTAAATAACACGGACGGCGTAATTATGGAAGAGATTTTTAGTCGCGTGTGTAATAATCACAAGTTCGTTCGAAGTAAATCTTAATAATAATAAAAAAATATATTGCAAATAGTCTTTTTGACATTTCATAATATGTGGTAATGTCACGCTACGCTACAAATTCACACTTCTTTTATGATGATTACATTTTCTGCTGCAGTTTAATGTAGCGAAATGTCTAACAAGATTATAAAAGTCTCTCAAATATTAAATACGAAACTATCGTAAATTTTGTCCGCAATATACCTTGCGTTTATGGATTTTCAGCGGGAAGATAAACTAATCCTTTTTATCTTCTTTATCGCAGATACGTTAATATTATAACCGCGATCGATCAATGTAAATGTTGGCTTATGTCACCATACCGTTGAGATACTTAGCGAGGAATGAAAGGCGAAACCGTCTTAATTGTTAACATATGCAAGAACGCGACCCCTTCACAATTTACGTATTAAATCTTACCAGTTGAAACAAGGGCCGGTCGTTATTGTGAAGACGCCGACGATACTCAAGTGGTTGTCTGAGAATCGTTTCCGTCTTTGCCCTCTGCACCCACATCTGCTCTAATGAAAGAACATTCCCGCCGGAATGGCTATGGGATGTCGTAACCTACAACCGCAGGGGTTTGTCTAAACTTTATGTTTCCATATTGTGCAGGTCTACAACCATCGAGCTGTCGTCTTAAACTACTATCATTCTCGATTTCTCGGTAGTTTAACAACTTTATTTATATTTACTTTGTTTTTCGTCTTCCTCGTATACAGTGCTCGCCAAAAAGTCGGCACCAAATGGATTTTTTTTTTATTTTCAATTTTTTTAAAAAACTTTTTACGGCAATAATTTGTGCTTGTCTGAAAACCTATTTAGCCCCTATCAGATAGACCGAGTGATTTTCACTTAGCTATAAAATGGCGTTTTTCGAAATTGTCTAAATTCAAAGTGTGCTATTTTTCGTAAATTAAGTAAAATTTCAATGAAATTTTTTCCTCGTCTGTCAGTTTTAGCTTACCGAACAATCTCAAGATCAGAAAAAAAATTTTTTTCTTTAACTTCCGCTAAAACTAAATTTTTAATTTTTTGGAATATTTTCAAATTTTCACATGCCAAGACAAGATTTCAAAATTCAATTTGACTTCGTTAAAATCGTTGAAGATTTATAATTGGAAAAAACAATAGAAATTGCTAATTATTCCTTTAGGTTTGTTATTATTTACAGAAAAGTAATGTTGTTGCATAATCTTTACGTTTTTGGTGCAACATACTTTATGGGAGAAATATTTTTCAATTATAATGAATATCTCTTTACGTGGCTTCTAAAAACCCTAATTTACCCTTGCCGATTAATTACTCTCACAAAAATCCTGTAAATGTTCTTTTACAGTTGCCTAAACGAGGAGGTTTTTCTTTATTCAGTTTACATGTCAATTAAGTAGGCAGATTATGAGACGGCTGTGGAATGTTTTACTATTTAATTGACTGAATCATGTAAACTGAATAAAGAAAAATCTCCTCGTTTAGGCAACTGTAAAAGAACATTTAGAGGATTTTTGTGAGAGTAATTAATCGGCAAGGGTAAATTAGGGTTTTTAGAAGCCACGTAAAGAGATATTCATTATAATTGAAAAATATTTCTCCCATAAAGTATGTTGCACCAAAAACGTAAAGATTATGCAACAATATTACTTTTCTGTAAATAAATAACAAACCTAAAGGAATAATTAGCAATTTCTATTGTTTTTCCCAATTATAAACCTTTAACTTTTCAACGAAATCAAATTGAATTTTGAAATCATGTCTTGGTATGTGAAAATTTGAAAATGTTGCAAAAAATTTAAACTTTAGTTTTACCGGAAGTTAATGAAAAAAAAATTCTTTCTGGTCTTGAGATTGTTCGGTAAGCTAAAACTGACAGACGATAAAAAAATCTCATTGAAATCTTGCTTAATTTACGAAAAATAGCACACTTTGAATTTAGACAATTTCGAAAAACGCCATTTTCTAGCTAAGTGAAAATCACTCGGTATATCTGATATGGGCTAAATAGGTTTTCAGACAAGCACAAATTATTGACGTAAAAAGTTTTTTAAAAAAATCAAAAATAAAAAAAAAAATCCATTTGGTGCCGACTTTTTGGCGAGCACTGTATATTAACTCCTAAGGAAAACGTAAAAACGTCCGACATGCATTTACAAATGCAATGAGTTGTACCTCTCTCGTCTTGTTCATATACGAATTTTAAGAAAAGACCCTGTATATACGAAAAATAAGATATCCAAGTCGATTTCGAATCGATTTTCTTATACGTATTAAGGTGGTGAGCTAATTGTGATTTAAATGT
This sequence comes from Pyrocoelia pectoralis, assembly GCA_036250285.1. Classification (NCBI taxonomy): domain Eukaryota; kingdom Metazoa; phylum Arthropoda; class Insecta; order Coleoptera; family Lampyridae; genus Pyrocoelia; species Pyrocoelia pectoralis. The sequence goes on from CM070078.1 coordinate 50,000,273, forward strand.
GAGTTTCTTGAAAAACCGAATAACTTTTAAAAACAGTTAAAATTAGGTATAGGCAATGCTATATAAAAGCATTACTTGTTACTGCAGTGGTGAATAGATCATTTTTATATACAGTCCACTAGCCACTACAATTTATTTATTTTATACATCAGTCCAAACCACTGAACTCTATTATATATGGAAGAGCAAAGTTGTAAATTTAAGTGATACAAATTGAATACGCGCACGGGGCTCCCGATCATGCGCCGTAATAAATTAGAGTTCAAACAAATAAAACAGCTGTTATATATTATCTAAAACTGTATTTTAATTATGAACTCCATAACACCCACTGTAAACCCTTTTCCCTTGTAACGTTTATAAATCAAATTAATCCACTTGTTCACGAAGACAAACCACGTAAAATTTTCTAACCCAACTTCAATTTATTAGGTAGAGTTCATTGACTTCAACCGACTTCAACACATGATGCATTTTCATGATATTTTCCACTGCGCAAACGCGTAAGCCCCGTAGTTAAACGATTTTCGACCTTATTATTTTCTTCAAATGTGCACACTTTTTTCACGCGCATCCCATTTGATTTCAACGGCTTTGCTCTTCCATATATTATTGAGTTCAGTGGTCCAAACACAAGGTTCTAATTATAATGAACGGTTAATTTTTGGTTCTTTTACTCAGCAAATACTATTATGGGGACATAAAATTTGGTATTTAAGAGTAGAGATTTGGGTTTTCAATTTTGGTTTTCCACGGAATAAATTTATGTACCTCGCAATATTTATCAGTATAAAGCGAGATTATTTATATAAAAGCAACATCGAAGATTTTAATTTTCAATTTATTACAAAAATAAACCACCGCCAACTCTTTTTTAAATTTCTCATTTGGATTTTAAAATAAATTCCGAGCGTATAAAATTCGTATAGCTTCAAGCTCGTTATTGTGGATGAGGAAAATTTAATTAATTTCTTAATTGGTTTTAGGTGCAAAGGAAATATCAATTATTTTTTTTGCAATAATATTGTCCTTTACACATTATCGATTCACATTTTTGGGATTACGTTACATTCCATGTTACAAGTATGTTCATCAATTAAGCAAGAGTTATTGTTTTCATAATGTTAATTAAATACGACACATGACACATTTGACTTTTTAATTTATCCGCTTCGAAAATCAAATATTTATTAAAGTTACTAAATACATACGATGAAATATGCGACGACACTTAATTTAAATTTTAATAACATTTTAAATCGGGATCAAATTTTGATATTCTAAAGCCTTCATGATCTTCTTTTCCTTTATTTATCCGAAATTCTATTTTTTTTTTAATTTAGAAATATCTGATCGATCCTCCGTCGACACCGCAAACTATGGGCACTACCGCAAAAAAAAAGAAAAATGAGAGCTTTATTGACGCAATTTCGTGGGCTTTACTTATAATATATTAGAAAGTTTGAAATGAAGACCTTACTTATAATAAACGGAAGTGGGTGGGATAATCTAACAAAAGAATATATCGATTAGATTTGTCAGCAAAAACGACCCTTATCAGTATATCTAAGGAATAAATATTTTTAATAAATAATTTTCTCTTTAATACCTTTTGGAATAAAGAGAAGATGAAAGACAAATAACAGGAGTATTTGTGTCAACCTTTTTTCTCATCAAATCCCTAAAGGACAGTACGTTAACGTCTGTTTCTATAAACATTTGTTATATGAAATCTTTTTCAGTCAGCGCCTTCTTGGCTTTTCTCTAATTATTTTCTAATATAATTATGACACAATCGGACAACGATCTTGGAAAGGTTACAACCTACACATTTAAATTAGAACATGCAGATGTATTTAATTTTCAACATCGTCAGTCATAAAATTGTACATCATCAAATTATAAAAAAGACTTACGGTGTGAGAATTACTCAATGTTTATTGAAACGTTTTTATCAGGATCGTGAATTATAAGAAAAAAAAATGTCTTCCTGTTCTAATTAGAACAATGCAATGAACGTTTGTCATTAGAGAAGGTGGAACATTTCGTATACTTATAGCAGGAAATTTAATAATTTGGATCCCGTTTAAATGTTTTACAGCGTTAGAACAGAAATAAACGCGACTTATTGAAATTTTAGTGCCTTCTGAACGAAAGGATGAGCATTTGTCAGAATGATTTCGTTGAGCTCAACAAAATAAGTGCAGCACAATTTTCATCGATAAAGTTGAGCAAAATGGAAAATCTGTATGACACCCAAATACGACAACCTTTAAATGTAAAAACAGCCGATTTAAAAGCATCTCTATGCGCACCAACTACTTTGGCTGATTGGTTATTTAAAGTTCTAAGCATCGTGTCGACTCAGATCCTACGATTTTTTTTCGATCCGAAGAAAATTTGATTTGGTTTTTCATCGGTTTAGAACGAACCTGCGTCACACGGACACGACTTAGACATGTAGTGATGCTAATCAGTTTAAGTAAGATTGGGAGATCAGAACACTGGAAGTAAGACTCTCTCATCAACTACAATCGATGACAATAAAGGTTTTTCCAAGGCGAGCAAAAGATCAACTACTACATTCCTTGAGACACTATTTACTACCAACAAGAAGATATCAAACATGCTACAAAATCCAAAAACAAAAACACAACTCGAGCATCAACGTATATACGACACCATGCAAAGACTATATCAAACCAATAAGCGTGGTAGTTTAAGAAAAGAAGAGTATCGTACCACCAAACAGAAAAATCGACCAAAACTCCATTGGATACAAAATTCAACGTACGATTCGCGAAGATGTTGAAATTAAAAAAATTGTTACTAAGCAATAGCAAACCTGTTCTTAAAGAACGAGTAGTTGCAACAAAGACCATTATCGAAACAAAAAAATACGGAAAGTCGCAAGAAAGGGAATAACGAGAAAGATGCAGTCCAACGACCAATCAATCACACAGCTGTCGATTCAGATAAGCACTATAAAAATATCGCCGACGAACAACAAGGAATATTCAATTCAGTTCGAATCATCAGAAGAGTGACCAATATGAACATTTTACGCGCGAACCCCAAGGAAATGGGGAAAAAATTATTTCTTATCATTTTGCGCCTTTCTTCATTGACAGATCATGCTTGGAACCACGGTTTCCAAAAAGTAAAGACCAAGACTTTACCAAAGGATGTTTCAAGACCACTTGCATGCTTTGATTAGTTCATATGTGGCAACTGTGCTTGTCAGCAAAGGCGTTCAAGTAAAAATCTGCCTCAAGATATGACATAACCATCTGGCATTCAATTAATACCTGTGTTAATTAGATATTAAAATTGTCAAAGTTGACGTTACTGAAAGGGTAGGGACATTAACGCTTTTTATGAAGACCAATTTCATGGGTGTTATTATTGTTGAAATATACAGGAATACACCTACAGGGGAAAAATGTGGAAAGCACATCCAAACACTATCGTGAACATGGTGTCACTGTAAACCATTACAGATCGCAGTAGTACCAAACCTTAAATATTTTATTATTATTGTTATTATTACTATTCAGAATAATAAGTAAACGTTTCAACGAGCTGCGCCTTTGTGTATACTATTATTATTTTCTTATGGCATTATTAATCAAAGTTTTTATCAGTAAAATTCTATAATAAACTTCCACAAAGGGTACAAGATCTTAATTATAATGCCTTCAAACGAACGATCAAAATATATCTTATATGTATGTAAAGCTGTTTACTCTGTGGAGGAATTTATATACAAGATCCTTTGATAGCTTTGTGTTAATTTTAGTTAATTTGATATTTTTCCATGTGAGTTATGTAAGCAGTATTTTGTATTGCAAAGCATAAATAAATTTTATTATTATTATTGTACTTCGGTTCTTATCGATACTCAGGCCAAGCCTGGTTAACTAACCGCACGGATCGGAAATAGTATTATGTTTATTGTGTAAATGTTTGTTGTTTAACTCGGCGCATAGGTTGCACTCGAGTGGGTAATGTGTTTGTGTTTTGTGCTAATTGAGAGTTCTGATATTGTGAGTGTATTGTGTGTTTGCGTTTGAGTGTATGTGAACAAGTTAAAGGTGTCACATGAGTGGTTATTGACATGTTATGTGTTTGTAATGGACTTTCTGTAATGCTATATTGTGTATGCAACAGAGTTTCAATTTGTGAAGGGAGGATTGAGTGTTGTGCTTCATTTTGTATTTGAATGATATTAGTTGAAAGTGTGTGATGTGGTTCTGAGTGATGTGCGGTATCTTCCGTTATGTTTATGACTTATTATTATTATATTATTATTAATTTAAAAGTAAACATCTGACAAAAGGGGAAAGGAGAACTAAGAAGACAGAAATTTGTAATTATGGCAAACAAAATCAATTCGTGACACGTAACATAAAGTGCCCGTGTACGTCAATATTATAGAAATGGTTAGATCGCATACCATTTATTTTTTTGAGGCACAGAAATCACAGAGCAAATACAGTGATCAAACACTAATCTAAAGGAAAACAATTAACAATTATTGTGCACTAAGCACACACACGTATGGTATAGAAGTACAAAGTTTCATGTTTCATCTCTGTAGGATAATTCCCTGAAGATTACTTCAAAATCAGAGGGTCCTGACGAACAGACGAATGAAGCAAGCTTTAATTTTCAAAAGTTTCACTAAATGTTCACAAAAATAATTTTAAAATACATAATGAAATTTTCGAGTTATTAAAAAGATTCCCAACGTTGCAAAACCATCAAATTTACTTATTTTTAATCACCAAAATGCATAAACTTTGGACATCATTGTTCCCAATGCTTTTGGACATCCTCGACAGTAAACCATAACTAAGTGAAACATTCAAAGTTTGTTTGTTGCCCATCGAGGTAATGCGTTTCTTTGGTACTTTTCCGAAAGAAATAGACCTATGAATACAAATTTGGAATATGTTCGACAAAGTCCCAAGCCATAATATAGTAGCAAGTTACCAAAGATGTACGTATAGGAAGACATCAGTTGTTTACACATTCAAGGTATAGACTATCTACTGCAAAAAGTTTCATCTCTCTAGGAGAATTCCCCGCAATTATGATTTTATCAAGCTATCAGTCACCTTTGAAAGAGGACAAGTTAGGATTTTAACAGTATCAGCACTTGACGCTGGAGCGAAGTGTACTGAAACCTATTCCAAAAGCAAAACTGAAATAACAAACTATGGCGCCATGGCGGTACTCTTATACCACCAAACTACACCCCGGCGGCATCGGGTTCGAATCAAGACCAGGTGGTGTAAACTCACTGCCGGATATGAACTTTTGTAAGTGACTAGGGTAATATAATAACCATAGATATTGCCCCCAACTCCCATCGAGGGGTGGACTTAAATTAAAAAATAATACTAATAATTTTATAAATAACAAACAATCCACAGACACACGTAAGGTATTTATTTAAAAATGTAGATTGTTTATTTTAATGGATTATGGAAACTCTTCGTATAAACACACGTAATTTCTTTTATTACGAAACAACAAAAAGACAACTAAAAACTACCCTTTTTTCTAATTTGCTCGTATTTTAAATTCTTTCTTGAGAGAAAAACGTGGAATGAAAAGGAACGATCGAAATTTTCCTTCAGTTTCAGTAGGTACGAGATTAAAAATGTATTGATATTAGAACCAAATGATTTTTTCAAAGAATGTTTTAAGATATTTATACACAGCACAAAGATAAATAGTACAAAATGCTACACATTGAAGTAAAGTGAATTTTGAAGAGCGCACGACAAAACCATAGAAATAAAATGAGAGCGAAGTTTGCACAGTATAATATAAGAATGCCTTTAAATTTTAATACGAAATAGAAAATTTAATAGAACGAAAACTTCATTTTTATATGTTTTGAAAATAAGTATAAAATAAAATGAAAACATTTGACATTCTTAAGCGATTCCCTATTTAATATTAAAAATTCCCCGGAAAATTCGGAATGTTTGTGTAAAGTTATACGAGTTGTAGTGTCTTAAAAGGCACTACAGGAAAAATGTTTTATGCATAACTATATACGTACTCCTAAATATATAATATGCAAGTATGCGTATATCGTTTTTGAATATTCAGCGAGAGCAATAGCTATTACTCCTGTACATTTTGAATAGTTGGTTTTGTTTTATGAACAGTTACAGAAATGGGTATTTAAGAAAAATACTTAAGCGGATTTTAATTTAATATTCCGCGAGAAAACGGGGTTCATTTGCATTTTCATCAATTTGAATTGCGGTAAAAATTTTCCATAATCAAAACCTTAATATGCTATTTTTAATGGAAAAATCAATTAGCATACTTTTATCTTAGTTGTTTTTCAGATTGAGAATTAAAAAAGGAATAAAAGAGAAGGGGAAGGAACGAGCGGAAAACTCGTAAGGCTTTACAGTGACGCGCATTCGGCGGTAATTCTGTAAAAGGAAATTGAACTTTTATTGATACGATTAGAAATTTTCCTGTTTCACGAAAAGTCTATTAATAATTAACTCGAGTAAATCACGGGTTCCCTTTTTTTACATACTTATACATTTGGTAGATCGATGGTATGAGGAAAAAAGATTTTCGGTGTTAATTTTAATTAAATACTCAATGCCAATCTGAAGAAAAATTATTTTCGGCAATTTGAATGAGATTAATGAGCAGGTGCAGAGAGGAAAAGAGCGTTTTTTAACAGAAGCCCTTCCGGATAGTTTTCTTTAAATGAAGCAATGCGAATGAACGTTGAAGGTCAGACCACAAAACTCTCTCTCAAAAATTTGACAGAGAATTAATCCTTTAAAACGCAGCTGATTTTCCCTTGCTAACTACTCTGCAGATTGATAACGGGGAATTGAAGGAATAACCTGCACAAAAAAGTTCATCGCATTCATTCTTGTCTGACAAAGGCCCTGTTTAACCCCCTTGTAAGAGTGTAGAAAAATTCAGACTTATTCTACAATAAAAAGACCCTCAATAAAGAGTTGAGTATCCACCCCCTTATAGTTAATGCATAAGTAGAAGGCGCATTTCGGAAATTCTTGCAAGGTCACACATCATGGTTAAAGTGGTAGAAAATCACTTACTTACTTGGCCGTTTAATAGAAAAGTACATGAGATGAAACACTGACGTTATTCACTCAATAAGAGCGATAGTTCCAGCTATTCATCTTATCTTTCTGAGAAATTGAAACAGTGGCCATTTTAGCTAGATGACAGCGGGCGAAAATTGTGATTAAGGTCCCAAATGAAAAATATGCCAATGTGTGGTTATCTTGGACAGGGTGTTTAAAAAAGATGCGGCAATATTAAAGGAGGTGATTGCCTAGGTCATTTTATACAAAAAAGTTCGTATAAACGCTTTCCGAAAACGCTTCGTTACCGATCTACAGCGTGTTGAAGTTTAATTTAAAAAAAGAGTAAAAATTAAATTTTTCCAAAACGGCTCGAGATATAATAAAATTTTAGGCGTGTTAATAGCTGTGGGCGACACATACTTTGCAATACAACAACAGGCTATTTTTCACTTATAATTGCACAAGAGGTTTGTACTTCACCGAGTAAATTTGGGTTGTTTAATAAGAATCTGTTGCCTAGCAATTGCTAAAGGAAACAGATTAGAATTTAAACAACACAAATTTACTAGGTATAAATACAAATCTCGAGTGTAATTCGGCAGGACAATTTAACGAACAAGAAATTTAGAAATCCGTTCGTAACTTTACCAAATGGACTCATTCTTAAAATAACACAAACATCATGCAATAAATTATTCGCAAATGTCAAACTATGTATTTATACGGCGAGCACGGATACTGCGATAGTTGATTAGAATTTGAAAGTGAAAAAACCACTAGTGCATTTGTCGCTGTAAAAGTGACAATTGCACTGCGGCTAATGGGATTTTTTATACATGAGTTAAATTGTCAAGAAAAAAACGGTACGTCGTACGATAAAAGTTAAGAGAGCTTTTTTCTTCACAATTGAACAAAGAATAAAAACATATTTTTATTTTTAAAGAAATCAGCGGCGTCTTATTTTTTTCTTGAAAAATAGCCTGTGACGTGGCAATACGCGCGCAACTGGTACAACTGAAACATCGTGTTGTATTGCAAAGTATGTGTCTCCCACAGCTATTAACACGTCTGAAATTTCATTATGATATCTCAAGTCGTTTTGGAAAAATCTAATTTTTACTCTTTTTTTTTAATTAAACTTCAACACGCTGTAGATCGGTAACGAAGCGTTTTCGGAAAGCGTTTATAGGAACTTTTTTATATAAAATGACCTGGGCAATCACCCCCTTTAATATTGCCGCATCTTTTTTAAACACCCTGTATATGTATTATAAATTGGAAAATGCGAAGTATGCAAGACAGGAAAATTGAACCAGGAAAAGAGTTCGTTGGAGCAAACTTGGATGTTCTACCAATTACTGAAACAAAAAGAGAAGATCAAAAAAAGAATTGTTCACCTGGGGGATGGAAACAGGTATAGAGGAGTAGCATGTCTAATCAAAACCTATATTATGTAATAATTTTATTTCCTTTAAATTTTTAACTTTTCTCTGACGATTGTAAGGAGCTTTAATTACAAATACATGAAACAATAAATACAAATACAAATACAAAAAGAAGGAATAAAAGGTAATCGAAGAAGGCAAAAACAAAAAACGAGCTGTGGAAGAAATATCTAGCTACGTAAAACGAAGACCGCTACAAAGAGTACAAACTACAGAGGAAAAATGTGTATAAAGAAAAAACAAAGGTCTGGGAATAATCCGGTAAGAACATTTAGACAGATTATAAGGGAACCCAGAAGGGACAATGGTATAACCACATACTGAAAAGCAAACTCTACCAAAGTGGGAGTGAGTCGTGGGCGATTACAATGAGGCAAAAATAAAGACTCAATGAATGCGAAACAGGAGAATCGAGGGAACAATGAAGAAAAGTGACCAAATAGAAGAAATTAAGCAGCTACGTTGGTTCGGACACATAGTACGGATGGCGCGAAAAGTTTGGGAGATAGCGATAGACGGGAAGAAATCCAGAGAAAGACCGAAGAAACCCTTCGAGGCGAATGTAGGCGAAACTCCGAAACGAAAGAATCTGTCCTGGACAAAGGAAACTGGTATCTCTCCTGGTTGCTCTGGTGAATGGATAAAAGAAGAGATGGGTTAAACGTATAAATGAGAGTTTTGATGAACACCTCTTTGATCTTGTCTTCACGAAGATGGATCTTTCTTCATTATTTATTTGTTTATTGAAAATCGCTAAAGTGGATTCAGCACTTTAGCGATTTTTAGTTCGTGGGGGTTACTACTCCTGTCATAATGTGAAGGGATTGTAATTACAATAATTTCAAGGCGCTTGGTAAGCTTTGGCTTTAGACGAATCGAAAAGGTTGTTGCTGTGTTTGGTGAAGATCACTGTACGTAACCTCGATAACATGAAATTGGCAACAGTTGTTTTGAAGGTATAGGGTGAAGGGAGAGAGAGTGCACATTCCTCCGATCTTAATCCTTTGGATTTTTATGCCTGGGGAACACCTTAACCAATTTATTTATGCAGTTGGCAACCCTAATGTTGAAACTCTTCATCGACATGTAATAGAAACAATTCGACGCTGGACTGCAGGGGTATTTGAAGGGTGCATTCATGTGTAGAAGTAAGACGAAAGCATTATGTTTTGACAATAATCTCTTTAAAAAATCCACCTACTTGAATCTTTAGTGCTCTTGGGATGGGACAGGTCTGCAGATAAACAATTAACGACGAAAAGGATAGAAAAGTGATAATAATAATAATAATCGTAACAATGTAGTTTTATTGTGCTCCCACATCACCCATTATCTACAGCAATGTCTAAGAAGAATTGAAATATTTATTATCAGGCTTGTAACGATTGGATGTGAAATCACTCAAGAAGAAAACTGGCAAAAAAGTTAAGTGACACCAGGAAGAATTTTAAAACGACATATTAAGCTAAAAAATGATGTGGAGGTCATACATACATAACCGGAAAATAATTTCGGAAAACAACACGTAAAGTCAACGACCAGTTGAAAAAAAGTTGATTAGGTACATTATCGGAAAATAGTAGAAGTTATAAAGAGTTAAAAAAAGACCTAATCACCTAAAAGAAACAAAAACTCGTTTCGAAATATTCCCCGCCATTAGAAAACAATGAACTTAGCCGATCGTGCACTGAATTTCTATAAAGGTTAAATGAACCCGCATAACCTACAGAAAACAATGCGCGCAATCAAATTGAAAACTGAAAGTGCTTTTTCTCTTTTACCTCAAGCTTTACGAGAAACAATACCTACCTAACCTTAAAATCGTAATGAATAGTGCGTTAAGCTTGCAAATGAACAGCTTCGTGTAAAATAACATCAATGTTATAGTGAAGAGCAACGGTGGCAAGAGAGTGCCTTAAGAAGCTTTACAACAAAGCTTCTTATAGCGGAAAGTTTACCTCCATTGTATTTCCATAAGCCGTAGTCGGGGACTATCCACACGGTCGTCCTAAAATTAGAAAATCCTCTTAGAAAATAACACACGCGGGAGAGAGTCAAATGAATTAAAATGTTTAAATTTAGTTTATACAACGCGTTCAAGGTTAACTTTTCGAATTTTGGCCAAAAATCAAATGCGGAGAAACGAGCGCATTTCATAATTAGGTAAAAGACAAAAGGAGATTAAGCGATTTTCATAATTTTAGATCACGTTTGCCTTTCAATTAATTTTGATTAAAGCGTCAAAATATGAGTAATGTAATGTACATAAAAGAAATTTAATTAAGTTAATAACAAAAAAAAAATGGGGCAACGTGTAATTTTCAAAAGATCGTCATCGCGTTTATGAAAGAAAAGATGACGCTTTTTAATTTTTATTAAAGGTTATTCGTTAAAGAGGTCGCTAATTAATTTTGATATTTCGGTATTAATTAAATTATACTATCTATCTACGCTCAATTAATTTAATTTACAAATTTTCAAGTTTTGTAATAAATATGGCGTAAATCGTATACCTACAAATAAATGTAGCGTGCCTCAAAGTTTACAGTTCCTTGAAAATTTAATGTCTTTCCATTAAACGAGGCATAGAATCCCGGTAACAAATGAAAACAGGGAAAACATAAACAAAGGAGGGATTTTTAGATTTTACTAGCTTTTCATTTGTTTAAAAAAAACAGCGCAATTTAATTTAGAGACAGAATGGAATAAGGGAGAAAATAAAAGCTAGGTAGCGCCAACACGCTTCGTTTAATTGAATTGATACGTGGATTATACAAAACGGGCCATCCTGTATCAGATCTCAATTCTATGAAAATTTAACGTTCATTAACGACCCTTTGTTTAAATAGAAAAGAATGTGTCTGATGCTGTTGTCTTTCTGGTTCGTTGAATGATCTGGCTGAGTTTACACCATGGTACAAGGTTAAAGTCGACGAAATCCTTCCTCGTAGTCCTAATAAAATAACTAAACATTACTACGCACAGCGTACATTAACCCAACCAATCATAAAGTTGAAGGTGACTGTGTGTGTATGCGCTATATTCGTTATTGTTGTATGTGCGTATGACCTTGAAACATAAAGCAATTGACTTCTGTGGAATTAATAAAAGCATCTATGAACTGCATCAGTACGATAAAAAATTGTAAACTGCTTCGTATCCCATATACAGGGTGTTTAATAATCAATCAACAGTTAACCCATTTAGCACTTTATTTAGAACAACACAGACTACCTACTACAAAGTATTTTAGCAAGATTAAATTGTCTTTAATCGTTAGAAAAATTCTTTGAATATATCTGTTATGCAGGGCGGTTCAGAAACTTCAATAAAAAATGTCAAAACGGTGAAATTCCCACGATCACATGTCCAGTTGGTTTTCTCTGTTGGGCAGTGAAGAATTACTATTGAAAGTATTAGAAAATTTACACACTTAGGCACTTTAACTGATAATAATTTGTAGTTTATCATTTTTGAAAAAAACTATTTGAACGTACGAGTATTCCATATGAAAAATAAATGTGAATAAAGCTGTACAATTTATTCAAGAGGATCGTAATATTTCACATGATTTGACCTTTGGGTTCCTCGAGCAATCCTTATCCAAAATTTCACGTGAAAATAACCCAGTTGACAGTAGCGAATTTTCAAAATAAATACACGTGATATATCTTCAAAATAATTGGAAATTGATCCATATTTTTCGTGTGTAGAGCTTCAGGAAGTATTTGTGGTGTGACCCTGTCTTGTTGAAACGATGAGAGCTGATTATAATATTACTAATTTTACAGTTGGTGTTTGTAAGAACAACACATTTCTAAGCATCTCTAATCACATCAACTACTTCTGTTATTAGTACCGCCATTATGAAGATTATGCTTAATTTGCTTTGCTTAATGTGTGGAACGTCGTATCGACTTGGGAGGTTCCTATCCAAAAAAAGACCAGCATCGATCACTGATTCCAACGGGGATTACTTTTTGACTACAGAGATGGTGAAGTAAAAAATCAACACTTGCTTTAGGACGGTCAACGACGCCAGTGGAATAGGATTCCAAACTTGTAGTGTCGCTCGGATTCGGATATGTAGCTGTTGACCAACACCGACCACAGTTGTCTCACCTTTAGTTGGAGGAAAACAAAAAAATATAAACCGAAATTTTGGCAAGGGAAGCGTAAAGGTAAAGAATCTCCTCTTTGGTTTCGGGGGTTGGAGGAGTATCTTAGAACTGTCCTACCATCTTGAGTACTCTTCAACCCCCAAAAACTAAAGGAGAACAATCTACTGAGAAGATTAAATCAACGAGTCAGTTGGGAGAAACACAAATGTCTGTAGGGAACTGAAGACCTCAAAGAACAAATCAAAGAAAAGTTAGTAGATGGATACCATTACCATCTTAGACCAGCAAAAGACACAAGGGAGAGCACAAAAGGGCACAAAGGAACTTCGAAAGCGCCAAAGTGATGACGACTAATCACAAAAAAACGAGAAAAAGATGTGATGAAGTAGGACAACATCAACCGTTAATCAGTTAACCAGAGCGCACCAAGCGCTACACGAAGATCATGAAACGAAAGTGAATTGCAAAAACTGAAAATAGGATAGCTGAAGGCACTGGGGCATGTCTTCGCGCATCTCTAGAAGAAGGTGGTAATCGTGAGGATAATGTATGTTCCCCTTCGATATACCCGAAACGGTTTTGAGCACCTTTTTAATACCTTTCGGTAGATGGTTCCCCCACCATATTAGAGCCGAAATCCCTATAAAAGGAAGTTACTTTATGAGAGTTTTTCTGTGACCTAAGTGAATGAGCCTAAATGACGCTTAGATTAAGGGTTCGCGTCAGTTATAGACACTAACTCGTAGAAACCCCTGCCCGGGTGTCGTCCATCTGGACCAAGATTAGATAACTTCAATAAATAACATCAATTTCAAGAGTCCGGTCCTCTGGACCAAGAAGACGCTATTACATTAAACTAAATTATCAACTACGGGGTACCTTGCAATGAAAAGAATAAAAAACTCTCCGGGACAGCGCGTCGTAAATTGAGAAAGACGAGGTAGGAAACAAGAGGTTTCACGTAACTACACTCCTCACCTCCTCAATTGGAGCGATAAGCAAACAAGCGCCTCCCCCATTAAGACTTCCTTAAAGACTGGAAAGCGAAAGCGAGACCTGTTTGAGGGCAGTACTCCTAAGGGAGGCGACTCCAAAAAGATTAAAACTGGGACCGAAAAAGACATCAAAACCTTCAGTGAAATGGCACCAAACTTCCAGATGCGTTTTGTCCACGAAGACCTGAAGAAAACGGTGTCAGAAGACTAGTAGGGAAAATTAAGACCTAGATTCTGGACAGAATTGACATTTTGCCTATTGGGGCGGTATCATATATGCAAACCAGATATAGGTGGACTATTTAAGTTCGGTAACCAGTAACTGACGAAGGTAGCCTGGAAGGAGGACGCCCAAGGGACAAACATTATCCAAATGGACCAAACTTCCTGGAAAAATCACTTGGGATTACATATACCTAACACAACCAAAAAGTAAATTCCAGAAATACTCACAAAAGAGCACCGCAGACATTGGTCAATAATTCGAGGACAGATCGATCTCTAAGCCTTCCTGGAGAACCCAAACGGTGATTTATCATGACGATTTGAGATAGAAATGGTCATAGGCCACTGCCTTTCGATTAAACACCTTCACAACGCCATACCACGTATCTGCCGATGTGAGACATACCAGTACAAAGCATAAGTCAAAAAAATACCTACTTGCAAATGAAAAGATTACCTATACAAGAGGAAGGAAGTAAGTTCGCCCAACTAAAAGGACCGAGATGTTTTCCAATTATAATGGCATTGACAGTAAAATAACACTGTTCGTGCAAGATATCGCCCTAATAAGCTAAAACTGTGAAATTTAGTGTTTGAGGATTACAACCCTGACATAGACGAATTTTCCACAGAAAAGAAACTAGAATGTTAGTACATAGTTAAAATGTGAGCGAACTCCACCTTTCTGGCGAAAAATATTTATTATGAGTCAATGGCCCAAAGTACGAAAAAGGGCGGTTCATTTTAAGAATGGTTATAATGTTATAATGATGTAATAAACGATGAAAAACTTGGTAGCAAACAGAGAATAGGACAGTATTCAGCTATTGCAATAAAGTGTAATTAACAACGAATTGGGGAGTTATAAAATCTCATATTGCACACCGTTTACAACAGTGCAAAAAGACTAAATTTGGAATTTAAATTTTTCCAATAAATAATATAGCACGTTGTAACAACGTTTTAAAACAAACAGGATGGGCGATGGCATGACCGTGAAGTAACGACCTATAATTCTAGGAATCATAGAATGTACAGAGTGATCAAAAATCAACGAACGCTGCAAGTGAAAGCACGTAAAAGGGAAAATTAATTTTTTCCATACAACAGTATTGTAATTGTATACGTGTGATGAAAGCCACTTCGTGCGATTGATGTCAAAAGATCAAATTGTCAGTGCATAAACTTAACCAGAACCGGATTATACAGAGATAAACGCCAAGTATATATAAAAACGCTTATCAAAAAAATTTTTAATTGTTAGATAAAAAGCGTTTATCATGTCCGGTTCTTCTGCTTTTACTGATTAGAATTTTGTTTACATTTTCTTTAACCGTCAAAGTTATATTCGTGCCGTTGCCTGACACTTTTTCAAATTAGTAAGTTCACGTAGCATTAAAATGAAATTTATAAATTTCAACATTAAGGATAATCTATACGTTGTTTCCCTTTAGAGAGATAGAGGATTACGTGGATTAGATGCCTTGACTCAAAATGAGATTTTTATTAAATTTTCCACCAAAGTAGATTTTCAAAGCAATCTCGCTTTTATAACTCAAATAAAAGCTTTTGTTCCATATTTTTGTTATTAATGTCCCAAGGGATACAATATTTATTGATATATAATTCAACAGGCGCTAAAATTTTGCGGTTGCGCATAAAAACTTGACACAAAAAACGTAATCGATTTGCTGAATTAAAACTAAATTGGGTTCAAACATGCAAAAATCTCAATTTCTATGCAAAGAGGGGAAATGCGAATATTAAACCAATTTAAATATTTGATCCGTAAACTAAAACTTTTTTAATATATCAATTTATTTATATAAATACTGATCATTAAATATAATTACGTTAATCGAACGAATAACGTTGTCTAGACTCTAGACGACTCATTCTAACGCGTACCTCCGTTAAAAAAGGATGCGATGTTTTTTTTCGAAATTGAATAATTAAATCACTCATATTCAATATTGTAGTACAGAAATTAGCGCAAAGATAAAACTCATGCTAAAATTAGTTATTAGTGACAACTTAGTGCATAAATGTAAGCGTTAATGAGTTAATGAGATCAAATTTGGAAAATGCTTAGTGAAATCTTACTGTTTTTTTAGTATAATGTCTCAAATATGTAAAAGTGTACTTTTTTCGGTTATGTCCATTGATCTATCCCTGCATTTTTTTTAAATTGTGGCTTACTGATGATCGAGGCAAAAAAAATGGTACTTATTCAAAGTTGGTGCAAACTTGTTTTCATTTTAATTTTCCTTCAATTAGCAAATTGATGAGTTCTGGGCAATAAAGTGGTACTTTTAATTCATTAAAAAATATAATAATGACAAAGAAATGCGCCCCGACGTACACACGGACAATTAATATGGAACCAAAAGGATGTTCTGCTTTAATTCCTAAAAATTTCGATAAAAGTTAATTACAAAAAAAATTATTTTTTCTTGAAAACGAAGCAAAACACTCAAGTGGGGCAAAAGTTGTGTTTTTAGCTGCTCTATCTAAAAACGATACAATATTACAATTTATTTTTTGTTTTTTGTGTATATAAAAGGGTTGAATAAGTCAAGGCTTGAGTGGAAGAGCAGAGTTCAGGTTACTCTGAACAACTGAACTACGCCTTGAGACTTTTCAACACTGTAGAACTGGATTGGTTGCCTGGTAACTAAGTATTATAAGCATATAAGATGTATTCTGCTGTGTTGAAAATAAAGCTGCTATTATTATTATTATTATTATTATTATTACATTGCAAAAAAACAATGGGGTTATTATTTTTTGTGCAAGAAAACTAACAGGTTGCCCCGTGAGCGCGCTCCTAAAATTACTGTATCAACTGTAATAAATCCAAAAGACGCCTCATAAAGTTACAATCAACTTTTGAAAATTTCATTAAAATCGGCAGAAGCGTTTTTTAGATACCTATTAATAAAAAGCAATTTTTTTACAAACTAACACTGTAGTACGAAATAAAACAAAAATGTTTGTTTCGATGTCCCCTACCACCCCTGAAAGTTTGTCGGTATATTTATGAAACACCCTGTATATAAATACCACATAATGCAGGTTATATAATAACAATTCCGTTTTTGGTGTCTATTTAATTTCAGGCCAGTTGCTTGTCGTACGACACGTTACTGGAGACATGTTACATTTCTTTGCAAGATGAATCATACATCATAAGTACATTAGTCAATAACTCTCTTTTATAGACGAAACTCCAATATTCCTTCTTAATCCCATCCATTTTGCTGGCCCTTTGTTCCCAATTTAAGTGTCAAAATGTTCTTCATTTCTGGAAATGCGCCATTACTCCAAATGAAAGCTGTTAGTACAAACCTTTTGTGCTATACAAGAGGTTGGATATATGAAACCTACGTGCGCGTGACAACTGTCCACCCTCTAATCTCAATCCAGAAAACCTTTTGTTTCAGATGCGTGTTAACCTAACTGTTTTGCCAATTTTTGCAACCGTTTAGTTAGGATTGCACGCGTGTTCTTCGGAAGGAATTTATTGAAACGTGAACTCCTATTTATACAAATTATGGTTGCAACAGGATAACTATGGCATTTTTCCTGCTCGAGGTCAACTCAGCCTCTACAAAATCAATACGTGGGGGTTGTTATAATAGGTGACTGAAGTGTTCACTATCTTCTTGGAGATAATGCAGCGCTGAAATTAAATGGTTCCAACCGAGTCTCCAACACACTGAGACCCTTAGGTATAATATCGTCAGATGTTTAAACAAGCGAGACTACTATAATATAATTATGTTCCTGCCAAAGAATTACAAACACTAAAACATTTTACAGTCAATAATTGGGGATTTCAAGTCATATTTTGTGTAATTGAAAGATCCTACCCAATAAAAAAATATGATCTATGATCATTAAACGTTAAAATAATTTTTCCAGCTCAAATTGTAAAAACTGTTCTTCAATTCTTCAATTTTAGTCATTCTTCTTATCGTCAAACTATTCGTGGTGAAATTGTTTTATACTGTAAAATGGGAGACTTTTATGGGAAAAGTGATCAATCAGCAACGATCGATAGTTGAACCTATTGGACATCGATTTACGGTCGCGATATTGCAATTTGCAATTTAACGAAACGTTAAGTTTCACAGAAAACACATTAGCGTAATTGAAAAGGAAAAATAGTACCTACGCATTTCAAAAAAAGCTACAGGCGAGGCGGCGTTATAATCTAAATTACAAGAGGGCATTACTATTATGGGCAACAGAGAGTTCAAACGTAATTTCAATGGTTCTGTAGCAGTTCTTTCGTTCTTTGTCCTGGTAAAGCAGGTTTATGCACAAGGCCGACCTTGATCCGCGACAGAGCACTCATCTAGAGTACGTTTACCCGCTTTGGCACAATGATCCGAATTGAAACTTATTTTTCTTTTCCCTCTACACGCACTCGTCGATCAATACTGTTTTCGGATTTTTTCTGCACCATTAAATACTTACTCGGCTATAATATTCAATGATTTAGGTCTTCAATGGGTGTGTAAAATTAGTAACGCAGAAAAGGCTATTTCCTTATATGTAATTACAATTCGCCAGTAATCTCGTTGTGATTGCAAACCGGTACACTATGAAAATCGATAGGATGTGATTTAATTCCCGGTACAATTTAGTATTTAGGTTATAATCCTGAAATTGTAATTAACTCGCGCTGTTGAGCTATCGAGCTTGTAATTATTTCGATTTAATGGAAATCTTGATGTCTATATCAGTTATTTAGCTTCAATTTCAAATGTTATGTATGAGAAAATTGAAAGCTAATTAGTAATTATAAAATGAAAGTCCCTTTCATTTTGTTACGTTGAGTACCTATCGTTCGACTTGTACCTGACGAATTCGCATACCCGCCCTGTATATCAATTTTTACATAATCAAGCTGTGTGATGAACTAATTACATTGAAGACAAATTGCTTATTGCATTCCAGGAAATGTGAGTAGCGACTAGCGTGTTCGTGTTTTTTCGTGCCGCTTGAGAAAAGAAGATCATAAATTATACTACTTCATTTTAATGCTAATTATCACAATTGTGTGGATTGTATGTGGTCGGTTGTCACATTTGGTATACAACGGTAATAAATAATATTAGTACCTAACGAGCAAATTACTTCAAATTTCAATGTACAGAAACGTCAGTGCTGTATTATATTCGCTTTCGCCCATTTCATTCTACACCCTTCGGGTAAATTCAAATTGTAATGTAAAACTGTAGGAAGGCGATGTTTATCTGCACTAACAATTTTCTCTAATAAGATTCACAAAAAAACAAGTAAAAATTGTGCACTTAACATGGGCATTGCATTTTTTAGAACCCATAACTACATTATGTAATATGGTATAGAAACGGAAAGATTTATCCCTAAGTATTATCTATATTTAATTTTGATTTATTTCTTAATTGTGTCGTGTTAAATAAAGAACTAGGAAGTTTTGAAAACAAAGATTGCAATGTTAATTTACTTACATTAGAAAAGTCATTTCCACAAGCCTTTGTTGCGAACATGTTAACCGCATTTAAAATTAGCTCCGACCACCAGGAGTTGGCCCCCGCGGCCATTTTCCAAAAATGACAACCATTCTTACAGAAACCTACCCCATGCGTCTACTATGAATTGTAGGGTGTCGTTTTTTTGTAAAACCGACTTGCTTGAACTCAATCCCGTAAGATTATGGCCAAAACGTTGCCTTACTCCCTAAGTATATTGGTAACCTGAACTAGGTACGTAACCAGTATTCATGACAGGATAGCCTCTGCAGATAAATACCTTCCTATGTTTTAAATGTTCGGTGGTGGTTTTGTATCTTACGTCTGCTTTGGTGTTTGTCAGGGTAAAGCTACGGTTTGTTAGAACTGTGCGCCGCAGACAACATACGTGGTTAGCAGAATCTGTAGCGTTCAACTAATTCGGTTTTGAAGAAAGGGTGTTTTGTTAAAACACTGCGTGTTTGTATGCTGATAGGTGCAGTCAAAAATATTTATTATTAATTGTGAGAAAATTCATCTACATCGTAACAATGGCTGAACATTTGTTGCTGGCAATACTTACTGAGCAAGAAGAACATGAAGAAGATCTGCTTTTGAGTTTAATTTGTCGTCGCCAAAATAAAACTGAAGTTTTCCTCCAATTTTTTGCCATATGTTATTTTTTATAGTATGGTCTTTGCAGCTTTTGCTTTTAACGGTGCATAGTGGAGGATGTTCTTGTATAAGATCAATTAATTTCTCGTCTTCTTCTGCTGAAAACTTGCTTGCCATTTTAAAATTCGTTAAAAACTAACTATACTCCACTGTCACTGTGAGCTCAGCTGAAAGACTGCGTTGAAATCAAATCGAGTTTGATTCCGACCGAAAACGTGACGCACATAATTTTCTGTCTACCGTGAGTCTACCTGAGCAGGTTCTAACAAACCAACTACGCGTCTTCTTATCTTTTAGATTTCAACGTAAGTCCGAGTCGCACAACTGATTGTCTGCTTTGCGTCGCCTACAGTTCTAACAAACCGTAGCTTTAAGGTGTTACGAGCCTTCTCAGAGGAGGGCGGTGGGCTAAGTAGGTATCGGTGCGGTGTTCGGATACTGATGTTCTGGTGTAAGCTTCCACTCTTTACAGTTATTAGCTATTCAAGGGATCTGTTTTTTATTCGGAGTGGATGAACACAATATATCCTTGACGATGGGTCCTAGCCAATCCGTCGCTTTGCGTGGATTTCATGCATTCACTGTCTGCGATCAGATCTCTTGCTTCGGCTCCAAAGGTAAACTCGTCGCGTGGAAAACATTGGCGTGGATTGTTGAGGTAGGCGACGCTGCAATAGAAGCTTTCGTATACATTGAAGAGTCTCAACAAGTGCTGAACGATGCAATTGTGAAACAGCTCGAAAGATTCAGTGCTGTTGCACGATGCCAAAAGTGATTGACTAAATGCCTATCAAACGAGGAAAGACCTTTTCTGTAGCGAAAATCGACCAGTTGGTACCATTCCATGAACCGCAGCGTCACTGTTACAACACGTCAACAGAACAGCGTACCAGGCAAGTCATATTTGAGCCCGAGCTCATATTATAAATCGAATACCTGCTTTTCCCACAGAAAAATGGGGTTGGCGAGTCAACGACCGCGGCTGGGCACCACAATGGACGTTTGGTACGAGACTTGCACAACTGCGGATGCAAAAGCGGTTGCGCAATACAACGATGCTGCTGCCGCCGTTTCTTTCTGCCTACAAGTCTTGCACGAGAGAGTGCAGAAACAAAAAGTAAGCACATCGGCAAATACATCTAAATACAACACAAACTGTATTAGTGTATTCTTTAAATTTTTTTCAGCTCGAAGCATCGTTTTGAAGAAAACGAATGAACGATTCTTAATTTTCATCGCATACTCAGAAAACACACTATTTTATCTGAAATCAATAGATATACTAGAAATACACGTCGCAATTCGATAGGTAGCTACACTTAAAAACTACGAGTAAATATAAACAGGAGAGAAGCTTAGCTTATAGTGGTGGGAGATAACAGCAAACGCGACGGAAGTGGCCATTATATTAACTCCTTTGCGCTGGTTAGTTATGTGTAAAAATACGGTGCCTGTATATACCATACGTTATTCTGCGACTGTTTGATGTTACTTTTGGATAAAATTACAAGGTTCTCTCACTCCTTTAACCTCCTTTTGCATATAACTTCCGTCGCGTGCGTTTATAATGTAATGTTCTCCTGTTTATATTTACTCGTCGTGTAGAAGGTTTGACTCCAAAGTCGCCATAATTCTTGAAAAATGTGCTAAAAACCACACACAATGACTACATTTTGAAAATTGAGAAACACATGAAAAATTGTAAAACTGGTGTCTTGGAGATGAATGAAGCATTACAAATGTCAAGAAGTGGGTCCCCTATTAAAGGATTGCGCAGACTGACCGAAGGTTTTAAATAATGCAAAATAACAGAGCGGGACTGGCCACTCTCGCTTGAAATCGTTTATTGATCAATTATTGCTGTTTGTTGGCAATTTTTTAACGTTTGCCGATTTCGATTTTTCACTTTCACCCCTATTACCTACTAATCGCTCATAGGTATATTAAAATGGTGCGTTTAAAAAATAGGTAATGTCGTGATTGAAAAAGGAAAAATTGAATTAGGTAATTTATAAGTAAAAGTTTTGGCATGCCGTGTTATGAAAGTTATAACCATTGGCAAATATACAATAATGTTGACTCTACTACTACATGATCTATTAGGTGTGAACGTATAGCATACAAAAACGACTCCCCAACCCCCTGATGCTCTAAACGTGAATTGCGAAGTTGCGAGGGGTAGTATCCCCAGTCCGTTACTGTTCAACGTGTATGTCTTTAACCTCCATCATTTCTTAAAATACATTGCTTTAGGTAACGATATCTAATTTTAGCAATGCAAATAAAAGAATAATTAAGTTAAATGAAGATTTATGCATCATGATTAAGCATCAAAAAAACCTATGAATATTAAAAATAGCTTAATGAAACAACTAATTTTGTCTTCCTTCAGCTACGGCAATGTTTGTTACCACCAACTACTGTGTATGACGTCTCTAACCTATACCGATACTATGTCAAGATGTTCAAAGTAGTCGTAATTCCAAGGTATTCAAAGTAGCCATACCATACTACGACCTTTTAATACTTAAAGAAGTGAATCGAAAACATTTTAGAGCGCCGGCTGTCAAGATTAAGAAATATGCTGGAAATTGAAAATCATTCATAAAACAGTGAATAATAAATTCTATCTTCCATTTGCTGACATTAATACTCCACTGTCCTAGATGTGTAAAGCTCGAAGAGAGAGGATTACTGGCGTTTGAAAACTTTAATTTTGTTTAGAACTCTCTATACCTAAAGTTTACTGCTTTTGATTCTTTTCAAAAATGTTCTCAGTCCAGTATTTCATTTACTTCGCCGAAAAAGAAATACAGCTTCAAAGAAGACATTTATTGCCAATAATCTAAGTATGAATGTAAAAAAAACGGTCGCTAAGGGGAGCAAAATATTGTACATCAGAATAGGAGATAACGAAGTAAAGTAATTCTCTTTTTTCTCGTTCATCCTCATTCAATTACTTCGCCTGAAGATGATTATTTAAGTTGAAACTATCTGCACTGCACTTCATTTATTAATAAAGAAATTTGGAGGAGGTTGTGGGAATTATTAATCATTTTGTCGTAATTGGTCACCCCATTTCGAGATAAAATAATCAGTGATGGATAGAATCAAGATAATATATCTATCTTGAGTAGATCGTTCTTCGGGAAAAAGTAAATGGCAATGTCTACCAAATTGAAAGCGTACAAGCCAATTATTGTGTCTACCTTACAACACGGAAGTGAGTTGTGGTCGCTTACAGCGAGACAAAAACAAGAACTACAGGCACGGAAATGGGGGGATGCATGGAAAGAGATCAAGAGGAAGACCAAAGAAATGTTAGGAGACGAAAGAGTCTCCTCTGGAAGGAGGAAAACGAGAGCGGGAATAGTTAAAGGAAGCGGGGCGGAAACCAAAAGGAACGGAGTTCCGTAACCTCTACACAGGATACTAAGGGACAACAATTAAGCAAGTATAAATATTAAAAATGGGCAAACACTAAAAAATAGAAATCATCTAATGAAAAAATTGATTGTTTCGCTTCCTTCTTTTGCAGTTTGAATATGATGCGTAACCTCAATTTTCTTCTTTAATGGGAGGATAATTTTAGCAAATGTCAATATTGACCAGGTTATTAAGATTATTAGGGATTCGCAAAGAAGGCACGAGGCAACTGCGTTTCAATCGGTTTACGATAAACAAAGCGAAGCGTGTTTTTTAATACGGATTACGTTAAGTGCTTCGCCGTCTTAAAAAATTGATTTCGTTTTCTTTGATATTTTAATTTTTGTTTCCTGTCGGACATTCGAAGGGGTTAAATTTACGCCGGTAAGATTAATTGTGTGAAGTTCACGTTTGAATACAAAATAGATGAAATCCTGTTATTCAAAATAAGCGTGAGAAATTCTCACCGCATTTTTCTTGTAATTAATACAGTAAATGCACATTCTGGAACTAAACTATGCACAGGTTTCAATGATTGGATGAATCGGGAAGATTTCGTGCCAGCGACAAAAGAATTTTGCGTGCACCTACGCTTTTTGGTGAACACCTTACAAAGTAAAAAAGCGTTAATAGTTCCGCACGCTAAATAAACCATAAATTTAATGTGACAAGTTAAATTATTTTATAGCCTTTCGCTTTTGATCTTTAACGTACACAAAAAGTAATCTTATCGTTCCACGATACCACATACAAATATAACAGGGTTTCCTATATCGTCACATTGGATGGATAAGCGTATTTCCTCCACCGCGTGGCCAATTATTTCACCAAGACCAGAACCAGAAGCAAAAATTATCTGAATGGATTCACTAAGGTTAACAACCGACAAATTACACGAGAGACCTTGTCAATTATCAAGGCCGATTTGATTAAAGCTCAGTTTTTAAACAAATTTACGCTTACCTACTTGCCAATACTGGATTTCTCACCTAGAACAAAAAAGGAAACATTAATCAAGTGCCTTTACAAAAAAAACATTAAATTACTGATAACCAAAAAATAACAGTTATTGTCTGGTACTTATGTGATGACCCACTTGTAGGCGGGCAGCGAGATTGAGGCTTTAAGAAATTTTCGTTAGCAACACGCGTTGTCGATAAAAGCCTACGTGCATCCCACACGTTAAGAACTTTTCATTTCACTCAATTGTACAGATACGAGGACCATGCGTGTTTATTTTCAGCCTTAATGCGTATAAATGGTGTTAATGCTAGAACGTAGGTTCAAATCCGGTCAAGGGCAGTCAGACATTTTTTTAAGTCACTAAACAGGTTTAGTAGAAGCTAATTTTGTAACGTTCTCCTCTGCGAGCGGTGAAAATTCATTTTTAAGAGGGAAAACCCGGAAAATCGATTCAAACTGACTCATTTTCGTATGAGTCATTGTACTGTTCAGATTTGTAATTAGAAAAATGTGTGAGTGAGTATTTTTTGTGACAGTCAAGAGAAGAGTCAGTGGCCAAGTTGTAAATACAGCGGCCTCCTGCTATTAACCGCCTGCTAAAGGATGCACAATTCATTCACTTAAACGAAAATAGTGTAAGAATTTGCATTAATTACCGTTCGGAAATAATTCACAATAGCACATTAATATTAGCGTGGGAGTGGTGTAATGGATATAATATAAAACAGAGCCCATCTGCTACTTAGATTCATTGACAATGGGCACTGAAGCATCACCTTCCGCAACACAACGATTGTAATTTTTAGCATTTTAGGTTCAAAGTTGAATAGCTTGTTAAAATATAGAATCATTCGCTTCATACTTCTATCGAAAATGGGTTCAATTACATTATTAATACGATAAATTCCGTGACCAAGAACCCCGATCGCCAATATCCTATCATTAAAATGAAAGGATCTGGATGAGAAACACTTGAAATTATTCACGTAATTCATCTAATAGTTAAGGAACGGGGTACATTCTTGTTGCAAAAATAAGGTAGTAGATTTTATTTTTACTTCCCGAGTACGAAGTAAAAGGGAAGTATTGTATTAGTGTTCCAAAAAAAAAAATTTGACCTATGGAAATTTTTACATATCTTTGCGTTTCTGAATACGTAGATTCAAAATATGAAAAAAAAAATTTCCGTCTGTCGTCTGTAGTCTGTCCGTACACATTCCTTGCAACGCTCTAAACTCAGAAACTATTAAAGTTATCGAGATGCGGTTTTCGCCAATCGATTGCATTCTGGCCAAGGACGAAAATGCTGATATTACCTTTGATGACGTCACTTCCGGTATAAGCTAAAATGGCGGCACTCGTTTTTTTTATAAGATGAAGTTGTAGTTTTTTTTATGTAGTTTAAAAGAGTATTTTTTTCTGAATTCAGCAATATATATTGTGCTATACTTATTTTTTGAAAAAAGTGTTAAAAAAAATAATTTTCAAAAAATGACTGCAACGCTCGATACTCAGAAACTATTAAAGTGATCGAAATGCGGTTTTCGCCAATGGATTGCATTCGGGCCAAGGACGAAAATGCTGATATTACCTTTGATGAAGTCACTTCCGGTATAAGCTAAAATGGCGGCAATCATTTTATTTATAAGATAAAGTTGCAGTTTTTTTATGTGGTTTAAAAGAGAATTTTTTTATGAATTCAGCAATATACAGGGTGTTTAAAAAATACGTTCGAATATTTGGCCCACTTATAGATCTCATCAGTACAAACAAAAAAGTCAAAATAAACATAAGTCCAAAAATCAGCCGTTTCCTAATTACAGCCTGTTTTTCAAATTAAAATAATTGTATGGCAAAGCCTTTTTTTTTTTTTGCATTTGGGGGTATTTAAAGACATTAGTTTATTCAAATCCTGTGAATAATTTAGATGAGTTGCGAGAACGAATTGAACATGCCTGCCAGACTGTTCGTATAAATCCGGGACTCTTTGAGAGAGTGCGGCGTTCACTTTTACGGAGATGTGAAATGTGTATACAAATGGAAGGAGGACATTTTGAACATCTTCTTTAAGAATCATTAATTTGTAATAATTAAAATGTATTTATACTGATATTTGTTCATGTTCTAGTAGAAACCTCGTTGAAATACTCCTACTGAGTGTAAATTATTTTAATTTGAAAAACAGGCTGTAATTAGGAAACGGCTGATTTTTGGACTTATGTTTATTTTGACTTTTTTGTTTGTACTGATGAGATGTATAAGTGGGCCAAATATTCGAACGTATTTTTTAAACACCCTGTATATTGTGCTATACTTATTTTTTGAAAAAGGTGCTAATTAATACGAGGGAAGTCTCGTGGCAACATGCCAGAATTTTTTTATCATGTACATATAGGTATATGGTAAACAGTGTGCATGTGCAGATTCCAAGTTTTCCACTTCCAATACTCCCGCCACAACTATGGATGGCTAAAAAACCACGAAATTACGACACTTTTTTCAGTTTTTGGACTATAACTTGACAGTAACGCATCCGATCGAAGAGTCGTCTATTAGCAAAATGAAAGAGCATGAAATTTTGCTTCGAATGAGTTGAAATTGCATAAAGGTATGTCGGCGATGTGCGATGTCTCCAGCTCTGAAACGTTTAATCCAATCGAAAAAAACCATAAGTTGAGAATACCGCTTAGCGCAACGGCAAAAATCATCAATGTACATAGTAGGTAATAAATATTTTTGTTGCAACATTGATGTCAGTACGAGTTGGTCTTGGTCCTGTCAATTGGACAACAAATCGGTGTAATCAGATTGCCTTTTTTAATAAAAATGAAATTTTGCAATAAACAATTTTGTTTATAACAAAATTATTGTGGGTACAAATTAGATCGTCACAATCGAAGTTAGTACCCCCACTTTCATAACGGTATTCCGGCTATCTGGCGTGGGTACAAATTCTAAATTTTTGGTACAAATTAGTCCTAAATAATGACCTTTTTTGCGCAAAGTGGGATTGCCAACTTTATTGGGTGCATTCTTATACCATACGGCTTTTCCGTTTCGTGCTTGTGGTAACAAATAACTAATAAGCGGGATACAACTATTTGAAGAATAAATATATGAAAGCAACCAAAGTTAGTCATAGCAAAGCGTTCCACAAGGCTCTATATTCAGTTCATTACTATTTATCATGTAATGACATAAAATACCAAATGCGACTTTACTTTCTAGGTTATAAATGGTAGATATTATCTTTTAGGAAATAATTATACCTTAACTCTCTTAATAGATTAGCTCAAACCAAATGTTTTTCAATCGTAGCCTTTTATGCTATCAGAACCTGTACAAAATATTTCATCTGATGGGTCTTTTTGTTTCTCAAAGTCTACGATCAATATGTTACTTGGAAGAATCAGAGATTTAGGATTCCATCTCTAGTTTGTGATTGAAAGATATCGTTATAAGTACTACTTACTTTTGTTTCTTTAAATAAATAATCGCGTCTTATCGTTGGGTATTATTATTATTTAAAATTACTCAGGCGCATTTTTTAAAGCCGCAGGTGTAAGGTCTTTACAATAAAACTCGTAGATATAATTTAAAGCAAACATGCAGAAAATGTAATTTCCAAACCAATTTTCTTTATTCTATAAATTTATAAAGACATTTTCTAAAAGCTTTGTAAAAGTTTAATATGGATCGTTGGAGTTCGAAAAAATGTGTCAAATAACTTATATCCTATTTAAATAACGTGGGAGGAAACTTTTCAGATATTCGATAAAACTTACCTAAATTTGTAATTTTATCGCATTGTATAAATGTAAAAGTCAGACCGTTTTCTAACAAGATTTACCAACAATCTCGTGCTGTCAAGAACATCCTTACATAACTAAAAACGAAATTTTAAGAGTTCTCAAATTTTCTTATGTTAATTAAAATAAATTTGATTAAAGCTGAACATTCGTAGCATTATTCACAGAGTGGTCCGTATGAAATTTGCAAATTAAGTCGAACATGAAGAACACGTGACCAGTTTATGCGCCCTCTGTCAATTGCCCTGTGTATTATAGATATGTCTCCATCTCTACTGAAGTATTCGATTACCATTCAAATGTTGAGCGAGAAAGTGTTCAGAAGCTCGAAATAGGTACTCAACTTGAAACGATTTCAGCCCCACCACCACCCCGGGATGTTTGGCAACCGCTGTTAATGCCAAAACAATCATACGTGGCGCCTTTAAATTTGAAGCTAGTAGAGTAGCACTTCTTAATAAGTTGTGTCGCTTTCAATCCATTACCGAAACCTTGATGAATAAATTAAATTTTCAACTAAAATTAAATATAAAGCGGTTCAACGATCGAAGATGTTTGGAATTTGTTCATCTTGATAGGTATAAATAAACATCACTTCATCTATTTTAAAAGTTTTAAAATCGTGGATATCTGAAAGTACCAAAGGAGATTGCCCGCCATTTTGCAATATTTGAAAAACACGCTAACGTCCTGCAAGCCTATAATAAAGAGAAAGCGCCACCACCCGGTTGAATAATGGACGCTCATCTACTGAACTACCCTCTATAAAAGATTTATACTCCATTGTCTCAGTCAGTAGATAAATGGTCAATTCTTGATGTGAAAACAAATAAACAAGAGTAAGTTTATAAAATTCTTAAATACCTGCCTATGCGAAACGGAAATTGTAATTTTAAATTTAGCTTTTCTATAGGTTAACCGAGACGGTTATGATCCTCGCTTTAGAAATATGATGACGCTACTATTACGAAGGGATTTAAGGCGAGGTGACTGCGGCATTAATTCCTTCTAACGTATAATCCCACTAAGAACAAACATTCATTACATCATTACGGTTTTGTTAGGGATGTTATCTCCAGTCACGACGCACTAATCTTCTTACTTTATAAATAAGAAATTGCTAAAGTTCTTTGCACATAAAAAACACTCCCTTAATGCCTGATAAAATTGCCTCCCTTCTTTCTTTTCATTCCTCTAGCGTCTAGCATACTATCTATCATATATTGTCTTTTTATAATAAAATCTAGGATTTGTTTCAACTCATTTAATTGCTTTCTGGTAAAAACTAACACACATAAACTGTCTTATGTGTTATGTCACGATGTATTGCCTATAAACCTACAGGTTGTACCTTAAAAATAGGGCAACGTGCAACTTGGCATGTAAAAACTAAGTTTTTGTGCCACAACTAAATTATCTATAAATAAATAATTTATGTACCGGGTGATCCAAATTGGAGAGACTTTCGTTATTTTAAGAGAGAGAAAAAATAGAGAAAAGCAGTGATGCAAACAGAATTCAGCTACATATCTCTAATCGTTTGGCCGCTAGAGGGCGCTTCTAAAATTTGGTCGATTTCTTTAAAGCCCCGTAACTTTCTTATTATTAAAGTTAATTGATTCTTTAATCTTTCTTAGAGTACTTTTTTATGTAATAGCTTTACGCAGAGTTTTGGAATTACTAATTCGACTCAACAGTTGCTTAAGTAATTATTTTACTATAGGTACAGAGAATAATGTAGTCATCTCTTTGAAGTTTACTTCTCGACTAAAGACTGCAACATAAATTTCTTCTTAAATTAAAATTTACTAATAACTCCACCGAATTGGTACCGATCAATTGTTTTCTTGTTTATAGTAGCTTAATGCAGTCAACTTTCATTTAAATATCAATTTTATCTATACATATAGTTTTCACTTTACATACTTTATTATAGGGTAGTTTCTCTTTTACGTACCACCATTACTAAAGCTTTCTAAGTTTCCAATAGTATCTTTGACTATCCATAGGAAGAACCTGCCTTAATGACGACTATTCCTATTTCCTGTTTCGGTCGATTCAACTAAGAAATTAATGGCCTCGGTTCTAATCTCTATCTTAACAGAGCTTACCAAGCACCTTATTTCCATTTTTTTTTGTTTCCTATCTGGAAATCGGATAACCTACTCAAAAACGACGTGTTCAGGTGTCCATAAGAATCACTAACATACCTACCGTGAATAACCTTGGAAAATTTTCATTTGAACACATGCTTTGATGGGAAACATTTTTGCCACTATACACACCTCTCGTCTTTTTTTCAAATTTTAAATGGCAATGGAGATCCTACGAAACCACACTTGTAATTCTTCATTTTATTTTTTCAGTGCCCATTAAATTTGGTTTTCGAGAAAAAAACCTCTTACTCTATAGTCTCAACTTGAAATTGTCTTTGTTTAATGTAAACCGATTTATGGACATACATAATGAACGAACGTCCAAGTCAAAATGTACCCAAAAAAATTGCTCTAGAAAATAAACCGCGTTAAATTTAGAAATGGAAAAATGACCAATGGGTAGTAGGTACAACAGTACGCGTCTGCTTAGAATTACAAAGACGTCGTCCTTCGTAATACAACGTTTTAGAAAAAACTAGTTGAAGTTGATGTTGTGATCTCCTCCTGGGTTCTCTCGATTTTTTTGGGATTTCGTTGTGTTTATGAACTATTTTTTCCAATGATTTGTTGACGCACACACCGAACATGTTTAATTCTAAACTGTTTAAAATAGGGGGGGGGGGGGGGGATAAATGTTCAACAAACAGGTTCTGTTGAAACTTGAAAAATCGTAAAACTATGTATTCCTCGTCCAAGAATAGACCTTGTTCCTCGTCCACACAATAACGGCGTAACCATCTTTGATCTAATCATATTTAAATGTTAAAAGGAAGCAAGGCATAAAAATATAACTGATTATATGTGTTTATTTTTAATTGTAAAGAAAACAAAAGGGAAACCGCGGCTTTTTAATCTAAATGACTCAAAGATATAATTTTACCTCATTTCTCCTATCTGGATGCGCAATTTAACAAAATTCAAAACTTGGCCCAATTAAATAAAAATATTGAACTAAATTGTGTCGCTATTATAATGTTGATAGTAACTTCCGGTATGTTTGAAACAATATTCTGCTGTAACCTTACTCAAAGGTTAAGATAAAATCGAGGATAAAATGCAGATTACAATTAAAATTTGCATGGAAATGTAAAATGCATGAATTAATGTATCGATAAAGCATGTTACATACCAGGGTTGCACCGAAAGTGCAATAATTCTGTATAGATATGGGTAAGACAATTTTGAGCAGCATCTATAAGTACCTATAAGGAAATCGAGAACATTAGAATTGAATCCTTTTTAATCAACATCACCCGGAAATAACCTTACACTTTACAATAGCGTTAGCGTTACGTGTTTCCACTTCGAGGACATTTAAAAATATGTGGCTTTCGCTTAAGATTACAAACTTTTAAAAAGCAACTTTTTCGGTAGCAGGCGTTTCAATTAAAAATACGTTTTCGAATGCACTTAATACTATCACATTGTAAACATGTTAAGATATTTCCATACCAAATATTTTCTTAGTAGGTACGCCGCTCCCAGTGATACCGGAAATAGTTTTACTCTCGGTTTTCCTATTACCTATACAATATAAATTTTGTATCAAATTTCATGCAATCTATGAAATATTTTAAGGTCAAGTTGCATAATTTGTCATTTTGCTAGTTTTTGTGAAGGAAAAGGCCGCCGGCAGCTGTTGATCGCTTAAAACTTGTGAATTCAGAAAAAAAATAATTTCGGTCAAAAAATTAGACCTTGTAACTAAATTCCGGAGAAAAAAAATGTGGTGCAGGTATGATTTTTTGCAGTCACAACATCCATCGACAAGTTCTTAAGAATGTTATTTCAATTTATGAATAGGTGCAACATTCAAAAGGCGCACAAGGTACAATTCCCACAAGCACATTTGCTCATAATCTTGTTTTCTTTTTAATTTTTAAACCCTCTTCTAATTGACTTATTTAGTGCAGTCATTTTTAAATTGTTCAGCTTGTATACAGGGTGATTAGAAATGTGTTCATAAACTTTGGTAAAAGGTTCTTATAAATCTAAAACCTACTTACACATTGACAACTTAAAACTGTCATCAAATCAAGAACACAATACATGACTTCCTCTTGCTCTCACACGTGCACGCACTCGTCGAATCATCGCATAAAATAAACCATACGTTTCTACTTATTTACTTCTAATGAGTTTTAGAGAGCAAAAGAACGTACCAGATAGTCACATACAATTGCTGCTCACACATTAACCACAGTATAAAAACCAACCAGTACATTAACTCCTACGCATTTCATTCACCGTCGGATGAGATTCTCATCCGAGCAGCGTTGAAGGTAACAGAAAGTTTAGTGAGTTTAGTGCGTGACGTCACGAGATAACATACTGGTTCGTATGTATACTGTGCATTAACCTTAAAATGATGCTGATGTCTAAGATGAACTGTAGTGTGAGGACTTTCATCGGCATATGATGATGATGATGATGTTGGTTATGGAAATTTCCAAACGCTGAAGGACACATACATGTGACAAAAAAGGAACAATATCTCCTCGCACGAGATTCAGTGTGCTATTCTGTAATACGATCTAGTTAGGTCTAACAAACAAAACGTACAATAAAAAAAGAAAAATGTTATAATTATGGATCAACAAAAACAAAAGCACAGAATATAATCAGCTTCAGAGAGAGAAAAACATCTTAGTACAAGAATAATCAGAGATGTTACAGAAATTTATACGGCATGGAAATGGAAACGGATGGTGACGTACTTCGCTAACCACCGGTACAGAAACTGGCACAAGACACAAAAGGAAATCAAAAGGAGGAAATATGTAGACCAAAAGTGAAAAGAAATCAAACCGTGTACAAAAACATAGTGACAGTTATTTACAAGCTTAAAGTTCGACGAAACGTTGTATACTATGAATCTATGACCAAGGAAAACAAAGATGGTGTCTCAAAACTAAGCTTTGTCTCATAAGAAAAGAAAATACGAAATGCTGCGTCTTACCGCATTTTTATGAATTAAAAAAGTGCTTTTCGTAATTGGAAAGTTTTGCCTTTTATAACCTGTTGGGTTCGAGAGCTTATGTTCTGAAACAATTTATTTGAACAGTTTTGGAAAATCTATTAAAGACGAAAAATGCACTTGCCTTGCTGTCGAAACACGTCCAACTTCTTAAATATTTTTGTGTTTTATTGGGGTTTGTAGGTTTGTGCTGTAACTTGTTACAACCAAATACACGAACATTGCTCGATGATGTAGCAAACATGGGGAAGAATTTACGCGTTTATTTTAAGAAACTTATGAAATAAGTTTTTCTTCCAAAAATACTGTATCGAAAATTTATTGGCACGAATCTTTAAAAAGTTCACAAATAACCTTTGGTAAATAAATCAACTTTTAGACAATATTGCCCTTGCCCTCAAAGGTCAGTAAAAATTTCAGGCACAAACATTAAAATTAATCGACGCGACGCCGACGTTACCTTTCTAACTTATTTCCTCGCTTATTTCTTATTAAGTAATTACAAATAAAGAGAAGGTAACACCACAAAGGATTACAACTAATGCAGAACATTTATGAAAATTTCGAAAATTGAGTGTTGAAAAAATTACAACCAGCTCTGTTATAGACCTTAGAAACAAAAAAACTAGAGAAAACGGACAAAACCCAACGAAAAACACCGAAAGATGCAATGATCTTATAGAAACGTCCTATTACGTAAAACGATTCTTGTTTGGAATACTTAAAAAGATACTGATCAACACCTTAAGAATCAATGGAAAACGCATTACATTACTGTGAACGTAGCCTCAAAAATATGTAAAATTTCGAGAAAATTTCCTGTCGCCGACATGCAAAACGGATCATCGACGAACTACCAAGTTCTTCAAATAGAGCACCCACACTAGTTTTGTCTAGGTAAGTAGGTATTTTCGGCAAAAAAAGTAAACGTATCTCGTCCCTTTAAATTGAAACTCTTAATTTCGATTTTTTAATTAGTCTACCTGGTGTATTTTCATCATAGTTTAAAATAGCTGAGCAAATTCGTTACAAAAACAAAACAGATGAACTCGCAAAACAAGTTACAAATTTAAAGTTAACAAACATGAATTTATGAATACCATTAATAAAAAAATAAAATAGTAGATCCCATCGTCTACCGCTTACTATTAAATGGGAGTCAGAAATTATCAACCGAACTTTTATATTGTGGGGTTTCTTAGATGTGGAAGTGTCTTTTGTTCCCAAGCGTCGTTAACAATTAATGTGTAAGATTTTTGTTTGGCTATAATACAATGGTTGGTAGGGCCCGAAACCTGACATGCGCGAAGGGAAAGAAAATATAAATAATTTAATTCCCTTGGAAATAATATTTGATGCACCACTAACTCCAAATAAATCTGCAGTACCTACTTGTACCGAACCATATTATACTGAAGACAACATCAAGAAAACAAACTAAACGCTGGCGTAAAACTCTGGAAAAAAACTTTGTCATCAAAGGCGAACAACATTTGTGGTAGACCGTTGTGTAGCGCTCGTATACCATTAATCTACACCTCGGCGGTCTCAGGTTCGAATCTCGGCCGGGTAGTGTATAGGGCAAGGACTAGTAACCGCAGCATTCGATACTCACCTTTCCAAGAGAGATCTGAATATGTGCGTGTAGGAGAGGTGTAAAAATAGCAGATTCATTTGTGTGTCACTCGTAGATCTTAAATACAACTATGCCATGTAAAGAAAGTTTCGTTTTCGAAACTATCGACGATTTTTCTGTAACACTCACGGATACGAATTATTACTGCTTACCTAATTAATTGTTCATACTCGATAATTTTATACTATACACAGTTTGTACTGCATAATGACTGTCACCGCACAAGTGATACATAGAAGATTACAATCCAAGAAAAAACTATATTAACTTTTACACTCGCTTTTACACAAAGCACTATCTTAAATATTTTGTTTAGTGAAGAAACGGCTGGCTGTTTTCTTTTAAAGCCATTCGGAGACGTGGTAATGAATGTTTCATCATGATTAGAATTCCTTACCTACATGTATAATTTGCTCGTTTCTATAATCGAATTATACCTGGTTACTAGGAATGCATTGCGTCAGACATAATTTCGTATTATCCGAATTTACTACATATATTTATTCTAAACTTAACGGCTCGAAGAACTTCATCAATAACTTATGGCTAACAAATATGTAATTCCAATGTGTTTCTACACTTGTCACTATCAAGGGTAGGTTAGATAGTGATTAACAATTAAACAAGGGTTGTTAAATTTCAACGTTACTAACGAAATCGTTAGAGTATTTATTCTCAACAAAAATGCAAAAGAGAAAACCAGAAGGTTAATGCGAAAATTAAATTCAGATATGAGAATAGATCGCGCAAATATCAGTGCAGTGTTGTGAAAGGTAAGTAGGACACGTGCTTGAGGATTGAGAGATGGAGAATGGGACGACAAAACCAGGTGGAGAGAAAATTCAACAAAATGTTTACAGAAGGCAGTATCTAAACTTTTTACTACATTTTACGCAATACATAATAAATTCCGACATTTCTGAAAGAGGTGGAAGAGCTAGAACCGTATTTTATGTTAGGCGATTGATTGTGTATCACGTAATCTTTTAATTAACAGACTTTATTATTTGCAGTTTAACATAGTAAGTTCATTCTTGAAGAACTGTAAACAGTCGCTAGTAGTAAATGGAAGAAGCTCAGATATTGAAATAATAAATATTGGGATACCACAAGGATCAATTTTGGGACCATTACTTTTTGTTATTTTTCTAAATCACATATTCGTCTTCGTTTCTAGTGCCACAAAAATAATCGTATAAACCAACAATACCACTTTCTACATTAAAACAAAGGCTGTCAATACGGTTCTTAAAGAATCTATGGTATACTATAAAGCTGAAAAATTAAAAGGTCTATGTCTAAATAAACAACAACCAGAAAGAATGGTTTTCTTGTTGAGACACACAGAGATCGATAATAACGGAACGTGGAGTTGCCAATGTGAGTTTAGCCTCAAATGAATTTGTGTTACGCAACCTCAAATAAATACTAAGAATGGCATGTTTCATGTATGTCATCTCCTCATTTGCAGGCGCTCAAATGCCTGGGGACCATTCCCAGACATTCCCTAAAATTTTACGGGGGGGTTACGACATACAGCACATCATGTTAAATTTTTATCAGCACATTGTTGGCACAAACCAGTACAACATATAGCATGTTTGCTTTGGGGGGCTAACTCGACTAACCTTTTGTTTAGTGAGGGCAGCAGCTAACTTAATTGAGCAACAAGATGGCGTTGCCGCATTACAATAATTTAATAGTCTCGATGACAAGTTTGATTAGTGGATCGGAAGAAATGGTAGTACAACTGACGCGAATTGAATCAAAGATGA
This sequence comes from Pyrocoelia pectoralis, assembly GCA_036250285.1. Lineage (NCBI taxonomy): Eukaryota > Metazoa > Arthropoda > Insecta > Coleoptera > Lampyridae > Pyrocoelia > Pyrocoelia pectoralis. The sequence continues at coordinate 50,037,080 of CM070078.1, forward strand.
TGTGATAGTGAGGAGAATTTTGAAAAATAATATTTCTTTCGTAAACACTTAGAGCATTCATCGAAGAAGGGTATGAAGCGCTTTGTCTACAAATTTGATAAAAAATGTAAGAAAACGTTAAATCTTGGAACACTGCATACATGAGAGATACAAATGAATAAAATGTCGCTTACAAATGTATCACTCAATACCGATTAGTTCCAACTGACAGCTTATTTATTAGGTAATGACACAGTACAATTTCTTTAAAACACACGAAAACTAATAACACGCACAGAATCGTGTTTAAACATGAAAGCAAAGGTAAACTGTATCCTTACCGAATCGTAGTAGCTTTTATGTACTACAATTTCACGAAACATTTTTTGGAAAACTGTATTTCTTTTCCAAAAGGCTTGGTTTTGAAGAATATCATATTGTATAATTTTTGAAGGGGGTTTTTTGTGAATAAACTCAACATATTTAGGTGTATTTTTTGTTTTTAATTTTGGAAGAATTTGTGTTATCAATATTTTGATTTTATTAGGTGCAAAATTGAATAAGTAGTTGTTCATAGATTGTAATATGGACTTTCATTATACTTCCTTTATTGGAATAGTTTTATTTAGCATTATAGTCACATACAGAATTTAAAAAGTTATTACCTACCTGCATGTTTATTATAACGCGCGGGGGGGGGGGGGGGGGGGGGGGGGGGGGGGGGGTCTTTTCGAAGTGCAACAAGCTCGAAGATTTGAGCGAACTGAAAAAGGAAATTTTGGTAAATCGCGAAACCTAACCAATGAAAGTGCAACTGATTAACTGTTATCACAAAAAAATGAAAGAGGAAGCTGTGGCTGATATAAAATGATAGGTGTATGTCACTTTTCCGTAAGTGTACCCTTTCACCAACTATGAAAGACGGATAAACTTCGATGATGTTTAAGAGGAACTTTCCTTATTTGCGAATATAGAAACTTATAGTCAACGGATTAAAAAATCAATTAAAACAAAGAAACATACCATTACTTGCTATTAGAGCGTGTTGTATCTTATTTCTTTGCAAAAGTTACTTTCACTTTCGACTCGGCTTGTTACATAAGAATATTGTGATTTTCTTTATATACTTATGCCAAGATCTTTTTTTTTCATGAGTAGCGATCCTACCTGAACCTTTGTAGGAAATGGTGATAATTCCGGTGTTATTTTTTCCTTGGAAAATCTTGCGAATTTGGAGGAAAAAAATTATTTGACAAACGAATGCGGAACACGCCGCTGTTTGCTTTCATCACACATGCTCACTTTCAAACAGGAAACCTTACCAATGATTTAATAATGAAAATGAAAACGTGTCAATTTGGGTCATTGGTAGTGAAGTTTGTGTTTAAGAAGGCAAACTCGACATGGACGTTGGTTGGTTCTTTGTTCTCTCATCGAGGTTGACCGTTGTATTTTCACGGCCGATGCTCTCGCATGCGGATTCCAAGCAGGTACGATGCTTGTATTAATGTAAACTTCTAAAAATTAATGTGAATCATTGTTACACGGTATTTAATATCACGTTTCTTAAAAGCGACGTGACAAAAGGAGTTGTAGAAGAGGAAATGGTAATGGCATGCGTTAACCATCTTTGACTAATATAATATAACCGCCACATTAAAAACATCACAACACTGAAAAAACGGCGCCAGCATTCACTGCCGTTTTTTTGTGACCGCTTTATATGAAATTAGTAAATCCGGCGGCTTACCTTTGAGTCGCCATGCGATCCTAAAGGTAAATTCAGTTTCAGTAATGGTCCAGGATGCGCACACTAATTAATAATTCACAATAACAACAAGAAAGCCGGCGCTCGAGCAATGGAGCGAATCGGTTTTTGATACGTTTATTTTGGAGAGTCGCGATACAATGAAGCGGCGGCGGCAGCAGTAGCGGTCGCCGGCCGGGCTTTCGGGAAGAAGAGGGGACCACGTGGGGCGACCGGCTGCGCGAGGGGTCCCGCCGCGTATTGACGCAGCCACCCCAACTTCTCACCCTCTTCACCTCTCCACATACCCGTGTTTATGATCGCGCGGATAATTATACCTGGTCAATGACGGCCGCCGCGACGCCGTGCCAACCAGCACGCCCTTAATTCGGCTCTCGACCCGACGACATACGCGCTTTGAATTCCTAAGTAACCGTTAAATTTCGCCTCGATCAACACGTTGTTATTGTTTGTTTCTATTTAGCTCTGAATGAAATCCAACATACAAACCCCCCAACCTCCACCACCGTACCGCGCCGTGAACCGAAAGCGTCGACGGAATTTTCCCAAAAACTTACCAACAGCAATTGTTTATCTAACAGTATATACACCCTGTTTACTAATCAATCACGTCCCTTCCAGCAATTCACACTCACACCAACGTATTTTTAATACAGCAATTCTTAGTGCCTAACAAGACAAACATATTTTCACACCTCCATCTTCCTTTGTTATTCTGACACTTTCGAAAACCATCACTTGCACTGCAGCTAATTATTCTAAAGTTATGTACGAATCATAAAAACGAGTAATGTCTTGAAAGAGACGCATGAGACTCCTTGAATCGCAATACAGAAACCAGATTTAGATCAATCATAATAATAACGCTGTTTAAGATCAAGCCGTTGTGGAATGTAGAAATTGTGAAAGGAGCGAATGGGGGAAGAAATAACAAAGCGAGAAAGGCGCATCGCACCATACAATAAATTGGGTAGAAGCTTTCTTCTTTTTAATGGACGGTGGGGTAAAGTTATTGTAAAAAGTTTGCAGCGTCCCTCGATTTCCAAAGTTTACCGTTTTCAAAAATGTCTCCCAATGCACAGCTCTTATTTTCCATTGCATGGAATCATTCATGCACCGTTAATTTCAAAACACCAAAAAACTCTCATGGTTGGCCGTTGTACAGCCGCATTTCCATTGAAACGAGTCAGAAGAGAAACAAAGAAAGAGAACAAAAAAGGAATTCTGAAATCCATAAGTAAATTTTGGTTTTCAAAGATTACATATTTTTGTTGAAAAATCAACCTGTAAAAACGACAGCAAACAGCAAACGACAATATTAAAACCAGAAACGCTTCAAAACACGTGTTTTATGGCCCAGAGTCGGCTTTTTTGTTTAGGAGGTATGGCAATTATGTAAAGAGAGTAAGAGACTGCTTTTTAACCGCGCTTGTGGTAACCCTATGAACCTGAAACTGCGGTCGGTAATTCTCCCATCCCCCCCTATATGGATACATGTGCTCGCGACCTTCAACCTTTCTTAGTTACCAGCGCGTTACGAGCATGGAGTGCCGTAATATTGAATAGCGGTACCCAATCCAATTTTCCGTTCAACTCGGTGATTCTGCGAAGGAAACGCACGGCGAATTGGTGAAAGTGTTCGGTGATGAAGCCTTAAGAAAGTCGTACTGAGGTGTTTCTATGGCATACAGAACTTAAAAATTGTCAATGATGACCTGCTTCTTTGACAGCAAAGGGATCGTGGACAAAGAAGTCGTAACACCTGGCAACAATTCTACGTGAAAGTACTCGATCGACTGCGAAAACGAGTCGTTAGAGTCCGTTTAGGGATTCCCAAAACATGGATCCTTCCATCGTTACAAAAGCTCATGCCATCGTATCTTCAGTGTGACGTAGTATTTGATCTCTAAAAAAATTCGAGTAGTGGAGCTATTCGTCGGGTAAATGTTACCATGTGACTTCTGTCTATTCCCCCAAGTGAAACAACTAGGACATGTACACATTTTGAGTCCGTAACTGACATCCAAACTTCTGTTACGAGGGTACTCCAAGAGCTTCCAGTCGACGCCTTTCAGAAATATTACGAAAACTGGAAAAAACACTGAAACCAGTGATGAAAGTCATGATGTTAGACTGTCGTCATGCAAGGGACCATTTCGCAGCCTGCCCCGTTTCTGCACCTCGGCAGGCTTTTTGGTAACTGCAAATTAAACAAGCAGATGCACCTTATGGGTTTGGTCGAATCGTACATACTTTGTGAGTGTCTCGAACATGGTTGCGATTACAGCCACTTTCCTTTCCAGTATCTACAGCTTTGTCTCAGGTGTCGAATGGGTTGAATGACTGACGAGGCCAGATGACTCTAATCAGGGTGGTAGTACAAAGGCCCCCAACGTGCACGTGGACTATGCCCAAAATCCAATCATAGAAGTTAAAAATATTTCATATCAAATGTTCTAGCTGAATACCAATAACATTCATACAATGATATAAACAAGCGTCAGGAATTACTGGTCACAATATCTAATGTAGTTGGTTACTCCTTTCGCACTTTCGATTTCAACCTTACCCTCAAGAAAAATCTGCAAGCTAGCCATCCTGTTAAAAACCACATTTCCATTACCTCAATGGTGTCAAAGATTGTTTTAAATTATTAACTAAGATTAATTAATAAAATGTTTAAATGACCCTTCAGTTGATTCATTCTACAGCACACTATAAATTCATGGAGGTTCTTTTCAATGAGTAATTAATTAGCGGACACAACATTTTTGAACGTCCCACCTATTTAAACACAGCCTGATCGGGACTCTGGACAGTTGAGACGAAGAAGACCCATCCAAAGGGTTTCTGAGGCGATGATGATGTTGACGAAGCAACCGAACAGGGAAAAGCATGAATGCTTACAAAAAAGGTTTCATCAGCATTAAAGCCAAAGTTGAAAACGTACTATACCTAGCCCTCGCGGATGCTTGTTTAGTGCTTTCAATCTGAGCGTTAGCATTAGTGGGAAAGATTGGCTGGAAGCTTTACTAGAAAATTTGTTCCAAAACTAATGGATATAAGATGGTTTTTACAGTTTTTCTCTTTAATGCTCACAACATTGGAAAACAGTCACGTATCAACAATTTTTGGGCATAATGTAGGAACTTAGGAGTACTACATTTAACATTGTTTTAGGCTGCTCAAAAAGTTGCGAAAAAAGATTTTTATTAAATCTATAGGTACATTAAGATCGTTTCGAATTGCTTCTGGGCAGTGGCCGCTCGAGGCGATTTTATTTTCGATGGTGTATTATAGCCAATTACTGCCCATATTCCTGGTGTTGAATTCTTGTGTAGTCAAAAATGAAGTACCAGATGAGAGAGATTGTTGACGCCTGCATGAGATAATATGAGAATAAATATAGTCATTATGTTCAAAAACATTATGTCTGCTGACAACGTTAAATTATCAATCCAGGTATTGCATACGATGTCTTGGTTTTTCCTTGCGCCCTTAACTTGGAGATCCCATAAAAAACATTCCAAAAGAAACTTTACGTCCTTTTTGCCCGCTTAAATAACAGAAATTAAATCCAATAACTTTTGCTTCCATATTGCTTTAAATTATGGCACTTAAGTTATCTACTTAAGCAATGTTTAGACTTTTTGTGACATTTCCTTTTCTTTTTATATCCAAATACTAATACACCTCAAAAAGTTACTAGTAATTTCAATTTTGTTTCATAAATCACAATATCACTACTTATATTTTAGAGACTGCCCTAGGCCCACATAGCGTGTGGTGTAACATAAATCACAAATCGCACTTTGATGGTTTAAAGATTCTGAAGAATTACAGAGACTGACAACTTCATGCAATGTCAGAACGTTAAGACAGTATTCAAATCTCTTTCATGGAGAGTTATTTTTAGTACAGTGTTATGTAGCGCTTTCAGGGCCTTCAACTTTGAACGCAAATATCTAGCCTTCAGGAGCTATCAAGTGCTTCACTACTTTACTTCTCGTATTCCTTTGTTTGGACGATCCTTCGCAGCTTGTAATAGAGAACTAGGTTGGTGTGGTGGGATTGCCTCGTTCTGGCACAATTTTGGGATCTCCGCAAGATATCTTTAATGCTTCCTGAACTCTATACAACGTGTCCAAGATAAGGATGAACAGCATGGGGATCTTGAAAACGGTAAGAGATACGAAAGCGGTTAAATTAGAGAAAAGTTGTATAATTTAGGGCATGTTCACATGTAGTTTGCAAAAGTTCATTATTGTTTATCGTTTCCGAGATTTTAAACAAAATGCGATTTTTGGATTTTTCTTTTTTCGTAATTCCTTCCTTTGTTTTAAAAGATTTTTAAAAACCAATGATACTTCTTTATTGTCACTTTTTGAATTCTATTAGATGGCGTTGTCAAATTTTTTATACGACGTTTCGTCTCCGAGGAACCATAATCAACTTTATTTTTTTATATCGCCGCAACCAACGAAACACCCTGTATTCGATAGTATTTTTTATTACGAATTTAACGATGTATTTCACATTATGGTTTTGAAGCTAATTTTTAAGAAAAATTTCAACAAACACAGTCAACCTGTGTCCAGAAAATAACGGCAACCCATTTAAACAGTTATTGCAATTATTTAACTTTAATTAAATAGGTTTAAAAGATTGGAGTTGTTAAATTTGTACATAAAAAAATATTATCAAATACTAAAATTAATCCGAATGTCTTAAAAAAAATTTGCTTCAAAACCATAATGTGTAATACATCGTTAAATTCGTAATAAAAAATACTATCGAATACAGGGTGTTTCGTTGGTTGCGGCGATATAAAAAAATAAAGTTGATGATGGTTTCTCGGAGACGAAACGTCGTATAAAAAATTTGACAACGCCATCTAATAGAATTCAAAAAGTGACAATGAAGAAGTATCATTGGTTTTTAAAAATCTTTTAAAACAAAGGAAGGAATTACGAAAAAAGAAAAACCCAAAAATCGCATTTTGTTTAAAATCTCGGAAACGATAAACAATAATGAACTTTTGCAAACTACATGTGAACATGCCCTAAATTATACAACTTTTCTCTAATTTAACCGCTTTCGTATCTCCTACCGTTTTCAAGATCCCCATGCTGTTCATCCTTATCTTGGACACGTTGTATATCTTCTACCAAAACAATGGTTGCCCTTCGAAAGATGCTCTACGATTTTGAAGAATAAAGATTATCAAGAGCCTCTACTAAGCATAGAAAATAAAATCGTTGCGTGGAAAAGATCCTCTCGCAAGGATACGAAAGAAATGCCAGGAAATAAAACTGTTGCACCTTGGCGAAATTTTCGTCGCCCCCATTAGCTGCAATTTGCAAAGGCAGCAAATCAATTTTTGATTAAATTTTCACGGAAGTTGTGTTCTATGTCTTGCCGACATATAAGTAATTGTTATTCATAAGAATGCTTTAGGAATTTCAAAAAACCGCATTTCGTTTACGTTAAATTAAATACAATGAAAGAATGGACAATTATATGAATCAATAATTGATACGAGAACGAGAAGATGAAAGAACACATTTTATACATACATAAACATAATATAAAGAGACGATGAAATACGATAACCAACGAGCTGAACTTCTCTTGAAAGCAGCTGTATTTTGTGTGAGATAGCATCCCTAAAAGTTCAATGAAACTGGCAACCTGGCACGAACCCCATTATATTTGACAACGTTGACAAATATACCTTTTACACAAAGCGGGAAAATTATTTAGTTAAATTTCCTCTTTTTCAAAGTGCTTGGGACGGTTCTTTGTTCATTGGGGAGGTGGGAAGCGGAGTTCATTGAAACGCTTTTCAATAATCGATAAAACTGCAGTATTCGCTTGTTGCATAATAAATTGATTTCAAAAAGTCGACGACAGTTTCAAATTTTTATTGTTTCCGAGTGAGAGCTAAAGTCTAAACGGTTGTTCGTTTTAATAGCTGGTTACGCTACTGCTACTAGTACAGCTAGGGGGTTGATATAATAGATTTACATTCATTCGCATCCAGTCTAGGGCTCAAATCGACCAAGCTTTTTGTTTAATTTTACAACCGTCGAATCTTGTTATTTAACGAGAAAAACTTGGCGGGCTTTTTTTTTACTATGAAAATGTTTAACTTGTAACATCTCTTTATGTTGACGTTCAAATTAGCAAGGCAAATATACCCTTTTTCCCCTTCTCTCATTTTTAATACCTCATTCGAAAAATAATTTCATTATAAATTGCCGTCGTCTTTTGCTGTTGCGAATTAAGGGAAAAAAATGCAGAAAAAAAGGGGTTTGGTTTTTTATTTATTATTCGTTGGTGGCCTTAAAAGAAAGTTCTCTTCGGATTAATTTATTTCAATTTTGCTTTTGAATATTTTTAAATTTTTAATTAAATCGCCATATTTTCTCGTTTATACGAAATATTATCTAAACCTAAAGCATCATTAACAGTAGGTGTTAACAGTTATTAACTTTTGAGGAATTTCGATTAATTAAATTAAAATTTTGCTCCTGGATGTTTTTCAGTGAGAGGAAATCTAACAATTTAAATTAATCATTCTTTACCATTTTTTCGCAATTAAGACGTACCTACATGTTCAGGTAAAGTCAAGAAAAATATGAGTATCATAAATATAGTCGTTTTTCTGGGCCGATCATAACATTTTCAACTCATTACAATCCTTTTCAGAATATACTCGATTAAGACAATCCTCTTCGCTACCCAGAAAATTGGGGGCCAGAAAATCGTATCATAACCTTCTTGGGCGGTGAAAACTCGTTATGAACCCATTTGTTTTGTAGATCCATAGTGATCTATTCTCTTTAGAACACGCTTTTTGTAAGGAATCGTGACGTGACGACACTGTGCTTATTCCCAAATCGTCGTATAGAACTTTGAAAACGCTCCCATCTAACATTCCTATTTCCAATATTTCACTTGGAAAAAGGTGAATGGCTTTTTTCGACAGAAATTTTACAACAGACTTTCCTTGTTAGATAAGCTTATAATAACGCCGTTAGATAACGGAAATTTGAATGACTGGCAAAAGAAAAGACTATGGAACAATAAAGTTGAAAAGACTCTATACGAGACTCTATATGACGTTATTTTTGCACTTCTGAAAAGATCACCCTCTCTGATAAATAAAAGCTCGATTATTGTACTTATTTCCTAGCGTGAGTTCTATAGATCAACCTACTTCCTAGATTTTCAAAGACTTTTCAACATGACAAGAATATAACACTCCCAATATTGAGCGGTTTTTTTAGATAATCAAATAATACTATTTTATCTTCTGGTGTATTTCAGTAATTAAGGTGTTATAGACGTTGTGAATGAATTTAACACGTAACGCCAACAGCTTATATCTCGAGGGCCTGTGGCCTGAAAGATACACGTCGACCGTGTGCGTTATGCTCATAACGTCCGTGAGACCTTTTACGAGATAATTGCAACAAATGTGGGAAAACGTCATTTATCTGAATAATTTAACTACTACCAAGGCCACCTACTATAGGAAGCCTTGCTACTACCGATTTAAGTAGGTATTAGATTTAAAATATGTAACTATGGCAATAATAATAAATTAAGGGCCACTATGAGTGAAGAGTGGAGAATTTTCCAAGGATCTCTCTGTGCGCCAAGTTTTATGGTTATGAGCACCACCCTTACTAGAAGCTTGTCTTAACTGAAATAATTCCACACACAGCAAGGGACCCTTAACGTGCCGAACATCACATCGACACGGGACCTAAGGTTTTACCTCCTACCCGAGAAGAAAGCGCGTTTCAACAAATCCTTAACGTTCCTAGAGAATAATTCAATCAAATGTTTCCTATATTCCTTGAACAAACTGAATAATAACTCTCAAACTCCCCAATAACAAAATTTTTATTAGTAGGCTAATGAACTAGTTATGACCTTCACGGCCATCATCAGGCTTCAAAAATGATTATTAAAATTGTTCAATCTGATAATAAACACGACATCTTAAAATAAATAAGGAAGTTCTTCTCTTCAAAAATAAATATGACTCATCGGTTAAGCCGAGGGTTAAGCGTACATGAAGTAATATGGAAAGATAACTCTGTTGTGATCTCACCAAGCATTTAGAGTTGAATGGTTTAGATGTTGCATTTCCTACACGCGAAATAGCTATTTATGATATGAATGTTAAAAGTACTATTTTATATTGTGAGTGAAAAGTTTGAGAAACGAGCGAAGCGAGTGGAGCAATTTCACGAACAAATATTTTTTTCGCATTTCATTGCAAAATGTCAACTTTTTGAATGTCATTGTAGTTTTGAAAAGTCAATCTTTTTGTAGCAAGTGATAAATTGCTTTTACTTTTTGTACCAAGTGATAAAATGCTTTTACTTTCGTTGCTATAGAAATAAATTGCAATACCAACGGATATTCTGGATGTCTAGATTGCTATTGAAATAAATTACCATAGGAACGGATCTTCTTCGCCTCGATGAACAATATTCACGTCTGGTGATAAAAAGTATCGCTTTTACTTTACCTCTAGTTGTATAAATAGCTATTAACACTAGTGTTAAAAGTATTTTTAACACGCTACTCTGTAAACGTCATCTTTTAACACTCTTGACAGCCGTTAAAATTGTCACTTTTAATGACAGTTGTACAAAAAACCTTTTTTGTACAAGTGTCATTAAAAGCTCGTTGAAAATACTATACTTGTTTACTATTTGCTGTGGGTTAAGGATAGACATACTGTGGAATTCTTAGTAAGGGCAGTGAAAGTTAGGACGTCTTTTTGAGTTTGAAACATACTTCAAACAAAACGAATGATGCTACTGAACCCTATCGGATACATCAAAAAGTACACTTACACTTTTACTGGTATACATTATCTAGCTGTCTAAGGGGGAAGGATTAGATAGTCTATGGTATAGGACACATGTTAGGAGAGAGTGAGGAGCTCAGAGAGGAATGATGGAGTTGGAAGGATGTGCTGGGGATGATGGGGACTATGGGGAGGGACTAGGGTAGATGGAAGAGGTAAGGGAAAGAAGAAGAAGGCTGTTAGGAGAAAATGAGAAGAATTTGTAAATATGTATTGGTAATTTCTACAAAATATTCATTTCATTGGACATTTAAAATGTGTACCTTTACAGCCCTAATATCATATGAAATAGTTTGTCCCACGAGAGCTCGAGTGTGACTCATTAGTTATTGGTGTGTGAATTAACGCAAATAATTAGGTTGTCTTTGTCATATTTACAAAAAGTACCTAATGGAAAAGAGAGAGAATATAAAAAATATCTTCTAACATTGTCATTGTAAATTACGTAAACGTACGTTGAGTTTGTATCGTAGTGTCAGCTGTTAGCTGTCAAATTGATTGTTATTGTTAACCTATATTTGCTTTATAATGTCTCTTACCAATAAATCGTTAAAAATTCAATCGCAGATTATGCTATGAACGTACTCAAGTATTTTGAGAACGAACGCGATCGCGGTGGATCAAATTTACCGTTAACATGAATAGTTCAGGTAAATAAGAGGACATTACATTTATATTTTGGTACATTTGGGGTTAGAAGATTAAAATGCCCTATATAAGATAGCTAAGACAAACGTTTTAATTTATATCGTTCGGATAGTTTTTAGGTATGAGTCACACTCGAGCTCTCGTGGGACAAACTATATACAGTTTTTTTTTAAATTGCACTTACAAAGCATAAATTAACTTTACTCTTTTGTTGACTCACCATGTACAAGTTCTTTTATTTTACATTAACGCTCTTACTTTAAATGTGACATATTACGCTTAGTTACATATTTTAGTGAAAATAGCATACAAATTGCATTAAAGTTCCCTATACCTACTTCTCATAGTTTTCTAGAATTACAATTTGTTTTTGAGAAATGGCATATAAATTTTATTTTTTGAAGTTTAGACTTGACAAGAATGTAGCACTAACCGCAGTGTGAGGTATTAAAGCTCAATGCGTGTCTTCGGCGTTTCTGTTTGAAAGGCGTCAGTTATAAGAGCATCAATCTAACAAATGAAGCTCGCTGTATTAAAATGTACTTTGCGTTTACATATTCGAATTACTTACTTAATGAATGTTCGAAACATTTAGTATTTTCGCTCGATTGAAAGCACTTTGATTGAAAAGTTCCTAATTGCCCTTAAACCTCATAGCTAAGTGCTTAAGCGATCGTCAACGAAGGTTGGATAAATGCGAATGTAATAAGCTATTAGGTACGTCGATAGGTAACATTAGTTCATATTCGTAGTTAACGACCTTAAAGTATGATTCGTGTTAGCGTTCATCAAAACAAAAGAAAAAGGAAATTGTCAACGTGTAAATAACGCAAAGTGTATTTCGTCTGATGACAATATCGCTTCGGTCAACTTTATAACTTTGGTTCGTCTATCGATTTATCTTTTTTTCCTCAGAGATGTTATTTGAGGAGAGCATCTATTCTACAATTTCTCGTTTACAGAGACACACACACACACACACACATCCTCAATACATTCCAATTTAGACCTGTTGGCTGTTGGTTTTATATCAAACGAAATTTTTGAAAGAAAACATTTATTTTTGATTCGTCTCTTTTTACTGATGAAACGAGGTATAAAAATAATATTCTTTGATCTAAACTGTAACAAAGAAAGTTACTGTCGTAACCGTGCCCTGTTAGAATATCACTTCTGGCATGAAATAACATCTGCGGTCCAATTTTTTTAAAAATCGGAAGTATTCATTTACTTTAACATACAAATTAATGGTCAACAAAATGTTTATGACGGGTCGTTGAACATTAGAACATACATTTGAACGTGATGAGTGCCATTTATCCGCCATAAATTATATAAAATAAACAAACAATATCAGATAACTTCTTGTGAAAGGTTTTGTACTAAAAATAAATGCGAACATTCCTATTTCGGATATAGCGTGTTGCTGTATCAATATTACTCAATTGCATGTAAACATTTATACTAAAAAGGGCGTTCTTGATTGCCTTTATTAACTTCAACAGCCATAAATATATGTATATGTACCTATGTAGAATACGTTCAATTATTTAAAAACGATTTTAATATTATTGTAGTCATACATCTAATTATTTGACAAAGTAAACGAAATTGGAGTTGAATTAGTAGGAGCACAATTTTAAGAGTAATAAAAGCGTGCTGAAGGGATGCCTAGAAGAGAAGAGGTCAAAATATGTCACGAAGACGACGCTTTAGTAGAACACTTGGCGCATACCTATCTGAATATATTTCCGAACCATGGTGTGTATCAAAAAAGTGGCGACTCTTGACATGGTCAAGGTCATGGTATAGAAGATCATGGTGTTGATCATATAATCTGTAATTTTTAATTACTAATTAAGTAATTGTAATTACATTTTATATAGGTAGATAGGGCAGTGAACGATGCCAACGTACAAACTTCTTGTGCTTGAAATTAATAAAACATTTCTTATTTTTTTTAACAAAGAATCTATGCACACTAAGCGCACAAAGTCCAGTCAACCTCTTTTCGGACATAGTTGACCGCCACCAGGTCTCAAAATACTAAATGATCTTTTAATAGTTGTTGTTCGAGGCAGAGCCAGAAAAATGTTGAATACTTTGCTTACGCTGGGAAAAAATCAGTGTTCACTTCAACAAGTTCTAACTTCCATTCTCATTATCATAACCTTTCTGGACGCACATTTGTTTCCACGTTTCCACTTCAACTTCAGAATTTTCGATATCGTACATTTTTGAAATGTTAGAATCATATTTTTTAATGATTCAAAATTTTCAATTAACAACTGTGGACGCAGAAGTGAAAGTGGAAATGCGTCTCCTTTGCCTCCTGAGAAAATCGAATCTCGGTAGACTGAATAATCAAATCTAGATAGGAGGAACAAAAATAAATATTCGAAAATAATCCTCGCCAAAAAAAGCTTCGTATTTGCTAATTTAACCAACTTCGCATCTCCAATAATGACAAAGTTAGCAATAGTGCCAACTTCACTTTGAACACATTGTATAAAATAATAGATTAATTAATTTGGGCTTCACTGCAATACTGCTTACTTAGGAACTCAAGATGGTTGGCCTTAGCATGAATACAGTCGCAGTCCAGAAAAGCTAGTATACGATCTTGGTACAATGTCGGTAAAATCTTAGTAAAAAAGATTTTGATCTAGAAAGGTGATAATTAGAAGGAAAGTGGAAGGGTGTGTCAAGATTTATTTGCAAAATCTTATACGATAACAAAGTAACATATCAATAATCATACGCAAGTAGTACATACTAAGTTTTGAAATTTTGAGGACCACAGCTAAAGTACCAAGTGTAATATAAAAAAGGTCTACTACATTCTAACACCAAATTAATAAAATGTATTATAAATCATTCTTTACGTTACGAAAGAACTAAGAGAGGAAGAAAGCGACGGAACAAAAATGAAGAAGAGCGTGGACACCACACCATAGAAGTGGAAGGACAGATAAATTAATAAAATTTGACATGATGTAATTTACTAAAATTAAAATTTGAAAATACAGGTTAACACTTATATCGAGTAGAAGAAGGTCGGAAAAGTAGAGAAATAAGTTTTTTAGATTAAGTTCAATTGATCCGATCGGAAGTTGAACCTTAATTTAACTATGTTAAATGAGTGGCTAAAAATGATCAGAAAAGTCTTGTGACAATTAGCAAATCTTACCCAAAAAGGCGGCTGCAAAAATCTATTAAGAGAAGAGAAGATCGACAGCAGAAACTAATTTATTGATTCATAGTTTAATTTTTAATATTGCTGTGTGGATAATCACAGAATTCGATTAAGTAAATGTGTAGCTACCTGTTCAAAATAAAAAAAAAAACCACACCAGAATACAAATTGTGGCCCACCGTATAATAAACCCCACCGTTTCTACAAGATGAGACGAAGGGAGAGGTAAATTGAAATTGGGATATTGGGAGCACAATGTGTTAATGTCCCGACCTATAAATTACACTTTCATAAAATAGGGCTTGTTTTGATATTCAAGACCTGTAGTTGGAGGTAAGCGATTTTCCAGCTTTTCATAAACTAATCTGCGTAGGTAGACGTTTATGCCTCAATAATAATAATCAGGAAAACGGAAAGTGAATTTTACAATATGGGAATATTCAAGCATCATCTTATATCTAACACTTACCCTTCATTCTTCATAATCATCTTGTAAAATTAGTAGAAAACTTTGTTTGTTTCATAATGTGAACACGTTTTCATCAATGAATGGCTGTAAATAACTCGAAACCTGAGTACTTTAATTAACGTAGTTTTGATATCAAATCCCACTCATTAAACTACGACCGATAAATATCTACGTCAATGCAGATATTGGATTTAAGCCTAGATGATGGTAGTAAACAATTTAATGGGGAGAGCTGTAACAAATTTCGGTACTTTATAGTCAACCTAAATACAAAAAGACAATATTTACGTACAAATTAAATGAGTCGCGTAACAGAATCAATTAATTTTCTCTCCTTTTCGAATTGAGTTTCTTAGAGCCAAAGGAAGTTGAAGAACTCGGCTATTAAGAAACGTTCATTAAAAATTCAACAATTTGCAGATAGAAATAATGACAATTGTCATTTCCTTAACGGAGAAAATCCTTTTTTTTAGATTTTTACGGCCAGTGCTCTTGGTAGAATATTTTCAATTTCCTTTTTTAGATTAGCTTTTGCTTTATCTTTTATGGACAAAAGTTTCGAGTCAAAAAATTTTTGTTCATTGTATTGGATAGAATTTATTGTTTCGTTTTGTTATCATTAATTATAAAAATGTGAAATTTGAGGCTCCTATAATATCTCGTAATAGGTATGTACGTTTAATTGGCACTAAAAAATGACGTGTATTATACGTCGAAATATAACTCTATTTAGTTAAAGTCGGTAATTTAACAGAAGATTTATTGATTGGTTTTTACTCCTTTTCGTATACTACATCCCAAAACCACAATAATAGATAATTTAATATATATATCCTACGCGCTTTGCATCATCAGCAAACGACTAAAAATAATTGTTTGCTGATGATGACAGCTTTGTTAACGAAATGCAAACGGTAGATTAAACTCGATTATTTCACTCATAATATAAACCAATAGAATTCGGTTATTACATCGTTCTCATCCAATGACAGATGCTTTACAGTGAAAAAACGAATCTGTCAAAATTTACCCGCGGTTAAACGATGAAACGTCAAAATTTAATCGCGATTAAATTTTGACGTTTCGTTTACAGTGTTGCATAAATCGTAATTTGGTTGAAGATCTTTTTAAAAACGCAGCGTTTTGGAGATAATTCTACTGTTATTGCTATTCGAGAAATAATCATGCCGAATACCCCACGTGCACGTAAAATACTTGATAAATTTTGACGTTTCCTTTACTCAAATGCTTTGCTAAACGGAAATACTTTTCGTGAATTTGCCATCCAAAATGTCTCGACTTCGTCTCGACATTTTGTTACTATGGCAAATTCACTCAAAATATTTCCTAGCAAAACATTTTCGTAGAAACGTCAAAATTTTATCGACTATTTTCCGTGCACTAGGGATATTACTGTTGATTAAATTACTATTGTGGTTTCCGGAACAACAAAATCAGCGATTATCGCACATTCCATGACAATTAGATCTTGCGCTCATTGGGGCAAAAAACCTTGTGTTCATGGTGTTAAATTGCTTTAGATATTGCAACTATAAACCATAGATCTTGCAATCCGAAATTCATTGTCAACTATGAATAGGTATGCACGTATGCTTCAAACGGATTGCTTTCAAAACAACATTGACCACAACATCTGCACCGCGTTAGTTTATTATCGCTCTTCTTTTCTCTTGCAATTTTTGGAATATTAGTTCCTTGGTCGATGATTCTACAGTAAGTTGCTATGGTCTAGTGGCAAGTAAAATGGCGAAATCCAAGACAAATGTTCCCGAGTGTTTTCGGTGCATTACTGCTGTCTCAAATACCCTGTATACAGAGGAATTCAATTGATTCAGAAGGTTCGATTGTTGCAATTGACCATTTACACTTAACGTTTTGACTTCTGACCACTCTTACTTCCAAAAGGACACTTTCGTAGACGTCGGTATACTTTGAAAAACTGTGACAATATTTGAAAGAATGACCAGTGAGCAAGTTTTGATTCGTTGAAAGTAGGTTTGTTTAAGTGTATAGAGGCCAACTATTGGCTGCGACCATAGATCTTTTTCCATTGAAAATAACTATTTCTATTAAGTAAAATTAAGCAAGATGGTATCACAAAAATAAAATAAAAGAAGTGAACATAAGTATAAATGCGCTGGAAACAAAAGGAGAAAGATACGCAAGAATTGTGGAAGAAAAAAGACAAAGACGTAAGAAATCTTAACATACACATAGATGGTGGAGAGATGGGAGAGAGAGGATAGGTATAGAAAATATCAAAAACATGAAAATCTTCAAAAAGGGAAAATTAGAATAGAAAATTCTATTTCAAAAGAGAGTTACACTGTCTCTTAAGCAAGTTCCCAAAGTGGGACCTACGAAATACGGGACATCACGACCTAATTTCAATCAAATGGAGATAGGCGGGTCACATATAAAGCAGAACACATTAAAAAAAGGACCAGGTTTGAGAGACGACGTTAAGATGAATGTTGGAGAAACTTGGTTGGCAATGGCATAAGACATTGAGCGGAGGAAAGAGATGTGGCGTAAGTATGTACTGATAGATGTTCAAAAGATGAAGTTGCATGGGGAAGTAAGGAAGTGAAATTAGAAAAACTACTCTAATGAGTAGACCTACAATTTTCAGTTCGCAAATTCAAAATGTATTTAAAGTTATACATAGGGTTAGGCAAGACCGATTTCAAGTATATAGCGGAAAACCATTTTATTTTCAAATTCAGTTGTAGATACCATTTTACTTACATGCATTCAGTTTTGGAAATCATGGCCTTAGCAGCAATACATTGTTGGGGGCGACTTCTGAAGTTATGTACGGCTCGTTCACTCATATCACTCTCGTTTCTTTAATAAATCCACTCCCTCTGTCGTGAGGGAGATGTAAAAAAATATTATCGTACTTGGTTCAGGAGGTTCAACAAATTTCCAATTTAGAGAAAAACTAATTATGATCTTATACCGAGTTACTTATATTGGGGTTTTTCTCCGAGTAAAATGATAGGTATTTACTATTTACTGCTAAATTCGACAATAAAACAATATCTCCAATTGTACACAGCATCTGATATGCACAGTCAGAGGCGGATGTACTAATTCACCGCCCCTAGGCTGGAAATATTTTGCCGCCCCTCATCTACAGTAATTTTCGCTAAAATATTGTATTTTTTCATATGAATTATGATTTGAATTTGTCTTTTATTATTTAATCTTTTTAACTCTAACATTTGCCGCTCCCTAAAATTTGCCGCCCTAGGCTATAGCCTTTCTAGCCTTATGGTAAATCCGACTCTGTGCACAGTTACTACTAACTAGACAAAAAGTGACCCTTTTCCAACTCGAATTAATGTTTGGCGCACTTAATTGAACGAGCGTTGAAAAAACACGTTCTCTCGCGTGTTTTACGCAGAATTTTTTCTAAAACTGTCTGGAAATTAAACAAGAAATTTACATAAATGACAACCACAAAGCTGGTTGTTTTGATCGTGGAGTGGTAATCGTGTTAGCAAGAAACAATTGAAAACATTAAATTATAATTTAACGCTTTAAATCAAACAGAATTAATATTTAAATAATTTAAACTTCCATCATTATTTTATAAATAATTAACAATAAATCGGAATGAATTTGTAAACGAATATGCAATAAATATTTAATGTATAAACCGTAATTCATTTTGTTTAATCTTTACTCGTGTTAATTGTTATTCCAAGAATTATCTCTAAAGATGAAAACTGATAAAATGTCCTTTATTCCTCGGATTTTCCAGGTAACAAAGATTTCCGCCATCTATAGTGCATTTGGAAAAAAGTCGGAGTAATAAATCAGCCTGTCAGGCAGATTTCAGTGTAGTAGATGAGAAAACTATATATTGTAAGTAAATTCTAATTTATTAATTGTATGAAATGCTATTGTTCACTCTTTTACAAATTACCCACTTTCTACGCCTATGAAACCTTTGCCGAAGGATTTAGCTGGGAGCTTACTGAGGGTTTCCTATTGTCAACGCGGTCATTTTTAAAGGGTCTTCTATTGTTTGGTGCTCTTAGTACGAAAAAAGCGTCATTTTCATTTGATGTTTCCGATATTTGTAAAATTTATTATTGAAAACTGATGTGCGGCTCGTATAGCAAAAATACCATACTATACTTGAAGAGTTGAAGTAGTTGATTTATTACTTCGGCTCTTTTCCAAATGCACTATAACTATTTGTTATCTATCAGCTTCTAAAAATGAAAATTTACGGTTTTACTTTTAAAATTGAAGCATCAAGCATACCTAGTAGTGGTTCGTTACCAAAGTTAGATCAAAACAACAAACATTAAACCAAGTTGAAGTTATGATCATTTAAGCGCGTCGCATTTTATGAACTACAGCAGTGTTCGGTTTGATATCCAACTGTTCAAGATTGGAGACATTAGCAAAGAGAAAATAAACATCGTGAGGACTCACTTACAATCAGTGAAGAAGACTCAAAGACAAAGTTCATGAACTAATATCGATCGAAAGATGGAAGTGAAGATGGGACACGTATATGCCTGTAAGAGTAGAACATTTAGAGGCACACCTGGTACACCACTGATGACCAGAAACTTGCATATTTCGTGTTATGGATTAGCCCTCACATATGTGATCTGCTGGAAAATGTTCTGGGGCAAAAGGACGCCAAGGAAAAAGTAACGAGCTTTAAAGGTTTCTGATGCATAGTAAGTAACTCAAGGGACTGGGAAGCTAATCAAAAGTGAAAACGCAGAAGATTCACCGGATATTTTCAAAATGACTAGTTTCTACAAATTGAAAAGACCATGAAGATAAAGTTTGTTTCTTTAAATGATCGCTTTACGGTCTTCGTCAAGCAGAATAAGTAAGACACTTCAGCCCTTGTGAGCAGTATAAACTGATTCCGGATCCTTGCTGACATAAAATGGTGATTGTAGCAGATAGGAAAAAAAGACATTGTCTCAGTATGAAATTTATTAGGAAAGGGAACGAGCAGAACAGCATCGGTTTGAAATGGAAAACTGCAACCTCGTATCAACATCGATTGTCAATAAGAAATGAGAAAAATCAGGAAAAATGGAATCGGGCGAGGATGAGGAGAAATAGGGAGCTGGTCCGCCCTTTTGCATATCAGTCATGCTGTCATGAGTTGTCTCGGACAGTTCAACGACTACTACGACCGATCACACTAGATAGCAGCGAAGCATGATCTTATTTGGTAGATACTAAAGGGAACCATCAATTATGGCACATCATTCAAGAAGGGAAAATATTCTAATCTACGAGTGTTTGTGGAGGATGTTGATCTCATTTATAGACCGTCGATCATTTACAGGATGTTTCCATACTATGTCGAGGACCCATTTCATAGGATGCCAGAAAACAAAAAACCATGGTCTTGTCGACCACCGAAGCTGAATGGATGGTGTACTACTACAAAAACTAGTTTCGACTCCAATTTTTTGCGATAGCGCTGAGCACTAAAACTAGCAGAAAATCCAGTTTTCCAAAACAGAACCAAGCATATTGATAGCAACAAGTACTTTGTCCGAGATGTGATCAAAGAAGGGCCAATCGCCACTCAACACATTTCCATCGATGAAATGGTTGCTCCTCATCTTGACAAAGGGACTCGCAATTGGGCTAAACACAACTTCTGTGATGTTTAAGCCGGCTTGATCTAGACGATTCAACTCAAGGGGAGGTGTTGGAAAAATTCGTCTTACATCACACCCAGGTAACCTAGACAACCTCGATTGAGGTACGCGTCTTTCGGCTAATACTTACAGGGTTGCTAAAAAGTATGGAACCAAGGCTCTAGCGCTTCAACTAGTGAAGGAACAAAAATTTTTTTTTAACCAGATGTATACAGCGTCATTTTCTGCATATTTTGAAAATATTGTTATTTATACAGAGTGTTTACATAAAGGCACGACAAATCGAAGTTGTATTTTGTTTAATGAAACGCCCTGTATATTTTTCAGTTCTGCTTTTAGTTCTGATTACAACGACATAAGGTTGTAAATCTACGCCTACGGCTTACCTTTGCAGCACTATTCGGTGTTGTAGGAAATAATTCTTGTTAGATTAAGAATGCTTAGAAAACAAAAGACAAATCGAAGTATGATAAAGCACAAAGGTGTAATTAGAATTGTTTTTCAATTCCTACTATTAGTTCACACTCTTCCTCTCCCCACTTGCCCTCCGTTCTTCGATGGTACCTTTAATATTAATTTTAGGACGAAAGATCAAGAGACATTCCTTATTCTCAGGTGTTCCTTGTTGACAACCTAAAAATATCCGCACCGCTCTCGGTTTCGTCTGTACATGATCATACTCTATTATTTTAAATGGAACACCCTATAGATTTTTATATTTTTGAAATCAATATTCGATTTTAAACCAAGTTTGTTTGGCCTTTCACCTACTTAAGTCAACTCATTTAGGAGAAAATAAATGTTTTTAAAAAATTGTCGCCGAAATCAACATTCAGTAAAAAATATTCAATCGAGTATTCAATCATTGGCAGCAGAGCAACAAACTTGTAGATTATCATAAACAAGAGAGTGTTTTATTTCTCGATATGGTGATTTTGAACGAAATTTGTTGCAAAAGGGCCGTAAGTACTGAATTTTTTTTAGAAACGACCACAGAAGAAATGCCAAAAGTCGACTATTTTAAATGGAACACCCTGTATATTTTTTCATGAATGAACTGCTTTTTAAATTAGCTTTGATTTTTGTTAAATATGTCCTATATCTAAAAGTAATAGTTTCCGAGATAATAACCTTAGTTTGAATTATTTTGTTTTATCGCCCAATTCTGAAAATAAAATTAAAGGAAGCAACAAAGAATAACACTATTTGTATCAGGTCCAACTTGCATGAGAGGTAATACGAAATGAACCACCTTATTCAATCAATGCCACGGCGCGGCGTGTAAATGAATGCGTAAATCAGAGAGGCCCCGCACCACACATTATTAACAATCATTATAACATTTTGCTTAACTAATAAAGATTTTTCCTCCCAAATTTCATCCGGAAATTGCAACCCCTTCTTGGTGTTGCAATTTCTATATCACTCAGTATATTAATGAAAGAGCATAAATTTTATATACCTACTAATTTATTGTTATACCTAATCATTAAGTTTGTACCTATTCGTTGGAGCAGTTTTTAATGAATTATTTTGCGGAATAAATATTGATTGGCAAATAATTTCAACATAAAAATGTTCAATATAATGCCATCCCAAAGTAGGGGGACTAATATGGGTACAGTTAGTTATTCAATGGTACAGTAGAAAATTTACCTGTTCAATGTAGGAATTTTGACACAATACCTAGTTTGAGCCGGATCATTAAACCCGTGGTTACCACTAACATAAGATCACAATGTTTCCTCAGGTAGCTTAGAGTTAATCCTACGAGACTGAAAAAGTGGCAGCTTTATACTAATCAATGCTAATTATGAGCTAAAATGATCTTAACCTTAAGCGTCTCAATAACGGTACATTTACCTTAATTTTAATAAAACTAACGATGGATCAAAATTTCCCTCCTCAATAAGAGAAACCGATACTTTGGGTCATAATTTGAGGCAGAGAAGGCTTATTTTCTATTAAAATGGAAAAGAATTTGTATCTTGTAACTGAAACCTCAATTTAAATATCGCGCGCTTTCTATTAGTGCACTTTTACGTGACGTCACACATCACAAATGGCCTACTCAAATTAATTAACGAAATCGAAAATATCGTATAATCCCTAATTACACCAAAACTAAACTGTACAACATGCAAATTTACTTAAATAAACAATTAGAAAATTACCGAACGGAAAAAGCGAGGGAAAAAGTAACGTTTTCTTAAGACTTACCTTACCACATTTTCCAATACGACCCCTTGCATTTAAATGTTTCCACTTGATTCCTTGCACAAACACGGCACTTAAATAATTACACGTACAATTTTAAACTAAATACGAACCGTAATAATGTTAAATAAACGATTAAATTTGCACGACCCCCGCAACCGACCGATTAACCGACAAATACTAATGCCACCAACTGTATAAATTGAATGGGGAAATTTTTGAAAATGAGAACAATTACTTAGTTTAACTGGTTTAACTCGACTGATTTTGAGTAAACGAAATTCGATAATTCGACACAATTACGACCTTCAGAGGGTTTAATGTTATTATTTTTAAGTTCGCAATGAATTCGCGATTGGCAAATTAGGGATAAACGGTTGTGATTTTTAGGTGGTTGCAGCATTGATATTGTGACGCGTATCGATCTATCTTCGCGTAGGTACTTCTGTAACGGTCGTTTAGTTAATGTTTGTCATTACGTTTTCAAAATTGTATAAATGTTTAAATAAAGTACGCGTTTGTGAATTTGTTTGCGTGATTCTTAATTTTACGTACGGGAATTGAGAAAAGGACGGATATTATATTACGGGTAAGCCATAAAATTCGTGCAAAAACTAAAGTAAACATGAATCGCCATTTTATTCAAACCGTGTCTTTAAATTGTATCATAGTGAGATGATCGATATTCGATATGGTGAAGGGGGTAAGTTATTTAATATTTTTTTCATTAATGAATACATACCTATATGAATAGTTGTACTTTGCCGTTTAGGCACTAAGCATAATGTAACTGCTTGTTAGGTTAACATGTTCGAGGAGGGCTACAACTACAAGTAATACTTGTAGGTAGGAGGAGGGAAATGTATGATTATTGTAGTCTTCAAACATGTACCTATACCTACCTACCTTATATTCAATACGTGGATTGCATTGTTTACATATTATATTGATTGCCAATTCAAAAAAATCCTAAACTTCTCACTGATCCCTTATAAAGCGTTTCAAGACACTCTTTCAACACTGACTTATCCTATTAGAGAAGGGGGAGATTGGACCAAATTATATATTTTTAATTTTTGAAGAGAGGGTGTATAGAGCATACTGTATAGTTTTTCCAGTGGCGGCTGGTCGAGGTAGGCAGGGTTGGCACTGCCACCACTGAGTTTTGCATTATACTATGACTATTAGTGGAGTAAGTGGTATAGTTATAGACGTCCCTTAAAAACCAAGGGTAGGGTGTAGGGAAGAGGTGCAAGTGTGAAGTGATAACTCCAGTTAGGGTACAATCTCGAGTACAACAACACTGAAAGCACCAAATCCAAAAACCACAACAAACGTTGCGACAGTGAAGCTGTCATTTTATCAATCAAAAGTGAGCGTTTGTTTTGGCGAATTTCTCAACTTTCATAACAATCGAGTCCATTCTTATTATCATAATAGAAGATGTTATTATTTACTTGCCCGACTATGGAAATATTGGTATCCGGCAGAATAAACAGTACTTACCGAAACTTACGGTGCTATGGAGTTGCTTACGTAATATGCATTTGTCGTTATTGACTCAATTCTGATCAGCGGCGTCATTTCAATATTTTACAAGGGCAACCTCGAGGGCAACTATAGTAAAAAGGAAAAAAAATGGGCCGCCGTAGGCGAAATTTTTTTGAAAAAGGGGGTGTGATTGTCAGTTTTATAAGTTTAAGGTAATTTTCTTTGGTAGTAGTAATTTCAGAGGGGGGCAACTGCCCTACCCTGCCCCCCTAAATGACGCCCCTGATTCTGATTAGTTGGCAGATCAATGTTATACTGTAGTTGAATTTGAATTGAAAAACATTAGGTGTTTTTTTTTTTGCATGTTGTAGTTGACTTAACTCAGCCTTGTCAATAAGACACTATTCGTTTTATAAAATAATTTGACTCGGTTCTCAATAACTCTATTCGTTTTAAAAGCGTTATTTAAGTTTTATATTAACCTGAGGCAGAAATGTCTTATGAGGCAAGGCACTTCAATCACGTGATAATTGCGACTTTACCTAACCCTGTGGCGATGCAAAAAGAAAGCACCTAATATTTTCGCTCATACGGCAATGGTCGCAATGAAGGTCCAAGCTTACAACAGGTGTCAGTAAGATATTGACAAGTGACAACAGTTTATTAAAGTAGTTCCCAGTAATATTTAGTAGTGTATTGTGTCAACGTAAAGGTTCTTTAGGCCGTCGAAAAACAGTATGCACCAACGAAAACGCAGTGTTTTCACCAAGTTGTATATTTACCGCAAAGAAAACATACGGTTTTCAGACGAGAGTCGCGTTCGTCAGTTCATCTTAGTTATATTAATCGAGAAATAAACTCAATTCCTTGGATTTGAAGGTCCTAATGTTATTATAGAAAAACCACAACACAGTGTCAGAGTTATACCATTTGGTGCGCGGTTTCTGGCCATATTTCATTGAAGACCAACAATCAGAATCCACTTACTGTCAACCAAGAGCGTTACAGAGGGAACATTATTTGTACCTTTTCTGAGAGATTTACAGAACCTTTGCCATGCACGAAATGTACAGTTGCGCACATAATTATTTGAACGCTTATGTAATAACAATATTTCTCCATCTCTACGCTCTGAGAGCATTTGTTTATTTTCAGTATGTCATGACTCATGAGTCTGGCCTCTCGAGTCTCAGAGTGTTTCTGTTTTTTTAGTAGATCCAATAGGCGCATTCTGTCATTCTCCGCGCCACTCTCTGCAGCGTTCATACGATGCATGAATATCACCTTCTGAAACTCTTAAGCATTTCCCTTAGAAAATGCACACCTCAAATACGATCACACACATTTCGTGATGAAATTATGGCCACCAATATGTCTCACCTCTCAACGCCTGACGACCAATGCCATCGTGATTTCGCCCTGCCAAGGTAAATCTGGCCATATTAGGCTCATATCACCACCTAAGATAATTCTGTTTTGGGCTTCTGCCATTATTACAACCTACCATGAACTAGGGGTGTAACTCAAATTGTATTCCTGCTCAATACGTCTACTTTAATGCCAGGACGATATTCCATCTAGCAATCCGCGTAACTAAATCGCCTTTATCGTCAAGCAATATTGGTCGTACTACTACACTGTACTGACCACCACGCCTCATTGTCGTCTAACTGTCTCGCCCCAGTTGTTAGCATCTGTATGCAGCTCAGTGCTCGCTGAACTGTCACACTACGTCAACACCGGTGAAATTTCCTCTTTGAGCAGTAAGGACGACGGCTGATGCTTTCAGGATTCCTTAAAATAAGATGCCAGTTGGTGGATAGTTGTAGGTAGATGTCTTTTTTTTGGTTTTGTGCGTTGGGTTATTCAGTACTCTGATCCCACCCTTGACCATGAAACTAAAAATTTTATCTCCCTCTTTCGCGCTCCATATACATACTTCATTTTTCTTTTTCTTTCCTCCACCTCCTCCATTTACCCCAACCCTTTCCTTCCCTCATTTAAGATCACCGTCCGCAGTTCCTCGCACTCATCTACAATAGGCCCAATTCAGTATTCATTGACGTTTTGGTGAATTACACAATGTCCCAAAATTTAAAGTTAATTAAAGACGGACTAACAGTAATTTGCCAATCAAGAAAAGCCGTTTATCTAATCGCCTTTTACGCATTCCCACTCGTCCTAACACCTTGTCGAGGAGAATCAGATCACTCTGTAATAGTAGATGATACTAAAAGGTCATTATACTTATACACTTAACACCTCGTTATGTCGCAGCATGTTTTTCATACCATGGGTCAGGTTAAACAGAGAGGTTGTTGCAATGGTGGATGGTTTCAATGTTTTCTGGAAGTTGGCCTTCCATCACGATGTTCATCTTTTACCTATATTTTTTCTGGCTTTAATTTTGCAACTTACGATTAGTTCTTTATCAAGTCTGCATAAATTACTTTATTTGACGTCCCTTTCAAAAATAAATTGAAGATGGTACCATTTGAGACATCTTCAATTGAAGTATCAACCGTTCCTGGTTCCTTTTTCAAAAACTTGTTCAATGTTGTCTTATATTTGATATCATTCTGAAGAGGTGTGTGTGATCCAGTATCTCAGAGGTCTGTGACTCCCTATCGTCTGAAAGAAAAGGCAAACGAATTTAATTATTATATTGTAACATAGCGTCTGCTGAAATTGGTGTATTCTTATTGCCTTATCTCTGCTAAAACTCGGCTTACACTGTATTATGGTTCTCTTGTCGTTGCCGTTGGGATTTAATTAGACGGTCGAAAAGTTAAGAGAGCTTTTAGTGTAGAAAAAAATTTAAACATCAAAATTCGACCTCAGAAGAAATTTTTATCAATTCAACAAAATGATCAAATTGTGCGCCACCAACTTTCATACAATGATACAAATTCTGCTCGAAATGTTTCCTTACATTTTGGAGGGTCTGTGGCGTAATTTGGCGGCATTCTTCAATAATTGCGTGGACGCGACTCTTCCAGAGACCCTCGTTCCGTTGCGTAAATGTTACTAAAAAATTGAATAAAACTAATTTCGGAGATGCTGTCGCATGGAGAATTGAAAGGTGCTTCAAATGAGTGGTGGCTCGACCCCCTTTCCCTATTTAAATTCTTGAGTTAGGGGTTCCTGGGGCTAGGGGGTTGATGTGTTAGTGTCAACTTTGATATCAACAGTTGTTCCCCAAAAATCAAGAATCGACGTGTCCGAGCGTTTTTTTAAGAAAGCGGTCTAAGGCGTGTTTCTTTTTCAATGGCCCACCCTGTATAGATCAGGGTTCGGGAGTATTTCCAAATGTATGTATTTTATAAAATCTAACAATACTCCAAAACTAGCCGGTTATGGTTTCTTCCACTCTTGAGTGATAGGAACCGGTATTTCTTTGACAAAGTTAACTATTATTAGCGACTACAAGAATATTACTCTTCAACTTCTAAAATGGTAAATTTTGATCCGATGTGTATGTGCCACCTCGGTTTGGATCACGAACGACCCTACTCAATATCATGCTGTTATTTTGACGTATCAACCTTTTCATCCGAAGGAATTTTGTATTATTAACAACTTTAACACCAAAAATTCTTCAAGAAATGTCCTTACCTACCATTTATTTGTCTCATAATTTTATTTCGTAAAAATCTCTGTTTTAAAATCTCAATGGTGCTGCGGTAATTATTGAATCGAAATTGATATTGTTTTCATTTCAACAGCGAATTAACAAATATAAAGAATGATAAATTACGAGGTAAATTATTAGCAATTAACAATTACGGTACCTAGAGGAAATCATGAACTGTACCAGTAAATTTTATGAAATGTTTGTGCTATTTTATCAACGAGTGACGTAATCTGTTCTTTGTTTTATTACGAATAAAAATCCTTAATGTTTGTGTTTCGTATATTGCGTTTGCAAATTAACTCGCTTTTTTGATTATTATTTATTACGAAAAATTGTATTCTAAATATGTTCGTCGTGGGTAGAATTTAACCAAAATTCTGTTTTCTGTCACAATTTTCTCACATAATTGAAGTTACGCATTTACAAAATTATGGTGCACGTAAATGCGTATCCTGATTATAACACAATGGGGATGTAACAAGGTGCAATCCATTATGATACATCAATTGTTATAAGCCTAACGACCTAAAAAAGCGGGTCTCATTTTCGTGCAACCGTACATTATACCACCGATCCTTATCTAAATTTTGAAACATGGCATCTCAATGTATCGCAGCTACCTAATATGCAGAACGTGATAGATAAAAAAGCATGCTTTTACTCCCCATTTCTTTTTTTCCGCGTTTTTCACTACTCTTATACGCAAACCTTCATTTCCAAAGTAATGTTCGCTTTCGTAATATAAGAAAATGGGCAAGGCAACAAAAGTATATACATACTTATATTAAAAAAACGTGTCTTTGTATATACATACATATTTCATCTCTGTATCTTTTCACCACCCTTCATTGTAACCTAACAAAAAAAATGTGAATCCTCGCAAAGTAATTTATGGTGATTTTGACCAAAGAAGGGTGGAAAGGAATTGTCGCCCTTAAAAATCGTCCGCGTTTGCGAATTAATTTCAAATCAAAGATTTATACAAGAAAGGTAAAGGCAGCGGTCGTGAATTTGTAATTTTGTTTCTTTAGCGTGTTCTTTTCGTTATTGTAAAAGTTAGCCTGCGCATAAGAGATCTTTTGTTGTGTTATGTGATCACACCCAGTTAGGGCAAACCAAGAATGAAAAATTGAAGTTCGCCTGTGAAGACGGCCAGGGGGCCAGGTATGAGAAATGTCGGCCCTTGGGAATGCGCTGCCGCGCCTCTTCTCTTCTACCAACGTTTTTTTTTACGATCAAACGTTTTGTGTGAGAATTGGATTACTTGCTCCGATCTGGAGAAAAGAATTAGCTTCACTGGATTCCAATTTAAACATCACGTATTCCTTTCATATGCTTCTAATTTACCTTTAGTACGGTATAATTGGTTGTAGGGCACAATGAGGCCGCGGGATTATATAATTCAACTTTCTTTTATACACTTGGGGGGGGGGGGGGCAAAGGTCACGTTCGTTATTTAAATTAAAGTCGAAAAGTTAAACAAAGCTTCGCCCGCGTTAATTAATTTTTTTTTCTTATTCGTATTAATGTACCTAATTTACGATAATTTGAAAACGACCATCTTGGCACATTAATGTCTCCTTTGAGACGTTACCTTTAATTCACGAATTTATCGTAATAAATATTTAATTACTTTTTTCGTTACGGCCTCAGGGTCTTTGTGATATATTGAATTTTCGGTGTATCCATTCCAGTTGTTTGTTACGAAGTAACATGTAAAATCGAGCACTAAATATCTTACATTACAATATAAAATGGATGTGCGCGATGTTGTTCATAAAAAGCAGTGCGGAATTTACTCAAAAGTGGAAAGTCTAATTTCTCTTCTATAAAGATATTATGAAAAAGCAGGGTCTACATAACTAAAAAAATTACGCTGCCTTAGCCTTACCGAAGCACATAAAAATACGAAATTATCCAGTAGAGGTAAATTGAAATGTAAAGAACCTGTCACGTGATCTTTACTCTATAAGAAACTAATAAATATGTAGCTGTACAACTTAAAATATCATTAAAAATTGTACAAACATAAAGATTGAATAGTTCTAAATGCAATTAAGTGCAATTGGACCTTTGAGCGGAAATAATAAGCTGACTATTTCAATTTTCATTCCTTGTAGAGATCACGTGACAGGTTCTTTACATTTCAATCGACCTCTAAAATATTTGCGCTCTTGAGTGCCCTTCAGCGGCTTCAGCACTTCAACTTACGAAATCCGTACGCAGTAAGGAAGCTATTCGAAGTATATTTTTGAATACAGAGTGGGAAAGTCGGCTATGAATTGCTTCGTATCCATGCGTTTCTGAATCGTATTATGATCCAGAAACCAAGTGCCAAAATGTCAAATTGTTGTCGGAAAGAGATACCCAAAAAAAGACCGTCAAGTGAAGACAGAAGGTTTTGAAGGTTTAAAAAGTATGATGGTCACAATACTGCGAGCTAGGAAGTTGTTCTTTACTGTACGACAAAGCACTTGCCCATAAGCTACGCGGTTATTTCGTAGAAAAACAAGTTCGTGTGATTGACCACCCACCGTATTCGCTTAGCTCTATGTGATTTACCTTTGCTTTGTTTACCAAACTGTTATTTTGGGTCGTCAATAGTAACGCACGCTATAAAATTGCCCTGAACGTTGTATAAAGTCGGAAGGAGACTATCTCGAACAAACATTTCAAAATATCATGTTATTTTGAAGCCGGCCCCCCTGACCACTAGAATACAGTTCTTCTCAACCAATTATGTTCTACCGTTGTTTTACTTAGACTTACACACTTTTGCGTTCGTTCGTTTTTAAAACAATTATTCAAATTTTCAGGTGGAACTTCCGGTAACTCAAACTGTTGAGAGTACATTATTTTTGGGAACGCAAAAAAAAACCTTGTAACTTAGATCCATGTTTTCCGGAAGATATTTTGTTGCTCCAAAAACGGCATTGTTTTTCTTGACATGTCCACGCCTACATTGTTTGGTGGAGTTTGGTTTTTCGGAGACCAGCAATATCTTATTGGTAAACAAATCGTTGGGCAACAATCACCATTAAACGTTGGACACCACATGATGACTTTTGTCGGTTTTTCTCATATTGAAACATTGGCGTTTATTTACAAGGTTTTTGATCTTCCGTTGTTGAAGTGGCTTCAGTTGACACGAGTCACCTTTTGTCCTTCAGCCGATCAAGAGAAATCAAAATCATTGAGAAACTAATGTTCTCACACGGATCTTTTAGATTGCGGTCTTAGAAGTACCTAAAGATGTCTCAATCTTGCAATATGGTACATTTCGAGCTTCGCATCAGCCGACGCACTGTATGCAAATGTATCTGGCTTACTGCTGTATTTGGTAGAAATCAGGGTCCATGTTGCATTTCGTGGTAGCAGCCTGATGATTGATGTCACCATACACGGAAACAAATTCGACTAAAACATTGAAATAATCGAAAACTGTAAAGGAAGTCTGTACGAAAATTGCCTCGGTCCAGTTTCATTATTTTGGCTCAGTTGTAAGCTTTAAATATTCACTCCTCCACGAAACTGTATTGAAGTTAACTAAAACTTGAGGTAAATGTTGACTTTTCACATCCTGCGTCCGCGTATAGGTATGCAAAACTAAAGAAAGCATTCTCGTGCCGAATCTGTTAGGTAAAAACCCGGGAGTTTTGTCAGGAAAACTGGAATCCCTTAGTTTTAATACATCGAAGTCAAAAATGCGGCGGCGCACTGGTTTGCTGAAGAGAAAAGTTTATCGAATCCTCCTTACCAATACGATATAGATACTTTGGATATTTTAGTCGTTCTACAGATTAGTAATTTATAAGTATCCCGGAGCAGACTGCGTCATCATGAAGTCAATTGAATCAGATGCTGATAGGAGCGATGTAAACTTTGGAACGATATTTATTCAGCTGATTAATAGAAGTTATCGTCGTTGTACTAACTGACATAAAAATAACCACATTACCTTTTTAAATCAACGTTCATAGTATGATGGTAAAAAGAATTGTAAAACAGTTTATGGCGCATAAAATGTAGGTAAATGGCGGCACATCCGTTTTATATAACTACACCATTTTGATATAAACAATGTTTCTGCTACGTAATTTACTTTTAGGACTGCAAGGCACTATTTGAAAATCAGTTGGAAAATATCTCGAAACTTTGCTCGTTGAGAAAGTTGTACGAAAACGGTAATTAAACGTTCGTGCACAATAACGATATGACATTAGTCGCGTAGTTGACAGGATTATTTAAGAGTATGCGACATTGATATACACGACCAGGAGTTTATTTTTGGACTTACTTTTGGGAGCAAATTAGGATAAAAAATGGAATCCTTCGCTTCCCATAGCTATTTTCGAATGTGGACGCCGAAGTTACGTTAAAACAAAAATAGAAACCCCGATGAGGTAGGTCGCGTTTCCGTATGTGAGGGTGAGAGCTGTGCTTTATCGAGTAGTGAAAATTCGATTTACAAAACTAGTCGTGAAATGTAGCTAAAAGCATGTCCCCATGAAAATTTCCAAAAGGGGGAGCAGATTCGAAATTGATGATTAAGGGTTGTGTTCTCCATGCCTTTGATGCAAATTCTTTTTAAAGCACATATCAAAATAGTCTTGTTTGGGTCGATATAGCTAATGTTTAAGCTCGCAGGATGCGATTCATGGCCTACCCTAACTCCCGGGCCAAACAAACCCTCGACCACCCACTGCCAGAAGTCGTCGTTGCTATGGGGGAACTCTTATAGCAACCGTCTCCCTTTTGCTTCATGCATCTACACTTCTAAATGCGTTATATTGATTACATTCTTAAATGCTGCGGTGTATCGGTTATAAGATGAGAGAAAATAAGATAGAGGAATCGTTGTTTTACTTTCATTGTTTGAATGTTACAAGCGTTCTACTTAGTGCACCTCCTCGTTGTTTTTTATACTGAAAGAAAACAAAAAGCCGACAAATTCAATTATTTTCATTCGATACAAGTTAATTGATATTACTTCGAACAACCCACGCAATTACTTTGTTAATTCTATAAAAGGAAGCTCGTGTGGGTGAAAGACGTAGCTTTTTGTCGACATCGGCTCTTGTTATAGGTAAAACGTACGTCAATATTTTTATTACGAAATTTAGGTTAAAACAATGTGCCAAACGTTAAATTAACGTTCCGAAATTCTCCAAACCAACTCGTAATGTTAACAAAACGTGACCTCTTTAAGTATAAGGAATTACACGAACACTAACGTTACCGATTTACAATTCTTTGCTGATAACTTGTTGCAATTTTTTAATCGGTTTACCTTGCATACATTCCCCACGTAAGTAGTTACGTAAAATTTCCGAACGGTGTGAAATGTAAAATTAGAAGTATCAGTTTTTAACATCGATCTTTTTTCCATATACAGTGGGCATATTTTTTCCACGGAATTTGGTCGTTTCAGTTTTCTTCATCAGCATTGGCTCACTTTACAATTTCATCATCGATGGTAAATGCATGTTAGATTTCCATACCCTAAAGTAGTTTGAGCCTAAGAAATAGAGGACCTTCCCTTACGTTCCAATATGAAGCGAAAACCTAAAAAACCGAGGTTAGGTCGATACCACACAACATAAATTTATCTCAATTAAATCATTTCGTGAAGCAGTGAAATTCAGTGCAAGAAAGATAATAAATGAAATAATTTCAACTCAACTGGGGCAAATTTGTGCTTTAGATTCCCTGTTGAAATTCCTAGGAAACTCCGAATCCAAAATTTCAATCTGATTCTCTAAATATTTCTATTGCTATGATCTTAAATCCTAATAAACGAAATGGTCACCTAGAAAGACACATTTTATGTTTTGGCAAAAAAACGCCTAGCTCCGAAACGAAAATATTTGGATACTAGCAGATTGTCTTTGTCTTCTTTCCGGCATGGCATACAATCGATTACATACCCTCATGGGCGCCCATACAGTAATTTCGAGGGGGGGGGGGCAATTTGGGGATGATTGAACAATTAACTTTATTTAAATTAAAAATTTCGTTATCTATGAAATTATTACAGCCCAAGTCGAGGGGGGAGGGGCAACTGCCCCCTCTTGCCTCTCCGTATGGCGCCCATCTCTGTATAATAATATTTTGTACGAAAGCTAGAACAACGAATATAATGACGAATTTTTGTATTTCGAGTGCCTTACTGCCTTCCCTACTATTTTCATAAGAACATCTGGGCGGCCATTTTGACTTACTTAAGCGAAGTGATGTCAAAAGACCACTTTTTCATCAAGAAATTGAATTCGAAGTCAAAATGACCAACATTCGAAGAAAATTTGGGACGAACGCAAATATTCGCATGTACTTTCCCTACTAATTACCTCCATAAAAAAAATATCCGTGGAAATGTTATACATAATAGAATTTCATAGTTAGGGTTCTGATTAAACTTCCGGATAGCCCATCAAAAGTTCTAAAACTATCTATAATGGGGTACCTCACTAATTACGTACATAAGAAAAATATCGAAGGACGCAATTTAATGATATTTTGGCATTCCTAAACTTTCTCTCAGATCAATATTATCAGGAATTTTTGTAAAGTGTCTACGTTTCTAATTGCATAAGAATAATATCCGTTTACACACTTTAATAGATTTTCTAGTCGGAATTTTATTTAATCTTCTGGATAGACCCTTAAGACTTTTTGTACTTCGAGTGCATTCCTCACTAGCTACGTCAGAAAATGTCTTTGCAACAGATCGAGTCTTACGCGAAAGCGTTAGGATGCTATGCAAAGCTAAGCATCTCAAGAGTTCTAAAACTTTTTATAATGGAGGTCTTACGCGAAAGCGTATGGTACAAATATTATGAGGAATTCTTATACTTCGAGTACATTCCTCCCTAACTTACATCGCCCATCGAGAGTTCTAAAACTTTCAGGGGTACTACGCCAATGCTTATATTACAGATGATATTATGAGGAATTTTTGTATTTCTTCGCTAATTGCAAATGGAAAATATTCCTGCAAACACTTTAACGAAATTTCTAGTTGGAATTCTAATTCGATTTCTCGATAGCCCATGAGGAGTTCTAAAACTTAAGCGAAAGCTTGTGTTGCAAGTTTAATGAATTTTTGTATTCATACTGCCTTTCTTATTAATTCTCTTAGAAAAATATCCGTGAAAACGTTTTAATGCAATTTCTAGTTGGAGTTCTAATTAGGCTTCCGGGTTCTAAAACTGTGTATAATGGTGTCTTTTGTATTTCGTATTAATGAAATAAAATTCCTACTAGAGCTCCTTAATACAGGCTTTTCCTGTGTGCAGTGCTAAATAGTCATTAATATTATTTTTTATGAAAATGTATACTTAATTACAAGCTTTTAATAGATTTGGAAATTTTAAGTGGTTAAACGTTAGCGTCATTTTTATATCGATTTTGAGCTGAACGTTACTGACCACTTTTCCAGAACTACAAAAACAATTATTTTTATTTATTGGCGGAACTATTTTTATTCTGTATCACTAACCTTAGAACTCTTGGGAGGATCTTTCAAACTTTTTTTTTGAGATTTTGAAAGTGATGAAGTTAAGTAACAAAAAGATTGAGAAAAATTTAGGTTCAAAATAAATTCCAAATTCAATTTTTCACATTTTTTCGCTTAAATAGTCTCTAGTTTTCATTAAGGTAAATAAAATTTGTTTTAGGACTAAAGTGTCCGAAAAGGTGGCCACCACTGCCAAAATTATCGGCGTGTTGACTTCACTGAGATGCTCGCAGCGCAGTGCTCTTAAAACGAACGGCACTCGACTGTAAGAGTGATT
The DNA here is from genome assembly GCA_036250285.1 of Pyrocoelia pectoralis. Taxonomy (NCBI): domain Eukaryota; kingdom Metazoa; phylum Arthropoda; class Insecta; order Coleoptera; family Lampyridae; genus Pyrocoelia; species Pyrocoelia pectoralis. Next base: position 50,072,846 of record CM070078.1, read on the forward strand.
CGTCAATTTTCTTCGAATTCATCAGTAGTTAGAGAAATGAATTTTATAAAAGTACGAAGCTGAAGAAAATGAAAAGGAATCGAAGTATGTACTTGAAACTAAGTTATAGAATATCCCCGATTTATTAGTCGGAAAAGTTTTCCAATGATCCATGTTTTATAACTTTAGAAATGGCCATAAAATTTGTTACGACGCGTTTAATATATGAGCGCTGACCTTTCAGTGTTAACCTCAAAAACTTATTAAAAAGATTTGTAAGTTTGTAAAACAAATTTAATTAAAACTTTGAACCTTACAAATTTGGATCAAATTACATACTTGTTATTACTACAGGAAAAAGTTGAATATCGCGTAACATCTGAATTTAATTAATTCGTCGTAACGATTTTCGAGTCTATAGCTAGAGAGTTAACTACGGATTATGGAGGATGAAAGATAACTTTTGTAGGGACGGCTCGCTTTCAAAGCGTCTAGGGATAGGATTTAGTGTTTAGAAGACAGGATTGCAGACAAGGGCAAAGGAAGTCACTGTCCTAAGAAACACGCGGTTGCGCACCGCGACTACCAAGGTCGTAATATTACCTGACGAACCACCACTGTCGATATTTCTCCTTCCAAATGGTTTACGTCAATTTTATTATCGATACTTAACAAGAAAAAGGCGTAAAGAACTGTGGACCTTAATGAGATCCCTGTGGACCACACCGGAACTATAGCAAACTGCATTTGTTAGTGTTTGCATTATTTATAAACCTGCCTTTGTTCTATCGCGGTTAAATTATTATCTCATTACGCTGTCATTCTCTTACATCATTTCGTTGAATTCGATTTTTTAACTTTATACGAATCTTTCTAGTTGGTGTTCGTGGGACCGAATTACTACACATTTTGAATGACAAATAAGAATGTACATTATCATTAAGACCGGTCAGTAAAAGTTCACGGTCAACGAAACAACTCTTACTTTATAACTACTTGACCGTGAAACTATTTGACCGGTTAAGAATCTTTCAAATTTATTACCAAACGATTGGCACCATTTTCTTTTACTTCATAAATTGGTGAATCACCCATCTAAAAAAATTAATCATTTTAAACATAATTAACGTTTCAAGAAGACTTCCGTACATTGTTCGAATTTCTAGATTGGCTATATAAATGCCACCGGAAACGCTTTGAATATCGTTCATTAACCCTCGACATCAACAACATAATCAGATGAAACAAACAACAATTACGGAATTGTAAAGACAAACTTGAGGGTCGTTTGTGCCTTGACAGAAAAAAAAAACTATGTCACATCAATGTATTCAATCCAAGAAAATCTTGGTAACACAAAGTTCAAGATTTGTGTGCTAAGCTGGAGGACTAATCGTCCCTTCTTCAAGAACTTAGCTCATAGGTTGCACGGATCTCTAACTATACAATAATAATATCATCATATCTTTCTCCAACAATCTCCCGTTCTATAGCGTATGTCTTTGGCTATAAAAGAGGAATTATTATGTGTTACTTAATCTCGAAGGAAATTCAAAAATCCTTAATTGCCATATTATTATAATTTGGCTGAACTGAACTGCGTTATCGTGCTATACATATAAACTGAGAACTCTATATCTATATTTGTATGGAACATTTCGAAATGGCATAATAGCGGACAGTGTAAACTTGAGATTTGACATAACCTCACACACCAAAATTTATTGAGGGGAAATTCGAAAAGCGTGAAGGCCATTCATTCCACTCTAATGCGAGGGTGCACCGTTCTGTATGAACGATTTTCGGGAACTCAGATGATCCAAATGAGAACGATCAGGAGCAGATTTTACAATGTGGTGTAGAAGTTGTAACATGTAGGATAAAAATTATGTTTTGCTAACCGCATAAATCGAAATCGGTCCACTGCAATGCGATTGTGTCGTGCAGAATTTGAAGATGACCAGGAACGTCGTAAAAGAGGAACCAGAACTTCAAGGAGAAGGTATGAGCGTCGAGATCGTCGCTTAAGACAACTGGCATTTAAAGGCTCATTTTTTCTCTCTAGGTACTCGGGCAATTGGTGACAAATGGTTTGGTAAAGAAGGTCGCGATGTAACCCTTAGAACAGTTTATCGCCAAATGCGAAGTTTTGGGGTAACATCTACACGTTTGCAACTTGTGCTTCCTATGACTACGGCACATTGTCAGCAACGTTTACAATGGTGCAATGAAAGATCTAATTGGAATCTTGAATTACTCTGCGAAAATTCATTACTCCAGAGCGACCTCATGTAACACGGTTTTCCTTGAACTTCTTTGAACGGCCCCAGATGAATGTTTTGCCCTGGCCTCCAAGATCTCTAGATCTTTCTCCCATTGAATATGTATGGGGCAAAATGGGTAGAAAGTTGAGAAACTTGCATCCTCCTTCTTTGACTTTGGAGGCTTTGAGACATGAGGTGCAACTTGCATGGGAGACAGTACTCCAACCACCTTATTCAATCAATGTCACGGCTTGTAAATGAATGTGTACATGTACAGTAAATCAGAGAGGCCGCACCACACATTTATTAACAATTATTACAACGTTTTGCTTTTAACTAATCTTTTCTTCCCATATTTTGATCATTTATTACTATAACATAGGTGAATGTTCCTACCAAATTTCATCCGAAAATTTCAACCCCTTCTTGGTATATTTAATTGACGTAATATATCCTTTTTGGAGGACGGTATGAAACTTGGATAGGTACTTAAAATCCGCCTCGTTTTTTTTACTGAAGTCTTTGCTTGTAGATAGATAGTGTTTTCTTCTAGGTTGCGTTTGGATGTGTTTGTCAGATGGAGTTATTAACTGTGGCCATTGCATCTTCCAATTCATTAAAATTTTTGCGTACTCGATAACGCAACGATTCATGACATCGAACGTAATAACAATTGTGTATAAGTGAATGAGTCATGCGTAGGTTTACCATCGTCCTTGTGTGGGAGAATACCATACTGCATACATGAATGAAATATAGCGTAAAACTAATTTGACTTCCTACTACGAGGAAATGAAATTTTGACGTATTTGGTCAAGTGTTTATCCTCACGTGTTTATGTAAACATACCTGTTTGGGTGAATTTCTGTTCCTTTTTCTTTTACATATGAAACGATTCCGCCAGCACCTGTAATGTATCGCCAGATTATTTAAATGAAAAGCACCAAGCAACTCTTCTTCGCATCAGAAACAATTTACTTTTAAAACTTGCCACAATCGAATGATCGATCATCTTGGACAATCACTCCAACCATTTTTGGTCAACGAGTAATCTAGAAAGTTGTTTCACAATTTTCTTCTTGGTGAAAAAATTAAAACCACTTTTGGCATAAAAAAGAAGGTCGAATTTGAATAGAAAATTAAGTATTTGTGGTTCCCAAAAGTAGTCCATCGTCGCGAAAGTAGAAAAGGAAAAAGTAGGTACTGAAGGACTTTATTAGAACCTTGATTGATAGATTTCATGCAGAAGTTTTTTCTTTTCAAATAGGAAAGGAAACGATCTCCATTATTTGTAGTCAGATTTCAAAAAATCTAAGTTTTTTGGAATTAACAGTTTAATCTTTAATATCTACGTTTGTTCAAAACTTTTTTACAAAAAATGTAGAACAGCAAAATAGTGGTCACGACTACAAATAATGGAGATACGCTCTACTCAGCAAACAAGATAGTTGGAGAGGGGATACCGGCGCTAGAGTAGCTTTTAAGGTACAATCCGGAAAAAAATATTTGGGCGCTTAATTTAAATGTGTATTGTTGGATATACATAAATGTATTGTATGCCGCATGAGACGTCATCAGAAAGACTGATTTTAACAAACAAGAGTAACACAATAAAAGGATTAAGTAATAAAACTCACGCGGAAAATGTCAGCTGTAAACTGTAATAATTTACTTTCAGCTGTGAATGTACACTTTAGAATTCTCAAATATGATTGGACAAATAATTTGCCGCCTCAAAAATTTCAAATACATTATTTTAGTTGACATATTTTCCGACTATCTTGTTTGCTGTATAGAGATGTGTAAAAAAACAAAAAAAAGGTCCATAATTCGAAAACGAAAACAAAATGAAAAAAATTATTTTAAAAAAACGTGTTAGTTTTGGCGAGTTCTATAACCTCTATTACGTTGTCCACTTTGAGTAGAAACACCCTGCATAACTATTACAAATGCTGGTTTTTTAGGCCTTAGGGCACAAAAGGCACTATTTGCACCCGCAAATTACTGCATAAATGATCTAATTTTAATACCATTTTACAAAATATCGTTTTTTCTCAAATTTCCTTAATTTAATGAATCAAAGACAAAAATGAGAAGCTGTGTTCAAAGAAAGGAAAAAATATTTGCTTTTAACACGCAGTAAATACGAAAAAAAAATAAGGAAAAGAACGACTGTAAGGCTTAGCATGAAACAATTAATACTTAGAAAAGACAGCTCTCGGATTGTCTTGTGGCGTGTGACCTCGAGGTGTGCACAAACAAATGTTTCGGACCGTACTTCCGCTGCATCGTCAACTTATTTACTTCTCTGCCAAATTTTTAGGTCAATTGTAAATGTTGACTTCCCATTTCGCCTTTTATAGCTTATTAATAAGTTTATTTTAAAAATGTATAAAATTCTACAATTTGTTTGATGCAAATGAGTTATTCGAAGTTTTTTTTAATAGTACTTTTGCTGTAGATTGTACTTTAGGGAGGGATATATAAATGTGTCTTTATCTTTAATGCTATGCCCTTGCTTGTCGTCTGCGTATTTCACCTGTCAAGCTGCAATCCGCGAGCTGTAAAAGGAATGTCAATTTAGAACATTAGGGTGGCTATGTGACAAATCTATAGCGTCAGGGTTGAGGACTTTTTCGCTCTAAACTTTACACAACAATTCTTTTTATGGTATTCCTTGAAATGTTTGATAGTTTTTGATAAGCTGCAAGTTACAGTAACTCAAATTAACGCGGGAAGGAAGGCGATGCTAAGTCTAAGGAGACTCAGTCACTCTTTATTAATTCTCACATTTCTATTCACGTAATTTTTTCCTTTGGGGGGGGGGGGGGGGGGGGGGTAGGTGCCTAATTGGGCATGGACATTGGAAAGTGAGACGGAACTGATGTGTAGCAACTAGCAAGCAGTAACACCCTCGAACTCGTATGGAAAGCAGTGGCGTACCTAGAATTTTTGCCGCCCGGGGCGGTCTCCAATTTGCCGCCCATTCTAAGTCAATCAAATGGTGGTTTTTATAAATTAATAAACATAAATAAATAGTTACAATTGAGACGAACTACAAGTAGGCAACTTTTTTACCGTTGCATGCAATATTTAAATTAGGCAGTAATAAAGGAATCCGCATAAGGCATAAATGCAACCTTTATAAAAATCAGTGGCGCCGGGTTTTTAAGATCTACATGGGGGCAAGGGGCAGCAGCACTACAGGAAAAGCTCATCTTTTAAAATCATAAGGAGCAACGGTGTAGGTATTTTTGAAATATCAAGATAAAAAAACTACTTTATTGCAGTTTCATTTTTATTCATAGAAGACAACATTTTGGAAAAACATCTAAACTGCATACAATGTATTTCTTTGTTTGTAATAGAGTACGACATACTAAATATTATATTACCATCTATTCTATGTTGTGAATGATGATTTAACGAAATAACTGATATGCTAACACGCTAACAGCGACAGCCTAGGAAAAGACTAAACAAAACATTTTTTCCGGTCAGTATTGTCACAGACTGTGGTATCGTGTATAGTCACGTAATTTTGATATAAATCTGCATACACTATACAAACAGGTAAACTGAACCAGTCATAACATAATTAAACATCTGCATCATAAACATACAGAATTATTTACTTCTGGATCGGTCCTGATCTGATATTTCTGAAAATTTTTAAATTCTCACTTTCATGGCCTGAAACAGATAGATATAGACCTATTCCTAACATTTTTACGTATAAAATTAATGTGCCTCACTTTCCCAAATCCCAAGTTTGTTCATAGTCATGTTCACGTGCCAGTGAAGTGCATGGGGGCCATGCCCCCACGCAATCTGCCTGCATGGGGGCACGCGCCCCGCTGCCCCCACGAAGTCGGCGCCACTGATAAAAATACAAGATACTTTTTAGGCTACAAGAAACTTACGGAGGCCGAAGGTTCCTCACCTATGAGACAAAACCTAATTTACAAAAAATAATTACCATTAAATATTTTTTATTTTATATTTATAAATGCTTGCGTACATTCCAAGCACCAACGTAAACAAAATGCCGTTCGGGCAGCGAGAGTTAAGGGCGGCTTCACACACCGATATTTTGTCGGTGTCGTGTCAGTATCCTGTCGGTATCGGTATACGACAGCTTTTCACACACACACCGATAAACAGTATGTCGAAATTGGAATAGCGGTTATATCTTTGTTAGCATCACCAGTGTCGCTGCGCCTTGTGAATATTCCATAGGTAAAAATTATGGAATTCAGTTGTACTAGAGTCACTTAATATGAAGAAAAGAACCTTGTCGTTACTGTATTTATTATATTTACGAAAGAAGAAACTCATAGAAGGCAATTCAATTTAACAGCACTCGTAGTTGATTACATTTGTACTGAGACAACACCGAATTCAGTGAAATGCAAAAGCCAGCACAACGATACCGATGTGTTGGGACTGGTCTGTGTGAATCCAAGTGTATTTGGTTTGCATTGCGTACTAAAACCGAACGATAATTTACTGGCCGATATCCGCAGAACCATCCGACTTACACATAATATCGGATATGACAACCGACATTTTTACCGGATCGTTGCCTGTGTGAAGCAGTACCATTTAAAACAATACATTATTGATGCAGCAGGATACCGACACCGACAACGATAATATCGGTGTGTGTGAAGCCGCCCTTAGGTACTTGCCGCCCGGTGCGGACCGCACCCACCGCACCTCCCTAGGTACGCCACTGATGGAAAGGGCATGCTGGAACGAAAGGCAATGAGAAAACCGATGAAATAACCTCAAAACAGGTAGAGCCGGTTCTTCCACTTACAGTATCAACTGTAAACCACTTAATAACTCAAGACACTCAAGCCCAACACAAGGCTAGGGCTAGATGGAACTTGATGTTAGATTGTCGTCATGCGGGAGAGACCTTCAGAGGACCATCTCGCACCTTGGCGCGTTTTTGCAAAGGGCTATCAAGAAAGAACTATTTGTGGGCATACTTTCTGGACACTGTAAACTAAACAAGCACATGCACCGCACTTGTCCAACTGAGACGATCCGTGTTGGGGATATCCTGGCCGTACATGGCTGCGATTAGAGCCGCTTCTCCTTCCAGCATCCTCTGGTGGGATTGCTTGTGTAACGTTGCGGAGCCGGACGCCTCTAGTCAGGCAGGTAGTACAAAGGGCCCGAATGTGAGGCCTACGTGCGCGTGGGTTATGTTCACCCTCCTATCGCAATCCAGAATCCGATGTCCTAAAACTGAATTTCTGGTTTCCAACAGCTTTGTTCTTCTTCCACAATTTTATTGAGATTAGATCGTTCTAAAAGTATCAAATTTCTTAAAACTGTTCTCCATTAAAACATTGTCGTTTCTTAATTTTAGATCGTGTTTGCAGAAATGAAGGCCTTTACATTCGAATAAAGAATGTAAGAAAATTTCAAAACACTATGCCTGCGACGCTCAGATTGCGAAGATAAAAAATTTTGTTTGATATCTGGATGGCCAACTCTTTCGTAATTCAGCTGAATCGGTTTATCGAAGCATAAAAGCAGAAATTTGCTTTTCCTCGAAGATTACGGATACCTTATCTTAGCGGAACAATTAAAATTTAATTAAAGTACGTAAATGGTAAACCTTTCTCAATGACGTTCATATTAATCAGAATATTCAATTAAAATCTGTTTAAATTGTTTAACTCCGATAAGGAGTTCAATTTCCTTAGTTGAATGCGAGTATGTGAACGTCCTTAAAATACTCCTACACCGTTGTGGGATGATGCTTGTAAACGCATCGCGGAAGGAAGCCCTTGGTGATAACTTGATAGTAGATACCGGAAGGTGCAATTGGGTCATACAATACAGGAAATAACCATCGTTATAACTGCTTACAAAATTTCTATAGCCTTTTTGGTTTCGTCCGAACTAAACTTACTCGCGTGTCGAAAATTTACTTTCATGTGAAAGTTGCTTTTCAATTTGAGTTACATGAAATTTCCCCAATTCCCTTAAGCGTGAGTATGGGAACGTACCTGTATCATCAAATATTTACTTAAGACGCCTTCATCCTTCCTGTATTGTAATAATGAAGGCCTTACGGCGTAATAGTATCTAAAGGTAGGAAATTAATTCCGTAAAGGAATTGGATAATTACGATATTTGCGTTCCCACCACCCCTTGTCTCATTGTTCTTTTTTCTTGTAGGGTGAATGTTCGTGGGTTGTCTACGCAGGGGGACAGTTTAGTAAATCATTTCTTAATGATTAAGGTGCGTATTCGGTGAAGCATTTGTCCGTTCCTTTGTGAGCAAAGAGCAGGTAAAATAACTTCCTCCTATACCACAGACATTAAAAAAAGTAGAGTCGCCGAAACGTGGCGTAATTATTTCCAATTTCGCTTTACCATCGTATTCCCATTTCATTTAAAATAATCTCCTCAATCGCCCACTTCTGGAGACCAGCAATTTGAAAGAACATTTTAGTATGACTAAATGGAATTCTCTACTTTTCTAAATCATTGGTAGAGGTTAAATTGTGATCCAAGGCACAGGTTGTTTTCATGGTGTATCCGTCGATTCGGTCCACTTTATCCCTCGAGACTTTAGTAATTTATTTACGAGTATTCAAAGCATTGGGCATCACGGTTTGTCGATATTCTGTTCTATTACTTTAACGTTGACGTTTCAACATTTTTTAATTTAGCTTATCAAAGTCGGAATCGTCGAAATAGTCTATTTTATGCCCGATTCATTCGTGATAGAGATTCTGTTTTGATGTTGGGAGAATGTTACATTATTTTTAGAATTTCATTTCATTGTCGCAAATTAGAGAAAAAAGGAAGTTTTCTTTGCTGAGGTTACCAACTTGACTGTATTGGAAGGATGAATGGATATTTTTAAATTTGGTGTTTTTCCGTCTTGGATTTGGATGTGTATTTCGTATTTACTGGTTAATAATAATAATGTCCAAAAGGTTATACATACGATAACTGGTGCACCAAATTAAAATGAAACTTAAACCGTTGAGTGACGCAGAGTGTATATGACTCTCTACACTTTCCCAAGAGTTGAAAGGTTTGTATTACACCACTGCAATACTAAGACCTTATCAAGTTCATCATTATTTCGAAGTAAAATAGTAATCATGGCTAATATTTATAAATTAAAAAGCAGCGGTCGAAAATTAGATCCCTGTGGCACTTTTTCGATTATTCGATTGGTGTTATGACATGAATAATGTAACAAATCACCACCACTTTCATTATTCCAATATTGTTTTAAATGTTTCCTTGTTGTCATACGTAGATCGCGTTACAGTTTTACGTTATAACAATCCTGAAATTGTTGACCTGCTACTGATATACGGCGATTCAGAACAAATTGCAAGGTTGGCTGAAAGTGTTACCTTAACAGAAGAACAACTGATAATCGATATTTTGAAACCATTCCAAACAGGCTCTTTCGTCAATCAACAATAAAAATCCATAGAGAGAGGTGGAGAATCCGCATTTTGAAGAGGGGTTCTGGGTGGATTTGTTGTACACCCATCATCTCCAGAAGGTACATCTCAGAGGCCGATATTCAATCCAGGGGCCATTATTGCAGGTGGTTAATTAATCAAAATAGCATAAGAGAAATTTCTCGTACAATCTTTACGGCCTTATAAAATTCACTAGGATAAATGTTTGGATGGAATTAATTGGAAAATCAACTTATTGGACTATACTAGCAAAACGGTTTACCGTAAGCTTCTTAGATACTGTGTTAGTTGATTTTTTCGAGGATATACCCCTCCAATTAAGACAGCAGACGTGGTACCAACATGATGGTGCACCTTCACATTCTTCAAGAGTAGCTAGAGCTCTTCTGAATAGACATTTTTCGAACAAATGGATCCCCAGATTTAAACCCTCGGTGTTCTTTCTGTGGAATGCAATGAAGTCTCGTGTGTACAATACTCCAATTGCAAGAGAAGAACCGCTGGTTAGTGGTTAGGAATAGGTATAAGTAGTTGCGGGAGAAGTGTCTCGCATGATCAAATTATAAAAAAACAAAATTTGCTCATAGTACTTCAATTAATATAATAAAGATCTCTTTTTTAAATCCACGGTATTATACGTATTGGAAAACAAAACTTTTTTGTGAAATCCGCAAATAAACCAGAGAAATATGACATTTTCTTGAAAAACAAACGAAGATCGGTAATTAATAAATCAAAATTCAAACTAGATAAAAAAACATCCTGTATACTGTGATGAATGACTAAAATCTACCATTATGCCCTATTAATTCGTGTAATATTTCCATCGATATAAATGATTTATGATGTTTTTAGTTTCCATTGTTCACTGCAGTGTACATAGGAAATTTGGATAAGGTTACGCTTGAATGTGTTAACAACTTTATTGTCTAATTAGCTATTGTAACATTTAATTAGGAAACTTCGTTCAAAATAATTTGCGGTTTGAAAAAAAAACTTGTCAATGCTGGCAAAAACACGAGGCGACACGTCGACATACCATATATACATATACAATATACAATGTACATTATACATGCGTCTTCGATGTCATATATATTAACTGATCGACAGCCTTAGAATATTAATTTAAATTATCATTGTTAAGGTAGTACAAGAGACGTCACAATTCACTCAATTACACTAATGAAAAATGAAGCGCCATTGTTGTGTGTTGTCTAACAGGAATGTGATGTGTAGCTTAGCTTGGCCGGCTAAATGTAGCGAGCCCAAGAGAATGATCCGACTGTCCGACAGCTGACACTCTTTTAAGCTACATTCGTTAATTTTAGTTATCTCGAAATGGGAGAAAAAATATCGGTAAAATTAATGTGTAGGCGGCGAAAAGTGGGGTTTAATGTATGTAGATTCCAATTGAACGTACTAAAAGCGTCCTTTTTTGTATTCATATATTTTTAAATGATATTTACATAAATTACGTATGTACGAGAGATGAAATATGGGTTCCGTTGTTGTATGGAAAAGATCAAAGGTTTCAATTTGCGAGCGCCTAATCAGACGACAATAACAAATAAAATGTATGTAAACTAGAAAAGTAAAAGAATGGAAAGCTGCTTTGTGGTAGCAGGTATACAAACAATCCAAAAGGGCGCGCCTACGAACGAAACCAAAAGAATCCCCAAGATGACTTGTAAATTTTCAAGACGCGTCTGATGACTAGACTTTTTTATATTCCTCAGCCTCAGCAGCCGCTTTCAAAAGCCAGAATGTGTAGGTAGATTTAAAAGGTAGATGAATACAAGATGTTTTTCTTTCTCTCTTTAAAATAGAATTTTGCTGTAAGTAATCTATTTGAAAATGATAAATATCTTAGTAGGCATCGCTGGAGTAAAATTCGATTACATTTAAGATATTGCTTTCATGTAGGTACGTTATGCAGAGTATCCCAACTCTTAAGACTCGATTGATCGTTTTATATTCTACGAAAAAATGAGTTATATCACTTCATTTCCACGATATTCTAAAGTCTGTCTCACTCTCAGTTTGCAGTACGCAAATCGTAGCCGAATTGTAAATCTTATCGAAGTTTTTACCACTGTGTTGCCGGTTGTAAAATTGTAAATGGTTTAAGTATATAAATATTCCCTAAAGGCACATCGTAAATTATTCTGGGGCGAACGTTTTCATTTAATATTTTATTCCCAACGACCAGTATGTGTTCAAAGATCGATGAATATTTATTTAAATTATATACCGACTTCCATAAACATCGGAAGACACGGATCGTTCGATTTTTTATTCAAATTTTTGAGAATTACTTACTCAATTATGAAGCTCGGGTAATAAAATACTAAATAGAGATTAAAGCGCCAAACATGTTATTTGAGCTTTTTATTACAAACTGTTATATCGCCATTAAATTATTTGCTAAAGAAGTGTGGCATCCTTGTTGACCGTACAATAAAGTTGTACTGCAAACTGAGTGTGAGACGCAGTATAGAATTTTTTAGAATTTTGAGCGTTGTTCCGATTTTACAATGTAATTAAAAACTTCAGCTTTTAACAACATATCGTTTAGTTGTGTTCGCTCTTCGTGACTAATTCACTCAACATTCGTACATAATTTATATTTTCAACACAAAATCTGAAAATGAAGTACTCAGTGAAGGCTGTATATGAATAAAATGTATGAATAGAGCGTTATCCGTTACGAATATGCTACCCTTGCCATACATTCTATCCGCATATTGTACTTACTCGAGTTCCATTCAAGCACCATTTTGTTCCCAAGAAGACGACACAGGGTCTTGGTTGGATACAAGTTGAACTTGCTCTAGCTCTTCCTTTCTTTCCTTTTATGCCATAAACCGCTGAGTTGATCAATTCTACGTGGTTCTGTAAGTGACAGCAGCCCTCAACGTCATTTTTCGTTGTACCCTGCTGAACGTATCTGTAGATCGGACGCTTTTCGTCCATGTCTCCCTTCTAACACGTTTTCTCTTGTTAATTTAACGGTAAGCAAATCATGGGTTTGTTGGCCTGTGCGCTAAATATTTACAAGCTCGGTAGAGTACTTCGGGGTCATCGTTTTCCCGGTTGCTCCCATTAACATTTTAATGTCCAGGGAGGTCACCGCTGCCACTTCTCCACGCCCACCTTTTGCATTTTCTACTGTTTTAATTATATACATTAGGGCTTTTAGTGTTTCTACTCTTTCTGAAGCCATACTAGCGATCTGAAGGATCCACTCTAGCTTCTTTCCCAGATGGCTGATCAGTGCAACCGGACGGAAAGTGCCTTTCTGTTTTTTAGGGATAATTTCACTATGTTGTACTCACAATTTCATGACTAACTATTCGTAACGCATACAGTGTAATCTAGTGAGAACGAGAAAGAATAATGAAATACTGAGAAATAAACGAAAATGTATTAGTATTTAGTACGGAATACCTCTGGATTGTAGTAAGCACTGGGTGTCGTCAATAAGCTACCTGGTTTGAATTCGGGTCAGCATTGGAAGTTTTGTAAGTATACAGGGTGTAGAAGTATAGTCGATGCACCATAGGGATTTCAATGTAAAAATCTTAATATTCGATTAGTTGCTTCCCTAATTATTTTAGACAAAAAGGCTATTTAACTTTTTTGTAGATTAAAAAAAACTACATCCGTACAAGTTGTTTACAATAAAGTCGAACAATGGGCATAACAAAAAATTCAAAAGACACTTTGATTGATGTAGATAATTAAAAGATCACACAAATTGCAGATACTTTCAACTGAAAACTAAATTGCAACGTACCTAAATAATTAAAATGAAATTAGTTCATTTCCTTCGGGTCCATAATTTTTTTGCTATAAAATGGTTGAAAATTTATTCGGGAAACTCATTTTTGTGTTACATAAATAGAAAAAAAAGTGCAACCTGTACCTAATTAAGTTCTGACTTCTCTACCCAAACATGCCGTTTCCTCGCTACTTCGCGGTATTTTTTAATCAAAACTTTTCGCAATTGTGCATTCGGGAAAGTTATGTAGCGTATTACATTACCTTTTTCATTAATTGAGGAGATTAATTATACTCCGCAATTTCTATTTTCTACAAAAAAGGGTCGCGAACACTTTTGAGAAAGGTTGAATTTAATTTTCCACGGCGTTTTGTTACAATTATTTTGAACAGAGCAACCGTTTAAAAAGTTTCCTTTTGATTAATACTTGTAATTATCTTCTGGTTGTGGCATTTTTCTCTTTAAACCGTAATTAAATTTTTTTTAGATTCTCTTTCAAATTGTCCGTCAGTAATACAAACAACTCCCTACATCGTCAATTTCTAAACATCAGTCACGATTAATTGCCCAGAGAATAACGGAGCGAGTACAAAAAATTATACAAGTTTGGTATGAAAGTGAGAGTGGCTATATGATATTTTTCTTTATTTGCAACACTGAACCCGTTCTCGTTCTCAAGGCAAGAGTCTTTCTTTATATGAAATCAAAAATATTGCAAACCGCTATATTGCTATCGGTTAAATGAAATTAATTAATAAAGTGTCCTTGTAAATGATTGCGAACTCGAACAATGAATAAACGCGTATTGATCATTTTGCAAACGTGCCCGGTTTGTAGAAAAATGCAAAATTGCCGCAGTATGGAATATTATAATATAAAATGTACGGTTTATTATTATTAAATTATAAACGTTTTGTAACGATTCAGGTATTTGATAATAATTAATTACAATTTCAAATACACAATTCGTTGTATAATTAAATTGCATAATATTTGATATGATATAAGTGATATAACCCGATATTTTTGATTAAACATTCCAAAGCCTATTATTTTCTGTTGCGTGATTGGTTAAGCGAGGTTTATTTACCTATACACTTATAGAATCTCCATGTTGGGCGCCAAAGACGTAAATGATGCCCCACGTACGTGTGCCATATTGTCAATAATAATAATCTAATTGACGTTGAGTCAGTTGAGTGACAAATTGTCAACGTTTCAGTAAAATTATTTGTAAATAACACACGCAAATCTGATCGATTGTAATGTTAATGCGCGTATTCCGATTGGTATTTTAGATTTAACGCTTTTTTTGGCAGGTGTGACATACAGATCTGAAGTATTCATTTCGGTTGCAGCAGGTGTTTGTGTGGTTCACGGTTTGTGCACCCATTTAACCGAACTTACGAACACAATAATACATTGTTAACGTACTGTTTGCGTATAGCATATTAAGTACTTAAGAGGCTTTTCTTTATAATAATACCAATGCACTTTGCTCTTAAATTAACTGCATAATCTAGTAAGCGAGGCTTTTTGAACAAAAACAGTTGATGCACGTAATTTAGATATAACCGGTTTTTTTAAAGCTAAGTACCGATAAACGGTTTTTAATTGCACTTTCTATTTCCGTTTTCCGGTTTAGGAAAGGAAATAGAGAAATACGTTACGTTGGCGTTATGAGAAAGCTATTTGACAATGTGTTTAATTACACTAAAGATCTGCCACGGTCGATCATACTTCAACTTTACATTCAACAGGAAAGGCAGTTTCGCTAAAATATTCATCATTTTCTGGGGTGTGATTTTAAATATTACAACGAGCAGTAGCTTTCATAAAGCATTTATGTGCAAAAAACTCGATTGCCTTATATTTCGTATGTAAAACGACTACACTATCAACTGTGGATTCGTGTGGTTTGAGCTAAAATTAGTGAGCTTATTCATCACACGAAATACTAAACGATGAGCACTAAGTAAATCTCGACGCAGTGTCAGAGCGGTTGTTAGCGCTCTGGTGATGGATTCGAGCCAGAGAAACAAATAGAAATGAAATATCCTCGATATGATAATCGCAGCTTACGAGGATCAAATATAATCTTCTGGAGCTTTGGAAAATTTCGTAACGGATAAGAGGACCTTTCAGATCATCCCTCAATGTAGTTCGACAATCGCCGTTTCACACTAGAATATAGCTGATGAAGGAAACGTTTGTAAAGGTACTGCGAGCATGATGTGCAAAAAATATAAGATTCGTCTCACATACATAATTATTGTTCAAGACCAAACACTATACAAAAGCACATTTCCATATTTTTCGATACAATAAAAGATTTTGAATACTCTCGGAATTTTATAGATGTTAGAATGAGGAATATTTCCGTTCTAGAATGATTAGACGTTTTCCCATCAAAGTGATGGAATTTCACCTTTTTTCTCTGACATGGGGATATTCCATGATGTCCAAATCCAAAAACCGTTATGAAGAGCCATTTGAAGCCTAAATATTTCACTTCCATTTCCAATATACATAGAACGTACAGTAAGTTGACTATGGCGTCATCTATGGAATTTAAATGTTTGGTTTCGTTACATTTCGAAATGGAGAACGAAGAGAAAAAGGGCAGAAGTAGGAGTGCTCGGTAACCCGCCCAATGCAGGTTACCAAAAATGAGCCACTGTCAAATGTCTTTTCAATTTGGAAGATGAAAATTAAAACTAAAAGATGCATAAAGCGCCACTTTTACGAAATGACATACTTTTAGATCCTTCGTTAAAGTACATAAGAGTGAACAGAGAGCTCAAAATCGGCAGCGACCATTACCTAATACACAAGTACTAATAATGACACAGAAACTAACGAAAAAAAGATATAAAATAAATAATCAATAGGAAGTTAAGCTAAGGGGCTCAAAAGTTAAACAGATTTTTCAATTGTACCTGGATAAAAATCTACAAGGAAAGAAGAACAAGAAGAGCTGTGGGAACATTTTAATACGTTAATTTTAAGAGTGGCAAAACACAGAACAGGGAATTGCAGAACGGAATATTTATGATACGACAAATTTCAGAAAAGGCAATAAGAGAAGAACTAATCGTGTACTTTTATAGCTATACAACACGATTAGTTGCGTACGGATGAGAAAAATTTCAAACTATATCAGGAGTAATACAAGGTTGTATATCACACGTGTACTAGATAAAAGAGGCGAAAAAAAGGGCAAGAACTAAGCATGAAGTCGGGTAGTTGAAAATGCAAAGATATGATCAGACCACATTGCATTAATTGTAAAAGACGAATTGGCTTTAAACAAGAACGTACAAATTTACAGAAACGCTCTAAGGAAAATAAACATGAACATTAATCAGGAAAAGGTGAAAACAATGTTAATACGTAGAGAAGAGCAACAACGTAGAATAAGTATGAACAAACTCTTTGAACAAGTGAGGTGATTTAAATATCTTGAAGTAACAATAGACCAAAATGCAACAATAGACGAGATAATAATAGAAAGGAAAACAGCGGGAGGGAGAGGGGGATTTTTCGGCAGCTTAATAAATGTCTTTTTAGGAAATTCTGAAAGAACTAAAGTAGAAACCTACAAAATAGAAAATAAAACAAGAATGGATAGAATAAAAACCGACACGATTAGAAAAAAAATGCAAACCAAGATGACACGGCCACATTTAAAAGAACTAAGGGCTTTGAACCAGAATGTGCCGAAGCACTTTCATAAATTATTGCTGTAAAAGTTAAAATGTTCTGGTTTGTTCATCCAGTAATCGTAAATGTTACCTTATTATTATGGGAGTAACGCAGGGATCGGTTTGAGGACCTTGTTTATTTCTAGTTTACTAGTTTCTACTGATTTTATAGCGAGCACAATTCAACAGTTGTTCCAATTCGTCTTCAATAAAACATTTTTAATGAACTTTCGAGAAATTGAGTGCAGTAAAATGGGTAAATTATTGCTGCAAGCAAAGGCAGAACTGCAAAAATAAAAAAAACAAAATATGACCAAATAGGCAAATCGTGTTTAAGTGGATGTAATAAAAAATTAATTATCTATTTAGAAAGTACCTACGTTAGGGAAGCAACATATGGTTGTAACAGCTGATAGTAAAATTGATAAGGATTGTCACGCAGAGAACCCTGAGGTAGTTCTAAATATATACGGATAAATAATAAATAAGAGAGTGATAAAGTCATTGTTAGAGTAGGTACTTTGAATTAATGTTTACTAACTCTTTAATGTTTTCTAACATGCACTCTTTCGTACACATATTGTGCAATAGGCCGAGCTATGTCGACGTCAAATCGCCGTCGACGACCGTGGCGCCACCGCCGTCGTAATTTTAGACTGCGCGATATTTAATTAAAGAAGGAGATGTGCTGAATGGATGCTATCGATCCCATTCATGTCTTTCCCTTAAAAGTATTTGAAACTCACTTTGATTCGTTTTCAATTTTCTTCCTTCTATTCTTCCCGTTTTCCACATACGTGTATTTATGGATTGAAATTCAAAAGTTTTTGTCGAACTTCAAAAGGTTTTTAATTATTTTAAAGTGAAGCCTACATTTTTCTCTCCAAAGATACCTCTACTAAAACCGGAAAGTT
The DNA here is from genome assembly GCA_036250285.1 of Pyrocoelia pectoralis. Lineage (NCBI taxonomy): Eukaryota > Metazoa > Arthropoda > Insecta > Coleoptera > Lampyridae > Pyrocoelia > Pyrocoelia pectoralis. The sequence continues at coordinate 50,090,966 of CM070078.1, forward strand.
TTCCAAAGTTTTTTTTAATTCAACGTTTAACTAAGCCCACAATTGGGAATTGATTTATTCGGTCGGTCGCAAAAGTTAAAAGTTTGGTATGTATTTTGAGACTGGCGATTTAAAAAAATAATGAGCGAAAACGAAACTTCGTATTCCACTTTTGAAAACTTATTCGTGTGAATTAATGGGTTGATATGAAACTTTTTCGCTCGATCAGAGAATATTCTGCGTGTTGTTGCAAAGTTAGATAATGTACAATAAGGATAGCTTACTTCCCTTAATTGCAGATATCGATGTATTCTCCGTATTATAGCTCAGCTGGTGTTTAATGTTGACATTTACACTGAAATAGACCTATTCCTCATTATAACAAAGTACCCGAATGTTAGCAAAGCAGCCTTGGTGATGGTTATAGACAAGAGGGAAACGAAGACAATTGTAACGAATGTTATAGACAATTAAACATAGCGCAGTGTGAAGGTGGTTGCCTAACTGTAGTAACTTAATTATCGAAAGCTTATTAAATAAACATGACCAAATTTTGTTCATCAAATATTTGCTAGAATCTGTCGTAATTGTGTGCTTCGCAGATGTAAACAAATGCTCTGAGATAATAAAATGAACATTTACTGCCGGCGCAAAAAGTATAGATATATACTCGAGCTTGAAGCTGAATAAAAAAATAACCATTGGGCTGATTCGAATGAGATTGGTATCAAATTAAAGCCTATTTATTTCTACGTTATTTAGAAGTAACAACTTTTTTTTAAAATGCACTTTAAGGGCCATTTCCACGGCCGAACGATGCAAAGTGCCCGTTTTCGGGGTTTGCCACACGCTAGCTAAGTTCAGAGTTACATAAAAACAAAACTACTCTCTCAAATTGAACGAAATTTAAGTATGTTGTAGATTCAACCTTCGTTAATATGATTGTAAAATTGTATTATCCAAATTTGATTTTTATAGACGCTACAGACGATACTGTGGCACATTGCATTCTCGGGAATGGTAGGTCGTAGGAGCATTAGACTTACACGAATGTCTTCGTTGTAATATGAATATTAAAATGAGACTCATTTAGAAACCAAAATTGTGTCACGTTTTTGGAAAACAATTTTTAATTAATTGAAGTTTTTACACCACCGCTGCGGCTACAAACAGCGAGCGTGTGGCGTGCCAGTCCATTAGAATGATATGCTTCTCTCTTTAAGCGCCGGTGTATGCATGTACCTATCTCTAATTTTATAATTTTCTTTGCTATAATCATTACTGAAATTCGGTTAACTTTCCTGTTTCGTTTTCAAGGACAATCTTTTCTGGTAGTTGCTAATTTTTATAATTGTGATAATAACTTAGTAGCGAAGAAAATTTTTTTTTGAAAAAGGGGCCTGATTGTTAGTTAGTTTAACGTACTTTTTTTTGGTAGTAGTAATTCCAGGAGTCAACTGCCCCATCCTGCGCCCCCCAAATGACGCCCCTGATTTAATAACAGTAAGTTGTATAAATTGTTATGTAAAGTCGATTTTAACCCAGTTCAAGGTTATACACTTTCTAGCGGTAACATTGCATTTGAAGACATAGTATCGTGGTTGTTGTCCAAAATGTGGTTTTTAATTTCACTCTTCACTAAATTATGACCAAAGCCGAATCATTGACTAACAATGGCCGAATGTTAACTGGTTCTCATCCTGGATTATCTAGGGATGCGTTGTGTGGTTGTTGTCTTGGTGAAAATGTGCCAAGCACGAGGCGGTTGTTTTATCTTACGAACTATCAACTGGAACTGTAAACAATAAGTTAGCTGCAGGTATAAACCACAAAATGCATAAAGTACAGTGGTGTAGTGGAGCGGGAACGGATTTCCCATTCTGCTTTTTCCAAGAATCCTATATATTAATTAATAAATTTAATTTTTCCCCACGCCTCCACGGAGGTAATGTGCAAGTCTCCTTGCATATTTTTGTTGTATATTGTATATTTCTAATTATATTTTAATTGGGAAATTGGGAAATAAATTGAAATGTTTCTATCATTCGCCCGATGTTAGTCAATTCTCAGAAGATAGTGAGCGTTCCCACACTGGAAAATTTACGACTACACCACTGATAAAGTACAACTTTAAACTAAGCTACAATGAGCAAATTACAAACATTAACAGTAGACCAGACCTTAGCGTGTAGATTATAAAATGGAAACCATTAACTAGAAGCTACAAACAACAAAATAAACTACAAAATTTAAACTACGAACTATAGTACTGTAAGCTACAAACTAGGAACTAAAACCCACTAGTACAAACTGTAAATTATGAACGAAACTACAACTTCATGATATGATGAAATACAAACTTTTACCTGATTAGTGCCCTTCTAGAACTAGAACGCCAGGTTTTTTCCTGGCGCGGGGCCCTCCCAGTAGGTTATAAACAAGGATCTGCAAATTAGACAAACAGTGAAACAGTGAAGTAAGCTAGGAACTATAAACTGATCCTGTAGGCTATAAATTGTAAGCAATGGACTGTTGTACAGTATTACAACCACAGAATAAAGCACAAGTGATTGCTTTATTCTGTGATTACAACCTTATAAACTGCAAACTGTAAGAAAATGAAAATTAAGGGTGTTCAGTTAAAATGGAAGAAATTAGCTATGTTTTGAGGTGAAAAGGTTTTATGTATTTTCCGTACCGTTATTTAATCATGTTATCGAACTTTTCAACCGTCAAACTATGTATAAGAAAAGTTAATGTTTGATGAACTAAACGCGCCGGTTAAAATGAATAAGGATTGATTGCAAAAATCGGTAATGTGTACATTTATTTTCGGAAATTCAAAGTGTTTATCTAAAATTATAGCGGCATTTAAACATAACTTAGATTTAAATTACGTTGCGCGTACAGGTTGATGATCAAAGTTTATGATATATAACACATACCTACCTTTACAATGTGTCACATAAAACATAATTTATTTTTAGTCCGCCATTTTTTAAACAAAAAAAATTTTCCTTGGTCTTTCCCTTTTTATAGATAAAACGCAATTAGCGTTAATCTATATCGAAATTTACGATTCCACCGGAAACTTTTGTTTACTTCAATTTTTGCATCGGCGATGAGTTCCTTTTTTTTCGCTCTCGCGTTGTTATTGTTATTGGTTCTCGGAGTTTATAACTAATTTCCCTAAATAAAAGATACAATTTTTTTTATCGAGATCTGTTCCTGACATTTTCATTTGAATAATTTATCAATTCAAACAACGCATTTTTCCTCCCACTTTAAACTTTTTATTCTTTTTTTCCATTTAAGATGATTAATAAATATGCATGGCTTAACAGAATACGAAACGCTTTATTTGCAAGTACACGAACCTGTATTTGAAACGCCAATTATAAATATGCATCCGTCTGAAAATTGAAACGCTTTTCAGTTTAGCACTTCAAATCGACGTATTTTCCCAATATAAAAGGAAAATCGGACGATAAAAAAAATCTTCCAAATAAAACTAGTGCAGCGGCATTCAATTTCAAAGCATAAATTTTATTTCCGCTAAGTTACATCCAAAGCACGTGAATATCGATTATTGTTGCCCATAAAATGAATTTTATACGACTTCTTTTACCTTTTTTTTACTGCCCTTGGAAAAAAATTGTAATAACAAATTTAAAATGTGGGCAACACTCGTTTAATGTATGTACGTATTTTAAAAAATGTAATACCATTCCCCAAATCCAATAACACGTTTCTACAATTAGATTCTTTTTGAAGGAATTTTTACATAATCGTCTGCTAGCTTAAAGCGTTGATTGAGGAATCTAAAGTCTAAATCAGGGAAATTGTCAACTTGTCACTTTTTATTAATCGATGCAACAGCGGGTGGAACGATAAACAGGAAATTCTTCAATTGCAAGTTTGGTAAATTTCAACTTAAAATTTCTGCTCTCTAAAAAATGTTTAAAAGTGACACTTCACGACAAAATAGAATGAATTTTACAAAGCATTGTCTTTATCGACGTATGCGATAGAGTACGTTAAGATTCTAATTGATCCTTTTTTTAACATTTTCATCGACAAGGGTAAAGTACAAATGGTTAAACAAGTAGTAGTTTTTATACACGCTTTCATAGACCAAACCCCGCACTAACTTCGTTGTTTGACATTCTTAATTTTTCATTACAAATTCAAGGAAATTGAACTCCTTCACAATTGTTCTTAATCAGATACCTTTATTAAATAAAAGTTCGCAAAACAACTCCTTATATGGTAACATACACATACACGAGGGTCTAACTTCTAACAGACACCTATGATGCTATGCTGTGATATAAGTTTCCGTTCAAAACTAGAAACTCATTGAGTAGTGAGATAAGAAAGTACAAGTACAAGTTTATTCTAGTAATTGTATTTCAATGTAATTTATTCTTTTCGTTTTCCTTTACACTAAGTGATTAATTAATCCGATATAATTCTTCCACAATATCTAAATATCATCACCTGTTGACCCCAAGATTTTTATTTTGAATTATGATGAATTGCTGAGGCAGTTGTTACCATAGTGTTCAAATTTTTTCATCTTGTTTCCTTTCGGAATGCGAACTTCCAATCTGCCCTCTTTTTCTACCAAGTAGTTCCTTGAGAAGGTATCTTGATAACTATAGATCTTTAAGGTTGTGTAGGGGATGGTTCGTCCACAGTTCATAATTCTTTTTAGTCCATGCCAGAGTTGTAGCAGCTGGTTGGCGTATCTACAGCGCATTCTATTAACCTTTGAAGGTCTTTTTTCTATAAGCCTTCCGGACACGCACATGTGAAATTGTGTCGCGTTGCACTTTGGAAATGTATTCCCGGTCGCAGTTTCCTTTTATTTCTTTGTGAAGGACCTTATTGGACTGACTTGTCCAATATAATTCGTTCCCTTAGCCATAGTATCTTCACATGAGGGAGTCAAATAGTCTGCTCTCTTTGTCTTTCTGCTGTTGGGTTCTTCTACAACTTCAACATCACCATTCTGTTTGCTTGGCGGGTAGAAGTTGTATAGGTCTTTCACGAACGACAATAACATACTTTTGGAAATCAGAAATAAGATTTTTAGACCTCTTCACTTAACCCCTTCATGGGTTTCTTTAATAGATAAAGTGAAGAGACATTATTTTTGTATTGTTAGGAAACTTTGATGGTTTCCATATCTATACAGTTCCCATGAACAATTCCTTCACGGAAGCAGAAAATGTGTGCACAATTAGGAGATAAACACGGAGTGTAATGAGTAATAACAAAATAAGAAAGGCATGTCACGTGATATTTGCTCTTTTTTTGTGATTAGTCTACAAACTTTATGTAGCCATAGTTGATGCAGGAAAAAAACTAGAGTGTAGAAAAGTGAGGTGACAAAAGGACGAAAGGAGAATAAAGGAGTAATTAGCGCAAAGTAAGTACCTAACGTAGCGCGGTATCTGAGTGCGCGGATAAGATAAACAGTTTAAGTTAAAGGTCGTAGATTTGGGAATTTTAACTTTGTTATATGAACTAAAATTTCTATTTTATTCTCTAACGGGAAGAGTGATAAAGCGATTAGTAAATTTCCGACGGGGTAGAATTTTGGGGAGAAGTAATTAAGGAGTAGATTTGTACGTAATAAGTGAGCAAGGAGTAAAGGGGGCGGATGAGCGAAAGAAGGGGAAGGGCAAGTAGTTGGGGAAACTTGGACGAGTTTTTGAAGAGAAAAAGAGAAGGTGAAAAGTCAGAAAAGACGGAGGAGTGTAAGGAGGAGGGGTTCAGGAGAAGCAAGGTGACTAGGAGGTCGCCACAAAGGGGAGAAAGAGGAAGTGGAGCGGAAATAGAGAAAGGAGACGAGGAGATGGAAAAGGTGATAAGCATGTTGGAAAGCATGAAAATGGAGATAAAGACGGAATTAGGGGAAATCAGGAAAGAAATGAAGGAAAACAACGAGGAAAGTAAAAAGTTGAGAGAGGAAGTTAAACAAATGAAAGAAGAATATGGGATAAAAGAGAAAAAATGGAGTGAAGAGAGGTTAGAGTTGAAGGGGGAGATAGTACAAATAAAGAGGGAAATGGAAAGAAATGAAAGAGGCCGAAGGAAAAATAATATAGTCGTGAGGGGCAGTACAATGAAGGAACCAGAGAAGGAACTGGAAGGGTTCATACAGGACAAAGTGGGAGTGAGAGTAAGTGTTAAAGAAGCATGGGCGATAAACAAAGGGACAGAAAAGGAGCTAGTAGTGGCGAGGCTAGGTAGTTGGGGAGAAAAGAGGGAAGTTATGAAGAAAAGGGGAAACTTGAAGAACTCAAACTTGTATATTGAGGACGATCTAACAAAAGAAGAGAGGAATGTGCAAGGTGAATTAAGAACGATTGCAAAGGTGGAAAGGGAAAGAGGGAGCAGAGTGAAGGTGGGGTACAGAAAGATTTGGATAGACGAAAGCAGGTACGACTGGGATGAGGATAGAGGAAGGCTAAAGTGGGGCCAGGAAGAAGGAAAATTAAGTGACGCAAAAAACTAAAGGGGGGGAAGGGGGTGCTAGTGAAGGGAGGAGGGGAGAGACAATAGATATTGGGAGGAGGATGATAGTAGAAGATGTAGACTGTGTAGTGTGGGGCGGGAAAATTTGGATCACATGTTAGGGGAGTGTGACGAGCTGAGCGCGGAGACTAGGAGCTGGAAGAGGGTATTAGGAGAGGGTGGAGAAGGGTTAGGCTGGATGGAAGAGGTCATAGAAAGAAGAAGATTTATAAGGGAGTGTTATGGAAGGGATGAAGGTTAATGGGATGTCTTAGGGTTAGGAAGGTTCTGTTTTATTTATTTTAAGTAGAATGTTTATTTCGTTTATTGGTTGATTAGTTAAATGAGGTAGATTTCAATTTTTTGTAAAATTATATAATTTAGACAATAAAAAAGCAATACAATACAATACAAACTTTATGTTATATTCCTCACACAAGTCTATCATCTGGAGCTAGTGTGAAAGGGTATATCGTCCTCAGCCATCCCCATCTTCAACTATGAGATCGCCAAACCGACCACTTTCCCCCAATTGGAGTGTGTATTTGCAGCCCCATTTCCGGTACGTGTGGATGTAATATTGCTAGTTTTATGCACATGGTGTGGTGTTAAATTACTAAAATGCAGATATTCCCAATCTATTTTGAACCTCGCCTGCAAATCGCTTATTTACTCCTAGAGTGTGCATTAGGTGCACGGTGCACCATAATTCAATATTGGGGATGATGTGGTCTCTTTAATATCTACATTACTAACCAAGAACAAAACATAAATAAAAATATGTAGTTTACACTCCAAAAGGACTCAAAAGGGACCTCCTGGAGTTGTGAAATTTTATCATCATTTACTTATTTTATGAATATAACATTAGAGTGTTTGTTGGGATTGTCACATGGTGCAACGAACAAGACTTTCCAAATATTGTGATTAGGTACTAATTGCGAGAAACTGAAATCTATAGATTTTTAAAAATACATTCTGTGCAGCGATAGAAAGCTCAATAAAGCAAAAATCGATCCGCGTTTTTCACATTTCCTTATTCAGAGATTCGTGCGACACTGCAACCAATCTAATTACTAACCGGAATATAATAATGAAGTTCATAAATGTCGCACGCTAATACGTAAGTAAAATGAAAGACGCATACACGCCATCTGTCAGTGTAAAATTAAACAGAATTGAACATGCAATTTGCATTAATTGTGGTAAAGCAAAAGCAACAACTCTGCAATTTCAATGTCTACGAGTGTCTAGACTGCAATGCGCATAAAGACTAATATGAAATAATAAACGTTTTCTCTCCCCTTTTTCTTTTACGACAATTTTATTATTATTACCGATGGTACTGTTTTTAACATGAAAGAGCACAAAATCAACAACTTAAAACGACTTCAGCATGCCGTCACAGAGAGAGCACATGTGTCCACTTGAATCTTGACATACAACACATCCTGTTCCATTCCATAGTTTGTTTACGGCCTTAATTGTTGGAAATGTGGTTAACAAGTATATAGGGCAAGCGAGCATCATCTTTAAACTACAACTAGATATAAAAAACGTCAAGCCAAGTGTTAACAACATTGAGCTGAAGTTATTAAGGAATGATGTAATATACGTCGTAATTAACCCCAGTTAATGAACTCGTTTGTGCCTTGTCTTTGCTCTGCGTTCCTCTCAAGGGTAAATTTGTCCTCTAACTCTAACTATAGATACGTTTTATCTCAATTGAATTGACACCGTTCTGAACGCCACGTGTAAAAATCCTTTCAACAAATAGGTTTATTTTTATAAACGTCTCCAATATACGCTCGGGCGGTAGTCAATTTGAACAAATTTAAAAACGTTAGAATACGCAATACGACATTTAAAGGAGAGAAGAAAAAGATTTTCGTGAGAATTTTGGAATACAGGTCGTAAGGTTTTACGGACCGGATGGGATTCTAACTATTAAAACACATGTGCGTTATAAACACACTTGGGTATAAATAACAGAGACCCTGTAGTGTGGCAAGAATCTCGAGCATTTAAATTGAATTACAAAAAAACGTTCCCTTACTAAATTATAAATGTTGAGATTTATAATGCGACATTGAAATTTTTTTGCATTCCATCAAAATTCATTGAGTGTTGCGATTTTGTTTTAGTTGTGTAGCTTTCAATGCCAAAACCAAAGAGTATCTAACTCTTTGCCAAAACATAAGATTATCAAGTTGCCACTGTCGACCAGGTCAGTATTTTTGTAAATGTGCGCTGAGCCGCGTTCAGATGTATCATGTAATCAGTAAATGTCAGTGGAACATACAAGAATTACATATGTAAATGAGATGTTTAGAAGAATGGTTTGTAACAAACGTAATTTCCAGATGCGTTCATTTAATCCCTCATGATATTAGAAAAACATGCACACAAGTTGTGTTTTTTTGGGCTCGTAACTGATAGAAACCTTCTGTCTACTATAGTGGGTTACTTATAGGACAATTCGCACCCGGAAAATTCGCACCCGGACACATTTAGTTTAGTATAATTAAAGTTAAATAAATGATCCAAAACTACACTAAAAGAAGTACTCGTCGAAATAAAACCCAAGCAACTATACAACATTTTTCAGGGCTCCTATTTAGAATGTAATTTTGACAAAAGGGTGCTATGTCTAAATCAGCTGAGATTGTTACATAATTATAAAAATATCTGATAATGGATTCTTGGTAAATCGAAATGTATTTAACAGTGTACCTTGGTATTTCACCTTTCACATTTCCACCCTCACGCAGACCCGTGAAGTGGTACGTTGTCTTACCCGTTTCTTTAATATTTGCCACCCTTTAGCTTTGTAATGAGAAGTTGGTTAAAGCGGAGACAGATTTACTTGAACGCTCTTTTTCGTAGATTGCCCTTTGAAAGTATTCACAATATTTACGAGGTTTGTTATAACCGAACATTGAACATCACACGCTCGAAACCTATCCCATGACAATTTTTTCTTTGCTACTTTATGCTGGCTATTGTTGAACTGTTTGAAATCACTTTTGAGTAGTCCAAACATGATCTGTAAATATATTTGGTGGTGTGTCAGTTAACATCGGTACTCTGAACTTTGATATACTCTACTACGTAACGTTATAGCTATAGAACCACAAAAGTAAAGTGTTGTGTGCGTTTAGTGTAATTGATGTGCAGCTATTTCGCCAATGATTTCTTAAAGATGAAAAAGTTGGAATTGAACACGAACGTGCGTGACAAACGTTGTTTAACAAATGTAACACTTTGCGTTGCACGTATTCACAGACGTTTAAATGAGTATTAATGAAACAATACCTTGCCAAACTTCGTTACAATAAAGTTTCCTTCCTGAAATAAAACCTATAAAGCAAGCTGTGCAAGTTAAGCTAACTTTAACAAGTAAACTTTATAAATCGATTTATCTAAACGGATACTTGTTGATTTTTCTCCGTACGCTGGAATTTTATGAATCGAAAATTAAAATTATCCATTCTAGTATATTGGACACATAAATAATAATTGTGGGCAGTTGTGACCTAGACAGTTGGAATGTAACTCCATTATAATGGGAATACGATCGAGTTACACACAAGGCTACTTGTCTTTCTTACGTTACATTTCTTTGTGAAGAAAAAAATCAATTCGTAACTACAGTTAGGTCAGTGTATTAACGTTTCTTTAATTATGCAACAGATCATATTGTACCTACTTATTTCATTACAACTTGTTTGTGAAATGGCATTAAGGCTAAATAATTCGCGCGCGGTGAAAATTTCTAAAACAATTGAATTCGTTTAACTTGTATAACAAACGACCGTTTATATACTTAGCTTCCTTAATGAGCTGCAGCTTACGCAACTATGTTACTCAAAACTGCAATGTTCAATAATAAAAAAAAACAGTAGGTAAGAAAGGTGTGTCATAGTTGTTATGAAACTGGCGAAAGATATTAAATACATAATATCTTTTTTGATAACGAAAATCGTCTTTTGTAAGGTACTCAACTACTACTAGAAATTTGGTGTCACAATTTCCGTAAATCGTTCCTTCTATAATTTTTAATCGCACATCATTGTTACATGTTGCTAATACAGGGTGTAATATTTTTCATTTTTTGTATGAGGATCTCGCTTTAAGAGTTACAAAGATCGGTTAAATGAGGGAAGGTAGTGCAGTTTTCCAAGAGTAATTCATCTGTGTTTTCAGATTTTTGATGCGACGCCGACGTTCAGTTTTTCCAATATGGCCGAAAAACCAAAAAAATGTTCAAACAAAATTACCTTAATTTTTGGTTTATAATTTGAAAATAACGGGAAAAATATTTTCTCATTTACATACTGTTTCTGAGATAATGCATCAAACCTTCGATTTTCAAATGGAACCCTATGCCAATTTTTATACCAATGAAAAGGAGCAATTTTTTGTTAGTTTTCATACAAAAGTTTATTTTTCTATCTCAATTTAAAGTTGTAAAAAAATAAAATACATACATACATACAAAAAATAAAAAATGTTACACCTTGTATAACCATATTAAATAAAGAATATACCTTTCACTCAACGATATAACTAAATGTTAAGGAAGGCGTAATAGGTCCTTAGAATTTTTATAAATATTGAAAAGTTAAAAATTCAATCGCCAGATGTAAGTTTGTCACGAAAGTATGGGCAATTTTGTCGTATCGATGGCGGTTGATTAAAATTCAATGCCACTGAAACCAAAGTTTTAATTCAGAGCAAATTAATTGTAATTCGAAGAAACTCAATTCAAATTCAAATTCAAAGGGAAAAAAATAATTAAAAGAAAATCTGTTATTAGGATGCATGGGAAATTAATTGTGATTCAGAGAATTTAATTTAAAGAAAGCACAGAGGAAAGTAATTATAATTTAATGTAATCAATTTGTAATCAAAGAAAGACAATTTCAGTTCAGAGAACATCATTTTGTAATTTAAAGAAATTTTTTTTGCGTTTTAGAGAACAGTATTTGTAATTCAATGGAAGTCAATTCTAATACAGGAAAAATCACTTATAATTCAAAGAAAATTATCTACTTTTTCAGAAAATCTATTTTAATTCAGGGCAAAAATTCAATGAAGATTACTTGTAATTCAGTGAAGTTCAATTGTAATTGAAAGGACGCAACTGTTGCTGAGTGAGAGAATACGCCCCCCCCCCCCCCCAAACCCCATTTTGTGTACTTGCCTTCTTGTTCCACCCCATATGCCACTATGGCTATTTCCGTAACAGTTTCTGTTCTTCCAGTACTCGGTTGACTTCTAGACTTGTATTTGACTATTCGAAGGTGATTCTCCAAAATTTCATTTCCCACCGGCTTCCTTGACTTAGATGGACATTCTCCGTGGTTTTCGTTTACCGACTCCTTATAGGTATAAGATCCAGTTGGTTCTCCTTGGGCTGCTGTACGTTTCTCGGGAAGCAATTTTTGGTTTGATACTCATACAATATATAGTACTACAGTCTTTGACAAATGTAATGTCCCTCGGAAACATCTTTAATCATTTTACTCACCCATTTTTTACTAGCTCCAAGTAGAGGCCCTTCTGCAGGTTCCTTTATCTCTATCTGCTCGCCCGTGACGTCTTCACGGTTGCTTTCGATGACTGTTGGTTTCTAAATGGGCTTGAAGGTTACTCCATAGGAATTTAGGAAGTAGGAGTCCTTGGTTGTGACTGTGAGAGGAGTCGATTCCATTGAGGATATAAATCTTTGTTTTCTCTTTGGTAAGCATTTCTTCCAAATTTTGATGGACAAATGCCATGAAAAACTTAGTAGTAGTGACATCGCTGGAGGGCTTTTTGGTTATTGTACTAGCTCCATTTTTAAAAGGTTTTCTTACCTCTCGGAGACAGAGCTGCTTCGGTTTCCACATCTGAGCCGAACACATTTACACAGTCTGCCACGCATCCTACGGTCTGGATCTACCTAAAAACCTTGTAAATTGGTTTTTTTAGTTATCTCCTCTAGTTCCAGTACGCACTGAACTAACCTGAGCACTCCGAAGTGAGTATATTGTCTGTTAGCATCGTTGATCTAGATCAAGTATGTGTTGACTATATAGACTAGACACTCGTACAAACTCTTGCACACGATACAATATTTTCAACCAATGCTCGATTTCTTGGACGTACCGCAACCGTAAATCAGTAATATTTCTTCTCTCTAAAATCTATGGAAACTGGGTACATACAACTGCAAAACGTGTATTTTATGTGAATCGAAGCTAAAGACGAAATTAAAAATAAGACTTCTTTGAATTTGAATCCAAAAAGTAGTTTTAAATAATAATATACATCGTTTGCTGGCGGTTTCATTTAAAAGGGTAAAATTATATGGTTGCACAATTACGAAGTAGAAACTTAACATGTGATTAATTTAATTGAATGAATTATATTCATAAGTCTAGCATCCCACAAGTGCATTTCCTTTGGTCTGCACCGTTTAAAGCTAAATTTAGACGTGCACATTTATGTGTTACGTGTCAAGGTTGTAAAGAACTAGAAGCTGAAAGTTTTTCTTTTTTTCACATCGATAGAAAATCGCCTGTTACTTATGCAGCACATATCTCCCATAATCAGCCGTTTGTAAAAACCACGCTATGCGGATAGTCTAAAATTAAGTTTTCTCGACCGGGTAAAGTTGCATGTTAAATATTGGTTATTGCCTTGTACGAAATTAATAGTTAATGACCGCACCATTAACTTAGTTATTATATGCTGAATTTATTAGCATATATTTACAACGATAAATGACCTACACCAACATTCCTTTACTTAAGGAATGTTTTACTTCCGAACGAAATTTTCTTAACGCGTTAAATACTTTTTTGCCTCTTTGATTCTTTATTTCCACATCGTAAATAATTCAAAGTGACGCATGGTGGAAATTATTTCACAATGTTTTGGCATGTCCATTAATTTGCCATCACTGATTTAATTAAGCCATCCACGACTTGGTAGAATCTTGACACCTAAACATTCTCGTTGTCAATGTATTTTTCACATTCATGTTGCTTTGTAAATTGTATGGCACTCGTTTTTTTATATTTGTATATTTTGCTGTTGTAGGTATTATTTCTGTTATTTATTCTAATTAATATTTTGAAACCGTATCGACTGTTTAAGTCGTTAACAGAGTCAGTCAGGTACTTGGTGTCTACGGATACCTTTTCTTTTCTGTTTTCTTCCCTCACAATCGCATCCTTGATAGTCTTTGTATTTGTTTCTTTCTGTGTCTTTAATATTTCTGTACTCTTATGCTTATCTGGCTGACATCGTCTCTATCGTCCAGGCATCGTGTTGTGTCATCGGTCGCAAGTTTTTATATTATCTTAGTTTGTTAACTTTTTCAAAGGACATCTTCTCTTCACCATAGATTCCAAATACATCTGTTTAATATAGCTGCTAGACAGTGCTATCTCCTCATTAGTGTTATTTACACTTTTTCTATCTGCCCTAAACGTGTTGGTGGTTAAGAGGAAAAGGTGTTTTCCCTTCATAGAGGGGATGTCTCGCTTCTTCGCTAGCGCCTGCACCTTCAAGACTTACTTGATGCTTGTCTATTTTGAGTTTCGCTCCTTATTCCTTTTCCTCCGCCCTGAATGCCCAAGGAGTGCATTCAGTAGCTCTCTATGAGCGGTAAACGCTCACAGCATAAAAAAGCGCCTCGGAATAGGACGAATATGTCAACCACAAACATGGCTCGAACAAGGTACACGAATGATGACATGAATAGAAATCAGGCAGGGATAATGACCCACCAGGAGGAAAATAAACAGAAATGGAGCAAAACAATTCTCAAATGTGCATGTTGTATCACTTAATCGTGGAATGAGAATAGAAACATAAGATAGGTAGGTATATGCTCCGTCTCGGAAAGCAAGCGAAACGGGCAAGGCAGTGCGAGACATTCCGAATATACACACAAATATAGTGGGAAAAAGAAACAACAGACCAAGCTGCGGTGTAGGATTACTTTAGAGTAGGTACATATATGTTAAAATACGTCCAGATACAAGCAGTTGTTATAGTTGTTGCTATGAGATATGTTGTTAATAGTCAATAAATTACATTTTCACTAATAATTACATCTTGTGAATGATTCACTGCGTTTTTATAACCCTGCTCACAGGTTATGAGGCCCAGAGTTGCGAAAACAAGTGTATCATTTTGCATTGGTTGTAAAGTTGAAATTGTTTAATTGAGTTCTGAATCTGAAATAAAAATTCAGGAAAGTGACTGAACAGTGACACTGACAGTTTTTTTGAAAGTTAACTGATAAAAGAGGTAAAAGTTCTTGGAAGAAATGGCATCGGGAAGTGATGGTCATTTGACAACTATCGAAAAGTTGCGAGGAAGCGAAAATTACCATACATGGGCTTTTTCCATGAAAAGTTTGTTGGAACTGAACAGTTTAGAGCAATGTATCGTCGAAGGCGCTGTAGAAGATGCTGATAAGAATCGGAAAGCAAAAGCGAGAATTGCGTTAAGTTTAGATACATCAATATTTGTTCATGTTCAAGGTGTTACAACAGCGGCCGAAATGTGGGAAATTCTTCGAAAATTGTACGAAGATAAAGGTCTTGCAAGGCGTATTGCACTTTTAAGAAAACTAATTTCCACTCAACTGGAGAGTTGTTTATCGATGTCAGAGTATGTCAGTGAAATTATTGGAACCGCCAATAAATTAGATGGAATTGGTTTCCATGTAAATGAAGAATGGTTAGGTTCAATATTACTGGCAGGGTTACCTAACGATTTTAAGCCGATGATTATGGGATTAGAGAGCAGTGGAACGGCACGTAGAATTTGGGACTGGTGAAAAAGTAAAGAAATTTTCTAATTTGAATAAGATAAAATGCTATACGTGTGGTAAGAAAGGTCATAAAGCAAGTCAGTGTTTTAAGTCGACTGAGAAGTTACCTGAAAAGACAAAGTCAGAAAAAGAGGCATTGTCAGCAGTACTTTTATCGAAAAATGGTGTTCATGATAGTAATGTTTGGTATATCGACAGTGGTGCGTCACAACACATGACTCCACATGAAGATTGGCTGGAAAATGTGAAAACCTCATCGGTAAGCGACATTTTAACAGCAAATGATGAGAAGTTGAAAGTTTGTGGAAAAGGAGATTTGACACTGAAAGTACAAGGTAAAGAATTTGATGTTAAAAATGTACTGTGTGTACCAGGATTAAACACAAATTTGCTATCAGTTGCGCAGATGGTTAAAAACAAAAACAGAGTGATATTTGACGAAAATGATTGCACCGTGTATAACCAAAATCAAGAAAAGATTGTTCAGGTAGGGCCTGGTGATGGTGTTTATAAAATACAATCTGAAAGTGTTAATTGTGTTATGAGCACTAGGGTCAGTAATGGTATTTATTTATGGCACAAGCGGTTTGGACATTTGAATGGTGTTGATTTATGCAAGATGCGAGATGGAGTTGTTGAAGGTTTGACATTTACAGGAAATGCTGACATATTGAAAAATTGTGAAGTTTGTAAAGAAGGAAAACAATGTAGATTGCCTTTTAAGTCGAGTGAAAATCGAGCTGAGAAACTTCTTGATTTGGTTCATTCAGATCTATGTGGTCCAATGGAGACTGTATCCATTGGTGGAAGCAGGTATTTTTTGAGTTTCATAGATGACTATTCAAGAAAGATATATGTCTATTTTCTGCATTCAAAGTCAGAAGTGTTTGAGAAATTCAAAGAATTTAAGAATCATGTTGAAGTGCAAACCGAAAGAAAAATAAAAAGTATTCGAACGGATAATGGAATAGAATACTGCAATGGAGATTTTAAAAATTATCTGAAAAATTGTGGCATTCAGCATCAAACCTCAAACATTTATACGCCGCAACAAAATGGTGTTGCTGAAAGAGCAAATCGAACATTAATGGAAAGAGCTAGATGTATGATTTTTGAAGCGAAATTGGATAAATCATATTGGGCTGAAGCCATCAACATGGCTGCGTATATTATTAATCGTTCGATCAGTTCTGTATTGAAGACACAAACACCAGAAGAAATATGGTCTGGTAAAAAGGTCGATGTAAGCAATCTGAGAATTTTTGGTTCAGAAGTAATGGTTCACATTAATAAACAGAAAAGAACAAAATGGGACAAGAAATCTGTTAAGATGTTATTTGTAGGTTTCAGTGAGGGCGTAAAAGGATATAGATGTATTGATTCTAAATCCAAGAAGCTCATCACAAGTCGAGATGTTTATTTTTTAGAATCAGATAGTAAAAGAGAAGATACGTTGGTTATACGAGAAGATTTAGATTCTATGAGAGAAAATGTAGCAGAAGAACGACAAATTGAAGAACATGTTGATACAGAAAGAGAAGAAATTGCTTCTCAGCAAAATGAATTGGATGAATCTATAATTGAATTTGAGAATATTCAAGAAGTACCTGAGGTTTTACGCCGTTCTTTACGTGAACGAAAACCTAAAAATTTTGATGACTATGTAACATATGTTGCCAAAGAAGAAACTGAAATTGATGATAATGATCCAATAACTATTGAGGATGCCATGAACGAAAACGATGCTATGAAATGGAAGATAGCTATGGATGAAGAAATGAGTTCTTTAAAAGAGAATCAGACCTGGACTTTGGTAAAACTTCCAGCTAATCGGAAGGCAATTAAATGTAAATGGGTTTACAAAAGAAAACGTGATAGCAGACATTTTGACCAAAGCTGTTTCTGGACCGAAAATGAAGCTTTGCTGTAATTCTATGGGCATTAATTATTAAAAAGTCATCCAGTTTTTAATATGTATGTTTTGTATTTTTAATAATTAATGAGTGAGGGTGTTAAAATACGTCCAGATACAAGCAGTTGTTATAGTTGTTGCTATGAGATATGTTGTTAATAGTCAATAAATTACATTTTCACTAATTACATCTTGTGAATGATTCACTGCGTTTTTATTACCCTGCTCACAATATAATCATCTGACTGGTCAATATCTAAAGAAAAGATTATGACATTTTACTAACAGTTTTACAGACAAAAATCCAAATCCAATCCAATCCAATCAGCTCTTAATACTAGGAGATCTGAATAGACATATAGGAAATGACGATGATGTGAAACAACGCTTTAACTACAACTTCTATGCGAAAAATGAACTCTGAATAGTATTTGATCACAAATTACAATAATTGAAGATAACCTGAGCAAATTTCAGAGATTAATCATCTACGAATGATGATATACCTACTATCGAATAAAATAATACACCCACTATACATACGCATCGTGGCAGCAGAAAATATTCGATCATTGTCTTGTTTTAGGCAAAATACGATGCAGAGGAAGAAGAAACCTCAAAGCAGCAGCTACGAGAAGATCAACATCGAGCTTATCAGCGTCCAAAACAAAAAGTAGTGGAAAATAAAATTTCCGTGGCAGACGGTATCGAAGCAGATTACAAAAATGAAGAATAATACAATGAATGCTGGCAGTAAGCGATCAAACCAGCAAAAAGATGCCTACCAATGCTTAAGTTTTGAAAGTCACTGTCTTTGTTACAATGTTTTGAAATTTCAAAACGTGATTTCTTATCAGCATATCAGTGATGTCTTCCAGGATAATATTCTATAAATTAGTTTTCAAATTTCTTTTGGTTGCTAGACATCCATTACACAAGTTCTTACAATTAATGACACCTTAATTAATTGTACAAGATTATAATTGTTCAATAGAAGTGGAAATGAAGTTAATTTTAAAGACATAATGTGAGGGAAATTTTTACTAAACGTAAATAGTTCCAAAAATTCATAGATTTATTTTCTTAACTAGGTATGGTTTGTGTCGTGTAAGAGGTTCATTTAAATGAACAATTATTCTCTAATGTTGAATTTAAGCCATTTCAAATATTTGTAGACCTTTAAATGTGTCTGCGGTTGGTCGTCTCCGCATCCATAGGTTGATGATATACCCTCAATAAACCATCGATGTTTTTTTGAAACCATCACTGGTCCACCCTCATCTCCCTCGCACGTTACGTCGGTGGAGTTTTTGAAATCTTCAGTACAAATATGATAGGTTGTTAGGGGATTTATGAAACTGAGTAATTTGAGCTTTTCTTTGCACACTTCAATCGAAATTAGGGTAGTTCGAATTTTTTTTTTAACAGTCGTGCTCCCCATTCCGTGTTCATTAGAACCAAAGCCAGTTGTAAATAACGTATCACCGTAATTACCGAGGTCTTTTTCAGATCTTGGTAGGCAAATTGGCCGTACGTAATCTAAACGGAATTAATTAATAAATCGTTGTAAAATTAGGGGGGTCACCTGTAAAATACACCTTCTTGCTTAACCTCAGAAGTGCAATATCATTGATGAAAGTGAACCTGTTGTAGAAAGGATGAACTATTTCTTCCTCTACCTCATACTCTTGTACATCACTGCAATCGTACAAATCGAACTGGTTCAATTGAATACAATCGCTCACATTTTTGATATTGTAATCGCCAAGTCGTACAATAATCCTATAATGGACGTATTAATGCTCGAGGTTACCAAGTAGAATACTCACTTATCGTCCGTATAAAACTTGTGAATGCATTGTCCGGAAGTGAGAACGTACCGTTGTGTTACCAACGTGCCTCCACAAACTGGATCTTTTTGATCGGAAAACGTTGCATTTACGATTACAGCTAACCATGGAAATTCATCGACCGATATTTGATCATTAGGAGAAAAATAATCGTCTCGATGCTGCAAGCCGCAGTAATCAAAATTTGAAATTTGCGAATTTTGATCTTCCCTTTGAGAGGGAATTGTAAAATTGGGCTCAAGTCCGCAACACACTTTCAACGTATAGGTGTCACTGTCGGAATCGTCGTCTGGGTATTCACATACGAATTCCCTTAAAGCGTCCACGTCTTTGGGGGAGGCATTTGCGAACGCATTGTTCAGTTTATAACAATCGCTGAGATGGACACATTCCCCCGTTTCGTTGTAAGATGTGCTACATCGCTCTAAATGATAAAAGCGTCAGCGTATCATGTAGATAAGATTAACTTACCTCCACCCATCGCTTCTTGGATCCATTGAAAGAAATTTGATACACGAGTGTGGATCCGTGTACTTTCACCTTGAGACTCAAATCCTTGTAGGTACCATCGATCGTTATGTTGTGACATTAGTGGGTACCCAATTACGTGATCTTCGTCCAGTTTTTTATCCGATGTAGTGCAAATCTCATAGATCGAGTAGTTCTTATTGCATTCTTCATTTGGAACATATTCCGATCTGTACGCTCGTTTAGTAGAAACATCACTTTTTTGAAAGGTTCTGTTCCAACCTGCCGTATACAAATCTTGGGCCAATTTTAGATGCTCGCAAGCTATTGGAAGGCAGATCGGTTGAATGTAGTCTGTAAGTATCACCGCTATGTAAAAATGTAAAGTTAGTAGGGGATCGTACCTGAAAAAATAACACTTCTGCTTAATCTTAGTATCGCTATATCATTAAGCTTGGTTTCGGCGTCATAAAAGGGATGAAGGGTAAATGCTTCGATTTCGTAGTTCTCGAATGTGTGGCATCGTGTTTCCTTACATCCCGTAGTCCTCTCGATTCTAACAACTGAAAAGGTAACATTATTAGCTGATGCAACTTTGGAAGAAACCTACTCACAGAAGTTGGGATCCTTTAATAAAATGGTACGGTGACATTGTGTCGAATAAAGAACATATCGTCTATTAATAAGGGCGCCGGTACAACCGACTTTTTCAACCCTATCTTTCTTATCATCTTTATTATTTACAGTCAATATTTTAACCAACCAGGGAAAATCTTGCAAACCGATGGTACCATTATAAGCGATCGGATCTTTAGTAATTCCGCAAGTCTTCGAATTTGTCAATCGCGTTCTATTATTCTCGACGCCATCTCCTTCATTTTCAAATACCAAAAAATCATTCGGCAGACGGCAACACACTTTCAATCCCGAAACGCCATTCGAACACATAAACTTTTTTAGCGACTCGTCTAGTCCATATTTTGGATTCGTGAATGACCACAAAAGTGAAGAACAGGACCTTATGTGAACGCAATCACCTGATTGCCCGGTCGGGGTTGTACATGACTCTAAAAGAATATCAATTAAAAACAGAAATTGAAGAATTAAAATGGCTTACCCCCAAATACACCTACACCAACACATAGGGTGTAAACCAGCAAAGCTTGATACATTTTTAACCTATTGGAGAAAACCTGTTGTGTACCTGCCGTATACTAACTAACTGATGTGACGTCACCTTAATTACTTGTAAAATCCACTTTAAATGATTCTTCATTAAACCACATTATTTCGGCTGATAATTAATTATTGTCACTAAATTGTTATCGCAATGAGCGTCGGCTAATAAATAAAACAAACTTTCTTTGCCTTAACCCAAAGTGAAATAGCAAAAAAATACACAAAAAGTAAATTAATTAAGGTAAAATTCGCATACATTAAACACTACGAATGCTAAAGAATTTCTTTTATTCGTTACTTAATCTACTACTTACAGCAGATTTTGAAATTCGAATGTTGTCTTCGATACCAACATTTATCTTCATCTTGAAGAAATGATCACCTTATAAAGTCGAGAAAAGTGGAGAGTTGACTAAATCTATCGTCACGGTACCGTTAAAGTGCAAAACCGTGTTGTTACTTTACATCTTCAATCTAGATTTCTAGAATTTCCACTTACTAAGGAACATTGAATTTTGTATCATTAATTCGAATATGGAGGATACGGAAGTTGTCGCTAAGGGGATGGTTGTGGTCCAAAAAGGAATTTTGACTCTTCAACTCTTTTATAATTTAAAATTCTCAACTTCTAGTTTCTAGATTTCAGTCTCAAACCTTTACCTTCAAAATTCAAATATTATAGCTTCAATTTTAAATTTACAATCTTGAAACTCGAGTTTTGAACCTCTTCGGTTTTTAATACTGAATGTCCAATTTTAAGTCTCGAGTCTCAGCCATTTAAGTAGTTATTACCCCAAAATTGAAAAGTAACAGACAACTTTATAAACCTAAATCCAGTAAAGAGAAAAACGTGTCCATAAATAGGTACAACTGAACAAATCTTGTATATTTTCGAGGAAACCAATCAGTAACTTAAAAAAGTACATTTCGAACTTTATTTAATGAAAATATAAGTTATGCCCGCCATTCTAATATTCTGTACTACATATTTTGGCTCTTTTTAACAATAGGAAAACATTACATAGTCCCCCCGGTTTATGGTATCATTTCAAATATGTATAACCTATTCTCATACATTGTTTAATAAACCTATGATTAGCGAGCAGTTCAAAAAATATTTGGCAGGCATAAGATCAAAATGACCGTTACGTCATTAGCGAATTTCGAAAAATGTTTTACTCGCTCACTTGTGACGGCTTTAGTTAAACAAAGATTACACCGTCTCTGTTCTTCAATTTGTAGAATAATGCCTATATGTTGCTAATATTTTTTAATTTCGTATAACTCGAGGTATAACTTTTATGTGATCACGCGATTCAAAATTGTTTCATTTTACGTGAATCACTGCCATCAGGTCACTTCAACTTAACGTTCTTTGTTAAACGGGAAGGTAACCAGTTTTTATAAACCTTGATAACGATAAACGAAGTTCTGATGTTACCGATCAGTACATTGACGAGGACGACTTTTGTGGCGGTTGGAAGTGTAGTTAAATTAATTTCGAAATTGTTCTTTAGTATCGCGTTCGCGTTTTTGAATTTAAAAATCTGTGTCCGTGCAATTACTAATTATATCGCAAACGTTGTTTAAAGAAAGTGTTGGACCTAGGAAAACAGATAACATTAAGTATAAGTTAGTGCTACAAAAATTTTCCTGGACTGGCGAATTTGTACCTATCGTTTTTCATTGCAGACGAAACAGTGGCGCAAGGTGAGTCATCTTCATGCTCTTATATTTCTTTAATTGCTCGTTATGTTGGGTTCATGACAATGAGTCCAAATATTATTGTGCTTATATTGAAAATAATTTATAAAAAGTTCGTATATGTTACATTAAAATGATATTTGAATATGTTGGCAAACTTCATATTTTAATATTACAGGTAACACAATGACACAAAATAGATTAAGTTTGTGTGTGCATTCGTCAATCCCTCATATTCCACTTCTATGGTTTTGAACTGTTCTGAAAGGCTTTTTCAACAGCAATGAAACAATTTACATGCCACATCTTTCGAGAAAATGGCTGCAAAATTTGTACTTATTTCAAATAGTAACATTTTATTGAACTATTGATCGTAATATTTAAAAGGGTTTCCTTTTTTACAACTACAGGTAGATACTTTGCAGATACTTTGTACTTAGATCAGAACATTTATATGATTACATATTACCACCCACCTCATGCAGTATAGTACCGTAATTTTTTGGTATTACAAAGTTATGGGGTTCTACTGGTCGTACGGAGAAAGATTGCCCCAAGGTCGGATGCGCACTCGTATAATTGTAAATTTTCCAAGCATGGCAATCATATGATACCAGTGGTGTCGCCGCTAAATTCCGTTTAATTAGTAACATTTGGCTTGAATATTAAAAAAAAAATGATTTTTGTCTTAAATGAGTATATGTGATTTAATTTTACATGTACACGTATTTTTTCTTACTTGTTACTAAAATATAAATTTAAAAACACTGCGAGTTTTATTTCCTCATAAAAAGCAACGCCAGTGTTAAACGTGGAAAAAGCAGTTTACATGCCGATCGCTTCCGAATACACGAAGTTCACCTGCGCACCCGAAGCAATCTTTCTCCGTACGACCAGTATAAATCTTCTAAGGGTTCAGGCATTCAAGTCTTGTGATCTTGCCCCTGCTCCCAGTCCATCTTCCAGAAACATTTCATCTAGGAACTACGGGGTTTCGTCATAATATCGGTCGTTTTCCATAATTTCGATTCGCAATGGATTAATAGCATTTAATTTTCGTGGTAAGAAAAATGGCTCAATTGTATCCTCAAATCCTCCCGTTCTCCCACACTTTTACTAATCGAATTCCGAAAAAATCTAAACCCATGCACCCCCCAGCCCGCCAGGCATTTCTGTGTATAACATGTTTGCTTATTACTTATTGCTTAGTAGGTATTATCGTTGAAACCTCATCCCCTTAGCGGCTTCACCCATTTTCTCTTTTTTTATTGACTACTAGAACAGTGCATTTCCAAACATCTCTCTGCGCATCATTTACTTAAATTATTAACACCAACCTTACAAGAATTTTGCCTTAATTACGCTCATTGGAAAAATTATGCATGGCATCGGAGAACTGTTTCGGCACGTTTTAGAACAGCACGAGCACATTCAAGCACAATTTTTATTTTTTTGATTGAAGAACAAAGCCATTCTGGTTAAAAAGCGTTTTTTTTCGATTTTGGTTTTCAGTTTTCAGTTAGGGAAAAACAAAATACGCTACATCATAATGTGCACAAAGTTTAATTTTGAAGAACACAGTTAGTAGTCCATGGTAACGAAAAATAAAATAAATTTATGTCTAAATTTATTTAAAAACTCATTTCAAAAAATGTATTGGTAATAGAAAAAGAGCATTAGAATATTTTTGAAATTATTTAAGGGAGTTTATTGAAAATTTTATTTTTTTAATAAAAAATAGCACCGCTGTTCTTGATGCTCGAAGCGAAGCGAAGGGTCGCCTTTACTTCATTAATAAGTAATCAGGTAATTACATTGATTCAAAAACTGAGCTAAAATGGAATATGAATTTCCACGATGAATCAATGGAATGCCAGTTTTATACTGTCATTGGTGATTGAAAAAAAATACATTTATACCAACTTGTAGGAAAAGGACGCGTCCGATAAATTTTTCTTTCAGGACAGTTTCAAAGTTTTCATTTAATTTAGCGTAATAGTAAATTGCATCCATACTGTTTAAGGACGCCTGAATTTACAAATGAATCTGAAAATTGGCGTTTATTTAAATTATACATATATTTTTAAGACTTATTTGTACCGAAATGAATCACTCATAAGAATTACATTTTACATAAATATATTCCCCACATAAAGAACATTAATTTACTAGTCATACTTGACCATAAATAGTTTGATAACTTTCTAAGTAAACGTGCTACGATCTCGAATTTTCGAATTGGTTCCATCTGTCGCTTTTGAGTAAGGGCAACCTATTCCCTTTTCACACTTCTCACACCAAATATTTTCATTAAAATTTGTCATTGTCGACGATTGCGAATTTCTAAAATGACGCCTTCTAATTATGCGAAATCAATTATAGGACCAAAAATAATCGGTTAACTAAGCGAAAATACCTATCCGTGGTATATGACTCATTCAACCCTCCAGGAAAGAGACGGTTAGTCACGCTTTTGTTGCTTTTGTGCGGGGGGATGAGTTAAAAGTTCGATTGATTTTGGGATAAAAAGCCATAGAGCATCTAAATCTTAAATTACTTATTTAATCTCACCTTTAGAACGTTTCATCTTTATACTGCTATACAGAGAAAATCTTTTTCGCATTTCAGAAAAATTTCCAATAGGTTATCGAGGTTTAATTTCCCGCAGTAAATAAAGAGAGGGAGAGATATGAAAAATTATGAGCTGGGTTTTTTTCTACAAATTGGTGTTTATTCTTGCTTTAGTAAGCAATATAAAGAGGAATTTTTGTGTATAATGCGTCGTAGTAAATTACTTTTTGGGGACTTTTTATATCTCACAAATTCCAGTAAAAAAATAAATGATTGCTATTTTACTATAAATAATTTTATTTGATCGATTCCGGAATATAAGCTCGCCGAAAAAAGAGGTGTAAAAATTTATGCGAATTTTGATATATGCGGTGCGAAACTTTTTCGCGATTTAAATAAAATATATACATACATAAACCTTATTTCCGTTATAGCAGAATTAATTCATCAAAATCAAAAAGTCATAGTTCGAATGTTAATCCTGCTTCGATTCAAACTTACCTACTACTCGTATCAGAGTAAAAAGTCTAGTTACCTGACTTTGAAGAGTTATTTTATAAAATTGTTGTGGCGGGTGTTGATAAAATTTTTACCACGTGAACGTGGCAATCGATGAATATTGTTGTCATGATATGTACATTTAGTGACAGAGTAGTCCTGGTGCTTCAATGCCCATTCATAGCACAACACAGTGAACACTTAGAGTTAGCCTTATGACCGCATTTTCAGCACCTTCCTTCCGTCGTGATTGTATAAATTTAGTTTTGAAATGGAAATATGCATTGAAACATCATCAACTTGTTATAATCATTGACTTCCATCAATTGTTTGTAAATATGGCGAACAGTAGTTGTCCGTCATCCGATCCCTGGGGAACTTCATAAGTTGTAAAGAAGCGATCGGATTGTACTACATTACTACATAACTGTTTTATTGAAGCGTTCTAGCTAGCTAAGGTCGAATCAGCTTGACAGCTTGAATTTTACGAATTGTCTACGACTATGTAGCACTTGAGCAACGTACTGTACGCTGTACGAAAGCTTACTTGGATAAGCGTTTGTTTAGAAAACCAGGTCACTTTTATTGTAAAGCTGCATAAAATTGATACCTGATAATCGTAGGGGCTATCGTTTTTGAAAATAGGGCGGACGTTAGGGGTCTTCGATTTTAAGAATGAAACGTCGGAAGTTACATCTTTTAAAGTAAATAAAAATGTCATTCCATGAACGCAACACAAAATCATGAGCCATTTTTCGTACAAACCAAATGTGTCTTTTGCGATGGTTATGCAACTAATGTTTCACCTCTGCTCAACTTCAGTTACAATGAATTATTATCTAACAATGGACAATTTTATTTTGATAATTAATATCGTACCCATTCCAAAACTGTAGTGTTGCAACAGTAACAATAGTCCAGAAAAATTAGGTTTTAACCGGGAAATAAATTTTAGTGAAAGTAATTTTTGAGGAATAACCCGTGAAATCACGTGTCCGCTTCCTGGATTTTCGGCCCCTTGAATTTCTCGAATTCTGGAATGTTGCATTATAATCTTTGATTTTGAACGGATTGGGGGATGAAGCTCAACGAGATGTTAAATTTAAAAGGAAGATTAGTGTAGATACCGATAACCATTTTGAAAGCGGGCTAGCGGCAAAGAGGTCAAAAGATTAAAAATCTGATGAAACAAAAACCATTCGGATATATTGTAGTCTATGTCTTCTTCAATGTTGATCTCTCTGTTACCCTTGAGGTGGCGGGAGCGAGTTGCTCATACCTTCCTGAGTCTCTTCAAGTAGATAACGTAAATATAAGGATGGGTGATGGATTCGGTAATAATGAAATGTGCGGAACGAAGTACTGTTCCAATATTCGCCTTTTAGACTTGCGTCATACATACATACGTATGAAGGAAACCATTCATAATATAAATTAACAGTCGGCCATTGTGGGAATCGAACTCCACGACTTGTTGAACATGGTCACCACCAGATCAGTCCGTCGTCGCGTCGGTAGCTACAGAGAAAAATAGTTCTGAAGAAATAATAGTAGGATTACTTGGTTGTAGATTAATGAAGCGAAGTGGATCGACATGAGAACCAGCATAATAAATCTCGCCGTTCCATGTGGAAACCAAAGATGGGCAAGCCCAACGACATGGGATCCGATGGTGTTACCGACTTTCACTTTTTCTACGCTGTCCAATGTTACGCGTGAGACATCTTCAAGTGTGACGTTCGGACGGTGATCTCCTTTTGCATGTCGTAATAGGAATGAGACCTTGTGCTTCTGTACTTCAAAGTTATGTTGGAAATTTTCCTTGTTCTCTACTATACTTATACGTATGTGAGCAGTAGCATAGACTAAATACTCGTTACATTTGCCAGTATCTGATTGTTAATTTCTTTATCTTTTCCGTGCTTCCTCCAATACTACTGAAAATAGGAGCGTGCTCAACACACATCCCTGTTTGATTCTTGTCGTGTCACAAATTCCTTGGACTCTTAATTTGTTCTGTCCACCTTGTAATACTTTTCATACGTCTTTTCTTCACTTGATAGAGTTATATTCCTGTAATAATTATTGTAGTTTCTCTTATGCCCGTCCTATATGTTAGTAGGGTAATGTCCGTTTACCAGTCCTAATAGCTTATCATTTCCGTTTCTCACAAGTATTTTAACATTTTTGGAGTAATATTATCCTTGCCCTGTGCTCTACCTATTTTAATAATTCTTATTACCTACTGTAATTCTTCTGTTATGTGTTTTGCTGGTTCGTTAAAATAAATTGAATGCTATTTTAGTTTTGAGCCATTTTAATTTATAATTATGTAGTCTTAAAGTTTTTTTGTAGTTTGGTATTTCTTTTATTTGCCTTTTGTATTATGTATTTTATCTGTCCACCATTCGGTTCTTCTTATGTTACTATTAGCGATTTGCTATCATTATACTGTTCTCCATATTTGTATTTTTTGCTTTATCTCTGTGATGTAACGTATCCAGCAGCTTTGAATTTAAATTATTGCCTGGTAGTGAAACGGCACCGAAACTGGGACTGGAAGCGAAATGATAGAAAGAGGACGGAGCAAATAGGTAGAAAAGGAGTTTTTTCTCGCGAAAGGAAAGGCAGGCGTATGTATGAGTACCGTAGTCAAAAAACTTAACTATTTATTTTCTTTTGAGTCCTGAATTTTACCATATACTTCAATACTTGTACTATTCACTGTATTTCCTCTTTCATCAATTTAATTTTAACCGTTAAGGGCAATACTTTTTGAGTTAAATATTCCATTTGTGAATAAGCATTTAGTGTCCCTTAAAATCCCAAATTTAAATAAAGAAAGACTATGGCAAACAATCCCAAAAACGAATAATCCCCTAAAGGCCTTTACAATACTATTAAATTTTAACAGCTTTTCAGATGATAATTTACCGATTGTAATTAAAAGCCCGAGGCTTTGCCAACCGAACTACTGCAGTGGAAACTTCGCAAAATCGATCGCATTCCTATTTGCAACCAAATTATGAATGAAAGTATTCGCCGCCACTGTAGTTCTATCTTTAAAGTGATTTATTTAAAAAAAAAAGTGGCGACGGTAATAAAGAATGTCAACGCGATCGCGAGCGTCGTAAATATGCAGCCACTGCAGTGTCTCGCCATTAAAAAAGGAAAAACTATTTTTCCAGCTTTTACATTTTTACATAATTCTCCTTATTTGCATATCTTCAATGATGTCAAAATTTGCATTTCAAACAAACTTTAATATCATTAAAAATGGTTGATCAAAATTCATCACTCTTAATGCCTCATTAAGGGTACATTAACAGCGTGTCGCGCGTGTATTATAAACGCAAACCCTTTTTATATTATACCCTTCATGAAAAGAATACATCATTGAAATTTTTACAAATCCGTATCGTTGGACCATTTTCGTTTTTTTAAAGGCACTCGTCGGATTTTCCCCGCCGAGTTTCCTAAACTGAAATTAAAGTGATATTAAGCCTACGCGGGATGAAATCAAGTAAAGATATTATCTAACGAAATATAGCAGTTGGACGTTTCAGTTATTACTTTGTTAAACTCTCGTGGGAAATGCTAACGTACACCTGAAAGTCCTCAAACGGAATAACTAAACTTGATCATTATTTAATATGAACTTTTCTTTGAAATGTCGAGGAGGGAAAATTATGCATAAGCTTCGTTATTTGTTAATTAGCGTAATTCGTATTCTTTTGTGTTCGAAGATTCGGTATATCTCGTTAAAAGATGGATGTAACTATAGGTCTTTTGGGGATTATGCGTTACCCCTTCATTCATATGGATTTCTTTCCTTCAGATTCATTTCGACGATGGTGTCCGTCATTTGAAAGCGTGTAAAACCGAAATTAGATTTTTAATAAAATTAAAGGATAGGGTTTATGTTGTTTAAGGCCTTTGTTTCGGTTGAACATTCCAAAAATGTGGGTTATGATGACTATGAGTACGAGTCTTCAAAACTATTTACTCCGAACTGCACGATTTTTGAAAGATGCAAGACTGCAACAGAACAGAACAGAACGTTTTACAAACCATTTGTTCTGTTCGGTACAAAACTTGAAGGGAGAAGTCCAAGAGGTATAAGCTATAAGGATTATAGTACGTAACAATGTAATGTTGGGAGTTACCAAGCGTGTAAAAGTTTGGCCCCCCCTCCAGGATTGTTATCAATGACCCATTGAACAATATTAGAGGGGGGGGGGGGAAAGTTGAACGGCCGCCATCTTGTCCGCCATCTTGAAAATACCCGCGAACCTATTTTTGGCTATATCTTAGCAACCGTATGTCCAAATTGAACGTACGTAGACTCTAATTGCACAGTTTTGTATTCCTAAGATAAATTGTTATATAACCGAAATTGATAATCCAAGCGGATTTAATGTTTTTGGGCTTAAAAGCTTAAATTATGGAATATGTAAAAAAAACCCTAAAAAACATATCACTTTTATTTTATTATTATTAATCTTTTAGATCTCGCTTTTATGAATAAAATGCAAAAACAATCAACGAAATCCGAGCACTGGTTACCAAAATATACAAGAATTAGGAATAGGTAGCGCACCTCTGCTGAGCACAATAATTGGTAGTTACAGGTCAAATTAAAAATTTCATAAGTTTGCTCTCTACAAAATATGCGAATTACTACTAAATACATGCATTAATTAAGTGTAATCAATTTTTGAAGGTTTATGCCCCATTCGCGATTCCCTCGCCCCCATAAGAGTAATGATCGCCATGACATGAATCAGATCCGAAAAACCGTACCGGTGAATAAATCGAAAATACCCGAATTAATACAAATTTTATAAATTAATAATTTTTTTTGTGCCGCACCTTCTCGTTTATTTAATTAATTGATTTAATTTAGGCTTTTAGGAAGAAGAGGTGAACATCAAATGACAATTATTATACGGATTAATTTACACAAGGGCATTTGCAAAGAGCAGTGTAGTTTGCACGTCCATTGTTTGTCACACTTACGGGTTGTGACTCCACTTCCTCACTGAGAGGACGCTCTAAAAGTCTAAAAGGACGGGATTCAGTGCCTGGAAAAGGAACCCAGACACTGTAATTCAGGTCATCGTCCAAATGATGGAAAATCCATTCGCAGTGGTGAAATTTGGAGTCTACAAAGTTCAAAGCTTTGAAGCCTTTCTTTATTCAAGTTTATGGAGGCGGTGCAGAATCCATTAATCGACAACGAAAGTTAATATTCTGTCGCCGAAACAAAAGTTTACAAATGATGCACCCGACACAAGACGTTCTCCTATTATACTGCAAGAGAGCAGCTTACCAAGCTACCATTTGGAGCAGGGCACATAAGGCTGAGCTTCAAGCCCCACATCCAATTCAACATGGGTGGAAGAAACTCGATCACAGATTCCTTCCCGTGTGGATAACAATTCCGGAAGTCAGCCCCGCTTGCATTGAGATTCTTAAATGTGGTTACAAGCAGAATTGTGGAAACTGATGCAATTCAAGAAAAAAATCATTAAATTGCACTGCTCTTTGCAAATGTCTGCGAAAAGTGTTCCGTATAATAATACTTGTCATTTGATGGTCACCTCTTCTCCCTAAAAGCCTAAATTAAATTAATTAATTAATTAAAAAAACGACAAGGTGCGAAACGCATAAAACTTTTTAAAAATATATAAAAAATGATTCATTTATAAAATTTGTATTAATTCGGTTATTTTCGATTTATTCACCGGTACGGTTTTTCGGATCTGATTCATGTCATGGCGATCATTATTCTTATGAGGGCGAGTGAATCGCGAATGGGGCATAAGCCTTCAAAAATTGATGTATGTATTTAGTATTAATTCGCACATTTTGTAGAGAACAAACTTATGAAATTTTCAATTTGACCTGTAACTCCCAATTATTGTGTGCTGAGCAAAGGTGCGGTACCTATTCCTAAATCTTGTATATTTTGGTAACCAGTGCTCGGATTTCGTTGATTGTTTTTGCATTTTATTCATAAAAGCGAGATCTAAAAGATTAATAATAATAAAATAAAAAGTGATATGTTTTTTAGCGTTTTTTTTACATATTCCATAATTTAAGCTTTTAAGCCCAAAAACATTAAATCCGCTAGGATTATCAATTTCGGTTATATAACAATTTATCTTAGGAATACAAAACTGTGCAATTAGAGTCTACGCACGTTCGATTTGGACATACGGTTGCTAAGATATAGCCAAAAATAGGTTCGCGGGTATTTTCAAGATGGCGGACAAGATGACGGCCGTTCAACTTTCCCCCCCCTCTAATATTGTTCAGTGGGTCATTGATAACAATCCTGGAGGGGGGGGCAAACTTTTACACGCTTGGTAACTCCCAATGAAAATTATATGGAGATTGTTACGTACTATTAGGATGTCCCAACGATCTGGTGGTAGAAGATTACTATACCAATAACAGATTATTGTAGTGAACAAAGAGGAGCATCTTGTAAAAATGTTTTTGTATATAAGGTTATTCAAAAGTAAATCCCCAGTTTGAAATGGCCATTGCATTGCTAATTTGTGAAATTTTGAAAAAAATAAAAACACTATTTGGTTTGTAAAGAAACGGAGTTTCTTTTGATGGCGCAGCCTCTCACGTACATAATCCTGTAAAAACACTATTAAGAATCAGTAATCACATTTTGTGATCCTGTAATTAGTAGACATTTTCAAAACGGATGGCCTCCTAGGTTACCAGAACTTAATCCAGCTGACTGTTGGTTATGGGCTTACCTCAAAGAAAGGGTGTTTCTTAGTAGACCCACTACGCTTGAGGATTTGAAACAATCCATATCACATCGTTGGAAACATTCCATTGAATGAACTTCACAATCACAATGCAGTTCATGACATAGAAGAACGACCATATCTCACTGTCGAGACAAATTAAGGATAGGTTTTATTTATGAATAAAAACTGAGATTTATCACTTAATTTGTTTATTTAAACAAACAATATTTGCACAATAAGAACACTTGTCATTAGAGCACTAGTACAGCCATCTAGACTAGACTATTATATCAAAATTTTAACTCGACAGAACAGAATATAGGAGTGGTTATCTTTAATTTTTTCTTGTTTGGTCTTTATTAATAAACCCCGTTTCTTTACAAACAAAATGGTGTTTTTATTTTTTCAAAATTTCACAAAGTTAGCAAAACAATCGCCATTTTAAATTGGGAACTTACTTTTGAATAACTAACTAACTAAATAAAAAGACTAACGGTTTCGGATTTATCGACATTTTTTGTAAAAAAATGAGTCAATTAAGTCGATAAGCTTTACCCAATGCCATTTTTCCTAAATGGCACATCCTGTATTTTATTACAGATTGTAATAGCATTTTGTGTATATACTGGGTGCTGCAAAAAATGTATACACTTTAAACTATCGTAGATTTCCCGCTCTAAAATACGGTAATGATAATTTTTATTTTCAACAAGATGGTGCCCCGCCGCACTATCACAGGGACGTACGAGCTTACCTGGATCAAAATTTGTCGGGCCAGTGGATAGGACGCAGGGGGCCAATCGAGTTTCCAGCACTCCCTCCAGACCTTACACCACTGGATTTCTTCTTATGGGGCACAGTAAAAGATGAGGTGTACAAACGTAAACCACGTAACCTAGACATTCTATGGAATGAGATTCAAGCCGTGTGTAGAGAAATCTCATTGGACGTTTTGATACGATGTATAGAATCAGTGGTGACTCGTACTCGGAATTGTATTGATGCTGCAGGTCACCAATTTGAACAGTATTAACATTTGTTATTTACTGAAATTTAACTTTGTAGAACGGTAAATAAATTGTCTATGGAAGTTCAAAGTGTGTATACATTTTTTTGCAGCACCCAGTATATTCACTTTGCGCTACCTATTCTTAAGGGTTTTTGAATTATTTAGTGTTAAATTTGAAAATGGTAACTTGAAATGAAAACCTGATTTAATATGATCTATGCTTTTGGAAAGGCTGAAAGGAACTGTTTGTTATCATCTAGGATTTATGGATAAAGGTATCCTTTAAACGACCTGAAGCTCTTCAATTTCTATTATCCTTCCTTCTCTGGTCCATTCGTTAATGTTATCGACTTTAAAGTTCATCTATTTATCGATATTTCTCACACTGTTTTTGCATTGTTACTTCTGAGCATTTTCCTTTCTGCGTTCTTTCGATTCTTGAAGTGTTTCGTTTCTGCAGCGTACGTATTTTTGAATTTTTTTGTTCTTCCATATCGCATTATTTAGGCATCTTTAAATTTGTCTTTGGTTTTCATTTTGTGGTAGGCCGTGGTAGTAAACGTGTAAATCCCCCAAAAATAAAATAGCAGCCTATCTGGCTTAAATGTAATGATGAGAAGCCCCATATCCATGGCTGCTTCGAGAGTGAATGATAATCGTTTGTTCCTGTTCCTTTCAACGTCTATGTCCTCATTTTGGATTTTGACCCATCCACTATTACTTGAAATTAAGTTGAAACTGCGCCATTTCCAGGATTCACATTTTGATTTCACTGACATTCTGTTTTGGATCCTCATGGAAGGAAAGGATTGCAAAACATCTTATAGCGGTAACAGTTGTGTTTCGCTACATTCCTGTTATTGTTCCATTTATATGTATGTATATGAATCACAACGGTATAGTTTCCAATAGAACCGTTGTTTCTTCCACATATCCATATACTGCAACTGTTTTCGAACAAGGTTTCATCTTTAATGTTTATTTGATCGCGTTAAACGTTCGAATTTAGTTGTGCCTGACTCTTTTGTTTTCGTGCATTGCAAATAACCACGGAACAAAAGAGTTTCTCGTACTTATATTATACAAAATCTAAAATCCATTGGCTTTGTTTCATAATATCAGCAATTTATCGTTAAATATCAAACGCTTTACGGGAACGAGCTTTCATAATGTCGCATAAAACTTGATTCCTTCTCGTCGAGTTTTCACAGCAGGAAATTAACGTTTCCTTTTAGTCGTGTTTTATGTTATCAAACACATCTCTGACGTTACAAAATGTTATAAAATATACTTTTAGTATTGCGGATTTCGAATAATCTCCTTCTCTTTCGTACTTAATACGTTTTTGATGAAAGCTTCGCTGCTTTATTAACCGTCTCACTCTCTTTTAAACTTTTAATATTTACACATTCCGCTGTATATAGACGATGGCGTGCTATTGATGTTAGTCTTCTGACACGTTTATGAAAGATGAAACGATGGAGTTTATGCGGTTCACAAGAATAGTGCCCCTCGTTGGGCGACTTTTTATGCAGCTGACGCCCAACGTGCGAAGAAAATATATTTTTGTTGTAAGTACAGTCGTAGTCACCTAAGAAGGAGAGCGTGGCAATGCGCAAACGACGAATTTACGCTGCTTGTAAAATTGGCGCGCATATAAGTCAGTGTCGTTTCATGTTGTTTTTGTAGATGTATTTATTCATCACTAAATATGCACATTATAGTTATTTACATATGAGTACGGTAAATCAAGGTTTACGTTAACGAGTGAGATGTTTATTGCCGAAGCGTAGCTGAGGCAAGAATTTCGAAACGAGTAACGTAATCTGATTTAACGTACAAATAATGTAAAACATTTTATTTCATACTGGCCATTAAGAGTTTTTCTATTAACTTTATATAAAATTTGACGTTTTCAAAGTCATGTCACTTTATGTTGCTATGGCAACCTTTGTATTCGGGTACAAAATTTCTAGTACGGTAAAGTTTACCAGACTCGTATGAGTCTGCTAAAACACAGATTACTAGTCAGTATGAAATAAATGTTATTTATTGAATTATAATTACAGGATAATTACATATTTTAGTGATATCTGATATATAATCAAATTCGAATTAAGTTATTGAAAAAAATACACTTGTGGGAATGCCTTTATTATGCAAAATATGATACGCAACTGACTTGTATTTTTACAGTATTCGACTTTCCAAGTCATGAATCGGGTTGCGCCGGTTGCTCGCATTCTTAGGTGACTATGACTGTAAACAATTCTCTACTTTAGTAGAGACCTACATTTTTAATGTTGCATTAAGATTGGCAACACTTCATTTAGGCTGGTATTGACTCTCCATAATTTGTCCTATAACACTAGTAAAATACGTGAGGCAGAAAGATAGAACTAGTAAGCTAATGTCTGATTTATTCTTAAATGTGGACGGTTTGGCCAAGACAGGTCGGATCGGTGGTGGGCCACTTCCTCCTCCTCCAACCAGGTAAACTCCTGGGTTAAAAAGGTTATACACATATATACCGCGGTTGGAACTTTTACAGTGGCAGCATTGCTGTAGAGACGAGAAGCCTCGTGTCAGTTGGCGATCTAATGTGGCGTTTCTTTCTTAAGGGAGATCAGGAGTTCGGCTGCTACTTCCGTCGGTAAGTTGTACTGTATCGGTGTAGTGGATGCCATTTGGATTATATATTCTAAATGGGCGCATCTCCTTTTATTTTTTTCCTGTTAGCGTTCCCTCTTCGCCTGAATATGTTAGGGTTGGTTTTATCATTTTGATTTGCTTTCGATGATATATTTCTTGTTCATTTGTACACTTCCCCCTGCACTTTGCGGTTTCTTTTTCTACTTCTTTGTTCGTTTTTCCATCGCCTATTTTTGTGTCGTACGTTACGAGTGATGCTATGCTTGACGAACTTGTGGATCGACTCGTTCTGTTGTTTTCCCGGTTCTTGGTGCACCCCTTAGTTCAGATCAGTCTTGATAAAAGTGGAATTTGGGACACTAGTTGTGTATAGGACGGTACATGTTGCGGTTTGGTGTGCAACGAATGTATCGTTGATGAAAATCTTCAGTTTTACACCACAGGAACTCTCGACAGGTCCTTCAGTCCCCCATAGACTTTTCCTTTCGAATCGTACAGCAATCCTACAACCACATTAGTGTTCTATTGAATATCGAATGGAGTCGCCGTATCACTTTCCAAGTTGATTTCTCGGCTTTTTATTTGCAGGACACACGATATGGTTAATGAGGTCCAATGCTAGGCCTTGATGGGTGGTTAAATGTGGAAATTGGTATTCGCTTCCACTTGCGCATTGTTACGAGTATATTATCGGTCCAGAGCTGGGCACAAATTGTTAATACAGTGTGAGATTTGGATTAATTAAATCAATAGAAATATGGAGAAACGTATATTTTCAGTTAGGAATGAATTTGTACAGTAAGCGCAATGGAGTTGTTAGTAACTTTAAACAAAAGGGATCTTGGCCTCGTACATAGGTACATTTTACGCTTACATAATTGAACATTACAGTTAGAATTCCAGTTTTCATCATTAAACAGATAATTAGTAGTAAAAACAAGAACGTAGTGAATGCGGAGGTCCTTCATGCTAATTTGTATGGTACTGACAAAATAGCGTGAAGAGAAATGAGCGTTTAAACTTTAAACATAAGCAGCTTTGTAGTTCCGGTAATTATCCAACCGCTAGCTACATCGGGAACTCATAACAATAATATATCATCTAAAACTATATTATAACATCACTCAGGAAACCACACCGCTGAAACAATACGCCAAACTTTGCTCTGCTTTCATACGAGGTACAATTTCATAAATCAAAATTGAATTTGTAACAATGTGAAGGGTTATTTATTACCTTGTAAAACCGCATTATTGTTGGAATATGTTGAGGTTCTGACATTCTCTGTTGCTGTTAGAGGCTCCGTCAACGTAACAACATTTAATATAATTAGGCAGAAACAGAAAATATCGAATTTAGTTAACCCATTAAATCAAAACGAGCTTTAATCGAAAGACACCCTGTAAAAGGCGAAATTGAATTTATAAATTATGGAACATCAAAAGCTTGGGTCGTAATTTAGTTGAAAGCTACAAAAGCAAAAAAGTTATCCATAATTTTGTTAAAATCCCTATCTAAACTGAAACATTCTATTATACTTACTTAGTCAAAATTGAAAACACTTTACTCTCTCAAAATAAAGTAAAAAAAAGGAATTAACAAAATGTTTCCTTTGTTTCCGAACTTTAATACCGAGAAGATGTCTATAAAATGAATCTTAGAAGTTGAATAATTAGGTATTTTTTACTGTAGTTTTCGTATTGTGTTTATTGATGAGATGCTAATGTGAATTAGTATTGTGCACTGCTCCCTTGTAATTTTCCTCTTGCAGTGTGTCATTGTAAATATTCACTCTCGTCGAAGGAACATGAAGAAGGAATACGCCCCCTTCATTACCTAAAATGAGATTATCAAACTTTTCGATTACGATCCATTTAACGTACCAGCAAAAAGGTTCTCATGGTCAGTGGACTAAAGCCCCCGACTGTAAATTCGAGAGGCGTTCTTGTCCTCTGTATGACGAATCGAAGCATTTTTTGAAAGCGCAAGTCCTGCCCAACAAACTCAATTTCGTAGCAAGTATCGCCGATCGCCTGATATTCTTTGATTAACTCGCTCCCCCAGTAGCTTGTCATGAATTCCGATACAACCGCGGCCAAAACGATCGTTAACATTTGAACGCATTTAAAATTGAACTCTTGGATCTAAAAATTTCATTCGATAGAGTTCTCATTTCAAATGTAGGATGTATTTATTTTTGACTTCTCCTCGGGAGAATAAATAACATCGAAAATGTGCTACTTTCAATGAGAAATGGACCGCTAACATGAAATGGAAAAATAAGATAAAACCACAAAATCAATGGTATAAAGAGTAATATTACTAAGGCATAATTCCCTTGAGGGACATAGGGTAAGAAATACTTTACACGCAAAATTAATATATTTGTATATTCTTCCCAGTCTTTTCTTCTTTTTTCGCTTCTTCTAACACAGTTCCTCTCCACGTTGCTCTTGGTTTAGGTATTGATCCCTTTCCCTGTGGGTTCAATTGTAATACACAGCGACTGGGTTTATTTCTAAGTTTTTTCCAGCTCTGCTCTAGTCTTTTTCCGAGTTTGCTCTTGGCAATAGTTCTTCGTTTGGAGATTCGACCATCAGATTCCAAGTATATTCCTTAGACACGTATTCACAAGTACAATTTGAAATAAGATTCACAAGTACAATTTGAAATTTTTTCTTCCAAAGCCTCTGTTACCATCCATATGTTTCACAGCGATAAAGAAGAACTGATTTTATTATGGAGTTGTTTGGTTGAGTTGAGATCTTGCTTGATCGCCATATACAGACTGCTCAACGAAAAGCGCCCAGGAGTATAGCCACTTCAGTGGTGTTATAACTCTAACAAACCATATAGGTATATTATTAAATGGGACGGTCTTTGCTACAACTTGAAGAAAAAAATTGTGACGTCGAAAATTTTTTTTAATTGCACAATGTAATATTTTTTGTCTATTCTTGTACAGAATTTTACGTACTTTTCATTTATATAAACATTTACTACGGTCATTTTATGAAAATTTTGAGAAAAATGCAAGAAACTAATTCGATCTAGTTGCGTTAGTATTACGAGGAATTTCACGAACCGATGTTTCTGGTCTTTCTTGCACATTAAGTAAAACGTCCAGCTCTAAATTTTGGTCTGGAGGACGACGATTTCCGCAGTGAAGAAGTGAAGTGACGAATGTTCAACTATACATACCTATAAATGATCAGTTTAACTTCGTTTGTCCTAAAATTACTGGAGAAACTTTATAAGGGACGCTGTACTAGGACTGCAACCCATCAGACAATGTGATTCTTAACCAGCTAAATATTATAAATACAGGGTGTTTCGTAAATGTCCGGCAGAAATTCTAGGGCGTGTTCTAGATTCCAAAATAAGAAAAAAAGTACCTATAAAGATTTGTCCGAAAACTCTTCCTAACTGAGGTACAGCCCTTAAAAGGGGGTGGCCTCACACAACATTTTTGCTAATATCTCAGTCGCAATTGATGTACTGTCTACTCATTTTTAAACATTGAAAAGTAAGGTTTATGTGCTAATTCAAAAGTGAGGTAGTAGAGATTTGTTTTTATCACAATATCATTCCCAAAAAAATACGTTTTAATTTTTTTCTCGAAAACTGTTATCCTGAGCGACAGAAACAAAGAGTACTTTTTCAGTGTAGTTTTTGATTGCGAACAATTTCATCTAGTCGGGCATTTGCTAAATGTGCAGATGGAAAAAATATTTGCAAAAATACAAAGGTCGTTCCCCGTATGTACCGCCACTGGTTGGCTATCAAGACGAAAATAAGCCCAAACGGTAGTTGGCCACCGGTAACGAGTACACACAAAATTTGAATCAATTATCATTAGTGGGGTCTGAGATATAAGCAAAAATGTTGTGTGAGGCCACCCCTTTTAAGGGCTGTACCTCAGTTAGGAAGCGTTTTCGGACAAATCTTTATAGGTACTTTTTTTCTTATTTTCGGCTCTAGAACACGCCCTAGAATTTCTGCCGGACATTTATAAAACACGCTGTATACTATCCACAGAGTAATGGGTACGATTGAAATGATTTGAAAGAGGTAGCCCTCTTCAGCAGAGGTGCCTTCCTTTCATCCAAGTCAGTCAAAACAAATTAGACTGTTCGCATGCATTATCAAAGGCGTCTTTTTAGTCAAAACAGTATAAGACAAAATTGATCTTGTTGATATTCGCCAAGCCAACCTACTCAGATAATGTGTTATTTTGAAACGGGTTCGAGTAGTCACTTCGAACGATTAGGCCCAAATTGACCTTATATCGCTAGCAATTTTGAAATGCACTGCTTATCCTTTCTAGTGCAAAACCTTGTGAGGTGTATGGGCAAGAGGTAAATCCATTTCACGATTAGGCCGAAATTGACCTTATATCGCTAGCAATTTTACAATGCACTGCTTCTCTTTTCTAGTGCAAAACCTTGTGAGGTGTAAGGGCAAGAGGTAAATCCATTTCACGATCTTTAGAGTTTGCAGGTTCCAGTTCCAAGGTTAATTTTTTGCATCCTTGTGCGATTTAAATAGACACTACTGTCAGAATGTGTAAAATGGAAGTGCAAATAGGGCCAGAAATTTAGCAAAACGTTACCGAATAGCTGTAAAATATGCAGGAGGCGATCACTATTGACAGACCACAGAAGTCGATGAGAAGCGAAACGGAAAACATTCTTCTAAGTTCGTTAGAGATGTTAACTAACGATATATGATACTTGATAATCTCCTTCAGGTTACGCTGTAAGACATACCATTCTGGTTGTTTAGTCTGAAAACGTTGCAGTAATAATTTGGATCGGTTCAGTGCTATACATACCTACCTTCATGGAGGTGCTACGATGTATGCAAGTTTTAATGCGATGTTGCAGAATCTTGCAACAAAGTACCAATGTTGCCATTGTACTGCATATAGCGGCCGATATCGTCATGTAGCACATAAATGTTATGAAGTTGCACGCGTTTTGGTAAAACAGAGCTATTTCGTAGTTGGGACTGTTAGTCGTGTCGAAAAGAGGAAATGCACCAAATGGTAAAGTCCAATGGGAGGAGTTGTCATGCACTATTCTGAGATGTATGGAAGGAATATTAGCAAAAGTAATGTAAACGAATGGCGCAACGTAATATAATCCCGCCTGAAACGGAAAAGTGTAGTAAATGAGAAAGTTATGTCTTATTTATGAAAGTACCTGAACATTCATTAGAAATATATACCGATCTTGTAAATCCTGTTCTTCCCTCCCGTACTTTTTCGGGTCAGCACGAAAATTTTCTCCTGCCAAGCGTAGGAAACACTCACGTAAGTTGTGGCGCATGTAATACCCACCAGCAATTTTGATCGAACCTGCGATAAAAATGTTAGATGAATGAAATATCCATTTCCATACCTATGAGCAAGGCGGTACCAATAGTAAAATTTTCAATAAATTCGCTGGTATCTTCAACGTTTCTTAACATTACATAGACGTCGCAATAAGACGACGTTGCAACCACCGCAAAAATAAAGTAAGAATAAACGTTGTAAAAGTGATCCTTTGTATCCCCTGGCAACATACCGGACCACTTTAACGCCAACGTTTCGATGGCAAGCACACCACTCTTCATACTTTCACAAGAGCTCGACGAATTATGGGCATAATATCGCATTGAGTTATTCGACTATAATAGCCTCTGCCATTACAGTAATGGTCGAATTTTTATGGTTGAGACAAATGGAAATAGAATTAATAAAAGACGCAATGAACGCACGAAGTTAATTTCCGGGAGATGGTAATATCTTTGATCGTCGGAATGTAAATCCTTCGGGGTTCGAATTTTGACCCAAACTAATTTAGAAACGCAACCGACGACAACTAACCTGTAGAATGTCGTAAAAAAAAGTAGGGAAATAAACGCGAATACTAATAAAATATGCCGACATAGGCAAAGAGACCCTCGAGATTCTTCAGCTTTTGAGTGAGTCAATATAATTCGTGAATATTTTCTTTACCCTCCACAAGTTGCTTCGTATATCTAAAATCCAACCCCTATATTTCAGAGACTTGTATATAACTAAAACCCCGAGGCGACGGAAGCTCGGCACGCACCGCAGTCTGGTCGTCTCCATCAGGGGCTTATCACATACATGATTCATGAACCTTTCCCGATTTAATCGCTATTCAATTCCAGAAAATAGAAAAAATACACTTCTTCGCCCGGATTTCATACGGCCATCCGTCGCTTTTCCCAAACAATCGCCGAGTTTAATCAAAATTGTCAGGTGTAAATAGTACAAAAGACAAAGGAAAACATTTGCAAAGTTGATAAATACCACTCGAAAACCAGCGCTGTTTATAAGAGGCTTATTATAAGCCTTAAAAGAAAGAGATTCCCGCTCCTTGAAGAACTTTATTAACGACGCCGACGCTTCTACCTTTTTACTTAATCTTGTTTTTATGTCATCCCTTTTTTAACGTCATGTCGACCGGCGTTAAGATCCTTTTCATGTATGCTTACCTTTACCTAACTTGGTAAGCAAGATTATCGATCGGTTTACAAATGTATTTTAGGTTAGGTCCAAAGAAAAATGAGAAAACTCGAAATAATAGAGCGGGAAGATCGAGTAATACATGTAAATTGCAATATAAAGTTGAAACGATTTGCATATGCAAAACAATGTAATCTTAGTAAGAAAATTAACCATTTCCCAAAGTGGCATTTGAATAAATAACAATATCACTTTGTTAGTCGAATAAAGCGTGGAATTATTGTTCGAAAGCGGTACTTTAAAATTTTATTTCATTATACAATCTGAATTTTTTTATGATAATCATCTGCTGCTAGTGCTACTAACTAAATATGCATGTGAAATGAGCGCCTCTAATATTAAATTCTTTTTATAAGCGCCTGTAATTAGTATTCCATTAAGTTACAGGGGTAGTTTTACCATTCCAATAAATTATACCTCATTTCTCCACGTACTACTGAGTATTATTGTTAATTGTTCTATTTCTTTTCTTTTACCCACTTAATTTTTTTAGTATTATTTCGTTCCTTTATTGTCTAATTTTCTCGTACACAAGAGATAATTCGCAACTGAAAAAAACTTCGAATGTAATAATGTGACCCAGTAAACAAAAATGTCCTTATGACGTCGAAGTTACGTTATAGATTTTAAATGTGACATACAGGTTTAATCTATTACAAAAGGTACCTGTAATTGGTGGCGTTAGGAAGACATTATTATATAACGTATGTATAACGTAAGTTGATTACGTCTTAATAACGTTATAATTATATATGTTACGAAAACACAACGTAAATTGCAATCGTTATTATAAATTATAACGTCTGAGATTTTGGGCCAACATTCAAATAAGCTGCGAAAATTGTAGCTGAATGTATTGTGTAATTGTGATTTTGGTTAAGTATTTGGTATATGAAATTAATTAATTTTCCCGTTAAGTATGAAAGAGCCCCGATCAACTAATGATATCATTTTTACTTATATACTCTCAAGTAAATTTTAGTTAAGGGGAGTTTTCTTTCTCTATCCTTTTAACATTACTCTTTGTTACTCAATCATTAACTTGCAGCTGTATAATTTTTTCGTCATCGTCAACATTTACTTATTTCCGTATCTCACATTTTCGGTACAATTTATAGCATTTACACCATAGGAACTCGCAAATATTGAGATTAGAAATCCGGAACGATGACTGAGATCTATCCCATAAGTTTGACCGAAACGACCACCTTGTACAGATGCGACGAGACACACCACATTTCTTGTGAGTGTTCTGCCGTTGTGCAACTGAGAAAAATCCATGTTGGAGGAATAATGGTCGAACATGGTTACTACTAAATCCGTTTCTCCCTCCAGAAAGATGCGGATAGTGTGAATGGCCGATTCTCTGACTTCAGCTCATAAACCTTCTGGTAATAATGAATGTTACCCGAACTTTTCTCAATGTCGTTTTCCTCAGCCCATTATATACCATCTTAAAACTGAAGCGAAATCCAAAATTTACAGACTCCTCAGCCCATCCAAAACATAATTATTACTTCTTGTGATAAAACATTTGTACCGTGGTAATTGACAACCAATAGACTAAGT
Organism: Pyrocoelia pectoralis; assembly: GCA_036250285.1. Taxonomy (NCBI): domain Eukaryota; kingdom Metazoa; phylum Arthropoda; class Insecta; order Coleoptera; family Lampyridae; genus Pyrocoelia; species Pyrocoelia pectoralis. Next base: position 50,135,035 of record CM070078.1, read on the forward strand.
AAGGTGAGGTAGTGTTTGAAATCATCTTATAAAGTTATTGGGAATATTGCCTCAGTCACTTTCACTTAAGCTGCAACCTACCAACACAGTCTCGGGTTTTTCTACCAAATGCAGCAGCTGCTTGCAAATGACTTGAATTCTGAACAGTGGAAATTAACCATATTACTATAAGTATATCTGTTCGAAAGTGACTTATCTCATCCTGAATCCAGACCCAAACGAAGGGATCCAAATTAACCTTACCTTATACGTTATACCTATACCCTATTATAATACATTACCTACCTTATACTTAAATAAACCTTTGTACTACTCCCCTATATAGCCTAAAGTAATCTATGAGTAACAGAATAAATTTCAATATTTATACTCTTGACGTTAGTATCAAGTATTTGGAATTTTACTAATTATTTAACAATAAGGAAGATCATCTTATTGTTGAACTATTTCTGGTTGCAACTTCACTTCCATTGGACTCCAGACATCATTTGCTTCTTCCTAACCATAAGTTTTAAGTAGATGCCGAATTAGCTTTTGTGAAATAACCATATCAGTCCGTAATTTCAAATGTTTGTTTTGGATGACTTTTAAAAATTTGTAGTTCATTTCTGTCAATAGATTGGGTGATCAACAAAGACAACCATCAAAGATATTACCTAGTTTGTTATATTTTATATAGAGAGTGCTTAGTTTTGTTTAATTTGACTTTATGTCCCACTTCAAACCGTGGTGGTTATTTTAGGCAGACAGCACCTACTTTCTATGGGACTATTCAGAAAGGGAGTTTTTGTATCTACTTGCATCATCTCTAAATTTTTATTTGCTATAGCTGCAAGCATAGCTTTAACTGCAGTTATTTTTGCAACATATTATCTTCTTCTAGTTCTCTTTGTTGAAAATTTCTTACCACCAGCCTGTCCTTATACATGTTGTTGGACTTCATTTTTGAGACTTGTTTTGTATCTATAGCTATACAATTTTTTGGTTTTTTTTACTAAATCCCAGACATTGTCACATTTCATGAATCATAATTAATTCTCCATGGCAAAGTACCACTTTTCACGTTCATCATCTGGCTGATTTTTTTAATATTCATATCGTACATCATTTTGAATAAGTACAAAGATTTACCTCAAAATCGTCGCATCATGGTTTTCTTATAGGCGCAAGCTATGTGTTTCAGAATCATCTTGAGAAGGCCACTTATGATATTGATCGTGGTCTGAAAATCCAGAGGATTCAAATTCTGTGAGATGTGAGACCAAAAAAAGTTTTTTTGTATAATTTTTGTTTCATATAAAAAATAAGAAATTTGAGGCTATCAATCCTAAGATTTTGTTTTGATGACAGTACCTATAATTATTTTCTTATTTTAAGAAATAAAAAATGTAAGACTGCTAACAGTTTCTCAAAACTTTAAAAAGATTCTGTGTTCTTTCTTAGAAGAGAAAGAAAATATAGTTTAAAATTGAATGAAAATACATAAAAAGTTATTTATAACAATTAAATCCACTCTTTATTTTACTGAGTAACTTAAAAAAAATCCTGTTTACATGTCCGGGTTTTAAGCTACAAAATCCGGGTTTTTCACGCTTCTTGTCCTGATTACCAGATTTTAGAGATGGCAACCCTAGTCCTGGTGCATAATAAACATTTTCCAATTAATTTACATAGGTACTACTTTATTAGTGTTAATTTTTATTCCTCCGATAGTCACCACTTTTAAAGCTATACTAATTCTTCACTTTCATTGGCGATTTTTATAGTAATCGGTATTTTAATCTGAAAAAAAATGTGCTGAAAAACAATAAATGAACAATAAATCTGACTCGCTACTACTCAACTACTGAAAAGCAAAAACGTCATTTTGTGCGGTTTTCACATCTTCAGTTTCAGTTTTTGTCGCTGCATTTGCCTTTATGCCTTTGCTTTATATTTTTTAAAATAAAAACGTTTTAGCTGGTCGTGATCAAAAGGACCACAGAATGTACATTTATTCTTTAATTTTATATCAGTAACCCTTTTACTCGGCTTATTAGAGGGTGTGATTAATACTACTTGAACTTTGATATTTTTCTTTTGCCGATTTGAAGTTTAAGTTTGAGATCATATTCTAACAAACGTCTTTTAACATTTTTCAGTTTAAAATATTGTTCGTTAAAAGTTTTCAAAGCTGTAACTATTGATCCAAAAACGTTCGGGAAGGTATTCAGCAGGAAGTAACAGAAATGAAATTCATAAAGTTTTGCACCACTATTTTTGAACTCGTTTTGCTTCAAATTTTCTAAAATGAGTTTCTAATGGTTTTTTAACATCATATTTTAAATCTGACGTTTGTTTTAATAATAAAGGCTTACTTGAGGGGTTTTTCCCTTTAGTAAGTATTTCATAAAGAATTCGATACGATTATTCCAAACGCTTTTTGGTATGTTTTGCAATGTTCATTTGCAGAGTTCTAAAACGTCATTAATTTTGAAAGTTGTATTTTCTTTGCAACTTTATTTTTGACATACCAATCCAATCAGATGAAACTCACAGTGAGTTATGGAAGTCATATAAGTTCAACCTTTTCCTGTCGTTGTTCTTTTGGTACTTTCTTCAGTAAATGTTTTTTATAATTATGCTGACGGGTAATTTCAAAAGTGAAACCCTTATCATTTGGTTGATGTGACTTTTCTCTTGGCCAATTATTTCTGCTTTTCTCTAGCAAGTGGTTTGATTTCTAAATTCGACGTCTTTCGTTGCCAATGTCCAATATTTTTCGGCGGTAACAAATTCTATCCAATCAAATTTTATGGAATGGTATGCGCTGCACCGTGTTTCGTCAGTAAAAAATATTCCATCCTGGTTCTTTATATCTTTTGATCGAGTATAAATAATGCTGTAGCATCTACTGCTGTAGCTTCCATCAAGATGGCTGTGTTCTCCAATTTTCTATAGGCAAAAGTGATTTCCTTGACTCGCATTTTTAATGTGGTACTATCCACTTGTGGAAAATCCGGGCACTACTCTGTCCGTCTTCTTATAAAGCCCTTCAGAAAATCATTAATTTTGCTTTTCGATCTGCCACTCCTTGACTTTGTCTGCAATACTGTCCCAGTAGTACTTTGTGTTTCTTATAACATTTTTTCGCTAATTCCAAAGCATTCTAGAGTACTCTTTGTAGCTTGATTAATCACAATTTCATCTATAGTACCTACATTTTTACGCTTAGAACGATGTCTTTAAACTGAGCAGACTTATCGGTGGGCCTTTTCTTCTTAAAAAACCGCTACTCACACAACCAAGACAAATAACGTGTCACATATTATACCAACACAATGATTTATCACCTATCACGCATTAAACACGTAGCGATTATGCACGTCTTTCCCTCGCTGAACAAGATATTTTAAACCACAAAAACAGCATATCTCAGAGAGTCCAGTTATCATCCAAGTGACGGTTATTGAAGACTATATACTTATATAGGTTTTGATAGTCTGTGATGGGTCCTTGGGCTACCGTCTTCCATCATTTATATTAGTATAATAAATTTAAAAAGAGTGATCCCTGCAAAACCATTTTGAGGGATTGATTATAAGCGTGTCGTCCTTAAAAAAATTCAACACCTCATGTGTGTAAATAGCATTTCAACCGAGTGAACGAGACAATACTTATTATAACTTACACCAAAGAGTTAAACTCGCATCCCAAATACAAAGAACAAACATGTTTACATGACACGAGATTTTCAATTCGGAACAAAACAAAATGCGGAAAACAAGGAAACGTCAAGTAAATTGGACGTAATTCGGAAATAATAAACAAACACCTCAGTCTGTATGTAGGCAGTAATTGCGAAATAAATTGATGGAATTCATCGATTTGTGAATGACAATAAAACAACGGAAACACGGAAAGAAGAAAATAATGAAACAGTGACACGGTATTAATTTTGAATTCGAATTTACAATCTGGAAGATTAAAATCTTTCGTGAAGCTTTTGTTCAGATGAAGACAAATAAACAATAGTTTTTAGTTTGCGATTTAAAAACGGCGATCTTCAAATTTACGAGCATTAAGTTGTTAAACGTCGGAATATCCACCCTTGTAAGTAAATTACATTCAAAATTAGCACGTAAATTTGTTACAACAATTCGAACAAAGCCATTCAGCTCTCTGTTAATGATAACACATTTAATATTCAGTAGGCGTTGAAATTGCTGCAATACATATACATACACTAGAAAACAATGCACAATGAAACTGTTTCAAATTTCTAATTCATTCCGTTAAAAGATAATAAATTAGAATTTCAGTATGAAAAGCGACAATAACATTAAAATGTGGAAATTCGCTTGCTTGCAAATAGTGGTAGGTACGTGCGAGAGTGCTTTTAGATAGAATTCTAATTAGAGATCGCGTACATTTACGCCCAACCCTATTAATTGTCGTTGTCATGCCGCTTCGCTGCTACTCTCAAATGATTAATTAATCATTCTAATTTCGAAGCGTCGTCATTTCGATTGCATCACTGCGACAGATACTCCTGATTAAAATATCCGCAAAAACAAGGCGAATACATATTGATAAATGCGGAAACTCATCTAATGCTTCCCCACCTCCCAGTAAATGAACGCCGCACGTCGTAAATCAAACGAAAAAGGCAAACAAATTGATAAATTATCGTCTTTTTCTTCTATACAGATACAGTTTTTTAAAATATTAATATGAAACCTCATCAATCATGGTGACGCCGTCTCCCATAATCGAATCTATCAATAAAGAGGCGAATTCAATTAGAAACTAATATGCGTTTAACATTATGGAATACTCGAAGGTTTAAACCTATCAAATGCCGTCAAAGGTAATTGGGAAACTTGCCACAACTTGTATTACTTTGGAAAACACTATTTAGTTGCCACCAAGAGCAATATAGGGGGTATAAATTTTCATAGGTAGTTTACTCAAGTGCAAAACCTTTGAAGTTTGACCCACATTCATTAATTTAATAATTTAGAAACTAGTTATATTAGTGAAAATCTAACCTCAGTCTTTAATACCTCAATTTCTTCGCATTCGGGCAAAAAGTGGTGGTAATAAGAGACAAGCGTAGTTCCGTGTTACGCTTTCCTCGCGCTAATCCTTGTTGATTTATTTAAGCTTAATTAATTAGATACAAATGCAAGACTAGCATCGCTAAGAAATTACCTGGAAGGAATTATATACGCGTGTATATGGGAAACGAGTATAAAGGGAAGAACTCAGTTTCCTAATTCAAAGGGATGTTTTATAAAACACAAAAGGATTAAGGAAGGAAATGATATAAAGTCTACGATGAGAAACTTGTGTATTTTCCATTAAAATTTAAAACGCCAAAGCGGGGATACTTTTTTACATTGCACTCTCCCCTTTTCAAACTTTGTTTGGTGCCAGAAGCGTTTAAATAAACACGAGTAGCATTTTCATGTGTGTGAACTGCATAAAACTGACATAAAACTGTAGTTGAATGTCAACCTGTTTTATTAATACGTAACGGAGATGAAGAGAGAATTTCAACTGAAATTACCGCAAACCTGTAGGGATTTTCTCTTCATAATCAAGCGACCAACAAATTACTTTTAGTACTGCTTCAATATTAACGTTATACTATCGATTTTATGCATAACATCCACTAGATTATGAGTGTCCGTAATCAAGATAAGCCATCTCCTCGATATTTAGGCTAAATCCTATAATTACACATTTCGGTGTTAAAGTTTTATGAGATTTTTTTTGTCGGTTATAGGACGAATCGATTTTGTATAGTAATTTAGTTATTCACCGTTAATTGCATTAATCTACGTACAAAGTGTCCAATTTTCGACACTTTCCAGTTTTCCATCGGCAGAATGGCACCGAATTCTGATATTATACATATGATACAATAAATATACAATTATGTTTTTATTACAAATAAGATTTAATAAAATACATATAAATCAATTGTAATTAAATTGAGAACTCACTAACTACAAAAGTTAATATGAATAGTCTGCTGCCCTTTATTAGTGCAGGGTCTTTTATAAAATATTATTGACATAATTTTTTTTTAAATAATTTTACTTCCAATAGCAGTGAAAAAAATATTTGGTACTATTTGAATTTTTTTAGAAAAGTCGACCGTTTTGTTCCTTCAACAAGTTGCGCTCTCTATTGGTAGACGTAGATAAGAAATTGTTGTGGTTTTGAATTTTTTTGGTAATATCAAGTACAGGTCGCACAATTTAAGATGATTTGGAGGTCATATGCGCATTCGTTCGTTTTCAAATATTCAACTCGCGGCAATTCGAGAATTTCAGTAATTTTAAGCTGTTGTACTTGACGATTGTTCCCGAACGCGATGACGTATCTGCGCGACCCGAATCATCTTAAATTGTGCGACCTGTATTGTCTTTACATCGAGACCAATCTTGACAAATTCAAGCAAACCCGTTTCGAAGTTACACGATTTTTTCCAGTAACACGTAATTTAGTTCCCCCTCCCTTTATTTTGACAGCAATCGTAAAAATCCATTAAACAAAGTTTTACATATTGATCACTAGTTTACAACGAATATATTTTTTTAAATACCTTACTGAGGAAAATTGCCCAAAAAATGGGAATTTCAAATTGAAATCAGTGAAACGCCCTCTGGTGGCAATGGTAGAAAATTGAAAATAATTTCCAGCATTTTCTCTTGGCCAGATTTATCATAAAATTTTTTATTTTACTGTTCTATCTCAAATAGTTTCTGAGTTATGACCGGCCTCCCTTCTTAGTTGTACACCCTGTACATTACGCATATTAGCGATGTGCCTGGTGTGCCCAATGGTACGCAGGTTTATTCAAAGATTTTCCAGGTACAATCCAATAACTCTATTTATGTATGTACTCAGAGAAAGCTTGGACTCATTATATCCTAGATAAGATGTGTTGTACACATTCGCATGGAATGCTTTGATATGGGGCCATGGAGATCTATTTACATTTATCATTAGTCTGTCTCTAACATTTCCATTCTGTACGTCTGTAGTGAGTTAAATGAAAGTGTTTCGTTCAGAATATTCATTTCGTGGTCAGGGAATCATTTTTATGTACGGCCGCGAAAATGGTAACAGCCGGGAGGGTGCACGACCGACTGTATCAGATGACGTTTCTAGCCCGAAGACGACCGAGTCATCGAACCTTTTCTGTCGTTTATCGTCGCGTTTCTGAGGGAGGATCCGTCGCACCACAGACCATTATGATTGAGGAAAGCCAACAGTTGCTCGTACACTTGCTCAGGAAGAACACGACACGTCTTACAGGCTGTCGAAGAAGGTCTAGGTATCAGTGCAAGACAACTGACGCTAGTATGTCGTATTATGAGCAGCTCATCTATCTGTATCACCTCCAAGGTGTGCAGGACTTTTCCCCTGCTGATTACCCACCACGGAAAAACTTTTGCCGATGGTTTATTGCACAAAGTGCAAATCCGCTGGTTATCTCTTCAGTTTTGGTAACAGGCGAGATGGTGTAACAAATTTGCACAACCAACACATATGTGCCAATCAATATGCTTATGCTACAGTTCAGTACAGAGATCAACATCAATTTATGGTTAATCTGTGGGCTGGAATTATATGTAACTGTCTAATAGGTCTTACGTCTTACAGATGTTGTCTACATGGATTGTATTTAGAACACTCTTCAAGACTTATCGAAAATATGCTCCTTCCAATAAGAGGAAACATGCGGTTTATGCATGATGGGGCTCCAGCACATTTTCCAGTCTCATGGTTAGAAATGCACTGGATGGTATGCACCAGTAAGGTATAGGCGATGATTTCGATTTTTATCTATGGGTGCACCTTCAACAAGATGTTTACGCAGGACAAATCGAGTTCAGAAACTCTTTATCGACGTGTCATGGAATCCTTCGAAAACTTTTAGGGCATTGTCATGGCGTGTTTGAAAGAATGCTACAGTCTATGATTTGACGAGTGCAAAAGGAAGACGATCTGTAACTGATTATGTTAAACACAAAGTTTTTAACCGAATACCTAAGGATTTTTGGGCATATATTTTTGTAAAGTTTTTTCTTGTTTCCGTATAAGGAGCCTACCCCAAAAGTTTGTAAAAGCATTTCTGAATCTGAGGTCCTGGTAATGGTGTCTTTTTGCGATTGCCTTATATAGCATGAAAAGGCATTGGCAACTGTAATGACAGTGGTAAATTAATTCGTTTACGTTTTTTATGTGCCGATCATGCGTCCGCACTTTCACAATCTTTGATTTGTTATGTTATGAGACTGCAAAAAGGTGCTTCATTATCGTGCTCATCTCCGTTCTCGGTTCTTCTGTCATAAATGTAATTTTATGTTTTTATCAAGCGCATCCTTTGATGAAAGGAGCTTCAAATAGAATGCATGCAACTTTCACGACACATTATCGTTCAAGGTGGTGGTTCTTGAATTATTTAATCACCCTCTTTAATGTAAATGTCAAATCAATTTACGTATGTAACACAATTGAAAATCTCTCTACGTGGAAAATTTATTTAAGAAATGTTTTCGTTGATAATGAATATCTCTTAAATAAAAGCTTTTCCTCGCCCCCATTTTCAAGTAAGCGAAGAAAAGACGTTATGAATCTATCCTTAAAAGCACGAAGGAACAAATGAAGGTAATAAAAATACAAGTAGATCGCTATTTCATTTCACGGTTCGCTACGTTTTTGTTTTCCTTAAAAAAAAAATTGTTCGATTGTTGTGTTTTAATGTAATAAGGGGAAAATGTATTTTTTCCGTAGTTATTTGAACAAGTTAGAATGCATCTGCTTATGAGCAGCTGGCAGCACGCGACACACTGCCCTCGTAGTGAATAAGAGGGGTGCGCATTTCTCTCCCGTTTACACAAATAAAGGGTTTAACATATAGCCATCAGGGAGTCGAGGGATATCATCTAAAATCACAAAGCGCTGAAGCTTTACCGATAACAAAACCCACTCACAAATTTGCATTTAAAATTATAGATTGTGCTTGATCATAAAAAAGGCCGTTAACGAAAATAGGAAGCTGTTTCAATCTCTTCCTTTCTTCACAACTTCGAGTTGAGAAATGTAAAAAAAATTACATAATCAGAAGTTATTTGTATGTAAACGAATTGCGATAGGTAATGGGCAATTTTGACCTTTTTAATATTACTGACGATGTAATATCATTTTTCAAAATATCCGCCCGTTTTGTACAATCATTAAAAAAATGGCGGTAATACAGGAAATGATGAATAAAGACCGCGGTCATAAATCTGGCACTATATTTGATTTCCTCGGAGAGAAGACTTAGAAACACAAGAATGAATCTTTGGTATGTAAACTTCACTAATTTAATGTTTTTCCATTACTTCAATTGGAGTTTTCTAACGTAAGCAGCTTTGTTTTCATTTCCCACGAGTAATTTTGCAAATTTTGGCAATGGTGATATATCATTTTTGTGCCTTTTAAATAATGACTTTTCACATTTACGGTACCTATTCATTTTGCTTTATTTTTTTTAATAATTTGTAAAATCGACCTTGTCTTCTGTCTTTACATTGCTTGCTCGTTTCTTCCTCTCCAGCAATATACTTCCAAAACGAATAATTCTCCCCCTGGCCCGTTTTTGCCCAATTTTGCATACATATGTATATTTGAACACAGTCATATTGTATACGCGTTTTCCGTGTATAGCCACTTTCAAGTGCTTAACTGTGCTTTTGTAGACATTGTAGACATTTTCAGCATATACTCAATTAAGAAAGTTCCCTTCACGTCCCAAATAAAACTGTAGCCTTTACTTTCCCTATAAAAAATTGCCTCCATGGGCGATGGAGAGCTCTTATGAATCCGTTGTATGGACCTTATTGCCTAGAAGGGTAGATAATAGTGATGTTCCCAGGTGTCATTCCCAGTCCAAGAGGGGCGGCAAAAGATCGTATTTAGTGGATTTTCTCGTGTATGTGTATTTCCTCGATAAACATTAATTTTTCTTTTAAGCCGCTACACGAATTTTTTTTCATCCCACTAACCCAGAGTAATCTAACCCAATACATGATAGGTATTTGTTCAGTTGAGATACTCATTCAATCGGCAATAATAAAGCTCTTTTATGTGATTTTTAGAATAGTGACTTAAGCATTTTTTAGTTAGTAATAAAAAAATTCATTTCTTCTTTAAACTTTAACACCCTGCATTTCAGAAATAAAGCGATTTCGAGCGTGTGTTTAGAGGAACGTTTTTTCTTATTTTGACCCAAGGAATGTTCCTTTAATTTGTGTCGCATGTTTAGGAAACGCACTGTAGACTCAAAGCTTCATGGTATTCGACTCTCCACAAATTGGTTTTTGCGTTTGAATTTATCATTTTTTTTTTAAGGAAAATCCGGCTCAGTGTAATTATGAGCAAAACGATACAACGCATTTCCATAACTCAGATCTCTAATGATAGATCCCAAGTAGTTTTGGTACCAACATTTTGATAAACCTAATATATTTAAGAAAATGGAAAGTTTTGGAATCCTCGGCAGAACTGAGATGAGTGAAGCACATATTTCGCGTGGGTTCCAAATCGTAACAATCAACAATTTCAAATCTAATTATTTTATTTCATTGTTTCTGGTATAACTCAAGGATCTCACATTGACCCCCTGCTGTTATCTATTTTTATAAATGATATTATAGATTTACTTCTTAATGCAGAATTCTCCATGTTCGTTGATGACAGAATGACTCGAGATTTAAACAACTTGATAGGTCGCTCAGGAAAATATCGCAGCAAATGGAAAGTGGACCACACCAAATTAATATGTGATACACAGAAAAAACTTCTTGAAGATAAGTTAAACTAAGATAAATGTATTTTCGCTGGTCCATGTTCGCGGTAGGCCTTCTCAGTTCTCAAGCAAACGACTTGCTTCAGCTGCGTTTTTTTCCAAATTAAAGCAGAAAATCAAAACTACTTTTTTTGCACAAAACTCGACATCTTCGTTGTTAGAAAAATATTTTTGCGTTGCGATATGTTGGTATTATTGACAGATGTCCAACAAAACACAACTTTAGACATGTATGGCGACTAATGTGTCTTTAGCGCTATCTATGTGTTAAACCCGGAAATTTAGTTGCGTACCTACGTATAATATAAATAATAATTCCATACAACATAAAAATGTGATCCCTAAATAGGGAATTGACATGGAAACGACATATTCGGGACCTTATGGCTACAAATAAAAAAATATGAATAGATCTACCAAATATCAGATGGGGTATGACAGGAAAATGTTATTGATCATATCAAGCGGGGCTGAAAAACTACAAGCAATGTTATTATCGAGCCATAGAATGGGAAGTCGATGGCATACGAAAAGCGGGGTTGGAAGTTCTATATATACAGATGGGTTCTAAACTTGCGAGAGAGTGGATAGTTATTGTGTGACTTGAGGGAAAGGACTCAAAAACACACTTCCCGAGTAGACCTGTGTACACACAGCGAAGATGTTTACTTTACTGTTTTGGATATTAGAACCAAACAATAACATCATCCTGTGTAAAGACTCCCACAGTAGCTCTTCAGACAACGACGAGATGATTAACATCGTTAGATCACTTATAAATTTTATGAAAAGTTTCTAGTGACAGAGGGGTCCAGGGAAACGAAATAGCAGATAAAATCCGTGAACTGTACAAGATACAAAAATAGATCAAATGCCGGTTCGCTTGGACTATATGGAGAAACTATTACACGTCACTAATAATTGGTCCATCTTGGCAACGGGAATGAAAAGAGCGGATACGGTCTTTCGTGACAGCAAAAGGATCCCTAACCTTCTTTGGAGAAAATACATGATTAGTTTTTAGAAAATCGGTTCTTCAAGTGGCGGTATAGCTTAAAAACTGCGTAGGTTTGCTTTGTACCAAGGATTATATTTGAAGCAAACTCTTCAAAACGAAATTTGAAGGGTTTTCTTGGTTTGTCCGATATACACTTGGGTGCAACCCTTACAATTCGTTTGACACATACGGATATTCCCTATTTCTAATTTGATTAATTTTGCAAATTAGGTTTTTGGGTCGACTGCATGTTTCGAGTTTTATTGTTGATACCGTTAATCGCTTCAGATGGTTTCCTATAGCGACCCCCTTCGCCATACATCCCCTTCAACATGCATTGTTTGACAGTGATCGATACATTTTTACATTTATTATAACCCCGACTGTATATTAAGCTTCCCTTCAACAAGCCAGCTGCTGTGCGCGACATTATTGCCATTGTTTCCACGACCTTGACATAACTAACCGTCATCCATTTTGAAACGCACGCGTACCATTTTTTTACTTATCACTCAAATGCATCTCTCCTTTATTTTACGGAAGTAAATAGGGCAGCAGTCGGCGAAAAAATCTATGAAAATAATCCTTGAATGAAATTACAGAATGAACCCCAAATTATACATGCAGATTTGAATGCGTCAATTTACAAGGGTAACTCCCTAGACAAAATCTCGTAGAATTATGGGGCACGCGTCATGGGGCCGACCCTTTAGTACCATCTGTCACGTCTGTGACGTCATGTATTTATTAGATCGTATTGTCGACTAAATCCACGATAATAACGGGAAAACTTTATAAGCTACAGCTTCTCGTGTTTTCCATTTATTCAGTTTAATATTAAAAAAGAAATGTAAATGTAAGGACGAATTTCATTTTATATTCAGGCCTAATTACCTCCATTGAAATTCGACCTTTTTTCCCAAAGAATAAAACTTATTCAATGGAAATTGCTTTGAAGTTAGCTAATTATAATTTATTGCTTCGTCGACTTTTAAATTATCGAGATGCAATTCCAGAGACAATTTGAATTGATTTAGAAACATTTTTATTTCAGATTTTTAATTATTCGTACGTGAAGAATTAGCAAACTGGAACGAGGTGTTATCATTGTTGTGCGATTTCCTTTTTCGAATGTGGGCGTTTAGATTCTTTTTCTCCCGGTCCCGACCAGTAACTTAAACCAAAGTTTTTAATGTTGCAGCAGAGCCGTAGAGTCGCATAATACAAAATTTCAATTATCGAAAGTAGCGAACATCCGAAAAAAAGTCCGAGCAGGCCGCCACAATTAGCCCAGAATTCAGATTCGCCATACAACTCGTTCCTCTCGGAGCTCATGAATTGCCAATCTTTGAAGAAAATTCTTAACCGTGAGAGACCCGATCTGAAAACCGAACATAATCATTTTGAATGCGTGCCCAAATTAAACTTACGTTGTAGCGTTTGCGTTAGGGTAGAGTTTGTACCAATGCCACTCTATTTGTGATGTTTCAATGTCGTAGCTGAGCGAATTACAGGAGGGTAGACAGTTACACTTGGGTTTTGGGACCGTTCTCAGTTTTTTGGAGTACTTTTTCGGCACATCGAACATGAGGGGGTTGTCGGCCCTTTGCCTATTGTAGCGTTCTAACTTCAGTTCACTATCAGCTATGAGGAACTCATCTGAAACAGTTCAACCTCTATTCATAAGTAGCACGACATTGAGGTAAGAAATCTCTAAACCCCCATTTATAAGCGTGTCTTGCTAATAATTTGCTTTCCATCTCGGATTCCAACTACTGACCAATAATACTTACGTTGTGCTGTACGAAGGCACTCTTTGCTCCCAGGTCCACAGATCGGTGTACCTTTACTGCCTGAAACTCATCTTGATTGTAAAATTGAGAACGAGTTATACATACGTGGCATATAAAATCCGACACAATCGCATTTGGCGTACGAATAATTCGCCAAGCACTCACTTAGACAGTTTTGCTGATCGTAACCCTTGAAAAATTTCAGCTTTTTCTCGTCGTCTAAAAAACATTTGCGGTCTTTTGGCTTATATTTTTGTATTTCGGGCGATGTGCGTAACATGTTGGGTTTAATTCCAACTGAAACCAATTGGTTTTGTGGCACAAGGAAGTATGTTCGTCGTATCGTGGGAATTCGCCCGGATGATGTAGTACGACCTAAAACTTGTATACTCATTGAAGTATGTCTGGGTGACTAACCTTGTAACCATCGAGTTGGTTTGCGCATACATCCTTGGATTGTTCTTTTGAACTATGAAGAATAAGATCAAGTCCTCCAGATATACCGGCAGCAACAGCTCTGCGTGGATATGTTCCTAATTTTGCATCCAACTTATAGCCTTCGGCTGTGGTCCAAGAGGAATTGGACTGATGTGGAATGCCTAAGCGTTCGTAATGGTCTAGACTTGAAAGAAAATTAGAGATGTACATTGAGAATGGAGTAGAACAATGGTTAACCTAAATAACTGATTAAACGGATCGGGTTCGACCATTGAATTAATTGTAGCTTGTAAATGTTGCTGCCAATGCTTTTCGTCAACATTGCGTCACTTGCAGTGTAAAACTATACGGACTATAAGATAAGCTATATGCTCTGATTTTTAAACTACAGAATGTAGTTTATAAATTATATCAAAAACTGCGAACTTTAGATTTTTATGAACAGTAACCGTCGACTATAGATTGTAAACTTGTAAGAGTTTCTTCGGTACTTTTGTTCAGTAATTCTTATGAACTATAAACTGGAAACTTCAAACTATAAAGAACATAAATTTAAACTAAACTACGAGCTGTGAACTGTATTTGTGAGCTATAAAATGTAGTTTATAAAAAATATACAAGTACCACAAACTTTGAAATATTAACCACAAACTATAAAGTATAGAGATGTTCAAGAAAAACTGCATACTGATAAAATACAAACTGTGAATTGTAAACCGAACTGTCGGTGTCGCAATGTAACTTTTTCTAACATGGCTACTATCCTTTACAATTGTCGAAAATTGTTATTTCTTCGCTGTTACTCAAAATAATTTTTTCTGCCCCTTGAAAAAATCCACCAACATAAAGATGGATCCATCTTTAGATTGTTGGTCACAGTGGCTTCCACAATGTGAGCCAGTTTATTCCCTTTTTTCAATTTAACTTGTTGCCTTTAGATTAATATTATACCTATACATTTTCCCCATGGTCTGTTTTCATTCATTCTTCTTCTTCCCCCTTTTGCCTTTTTTGTAAGATCAAAAGACGTCTTAATTCTAACAATTTTTCAACAATGTCACGTTATCATTACATTTTCTCATTAATTTTATATTACCCTGAAGATGACAATTTATATTGCCGAAAACTGTCGCAATTACATTTTGTTATTCATATGTCAATAAAGTTTCTATGAGGAAGGTTTAGTGATTCTCATACATTTTACGGCCTGCCCCCCCATTTTGAAATATTTTTGAAATACATAATATACAAATATGGACTCAACCAATGTTAAAGAGACTGATTAATTATAGCTCGTTTCACTTAAAAAAAATCCGGGGGAAAATCGTGTAACTGTCCACTGTTAATCACCAGTTGATTGACCTTCTCTATATCTCTATGCTAGGAATAAAGATGGATATAGAGTTCGTAACCACATTAAATGCTTGTATCCGCCCTCTAGACTCTAGAGTCTAGACCTTCTATATATCTCTATGCTAGGAATAAAGATGGATATAGAGTTCGGGGCGGATACAAGCAGTTAATGTGGTTAGGTTACGAACTCTATATCCATCTTTATTCCTAGCATAGGGATATAGAGAAGGCCAATCAATTGGTGATTAACAGTGGGCAGTTACACGATTTTTTTTAAGTGAAACGAGCTTTAGTAAGTGACGCTACATATAACAAATGGTGGATAATTGCAGGTAGACGTGTGTGTACTTCTGAGTTTGTACGTGTTACTGTTAAATAGCTACCTTTCTCAGTGATGTTGCAGTTAACTGAAACAATTAAAAGTACACTACCTACTTAGAGTAGTTGTATGAATCGCCGCCAGAGGTCGTATGTGGTAATTACAGTAGCCAATAAGGTGAACATACTTACTCAGTATTTGTTGTAAACAAATCATTGCGGTCTAAAAAATTAAACGAAAAACACACTCCATCTATTGATAATGTTGGTATAAAGTTAGGGTAATCTTCATATCCGCAATACTCTTCATTTATTTCACATTTCCATACATTTGTATCAAAACCGCTAGATATCTTCAACGATTTCGATCAGTCCTCCACTTGCTCAATAGTATACTTACATTAAGTAAAAAATCCAAAGCACCGTTATCTACATCTTCCGCAAGATCCGAAACGTACTGCGTGGCTTCATCGCATAGCAAAGATGCATACGTCATGGTCCTGTCGCGGAAAACATTCACAGTATCGCAACCTGGTAAAGACCTCACTTACCCTTCGGAGTCTTCGGACGTATTAAAACTAAACTTTTTCCTATCGATTTTATTGAGAGGGCAAATCGTAATGGCCGGAAACGGTATTTGATAAATCGGCGTCTCGCTTGTCGCAAATGTAACAATAACGGGCGAATGGAGCCATTTTCGGTGCGTCGTCACAACAGAATTAACGCAAAGAAATATCGAAAGTGCAATGAAAACGAACCACCATATTCTGAAAGCGAAACTAATTAAAAAAAAACCTCGTGCATATCGAAACCTTTACCTCTCTATAATGCTGCGATCTTTCTCCGCTAAAAATTTCAAACCGTGTATGCTGGCGTTACTGCAGTAGTGCGTAAGATAATTTTTGAAATTTTTTGTAAACGACTTAAACGTCATATTTGCAAGAGATGCGACACGTTATGGATAAAAAATTAAATAAAAATGAGGCGTGACGGAGTATAATAAATGGTGTGTGTCACACCCTTCTGGGATTCTAACTTTGATATTAATTACCTACATTCTTTTTTTTTTTTTAGTATTGATCCCTGTATTTTGTATTCTAGGTGCTGATTTCATGTAACCCGTCATAAAAAATGCGGTCTTGGAACGGTGAGTCCATTTTTATTTACATTTTAGACTTACAGTGCATGACGTTATCTTGTTTTGCATGAAACACCGTTTTGTTTCTTAATTTTCATTATAATTTCATATGAAATTAAACAAACAGCAATACCCTTGAGCTTGTATGGGTTAAAGGGCATGCTGGAATAATAGGCAATGAAAAAGCCGATAAGTTAGCCCGACTGGCCTCAAAACAACCGTTTTATGATCCAGAGCCGGCTCTTCCACTTACAGCATCAACTGCAAACAACTTAATTACCCGAGACACCCAAGCCCAACACAGGGCTAGGTGGAACTTGATGTTAGACTGCCGCCACGCGAGGGAGGCCTTCAGAGGACCATCTCGTAGCCTGGCGCGCTTCTGTACAGGGCTATCCAGAGGAAACCTGCGGCTACTTGTAGGCATACTTTCTGGACACTGTAAACTTAACAAGCACGTGCACAACATGGACTTGGTAGATTCACCATCACGATATAAATACTAAAGATAGGATGTTGCGCATGGTGGGCGGTCCGCAAATATGACGCGTGACGTCACTTGTAGAGTGAATTACATTTGAGGAATACTCATTTGATGTGTTTTTCGTCTGTACCGAGTTTATTTTTCGAGATACAAAAAATTCCATAAGAACAAATATGCTCCTTATGATGTCTTTTATATGTAAAAAATAATAGGGTAGCTCAATCTCTCTCAGTTAACCTGAAAAATACTTGTATAAAATATCATAATTACATCTGATGGTGTTTGCGCCGCGACGACACAAAAACGGTGCTAGATAGAGGAAAATTGCATATGAACAAATTTGTAGAGCACAAAATTTACTAAAGAAAAGTCCGCGGTAGGGTGTCACGATCTTCGATAGTTTAAGAGTTACAGGCGTCCAAAATGATGCAAACCTTATTCGCGCAACTGTCCACACCGCTTTTTCCCAAACTAATGGAGATAATTACTCCCTCCCGCGGACTTTTTTTTAGTAAATTTTGTGCTCTACAAATTTGTTCATATGCAATTTTCCTCTATCTAGCACCGTTTTTGTGTCGTCGCGGCGCAAACACCATCAGATGTAATTATGATATTTTATACAAGTATTTTTCAGGTTAACTGAGAGAGATTGAGCTACCCTATTATTTTTTACATATAAAAGACATCATAAGGAGCATATTTGTTCTTATGGAATTTTTTGTATCTCGAAAAATAAACTCTGTACAGACGAAAAACACATCAAATGAGCATGTCGCAAATGTAATTCACTCGACGGGTGACGTCATGCGCACGGTCTGACGAAATCTGAACGTCGGAGCATCCGGCCCTGATTCACCATCCTGTAGGTGTAGAGGATGCCACACAGACGACGAGACGGCGCAACACATACTGTGTGAATGTCACGTACTTGTCAAATTAAGACGATCCATGTTGGGAGAATCCTGGCCGGACATGGCTAAGATTAGAGCCGCTTCCCCGTCCAGCATCCTCAGGTTTATCTCACGCGTGGGATGGCTTGAGTGACGTTGCGGGGTCGAACTCTAATCAGGGGGGCAGCACAAAGGGCCCGAATAAGTGGCCTAGGTGCGTGTGGGATTTCCCACCCTCCCATCGAAATCCAGAATCCAGAAGAATCCATATGAAATGTAAATATTATTAATTAGTTATCAAATATCTTAGAGTGTCTTCAAAGGTTTTAACCACAAATGATCATGATTATTATAACGGCCATAAGAGAAACGTTGTGTTAACATAAAACAAAGTTGAAGTACATATTGGAAATCCGATCACCGCGCCATTTCATAATGTTTTCATGTTAAGTTCTACCATAGTTAGTACCGTAGTGCAAAAAAATGCACTATATTAGTACTATACTTACATTTTACCCTCAAACATGAAACAATCAAAATCTGTTCAAAGATTTTTTGAATCAACTGGTGTTTTTGAGCCACTGAAGTTCGCTATGTTTAGCCATTATTGATTTTTTTTGATTTTTTGCTTTTGTGTTTATCCATCGATCGCGGCAGAAATGCCGACAAACATTTTTAAAGTACTTAGTTTCATTTTCATTGATTCAACAATGCACCGTGGCAGTGGGAAAAAAATTGGCCCCGTTTTAGGAGCTATATATTTATATATCTTCCAGTTTTGGAAGTAGCGTAACAATAAATGTATCTCGCATTTTTTACCAAAAGGGATATCGATAATATGAATTGTAAAACAATAAAACACTAATCACGTGACAAATTAACAATTAAATGAATATATTTATTGTTATTTTTCTTAAAGTTATCTGGAAATCATGGTCGGAGAGATTAGATAGACTTTTGAACATAAAAAAAATCTAATGGGATAAGGTACGGGTCAATTGAAGTGAGATGGAGCTTCATCGTGCTAGAACCACAGATGTTGTAAATTTAAGCGTAGATTTTCCAAGTAATCGGGGAGGACTTCTTGTAAAAAAATTAGATATCGCTTCCTGTTCATTCACAGCGGTAAGATATAAGGCTCTCGAAGATGAATCTTACTATACCAGGCCACAAGCTTACTGAAAATCGATGTTGGTTTCTGGTAGAAAACACAGCATGTGGATTTTCTTCATTCCATTGATGGACATTTTTTGTATTAACCATCTCGGTTAAAGGTTGCCTCATCACCAGTAAATAACATTCTGCGTTTCCACACCGACGCAGTCTGATGATATTGCATGATAAGGGTGTAACTGCTGTTCTTTCAACAAGCGCCGAACTGCGATGTGATTCATTCCCGTAGCATGTGCTACAGCCTGTGTACCTACTGGTAGATCGATTTATTTATACCTACTTCTTGTAGAACGGATTTTTCGAACTCAGGATCTCTGCGATCTCGGTAGCGTAAGAATCAATAAATCAGTCTCCATAGATCGGCGATACACACCAGAGAAGAGAGAACATCCTTCTATCTGAAGCATTACAATAGATTCGGTTCTACTGCTGTTAACAAGCGAAAATTGGAAAATGAAATAAAAAACCTTGAATCCCAAACTCAAATTCAACTGTTTTGGGGCGACTTGATTTACTGCATTAAAAAATACCGTTTGTAATCTTATAAATATCAAATCTAGCTTTTCGCACTCCATCTTGGAGTAGGAATTTTTGCAATATCGTAAAAGCTATACCCAAAAACCTATCCAAAGACGTATCGTCCATCTTTGTGTCTTATGGTTGTTAAGGAAAAAATTAAGAAAGATATCCAAATTTTAGCACTTTGTTGAGGATAACTCCCAAACGAAATGTTCTTGACCATCCGTCTATTTGGAAAACAATGTTTGCTTTGGACTTTTCTACCGCCCAATTTTATTTCACCCTGTATAAAAGACAAATCGTTAAAATGAGATTAAAATGTTATCTCTCAATAGCGTTGAAAGGAAAAGCTGTACCGACATCATTTGCTTGCTTAAAGTGAAGATCAAGTTGATTGACGCATTAAAATCAAAAACCGTAGTAAAATAGACAATTTTTTAATTTGGATTATTTCTCATTTCTTAATTTGTGGATTAAATTGGTATCTTATCGTCGGTGTTTTGGTCGCTGTCGGCGCTGTGAGCCGTTAAAAATCGTGTCGCCGTTTTGCTCATTCGGCAAAATGCTCTAGTCTAGACTCTAATAATAATGTCATATAAAGACAAAAATAAAAAATCGAGCCAAGGCATGGAAATTACGTGGACCATAATTGATCTCACCGTCGAGAGAGGGACAATTAGTGAATGCATTATCAAGACACTTTCCAAAGAATATTTTTACTGGAACGGAAGGCAGGACTATTCAACTAGTAAGAACCGTACAAAGAATACAGGAAACCAACCAAGAGTCGGGGAGAACCACCAAAGAACAAAGAGGCCGAGAAGATTATCAGAGACGGCAAATAAATTCAGGGCCACCTAGAATAAATACACATTATGAGTAGTGATAGTGAACAGGATGAATCACCGCCACAGGAATGAGAAGCACAACATAGAGGTAGAAAAAATGGAAACGATCATCAGGACCACGACTGGATCGAGATCTCCGCTGATTCAGTTCCAGCGAAGGGAGCAAATAAATCATGTGTGCGAAAAAGAGAGAGGGTGGCAGAAATGCAGTCTTTAGATACTAAGATATGGAAGGACACATACTTAAACTCTATAGTTTCATCCATATTCCTTGAATCTAAACGATATTTTATTTCTATAATGCTTTACCAATTTACATTTTTGTTTCGTTTTGAGTTTAGTTGTGAATATTATTAAGATAAGTTGTTTTCATAAACAGGAGGGCGTACTGTAACGGGACTGATTACAGTTTTCTATTTAAACTTCCGTTACAAAGTTTCCCTCTAGAAATAAAAATGTTATGGTGAACCTCCACTTCTGCGCCTTACTCTCGTCTAAGAATAATTTGTAGCTCGGCATGGTTACAACTGGAACCTTTCGCCCATTAATGTTTTCCAGCGGATCTCACGTTTCATGGTATTATATTATTTATATAATTTGAAATTCAGAAACAAAACCATTATTAGGTAATAGCGTTTTTCGTTATTCAATGGTAGTAGTGAGATTGCAATTTATATTTTAGGCTTCAGCCTTTATCGGCATCACCATGATTTCAATAACATCTATATTACTACACGCAATCCTTCCACTTTATCATCCATCCGAAGGAAGTGGCTTTACTGCACATTTTATTGCTTGTCATTTACTGTTGTATCATTCTTCTAAAAAATGATCTCCCAACTTCTGCATTGTACAATGTTGCTCATTTAATGTCACAATTGTGGCTAGTTTTAACAGAGAGATTAATTAATTAGTAACATTGAATGAGATATTGCAAATTTGCGATTTTGTGAACACGAATAAATTTTGCAGTTTTCGCACAATAAAGGCTATCGGGACAAGAAATTGTTTATAAATAAATGTGTTATCTCTATCCCTGTAATATAAATGAATCAGTTTCCTTTTGTTGGTCATTTGGTGCTCGTATGTAGCTCTGTACTGTAATATTTAACCGTAGATTTCAGTGATTATCAAACAATGACCAAATTGAGAACAATCGACGGTCACATTAGTGAACGTAATAAATCTAAACAGATGTATACAGGTGATGGTACTGCAATTTGCCCCGCCATTATCATTTTGGTTGTTATCGCCGCCATTGCAACAGTCATTCTAATTTTTGGACTTCGGTTTTATATTAGTGCATTAGATGATTAAGTAAGTGTCTTTGTTTAACAATCATTTATCTGTACAAATACTTTTTCAGTAATAAATCGAACTCAGCCCTCATGTGATAAACCTCACTTCGTCAATTTTTGTATTTATTTCAGTAAATTATTGTTATTGTTGGCTTAATTTATTTTTATATCAATAAATGAATCGTAAAACATAATTCGAGCTTTGTGCTTTACTTTGTTATCGCAATTCAAAACTAATTAAAGCGGTTTTATCAACATTATCCGCCGCCACCTCCAGCAAGTTTTACACTTCCTTTTGCGCTAGGTATATTATTATCGAATTGTTAATTTATTTAAAATGCAATATTGTCACTATTTAGTTTAGTGCAGTATCACACATCTTAAGTTTTAATGGCGTTTACTCTACCTTAAAAAATATGAAAAAATGTATGAAGTCCACCTTCATACAGGATTGGCCAATGGTTGTGGATGGAAGATTGTGGGTTTATTAACGAACTTTCGTATTAACGAACATTTCCAAAGTTCGTTGCTGGGTGGCTACAGACCTAAAATATTTTCACTTGAATCGCAAATGTATACAGGGTGATTTATTTCAAAGTTGCATTTTTTAAAATGGAACCCCCTGTATATCATTGAATACTTGGATCCCTTTGCCAATTTTATTGCGACTTTATGTATTACACATAGTAGAATAAGTAGGTAGATGCATTGAATATCTATAAGGTTATTCAATGGTAGTTGTCTAAAAAAATTGAATATCGCAGGAATCACAAAGCTTATAAGGCCGTGATTATGTAATATTACTAAAACATGAAATGTACTAGCGCAAACCGGACGGTCAAATCCGAATTCTTCTTGTGTTCGGAAAAATTATTACGTCAATTTACCTACAAACTATCAAAGGTAACTAGATTTCTTCAATTGCATCAAAAATGTAAAATGTTATTAGTATTAGTATTACCTTTCCAATGATATGAGTTTGTGGGATTCATCTCAGGTAGATTTCTTTTAAATTCATATTTCCTGATTAACTTGCCGTATTTTTCATTTTTATTTTCTATTAGTATCTAGTAGGCCGTGAAAGATCCAACTGCACCAAGAGCTCAAGGCGAAGGATTTTCAAAATAGAATTAATTTTTGGATAAGATCGTGTTTACAGGCGAGTGCACCCTTCGCCGCAATGGATTTGTTAATCACCATAATTTTCATTACTTCTCACATGTTAACCATCACTATTTTTGAGTTTTTGGTCTAGAGAAATGTCGAATTAATGTTAGGGCTTCAAGCATATTCGGCACTTCTGTTGTTGGTCCCTTTTTCTTCGACAGTATTCTAAATTCCTCGATAATGAATTATTTCAACTCCTTAAAGATGTACTGCTCGCTCAAATTAGGGGCATGTATTTTCAGCAAGATGGAGCACCTACACAACGCACACGTGTTGTAAGTGGATGGCTTATTAATACATTTGGTGAAAAGTGGATAGGAAGGAATGGACCAACACGATGGCCAGCGAGATCTCTCGATATTACTCCGCTTGATTCCTTTTTGAGAAGATACAAGGAAAACTAAACTACCAACTTTGCAACTTTCAACCAAGACATGTTACATAGGGTTAAATATTCTTTTCGTCGAAGAATTCAAATTTGCATAGAACAAGGTGGTAGGGCATTTTGAATATTCATTAAAATAATAATTTATTTTATTTCATTTTTATTTTATCTCATAATGTTGGTTTTTGTATCTATGTGTTTTCCTACTTAATAAATAATGTTTTATAATTAAATGTCAATACGTATCATTATTATTATTATTATAATACGTAATGTCAAAGTGAAGTTAAAATGTCAGAATTGGTTTATCTTTCACGGCCTACCAGATGCAATATAAACTGATAATTGAAAAATACAGCAAGTTGATCAGAAAATATGAATTCAAAAGAAATCTACCGGAGATAGATTCGACAAACTCATATCGTTGGAAAGGTAATAAAGTTGTACATTTGATGCAATAAAGAAAAATTGGGCGTGCTATTTGAAAAAATTAAGTTACCTTTGATAGAAATTTTGTAAATTGACGTAGTAATTTCTCCGAACACAAGCAGAATTCGGATTTGACTGTCCGGTTTACGCTAGTACATTTCGTGTCTTAGTAATATCGCACAGTCATGATCATGACCTAAGCTTTGTGATCCCCGCGATATTCAATTGCGGGTAAACAATTTGTTTTAAGTACTATGTGTGATGCATAAAGTTGCACTAGAATTGACCAAGGAATTCAAATATGCAATAATATACAGGGTTCCATTTAAAAAACACCACAAAAATAATTTAATGGTATTGTACACGTTTCGACGGCAAAGCTGTCATCTCAAGGAGGAACTAAATGTAAATTATAAAAAATAACTATTTATACTAATTACTACGAAACTTCTCATAAGCTTAAAGGACCTAAAGTATCATTTGTTTTTGTGAATTTCTAAACTTTCGTAACATTCGAGTTCATGCTTATTATTTACTTGCTTAACTAAAGAAATATGATCTACTTTGCGACTGTTTTCAAGCATAGATGTAGTGCAAAGGCAGATTGTATTTGAGGTGAGTCTAGTGCTCTTTGAAACGAATTTTGAACGATTTTTTAGTTTGTTCAATATATACTTGGCTATAGTCGTATATATTGCCGACTTATCGTTCATATTCACTGGGTGTTTGAGGTTCCCTAAAAGCTTTTATAAATTACATTCTGAAGTTGTGAGCGTTTGCAAATTTAATTTTGAAAAGAGCCCTCTTACATATCGAGAATAATTTCGTCTGTTTGTCTCCTAATCAATTTCATAATTAATTCTTCAGAAAAATGATTGTATACAGCAATTTGCTTGATTGAAGGTAATTATTTGACATAATTTTGCAATTAAAAAGATTGATCAATCTGAACACATGCCTGCCTATCTTTGTTTACGTTTGGCCAATGTAAATATTAAAAAAGGTGCTAGAGTTACTAAACAAATTAACTAATATTGTTTTTTGTTGGTAATTCAGATTTTCAGATCTCCATGACGGGTTTCTTGTAGATAAAATAACCTCTCATAACAACGCTACCACAAGTCGCACTTTGTCCCACTCTAAATGGTAGCGAATTTTCCCATGACCCATTGGCTAGTATTGAACAGTAGAAGAAAATGGAGAATTACATAACTGCCGAGATCGAACTAGAGTAGAGAATGTGAGGCGAAATAGGGTGATCCAACAGACATAACAGATTGTAATAATTCAAAGGACTTAGGCTTTCGATATGCAATAGGGGAGGAGTTATCTTAAAACGTCTAAAAACTTTAGTACATGTATTCATTTACATTTCGTAACAATATGTATCTTACTAACAACATTATTGTCAAGCTCCAACCTATTCCAATCCATGCCATTAAATTAACAATAAACATGGCTTATACATCTAATGTAAGCACAAACACCGTTAGAATTATTCGAATAATTAATGTCGTAATAGCCGTAGTTACTAGAATCGCCACAACAGCTAACGCGAAAGCTTTCGTTGACGATTTGCTTTCAATATGACATTTTCCTACGTGGGATGTGGCTGGAACATTTAGGTTATGATCACATAAAACATTCACCGTTATATTCATTGCCATCTACAATTCTACAAACGAAAAATCACTTAGTTTTATTACGATACATTTGTACAAACATCACTTACTTAATTATTTAGCGAAAACTCGACTAATTCACCGAAAACTTTCGACATTGTGCAAAACGGGATCAATATTGGGGGCTTCCTGAGCTCCGACGAATGACGATTAAAGAGAAGGTCGAAAAATGACATGCGGGAATATTTTCGACCCTTATACAACTGTAATTAATATTTCGTAAATTGAAATGTTTTCGTTATTATCTATCGAAAAAGTTCATTTCCAATTGTACGGAAATTAGTTTTTCCATACTTAACGTGCCCTCGAGTCGATAACATTAAAGATAGGTACTTGTGGGAGGAAATTTTCATCAACACACCAGGATGAATCTCGCATAGAGAGAGGGAGCTGTTAATGAGTTCAAATTATGGTTGTACGTAGTTACCCCTAAACGCATTCATATTTCAACAAACGAATAACTGTTTTGTTCCAATTCAGTTTATAATTGCATGCGCGGAGATTAATCTGTAGTTGACGTTGTCATGTACTTGGTTACGTTTAGTATTGATTGGTTGGCAACAGTTTGAATATTAATCGAAATTACATGATGAAGTTCTTCATTCATTTGATGAGCAAGGGGAAATTGTGATTACAGAAGCCACGTGCGCGACAACAATTGATACACGCTTCTATAGGCTATTTTGATCGATATGAGTACAGTTCCCACAATCGGGGTGCAAATGCACACATGTTCGCTTCGTACCACTTCTTTTGTAAGGAAAATTACCAATCGACGCATCCGCTCGGTGCTTAGGGTTGTCAAAATCAATAAAAGTTACACAAGAAATATATATTCTACAGTTTAACCCGGAAACACTGGATTATACTTATAATTTCCTTTAATTCCACGATCCTCGCGTACTACTTCGTCGTGTTCGTCGCTTCGTTTATCGAACAGTTTTATAACGTCGATTTCTTCGTACGAGTCGGTGGCGTTCTTGGTCTCCACGGTGCTCGTAACATTTTCGACGCTAATATCTTCAGGAAGATCCGGAAGAACGCTCGCGTTGAGTCCCACTTGCAGGACAAGGATGCAGAGAAGTACACATTTCTAGAAAGCAGATCACTCTATAGATGACTTAGTTCCATATTACACTTACCATTATTCTTAGACGAGAAGAGAAAAACACAAATCAGTTTGCGCAAAGAGTATGTGTTTTCGTTACAAACGATTGCGATATATATAGACGCCTCACTCGATCACTTAGTCTATTTACTCGAATCTATACCTACTAATTATAATTTGTACCGTCCTGCTAATTAAATTGTTGTTTCTACAACGACTTATCTCACGAGGTATTTGTTTCAAAATACGATGATTTTTCAATATTTATTTATTTCTAACGCATCCATAGGAAATATAAAATCTTTTACATTTCAACTATAATAAAATTTACGATACTTTTCCAGTCCAAAACTAATTGTATAAGGTGACGCCTGGGAACGGGCGATTTTGAATTGACTAGTGCAAAGTTGCAGTTGAAGTTGGTAGTATTGTGATACCGCCATTTTGTTTCTTATTGTTTGCCATTTCAGTTGCAATGGTGGACGGGAGAGCGACATGTTTTTGCAGTGAAGCTTATTGGAAAAACAATTATTTTTAAGAAGTTGCGCGACCAGAATTTCGACGTCATTTCCAAATTGGGCGTCATGATCCGGTTCCTTCAACCGACGCTGTGAAGACATGGGTTAGAAAATTGGAAACAACAAGATCTGCCTTAAATAAAAAGAGCCCAGGACCAAGAAGAACAGTTCGAACGTTAGAGACAATCTAAGCAGTCAACGCCGCCATCCGGCGAAGTCTACAGCGTTCTACACGGCACTGTCGGCAAAATATTATTTTCGGATCTCAAATTGCACATATTAAGGCTTCAGACGATCGTTCAACAATTGCAAGCCGGTCATGCTAACAATCGATGTACTTTTGCTTAAAATTTTCTAGCAACATGTGAAGAAAATGAAATGTTCCTTAATAACGTCTGGATGTTTGACAAAGCGACACACTTCCACTTAAATGGTTATGTCAATAAACAAAACTTTCGCAATTCGGCTGCATTACAACGTCTCTTCGGAGAACGTCTCATCACGAGGAACAGAAACATAAATTGGCCTGCCAGGTCGCCTGATTTATCAATGTGTGATTTCTTTTTATGGGAGTTTTTAAAGGATAGTGTGTATGGTGGTCGTCCTCACACCATAAATGAACTAAAGGCTAGGATTCGTGACAAGATTTCGTCAATCGACATTTAGATGTTGCAGAGAGTTACATTGAACTTGCTTTAACAACTGCAAGAATGTGTACTCAGTGAAGGACGCTATTTACAGGATGTTAGCTTCAAAAAATGACAGCTGGGCAGTGCTTCATATAAGGACATGGTTTTAGCTTTCTGTTTATTCAAAATCGCCCATTCCCAGGCGTCACCCTGTTCCTGTACTATGGAAGATCGGAGTTCCAATTTAAAACCTCACCAATTGTGGACGATCCGTTTTTGAAATAGTCTTAACCAAAAGCATTAATGTTAGTATTAAGGTTGGCAGAAATAAAACCTTGTGGCAAGGAGGATTATTTACTGAGACCTGAAGCATACTGCTATCTTGGGAGGTGATAAAAACGTGACAATAAATTACAAAGTTTATTTTTCCATCGACCCATCGCCTATTTTCAAATGTCACCCACATAAAATAAGGTTTAATTTTTAGTTCTCATTTTCGTACAGATATTTTGGGCACGTGAATACAAAATAACACTGTGGAAAGGGGATGCAGCATGTAAATCTCGTCGTTTATGCATGTTCAACCACTTTAAGTCAGTCAGCGTATGGTTAACCTTTTCATATTTCCAAATGCACGAATTTTGTATTTTTTGAACTCTACCAATATCGACATTTACCAAGACATGAATGACCCATATACGTATTACGTCACAGTGCTTGAACCTTGGCAATACAAGCGATCGTAAAGAATAGTTTTAGATTTTAATTTTAAAACACACCTATTGTGAAAGGGTAACTTTAATATGCCATAGCCTATGTTTAGACATTTTGTGATGTGACCTTTATACCTTGACCTGTGGTCCATGACATTGAATAAACCATGGTTTTTTACAGAGTCTGTTAATGGAATATTTTGATTGTACATGCGCAGAGTTGTTGCAACTTTGACCTACCGAATAGAATCGCTTGAGTGTTATTAGCACCGTGCTGTTCCAAGACTTGAAATTGAAATTCGTGATATGTCGTCATTCAGTGTTTTATAGGCTTCGAATGGTGGAAAAGACAAGTAGATTTGAGTATCATCGGCATAGAAATGTGATTTGCGAGATTTTAGAATTGTCGGGAAAATGGAGACTTATATCATAAATAATAATAATGGTCCCAGTACAGACTCTTGCGATACAGCTTTACTTACCTGTAGAATACTAGAGTATTTTTCACCGAGAAAGACTCACTGCTATCTATTATTCAAGTAGATTCTGTCAACCCTGTTCTAGATAAAATTAAATATTTAAACACACAATTTATAGTAGGGGTTGGCACGAAAAATTAAAAATTATTGAATTACAAGATGAACAAATAACAATAAAAGTAATTTATTCCGAAATAGTTATGCCGGAATAAATTATTTTTATTTTTTTTTTCAGTGACCCTCAGTGCTTATGTAAGAAATAGATATTTTTATAAATTTTAATTACTCACTTGAAAGAGTAGTGAATGCCACGCATATCGATTTTCCGTACATCATTCCTTTATTAATGCCCTTCATTTTTTTTGTAAAAACAATCAAAAAGAAAAATGTCATGTGTACAACAAATACAGAGTGATCGAATTAGTTTTCAAACCACGTGACTTCATAGCATAGGCAACACACCTTACTTAAGTTGGTACTGTTATTAAAAAGTATGTAAAAAAGCATTAGCGCAGCATTGGGGTTAAAACTTACAATTTCAAAACATTTTATAAACCTTAATAAGTATGCACTGATTGCAAGTGTTGAAACAATTGGTTGATAAATTGATCTCTTCTATTTTTTATAAAACAACAGGTACGAAAACGATAATAAGAATAAATAACAAGCACTACGAACGGACCGAACGCCAATGACAAAATTACACTAAATATAAATAAAATGGTTACCAATTCCTGAACACTAAAAATTTCCAAGCAATAAATGTAACTGGTCACGTGGTTTGAAAACTAATTCGATCACTCTGTATACACATTGCAGCGCTTTTAAGTAATAAGTAAGGGCATTTTGATTACATATTCTAAAATGTACGGATGTCGATTCTACACATATCAATTCTTATTTAAAGTATTGTCAGATTGTCACATTATTTCTTTTCTTATAAAAAAGAGTCAACATATGCAGTAGGTACCTACATACATGCGGGACTTGAGTAACAATGTTTTGACCAAAATAAACTACTCAAAACGAAAAAGGAGCCACCTCTTCATAAGCTTATATTTCACGTATTTTTTAATTGAGCGAAATAGTATTACACGATGACAATTTGTACACATCAGCCTTGCCGGTGTATAAATTATTGAAACATGGCGAATGGATTATTGAGGGAAAAAAAAATAATTTCAATTAGTCGATTAATTAATTTTATTTTGTTAACATTTTTAAATAAGACATTATCTCAAAACTATCCTTAGTAGTGAGTATGCCCTCCTCTGGCTCTGATAACTTCAGCGCAACGACGGGGCATACTCTCGATCAAGTTTCTGATGATCTCCTGGGGCAGTTGTTCCCATTCTTGAATTAGAACATCTTGAAGTTGCTGCAGTGGCGTACCTAGAATTTTTGCCGCCCGGGGCGGTCTCCAATTTGCCGCCCATTCTAAGTCAATCAAATGGTGGTTTTTATAAATTAATAAACATAAATAAATAGTTACAATTGAGACGAACTATAAGTAGGCAACTTTTTTACCGTTGCATGCAATATTTAAATTACGCAGTAATAAAGGAAGCCGCATGAGGCATAAATGCAACCTTTATAAAAATACAAGATACTTTTTTAAAGGCCACAAGAAACTTACGGAGGCCGAAGGTTCCCCACCTATGAGACAAAACCTAATTTACAAAAGTAATTACCATTAAATATTTTTTATTTTATATTTATAAATGCTTGCGTACATTCCAAGCACCAATATAAACAAAATGCCGCTCGGGCAGCGAGAGTTAAGGGCGGCTTCACACACACCGACACTGTCGGTGTCATGTCGGTATCGGTATAGGACAGCTTTTCACACACACACCGATAAACAGTATGTCGAAATTGGAATAGCGGTTATATCTTTGTTAGCATCACCAGTGTCGTTGCCCCTTGTGAATATTCCATAGGCAGAGGCGGATTTACGAATTAATCGCACATAGGCTGGAAATATTTTGTCGCCCCTCATCTACAGTAATTTTGGTTAAAATATTGTATTTTTTCATATGATTTGAATTTTTCCAGATATTTTTATTATTTAATCTTTTTAACTACCACATTTGCCACCCCCTAAACTTTGCCGCCCTAGGCTATAGCCTTTCTAGCCTTATGGTAAATCCGACTCTGTCCATAGGTAAAAATTATGGAATTCAGTTGTAATAGAGTGACTTAATATGAAGAAAAGAACCTTGTCGTTATTGTATTATTATATTTACGAAAGAAGAAACTAAGAGAAGGCAATTAAATTTAACAGCATTCGTAGTTGATTACATTTGTACTGAGACGACACTGAATTCAGTGAAATGCAAAACCCAGCACAACGATACCGATGTGTTGGGACTGGTCTGTGTGAATCAGAGTGTATTTGGTTTGCATTGCGTACTAAAACCGAACGATCATTTACAATTTACTGACCGATATCAACAGAACCACCCGACTTACACATGTCGGATACGACAACCGACATTTTTACCGGATCGTTGCCTGTGTGAAGCAGTATGCAGTACCATTTAAAACAATACATTATTGATGCAGCACGATACCGACACCGACAACGATAATATCGGTGTGTGTGAAGCCGCCCTTAGGTACTTGCCGCCCGGTGCGGACCGCACCCACCGCACCCCCCTAGGTACGCCACTGAGTTGCTGGATGGTTTCTATAGGTTGCCGTTCCAATAATCTCCGTCCCAATGTATCCCATAGGTGTTCTATGGGATTGAGATCTGGGCTGTTAGCTGGCCATTCCATAACTTCAATATTATGGTCATTTAAAAAAGTTGTCACTATCCTAGCCACGTGTGGCCTGGCATTATCGTGCTGTAGAATAAAATCTACTCCCATATTATCCGCAAAAGGAATTATGTGTGGTTCTAAAATCTCCCGTAAGTAACGTAATGCAGTTAGGGAACCGTTTGCAATTACGACAAGGTCGGTGCGCCCATTTAAACATATGCCAGCCCATACCATAATAGACCCTCCGCCAAAGCGAACAGTTTCTTGTACAGCTGAGTCCAAATACCTCTCATTGGCTCGTCGCCATACCCGAACACGTCCATCGTTGTGGTGTAAACAGAATCTGGACTCATCTGTAAACCAAACATTACTCCATTGTGGTACTGTCCAATGACGATGTAATTCGGCAAAAATTCTTCGAGCTCTGCGATGTTCTGCTGTTAAACGAGGTACTCTAACCGGCCTTCTAGCACGCAACTGACATTGATGAAGTATATTACGAACTGTTTGATCAGAAATTCTGGTCCCCGTTGTTGCTACTAAACGATTTTGAAGCGCTCGTGCGGTATTGGTTCGTTCCCTAATCGCCCACAGACGTAATAAACGATCTTCTCGAGCTGTTGTGGCCCTTTGACGTTGAGGATAGGGTCTTCTTCTGACAATGCCATAAATTAAATGCCGATTCCATGCTCTATTGATAGCGGCGCGACTAACATTCATAATTTCTGCTACACGTCTTCTGGAATAACCTTCCTCAATTAACGTTACAGCCCTAGCGATTGCAATTTCATTTAGGTATACTCTACGACATACTCTTTATATTATCACGAATATCGATTCTACTAATAAAATTTTGTCACATACGCTTCATTTTCTTGTAAAATATTAAAAGTCCACATCTCATACAAAATACATATAGCAGCGCTTAAAGATTAATTAATGGTATTTTAACAAATTTTTTTTAATAATGTTAGAGTAAATTCACGCGAAATAGAAAAAATAGTATGAAAAACACGTGTCACAATTACTTTTTGATGCACTCGTCCCTTTGCAAACCTCATTTCAGTCGGTCTTCAAACCTGCTCTTCGTGCGGCAAAAAGTCTCATGTGACGCTTGTTTTCAATATACTATTGTATAGGTACTTGATTACGATCCGTGTGGTTAGTTAACCAGGCTTGGCCTGGGCTTCAATAGATATCGAAATATAATCAACCGATCAACGGAATATGAAAGGATCCTCAGGGTTACCATCCCATTTGTTTTAACTCTTGTAATTCCGATACCTTACATAAAATTCGCGCGGTATATGTATTTTCGTTTATTGGGCATCAATGCAAGGCGCTTGGGCGTTTTCCAACGAAATTGGTGCATAAATCACGATTTTGTGTAAATTATTCTCCATACCTGTTGATCTGGTCCGTCGTTTCCTTGGTTTGCTTAAACCTTACAGCGTTTTAGTACAGGGAGATCCATTATAAATTACCCAATGGATATTTTCGTAATTATTACAGATAGATGCCTATATTAAATGTAAAAGTTGTAGGATAATAAGCGAAGTGTCCTAATTTATCATGAAATACAGTGGCGTACCGCAGCTAAGAGATATAAAATATATTATACTTTTTTTAAATGGAACACCCTGTATTTTATTTTATTTTCATGAAGCCCATATTTTTCTGATTTCAAAAATATACCATATGATACCCATGGCTTGAACCGTTTTAGAGTTATTAGAGGTTGAATGTCGCATGCTATTTACTATTGTTATGGAAATAAATATTTTCCAAGAGTGAGTTCAAGCCATGGGTATCATCCATTCTCATAGCCTAATTGGAAAATATTTATTTCCATAACAATAGTAAATAGCTTAACTGCTACATGCGACATTCAACCTTTAATAACTCTAAAATGGTTCAAGCCATGGGTATCATATGGTATATTTTTGAAGTCAGAAAAATATGGGCTTCATGAAAATAAAATAAAATACAGGGTGTTCCATTTAAAAGGCATCTATCTGCAATAATTACGAAAGTATCCATTGGGTAATTTATAATGGATCTCCCTGTGCATTTAATAACCATTTTTGTCAAAATTTATGTATGCAACCAACATTACGACTGATTCCTATGGCGTTGACTCTCTTTAAATTTATATGCTCTATGGTAATACATAATTTTGATTTTTAGAAATTATTCATTAACTTCACTGCAGGGTATTTTTGGCAGACCTTTGTAATCTCTGATATTTTGGTTTAATCAAATCTCGATTAATTATTGCTTAAATGCAGGGGTCGAAAAGACTATAACGTTTATGATATTGAATTGTAGAACATGCAACAATAAAGTACCATTCACTTTCCCTAGGGTGCTCTATCTGCATATGTAGACCCTTTAGCGTTGATAATCCCCAATTGTGTTATAGAAATAGATTGTTTATCGAGTACCACTTCAATTTAGTATGTAAATGTCTGAATACCGAGTGCTGTTTTACAGCTGCTGTCGCCTTCAAACTCTATAATAGTAAATTTTAACTAAAATGCCGCCTCTAATTATGAATCACAACTTTTTCCTGCGGTTACCCTTTTAGCAACGGTGCTTGTAATTCGTAATAACGGAGAATTTAGACACGTACGTCACCGACGTTTGTTGCGTTATGTGTGCTGCCTAAACTTTGTTTACCGTAATTGTCGTTAATCACACTAATGTTCTGTACTAGAGAATGTGTACCTATTGCCTATAATAACTAACAACATTTCGGGAGCCACTAATCACGAGGTTTATAAAGGACGAAGTAATTATAGCGAAGGCGATAATGATTTACTTGTTTAGGAACACGGATTTCTGGCATCTTTGTTTAAATATCAATTAAGTTATATAATGTACTAGTTAATTAATTAATTTCGTAGAGTTTTTTCCCCCTTTAAAGCATTTTCAATTGCTAGGTCGGTTTGTTAAATTCCGAATCCAGCGTATAAGGCAGAATAGGAAATTTTGCATAAGCCGCTTTTTCGAAGCCCGTTTTTTCTTTGTGTCGCTTTGTGCGTAATATCATAAATTTAACAGCATTAACTATTCGTATATCTCAATTTCTAGTGTATTAGGATTTATGATCTGTCAAATGTGGATATGTGCATGTTTGATTTATATGCGATTATTCGCGGTTATTGTAAATGAACTAATCAACATTTATACGGAATATTGAATACCAAATTACTGCATACCACAAAATTGATAGATTCGCACGAATCTAAATTCACGAAAAACCTGTAATTTTACTATGCTTTTTGATTTCCGTGCGAATATCCTCATGTACGAACATGATTAAACGGATATCGTTAAAAAAATATGTATGCATTTATTTTAGTTTTCAGCATCGAAACTTGCTATGTTATCTTCCTAAGTAGCGGAGTAAATAATGGATAAAATTGTGTCATTTTTTTATGAGCTTAGAACAAGATCAAACCTACTGGGTATTGTCAACAATATTATTCTACTCATGAAACCTCAAAATATGACCTTTTTTTGTGGTCGCGACTTTTTTTTATTTTCAAAAAACTGCGACAACTTCCATTTTCTTAAAATCATGTTTTTTTTTATATTTGTCCTCTAATATCTACTTATCTAATTGAGCTATCAACATAATTTTTTTTGTTTTAAAACAGACACTGTTTAGTCAAAATGCCTGCATAATTTCTGAACTGCCAAGAACATCGATATGTTGGGTGCATTTAAAATAAAAAATATCAACTATTTTATATTTGGAAAGTAGCGCTAAAGTGTCTGTTTTAAAACAAACAAAAAATTCATTTCCTGAATCTGAAAAAATTGTTTTGAAACTCCACAATTTTATTCATTTACACTTATAGTGAAATCAATCCGTGGACACACTATAAATTGGCTAACTTTTTTAGGGCGTTGAAGTAAAGATTTTCACAAGACAACCGCGTAGCTTATTTTTGTAAACTAATTTTTAGTGTTAAACGTAAACCTACGAGGAAACATAAATTAAGTACTTTAACGTATTAACTCTTGCATAACTAGCAGACCCGCTGTAATATCGAATTGCTGTCATAAGGTTATAATCTGAGGTTGTATTGATTTTTAGTAAGTAGCATCCGGAAAAGTTTCATTTCTGTTATTACAAAAACATGCCCCAGTCAATAAAACGAGAGTGTGATCTTTTATAACCTAATTAAACTCTATATTTACGTACCACAATACCCCTACATATTTAAACTCGAACATGACAACACGTAATTATAAACGTTGACGTGATTCATTTACTGATGTTATCAGCGTTTATATAAGGTAGTGGAATAACGTATGAGAACAGACAACTGTTGAAGGGAATTTAATAAAGGCCAACTACTCCCTAAAGTCGCGATATTGAATTATATTTCGTCAACAACTTTTTGTCAACAGCCTTTTTTTGCAATGACGGAATATTTTCGTAGGGATTACGCTAAAATTAATATACGAAGATTAATTGCGTTAGAAATGTTTAGTAACGCGCGCGTATAAAAAAAAGAGTTGACACATTAAACGTCGTATATCAATGAAAACGAATTCGATAAAATTTATGGTAGGTAACATTTATTCCGCTCGCAATAAAATTCTGCCTTCAGCTGCTTTAATTTACGTTCCCTTCATATAGGTATAAGCGTTTAGTAAACTTACTAACATGATACGTTACGCTTACCCAGTCCAGGAATTCATAAGGAAGATTCACGTATACAAATTTAATTTCATTTTGCTTTACGATCAAGTTTCGCCTGCTCACATTTCCAATTATCCCAGATTTTACCTCGATATGTTATTTTAAAATTTCGCACATTCGGTCATTCGGCGGCCCATAATTATATTTTCAAGCGCAAATCCGTTATATATAGCACTTCACTGGCACGTGAACATGACTATGAACAAAATTGGGATTTGGGAAAGTGAGACACATTAATTTTACACGTAAAAATGTTAGGAATAGGTCTATATCTATCTGTTTCACGCCATGAAAGTGAGAATTTAAAAATTTTCAGAAATATCAGATCAACCGATCCAGAAGAGAAGTAAATAATTCTGTATGTTTATGATGCAGATGTTTAATTATGTTATGACTGGCTCAGTTTACCTGTTTGTATAGTGTATAGTGTATGCAGATTTATATCAAAATTACGTGACTATACACGATACCACAGTCTGTGACAATACTGACCGGAAAAAATGTTTTGTTTAGTCTTTTCCTAGGCTGTCGCTGTCAGCGTGTTAGCATATCAGTTATTTCGTTAAATCATCATTCACAACATAGAATAGATGGTCATATTTCGTATGTCGTACTCTATTACAAACAAAGAAATACATTTTATGCAGTTTAGATGTTTTTCCAAAATTTTGTTAGCGTCATTTTTCAGGAAAATGAACAACTTCCAGTTCATAAACTAAATGGTTTTTGTTTTCAGTTGAATGAAAAAGAATGACATCTTTTGACTTCCCCCCTCCCTTTTCGTATTAAAAATCGAATAGTCAGTAATGATACTTCAAATTTCATGATGTTATATCAACTTGAAGCATCTACAACACACTGCATTATTCATACAACGCGCAAAAGACAAACCTATCTGCAATTCAAATTTAATTACTAATGGCATTTCTCGAAAATAATGTTAAAGGTAAGGGTGTTTAAGGGTTATGGAGTAGACGAAGCGAAATTCATTTTCGCAAAATGTAATAATATCTACTTGTTGACGATACCAAGACTAAACTCTTCCAAAGTTGACGAACACGTTAACCACTTTGCTCAACATTTTCCCATACAATAATCTGAAAACATAACGAAAGTGGATTCATTGTTTCGTTTCGGCGCCATTATTAACCGCGACGCAAGTTCAAGGTTTAAATCGATTGAGGCTGTTGCACCCTCATCACTGCAGGCGCGACTGAGTCGAATTGTACTTATTGCAATGTGGAATAAAACGGACATTTGCTTTAATGTTATTAAATTTATTAGACCATACTTAGGGGTCGAATGCATCGAGTAGTTTTTTCGCAGATCCAAACTCAGTTGGGGGGTGGGGGGCTGTTTCAATATTTGATGCCGGTAGAAAGTGAGAGACATAAAGGTGACAAAAATCATCAACACAACTAGCAGGTCGAAGATCCAGATGATTGGACAGCGAATACAATACGGAAGTTCGATATGAGTTTTTATTTACCAGAATAATTGGAAGCAGTAGGTATATAACAATACGCCACTGCATTCTTAGAATGTTAGACAGTGACTTATTTCCCCCATACTCCCATTAGAGGGGTCCGATTGAGAACGCTGCTAAAGTTCAAATATTAAGTTAAATATGTTGATTAGTTGCACTGGAGCCATGTTATCCTTGTTAGGGAATAACTAGGTACCCAATTATTTACTAACAAACTTATTGCGATCGAAAAGTTGGCCAGATTAAGATATTAATTTATTTTAGAGATGGCTAGCAGAATTTGAATTGCAGGCGTACGCAGGATCAGTTTGTTGGTAATGGCTAAGAAGGCCAAGTAAACCTAAACAATTAAGGTGCAGCCTGATACGGTATAACAAAGGCGATGGCGACAATACGCCCACGGCTGCCTTGTAGACCTTTTTAACTTACCACTTTTACATTGGTGGTGAACGCGGATGGGTTGAAGGAAGCATAGGTTAAAAACAGATTCGAGAACACTCTATAAAAGGGCATTGAAATGATTCCGGTCATGATAAAGAAATTGTACCTCAATCAAACCGGCAAAAGACTAGTAGGCGAACAGTAATCCTTGCAAGACACCTGTGTGCTAATTGTATTTGAAAGGAACTCTACTAAACTCTTAATGTAACCGACAGCCAAGCTAGGCTTTGGGAACACAAGAGGTAATCTCTAGCCTAATGTTAAGAGTGCACTTAAAACCTCGACCAGCTGGAAATACGTACTCGAACATTCTGCTAAGAAGGTAACGTAATAACAATTTTGGCCATCCCGAGAAAGTGGCTACTGTTACTGCGCCCCATTAGTCTTTTGCCGATTCTCGGTAAAATATTTACAGGTGCTTAGAAGCGTAGCTGAGGTTCTACATTACGTCAAATAACTTCCCATGAAATGCTAGTCTGGTTTCCGTCCAGCGAATAGTTGTACCATTGCGGTGTCCCATAATCCAGGGCCTTGATTCCGACCAGCTTACAGTATTACTCCTATTAGACTACTACAGCCGGGCCTTCAATATACAGTCTTCCACAAAACGGTATGTAGGTAATACTCTGAGAGCAATGTCCCCGAGCAGGGAAGTCCACCTTATAGAATCATGTCTATATACGATAGATACAAGCGGGCTATTCTAAAAAGGAAAAGCTACGCCGCTCTGCGTGTAAGCCAAGGTGTTTCTCAAAGGACCATCCTTAGACCATTTTTATGCAGTAGGTACCTATCTATACTGCCGGCTTCAGGCTTGTCTAAAACGAAGTTACGCTGACGATACGCAACTGTACGGATCCTTTAAGTTTTCAGAACTAACTACTGCGCTCCTATTCTCTCTTATACCATTTAGCTATAAACCATAAAAAACCCCAGGTTATATTGTTCGGGGCTAGGATTAGGAACATCTCCGACTTAGCTCGCCCTCAAAGCCATGTAGGTATTGCACATAAATCGGGAAGGCATTCGCGCCAGCAAGTGTGTGAAGAATTTAGTTATTCAAATCAACTCAGCGGGAGATATCACGCTAACATCTCACTACTAGTTCATTGCGCATTCATGTCACTAAAATGGTAACTTTTTTGAGAGATTATCTATTGTGCAACTTTTTCGTGCCCATCTATTGGCAATGTAATTTACGCACCTTGTATAACCAAAAGTGATTCCGAAAAAATTCTCAGAGGGTACAAAACGCCTGCTAACGATATAGGTCTATCGATGGGGGGCACTGTCGAATGAAAAGACACCTTCACAGAATGGGGCTTGATGCAGACTCAATGTACAGGAGTTTCGAAGAGGAGAAGGAAACACCATTCCAAATACTGTGCCATCTCAAAATATACAACACCTCAAGGTACACTTTCAAGAGTGCTGGAGTTTTATTGTATTTTGTGCGTTTAAAAATTGCAAGATTTTGTGTTTTCACATTTATCCAGAAAATCTGAATGCAGAACGTTATTTGGAAATATTACGCAATATTGTTGTACTTGCACCAGAAGATCTGCCTCTGCAGGAAATTACTGAATAATGAATCATAAGTCATACGAAACTCCACACGAGAACATTGAAGAGTGAGTTTGTGTTTGAAACGCGAAAGCGCCCATTTTCAGCATGTGTTGAAGAAGACAAGGTTTTGAATTGATTTGAAGCCTGTAACATGTCACTTGATTTGTTTAAAATTCGTTTGCCATGTCATGACAAGTGTCTAACTAAAGCTCCCAAAAAACACCCTGTATATCTTCTTTCTTGTGTTTATGTTCATAAAAAACCATTGGCACTACATTTATTTCTCTACTTACCATAGGGGAAGGGGGATGAATGTTTGAAGTTGAAAACTTTAAAAACTCATAACTTTTTTGCTCAAAAAGATGAAGAAGTACAATTGTACAGTGAAGTAGAGGACATACAACTCATTTAATCGAGTATAATAAGTATACCAATTTACTTCCGGCCTAATCGGAAATGAACAAAATATTAACAATATTTATGGTATACCCCGTATATTATTTTAGGAGAAATGTTTCTGTTTTGCATTCTTACTTCTCCTGCACCATTCCATCTTGTTTACTTTTTTATATTTATATTAAATACAATACAACTAATTATAAATAATCATTAATGATTTAAATATATTTTTATTTAATTTAAGTATTATGTATATATGTATATAAATTTTTTTAAAATTTTTATATAATATAAAACAGTTGTAGGTACGATATTTACAAAGTAAGATCAATGTTACATTCCATTATAAGCAGGACCTCCACCACCTTCGGGAGTAACCCAATTAATATTTTGACTGGGATCTTTGATATCACAAGTTTTACAATGAATACAATTTTGGGCATTAATTTGCAGTCTTTGTCCATCTCCCGATTCTAAAGGCACAAATTCGTACACACCTGAAACGGAAAAATTAATAACAATTTGCGTTAGGTTTCATTTGTAGGTACCTGCAGGACAAAATCTTCCTTCTGGTCCATCGTACTTTTCTAAATTTACTTTAACAGGTATAGTGTCGTCTTTAAGTGTTAAATGAGGCGGTTGATTGTCTTCGTGGTTTGTACCGGTTAGAGACACCGATGTAAGAATATCAAATGTAATCTTACCATCAGGTTTGGGGTATTCGATCGGTTTAAATTGTGATGCAGGTTTTAAACGTGCATAATCGGCTCCTAAAAGGACATTAATTTGTTTGATTAAAATTGGACGGCCCTACCTCCGTGTTTAAATGTCCAAGGCTCACGTCCACCAATCATCATGCTGAAGCCACTATATGCTAAACCACCATACAATCCTAAGGGGGAATGGAAACTAGGTCGACAATTCCTAATTGCATTTAGTTCCTTCCAGACGAAGCTATTTTTGACTTTGTCAGAGTAAGTTTTAGGTTCGTAACTTTCTGTGGTCTGTTTTTCGCCATTAATAGCCTCAAAAACGGCTTCGGCCGCTAACATTCCACTTTTCATGGCGTTATGTGTGCCTTTTATCTTAGGAACGTTAAGAAAACCGGCGGAGCACCCTACAAGACATCCACCCGGAAATGTCAGTGAGGGCAAACTCTGGATGCCTCCTTCGACAATTGCACGTGCTCCATAACCGATCCTAGTTCCACCTTCAAAATATTGTTTAACAGAGGGATGCAATTTAAATCGTTGAAACTCCTTAAATGGACTGACGTATGGATTACTATAATCTAAGCCTACCACAAAGCCAACTGCTATAAGCGGGGTAGCGTCGTTTAAATGATACAGGAAGGAACCGCCATACGTGTGCCTGTCCAATGGCCATCCAACTGTGTGCTCTACTCGGCCCGGTTTATGCATTGCCGCATCTATTTCCCACAACTCTTTTAAACCTGTAAAATTCGTGCCACTTTATCAACTCGAAACTCAAAATGTGTACATACGATATTTACTCATTAAGGCAGTTGCGTCATTAGTTTTAATAGTGGCAGCATAGCAAAGTGCTGCCAATATAAATGAAGGTATAGGTACAACTTGAAACAAGTATACAGAGGAAGTTAGGGATTATGCCACTGTTAAGGTGGTTAATCAAATAATGAGGCAACTGCTCTGATCGAATAAACTCTACAAACCAATTCCGTAAGTTTGTGGTTCACTGTCGCTACGTAAATTAAATTTTTCTATAATCTGTTTGCTTAAATGTCCGTGACAACCTTCGGCAAATATTGTACATTTAGCGTGCAACTCCATGCCACGTTCAAAGTTGTCCTTTGGACTTCCGTCCTTTGCAATTCCAACATCGTTAGTTGCAACACCTTTTACACTGCCATCTTTGTGAAACAAAATTTCGGATGCGGCATATCCGGGATATATCTCAACACCCAACTCCTCGGCTTGCTCGCCTAACCATTTAACAAAATGTCCCAATCTCACGACGTAGTTACCGTGATTTCTTAACGTCATCCCTACAATTTAACTCTACGAAAAAATCTTTTAAACGAAACCGCATACCTGGCAAAATTGGTATCGGGATCCGGCCGGATTTAGTTAGAAATCCGAATTTGTCTTCGGTTACCGGCGTATTTAAAGGAGCACCCTTCTCTTTCCAATCGGGTATCAGTTCGTTTAACGATACGGGCTCGATACATGCTCCAGATAGTATGTGACCACCGATTTCGGATGCCTTCTCAACTACGCAGACACGTACTTCCTGCCCGCTGCTTGCGGCTAATTGTTTAGCTTTAATCGCGGCGGACATACCGGCGGGTCCTCCGCCGATTATCAGTATGTCCTGTTGCGTCTTCGAACCGTTCCATTTTTACATCTACAAAGATTTTAGCTTTCATGATCGATCATTATTATGGAAAAATTACGTTACCTTTCCATCTTTCGTCACTGTCACGTGGGTGAATTGTGTAATGTGTTGTGATTTTTGGGAAAACAGATGTGGAGGACCATCGTAAATGGTTTACTATAATGAAAAATAATCAGCCAATTATTACCTAAGTGGCAACCAATTTTTGTGGTACAAAGTTCGCTTAGGACCTTAGGTAATAGGTAAACAATATGTTGCTTATAAAATTAAATTGTTAAGACATACGTACAGTTAAAAATTAGTAGGAGTTTAATTAATTAGTTGGGATTAAGTTCAGCGCTACACTTACAACAATTTAATTTTAATAAACTTTTAGTTGCCATGAAAAAATAATAAACAGTTGTTACACATTCGGTCGTAGAGACACAGAATGAATCTCTGAACTGAAATCTATGTACGTGTCCTACTTTATTTACTCTGTGGTAGCAATTATGGCTGCATTCAATTCAACCAACGTCAGTCAGTGTTTTTTTTGCATTTTGTTAGCCTGTGGTATATTCGCTCTGTCAATACCACCATTCGTTTATAAATACCCTATTCTTTTAAAGTCTTATTTAAGTTTATTTTAATGTCTATGCGCAAGCACTTAATCACGTGTGATGTGCGTGCCCAGCCGTAGCGAGCAAAAGAAAACTATAGTGCGATCAAACTTTCTTTATGTGTTTAAAAGATGCAGGTCGACAATAGGTAAATTACTTATTACTGATCAGGAGGCGGTAAGTGAATGGAAAAAAGTATCTAGCTTTTAGTTTTTACTCTGTTATTAAATTAAAGTTCCATTTAGTACAGTTATTTAAATTAACTGGCGTGTTTCCTTTGTTGAAATCACTGAATTATACTACCTAAACCATTGTTTTATACAGGGAGTGTCCGATCTTCTCTTATAGATTATTGTATTAGTATTAAATATTTTCATAGTATTGGAACTAACTTAACGGGAATGATAGTCATGATAAAGACTGTTTCTGCAAAAGACGAAAATAATGGAAAGAAATGTGTATTAAAAAACGAAAAGATACGTTTAATGGTCTGTATTGTAGTGTTCCAAATTCCAACCTCAGCTCCTACGATAACTTCACAAAAAAAAAACGTAAAAATAGCTTTTGTCACTTGTAGGAGTCGCGTGAGTTGAAATTCGGATCCAGCACTCCTTATAACATGCAAAGCAGGTGAGGGCCCTGATTATGTGTTTCCATAAGTATGTTATACGCAAAAACGCCAAAATGAGCCCAATTTTCGCAATTTTGTTAAATTTTTTCTTGTCAAAACTACTATTTTACCGAACTAAGAGCGATATGGGTCGCTTTCGTGACATCGATAACGATCGCGTCTTCTATAATCTACATTACGGATGACGCAGGTGCAGCAAACGGACGGGTCG
Source organism: Pyrocoelia pectoralis (assembly GCA_036250285.1). Lineage (NCBI taxonomy): Eukaryota > Metazoa > Arthropoda > Insecta > Coleoptera > Lampyridae > Pyrocoelia > Pyrocoelia pectoralis. The sequence continues at coordinate 50,179,437 of CM070078.1, forward strand.
CCAAAGTGGTCGTGAAAAGTCAGAAAAGATAACGGAACAGACTTCAAGAAGAGAAGTTTAGTTGGGGATAAATTTTGAATTCATTATTGGGAGAATAAAGCGGAAAAGTTGGGATTAAACGGTTTTGGAGATATTTCGGTGGAAGTATCGGAAATTGCCCAGCAAACAGAGTCACGTTATTTTGACGTCCTTTACGGGTCTTATTGGTCGTTAACGTCACTCGACCTATTACTGACGATATAATGACGTCTTAAAGATCACCATTTTTTCACGTCACTTATGAGACGTCATTATGACGTCTGATATTGGTAAGTAATAGATTTTATTGATACTGATTATTTTCTTTTTCACCAAGTTGGCAATTGACTCAATGAACTCTACTGGAGTTCACTGAGTTCACTTCACAGCTATTGTCATTTCTTAAATTTCGGTTTTTCCCACAGCTTTTTGCGTAAAAACTATCGGTTACGGAATTTGTTCTAAAAGTGACTCCATTTGCTGTGTATCGGTTATTGTATTGAATAAAAGTATGTATAACTGTATACTACTTAGATATTATATATTTTAGTCGTACCTAATTATTCAATAGTAGATGTACCTAATAGATGATGATGGCTTATCATTTATCAATCCCCGGTGACTAACATTTCTTTTATGTATTTTTTTCAAACATAATTTAATTCTAATATAACGCGACACAGCGCTAAGTTATGAAAAACGAAATGAGAAGTAGGTATGTGTCACATCAGCGCAGCGGTGGAATGTCGGTCTTCGTAATTTTCAGCACCCATCCGATAAAGGTTCGAATCCGGTTAAGGCGGAAACTTTCAAGCAAGTATACCCTACTAAAATGCTAAAGTCGTTGACTTTCAGTTCAGGTAAAAACGGGTTGGTTCAAAATTTAAGTTAAATAGTTAAAATTACAGTTCTACGTAAAAATGTAGTTTTTGCTTTTTTTTGTACGGAACTGCTTAAATAATTGTTTGCATTGATAATTACATTATGCATATACTTCGGTGACGACCTATAACGGTCGTAACTAACGTTCAAAAGGTCTTATAGTGACGTAAAAATGACGTCATGTGTTTGACGTCTATATCATGTGACATAATGCCCACAAAATGACGACATATCTGACGTCCTACGGGTCATTTTAGTCACGTGAAATTGACGTCAAAATAACGTGACTGTTTGCTGGGTGAGTCATAGGACATGACGAAGGTGTTGAAGGTAATGGGGTTGGGTCTTGGAAGCGGTGATGGTAGGAGGAGAGAGTGTAGAACCTTAATGGTAAAGCGGGGTGTGAATTTGGATTCGAGTTTTTTTGGGGTGAGTACCTTGGTTGGACTAGAGAGTTGAGGCGTCGAACAAAGGCGTTTAACCATGATCAACGTGATATCACTCGGAATTGGTAGAAAAGCAAACGCCAATTAATAGAGCGGTTGAACGCAACAAGGAGCGTGGTGTAAACACATTCAGTGAGACAACTGGTAGAACCTTTGTGGACCGCTATCTTCGGCAGGCGCGACTTGATTGTTTTACTGCGCAGAGACGGCACCATTTGGCTGCATGTAGATCCTGTTAACTGACAATTAATTCTACGATATTGTGCCGGTGATGTTATTCGATCAAGGGCGACGAAAAACTCAATTCGTACTTTAGATTGGCTTATGGGGTCAAACCGAATGCTCCACGTGCTATATACTCTTAACTATCGCTTATTATTTTGTACCGATTATTCGTCTAACACGCTCGTCACCAAGACAAGTCATGGCGAAGATAGCCTTCTCCCCTCTTTCTCTTCATCCACTTCTTCTGCTTCAAAGACGTTTTCGATGACCAGATGACCAACGTAACCGATGTGACTTGGGGTCACCCCATCTGATTTATATCCGTAGTGGAGATCCTTTTGTTCTCTTCTTCTATCCCATCACACTGCACTTCCTTGCGCTCATATAGACGTTTCTAAATCGATCCTTGCATTATCACTGCCACCAACCTTGTGGAAATCGACGAATGCTTGAGTGCGAAAGGTCTATTATTATTGTTATTCATCAAAATTTCATTACGTTTTAGTTCAAGTTTATTGTATTGATTTTGTGGATTGGGGACCTTCAACAGGTAGTTAACGGTGATGTGGTTGAAATGTTTGTAAACCAAGGACTCCTTTCAGTTTCAGAGCATAGTTGTGGTTTGATATACTATCTATGCATTAATTTATTGAATTTCCCTTTTCACGTGCATAAAAACGCTCTTTTTGTATGAGAAATAACCTTTGCCATGGATTTTCAAAAATGTACAGCATGTGTATAGAGAGAGAGTAAAAATGTTCAGGCCAAGTGGGAGTAAATCTTTGCAGTTCACTGAACAAATATTAGATAAATGCGTAAAATATATCGAATTGAAAATTTATTTACAAATAAATGATGACGTAAAATTAAACATTTCATTATCACATATCCTTATATATTTCAATTAAATCTCATACTATCGTTAATTAAAAGCTGGTCGCTATAAAAATATAGATTGATTCAGTCAATATTTTTAACGCGATCGCTTTCTTTCAAGAAGTCAGTTGTGAATTAGATTGTGAAGCCGTAAGACAAACGTGTGGAAATATGAGCTGTCCACTGAAATATACGTACGTACGAATTTTTATTAAATTGTTAAATAACGTTTTGCTCATTTTTCTTGCTTAAGGTAGAGATGCGCAAGATGGTGAACATCTCAATGATGAATCGGGCATGTTATATGGCGAATATTTGATGTTGGATAAAGTAATAAAGGCACAACGAATGGTAAGCCAAGAACACAATCAACCTGTGCACGATGAGCACTTGTTCATTATAACGCACCAAGGTAGGTCCCTTACGACTTTTAGGCATTTTACATAACTGCACAAATTTCAGCGTACGAATTATGGTTCAAACAGATCATTTTTGAATTGGATTCGATACGTGAACTTTTCAGTACGGAATTGGAAGAGTCCCAAACTCTCGAAATTTTAAAGAGATTAAACAGAATTGTGCTCATTTTAAAAGTAAGTACTTAATTCGAATTTTAAGGCCTCCTCATCGAATATAATAACGTTCATTCGTGCAAATCTGTAATCGAAACCGTAGGAATGCCTGAGACTTTTCTCCAATATCGATTCTTTACTCTTGGGAAATTCGATCTTTTTACAGTTATCTCAAATTATATATATATAAGTATGCATAAATTAAAAATAATACTGGCCCGTAACAAGATACCACACGGGATTGGACAATCGGTTGATGCGAAACTAATTAAATTATCTCATTATGTGGTAATCGTTGATAAACTCTCCATTCAATTTTTCTTAATTTATATCTTTGATAACGTCTACGTCTACTCGCATTGTAAATTCTAATTGAATCCACTCGAAGAATTTCCCTCCCTTCGTGTTGTGCCAATTAAAAAATTAGTGAGCGACACCATACCTACGTATCCAATCAAAATTTCTTTATTAAACCCTTTTTCCACCTTTACAAGGGATTATGATCTAACAAAGTTTTCCAATTCATTATTCGAATTTCAATGTTCTGATCGTCACCTTATAATGACAATGCTTGATACAAGGGTTTTAAATAACCTTGCCCTATTCCTTTTCCAAAGTTTGAGAATAAGAGGAAATGTGCTTACTTACAATGGAAACCTGGCACGACCTGCTTCTGTACAGAAATTAAATAAGCAAAATGCCACCTGTTGGGAGCACAAAAAAATAGAATCATATATACATCAGTGTCCAAATAGTGAAAATTTGTGCCAATAAATATCATATGAACAATCTTTGACCAGGGCCTTGCAAACAACATTGTAATTATTAAACTGACGTTTTGTAATATTAGTAGTGTTATCCTTGTTTATATACAGGGTGTTTTTTGGGAGCTTTAGAGACGTTTCTGGGAAAGTTTTATAGGTAGGTTTTTGAAAATTTGTACTTAGGAGTTACTCTGAAAGCCGAATCGATGTAAAATATTTTCAAAATAGCGGCACTTTTGGAAATCGATTTTGAATTTTTTGAAACTTTTTTTTATGTGATCGATTATTGTACAATCCTCTCCGGCTTTCCATTGTACTCATTTATTACCCGTTTAAGTTTCTTTTCCACATCGCTTATACATTTTTCTATTTAACCTATTCAACAAATTATTAACTTCGCTGTTAAAGTTTTTCCTCAGTCCCCTGAAAGGAATTCAAGTGTCTCGTTCATTGTCGTTCTTAAATAGCTTTTCCCTGTTGAATTTCTCTCCTTCCCAAGAAATAATGGAGTGCTCTCCGCCTTGGATTACACTCTTCATAGTTCCTAATCCATTTTTGTTGGCGTTTCTTTCCGTTTGTGCAGCCTCTCTCTGATTTCCATTTATGGTTCTCTCTTCCATAATTTTGCTCCCAATATCCGTCTGGCCATCTGAGGTTTTAATTACATTGCAGTTTGACCTAGATTTCAAAGTCCATGCCTGAATCTACAGACGAAGGGCAAGATTATAGAATTCGTGATTTTAATGTCGAAACAATAACGACCAAAACTGACGTATGTGCTTCGTCAAATAACTGACATACCTATAACGTTGCACACACGTGAGCTGGTCATGACGTGATCTTATAAGGTTAATGCAGTCGCAGCCGTTGCGCAAATACAACTGAAGGTAAAAAAACATAATAACAAAACTAATACGAATCTCTGTAGGTATAATCTTTCATTACTGTACTTTAAGGTATTGGTTGATCAAGTAATGATATTGGAAACAATGACGCCTTTAGATTTCATGGAGTTTCGTGGTTACCTTCGACCCGCCTCCGGTTTTCAGAGTTTGCAATTTCGTTTAATCGAAAACAAAATAGGAGTCCAGCACGAACATCGGGTGAAATATAACCAAAATTACTCTAACGTATTTGGGAGCGATCAGGTAAAAGTCACACACGAAAACTACCCACCCACTTAATCCCTCAAATTTCAGGAGGCGATGAAATTAATCGAGAAATCCGAATCGGAACCGTCGCTCTCTCTCATTGTACAAAGATGGCTGGAAAGAACGCCGGGATTGGAAGCGAAGGGATTTGATTTTTGGGGCAAGTTTCAAAGGTCCGTCGAAAAACTGTTGGATGAGCAAAAGCAGATGGCCTTAGTTGGTTTAGGTTTTCATCGTTTACGACACATTCAGTAAGCTTTTATTTTACAGAAGGAAACTTCGGATAGCGCACGTAGATTTCGACTAGCCGAATGGGAAAATCAAACGGAAGTCTTCGAATCTATATTTAATCCCAAAGTGCACGACGCACTCGTGGCACGTGGTGAAAGGAGGTTCACCCACAGAGCTTTGCAAGGCGCAATTATGATCACATTTTACAGAGACGAACCACGTTTCAGTCAACCTCATCAGATACTAACACTGTTAATGGACATCGACAGTTTAATAACAAAATGGCGATGTGGGTTACTTTTATAATTTGACGTGTAAAGTAATCCAAATTTTTCTAGATAATCACGTGCTCATGGTACAGAGGATGATTGGTTCTTCCCAGTTGGGAACAGGTGGATCATCTGGTTACCAGTATTTGCGCTCAACGTTAAGCGACCGGTACAAAGTGTTTGTGGATTTATTTAATCTATCTACATTCTTAATTCCACGTTCCATGATACCTCCACTCACTCCTATTATGAAGAACCACTTGTGTTTGAATTGGGAAACGAATACTTATATTAATGGAGACGACAAGGCGTAAACTTCTCGTAATGATTTCTTTATGTCAACTTAAAACAATCTCAGTAAACATTATTTCTTCGAATTATTTAGTAATTCTTTTAAACCAAACTACTAACAGCTCATGTGCTATGGTGATGTGATTAATTGGTGAATCGAGTTTACTGTTTTTTAACTTTATATTTTGTATTACTTATTTTTATTTTTTAACACCTAACTGTTAAAATTTCTTCCTTCTGTTCTATGGTTAAAGGTATCTGTTAGAGATATTTAAACTAAACCGGATATTATACTACAAAACCGCCACCTACCGCTCAAGTGAGTGACTACTGATCTTATGTCAGTTCTTAACGATTAGTGTGCACGTTCAGATTATGTTTTAGATAAAAACGCTGTTAAGTTTTTGTTAATGTTTGAATTGTTACTTTTATTTAAATACACTTCTTTTACCACATCAGGTTATGGGTCCAGGTGCGCTTTGAGCTCGCGATTGATTAAGTGTATTCGTTGTGAAATTTAAGTGACATTAGTGACATTGATAAAAAAAAATATGGCAGCAACAGCGCAAATAAGTGACGATAGTGTTCGTAGTACAGTGGTAAGCATAAGAAAATTACAAAATCAAGAACAATGGGAAACGTGGAAGTGGCAGATTGAACTTTGTCTAAAAGAACAATGCTTATTTTCGATTATTGACGGTACACGAGTGTGTCCGGCGTCACCTAGAAACGACGAAGAACCGTCAGACGCATACCGCAATTGGCAACGTGATAATGCCCGTGCGGCACGCATAATTGGTACAACTTTAGACGAAGAACCTGCTGTTCATGTCCGAAGGAAAACCGACGCGAAAGATATTTGGGATACCCTCATTTCAGTTTTCCAGCAATCCTCACTACAACGACTGTACACACTATTCGATTCCTTTTTCGAAACCAAGAAAGATGACGTCACATCCGTTACTAAACATACCTCTCGACTATCGAATTTGTTCGATGACCTTTGTGATGAATTACGCAAAAGTAATCCAAAAGCAGAGCTGCCGTTATCGCTACTGCATCATCGTATCTTTAAAACACTAGGATCGGATTATCAGTATTACAAGTCCACATGGTATCGTGTTCCTGAAGCAGAACAAACAACGAAATTACTTATTGAAAATTTGCGTTCGATCGAGAATTCGCTGACTACATATGGAAATTCTCAGACAGTCGGCGCTTTCTACGCGAAATCAAAAGATAAACCAAAGAAAATTAAAGAAAATCGTTCGTGTTTATATTGCAAAAAGATAGGTCATCTTATTGCAAATTGCCGAAAACGAATCGCAGCAGAAGAAAAGTCGTCAGCAAGTAAAAATAGCAATGATGCGACAAGTTCCAATAGAGATAGCAAACCAGGAACATTCCTCGCCACTAGCCTCGTGGTCAATACAGACTTAGAAAATGGTGATTCTTGGATATCGGACTCTGGTACTACACACCACATATCTGCAAACAAACAACATTTTGCTACATTCGAAAAATTTCCTATTACGCAACATGTCCAGACAGCTGGAAATGAATTCCTACTCGCGTATGGATCTGGTAGTGTTAATGTTGACGTTTGGTTAAACAATAAATGGTCGCCCGCTTCGTTAAATGACGTGTGGTACATTCCAGATGCCCGTCACCAACTTTTCTCTGTTCGTCAAGCCGCTGAGCACGGTAATGTTGTTGTTTTCAATGGTGAAGACGTTGACATTCGACGCGATGGTAAAATCGTTGCAACTGGTCAACTCGTCGGTGCAGTTTACATTATGAATATGCGAGTTCGGCATTCGAATTCAAATGTAGAAATTAATTTAGCAACTTCTGAAGAATTGCTCCAAGGATGGCACGAACGACTTGGACATCAAGATAAACGGCACGTGCGTAATGTGCTTTCTCGTTACGGCATAAACTTCAAGTGTTCGTACACCTCTTCGTTTTGCGATGGATGTATTCTTGGAAAATCACACCGAAAATCTTTTCGCGCTCGTGAAAATCGTCCTCAAGAAGTAGGTGAGTTAATTAACGCGGACGTGAACGGTCCTATGTCCATTGACTCCATAAATGGTTTTCGTTATTATGTAGTTTTTAAAGACGATTATTCGCGTTTCGTTCGTATATATTTTATGAAACGTAAATCCGAAGTATTTGAAAATTTGAAAACATTTCTTAATGAATGTGACACCGTTGGTCACAAAGTAAAAGTTTTTCGTTCAGACGGTGGTCGTGAATTTGACTGCAAAGAAGTGTTGAAAGAGTTACGCGATCGTCGAATCGAATTTCGTTTGACGTGTCCAGATACGCCAGAACAGAACGGCGTAGCTGAACAATCAAATCGACACGTAGTTGAACTAGCCCGATCAATGCTTTCAATTAGTAAATTACCAAAATCGTTTTGGGCACATGCATGTGACACTGCTACGTTTTTAATTAATCGTACAGGAAAATCAAGTTTTCCAGGTAAAACTCCGTTCGAGCTATGGCACGGCAAAGTGTTTAATAGTTTAGATTACTTGCGCATTTTCGGTTCAGAATGTTACGTGAACGTACCGAAGAAATTTCGATCCAAGTTCGACAACAAAGCAGTTTTCGGACATTTCGTCGGTTATGTAAACGACAAGGATGGTTATAAAATATGGGTGCCGTCTCAACATCGCCTAATTAAATCGCGCAATGTAGATTTTCGTCCGGAAAAACTATGCACGACGAACAATTCGATTGAACTTGAATTTGATCACATACATGAAGAAGTAGAAAAAGAAAATGAGTTAACACCTATCGATGAAAGTATTTCAGAACCTCAAAGTGTTTCAAGTGAAGTCCAGAACAAACGCCCAATTCGTGAAATTCATCCCCCAACTAAATTTGAAGACTATGAAGTAGGCTATCAAACTCGACGTTCCCAAGCAAATAGTGCAATGGCATGTTTAGCAGAAGCTGTTCATGAAGAATTTGCTCCAACCAATTTCAGTGAAGCTATGGAAAGTCACGATTCAGACAAATGGTTGTGTGCGATGAACGAAGAAATGGAAGCTTTCAAAGAAAACGAAACTTGGGATTTAGTAGCATTGCCGACAGGTAAACGAGTTATCGATAACCGTTGGGTGCTTCGTGTAAAATACAAGCCTGATGGCTCGATAGATCGCTATCGTGCCCGCTTAGTCATTCGTGGTGTATTTCAACGTGCAGGACTCGATTATGATGAGACTTTTAGTCCGGTTGCTCGATACGACGCGATCCGTACATTAATCGCAGTCGCAGCGGAGGAAAAATTAGTACTTAGCCAATTCGACGTAAAAACAGCGTTCTTGTATGGGAACATAGATACTGAGATTTACATGACACAACCGGAAGGTTTTGATGATGGATCAGGCCGTGTTTGCCGGTTAAAGAAGTCTCTATACGGATTGAAACAATCTCCTCGATGTTGGAACAACAAGTTTCACTCGTTTATGGAAAGGAATGGTTTCGTTCGTTCGACAGCAGACCCATGCATTTACATTCGACAGAACCAAACAGAAAAGTTGTTGGTCGCAATTTACGTCGATGATGGTCTCATCGCGGGTTCAACACAAAACGCAGTTGACACGTTTTTGAAATTACTCAAGGGAGAATTCAAGATAAGAATAGGTTCTTTAGACTCATTTTTAGGCATGCAAATTGAGCAACGAGAATCCGGCCTGTTTGTTTCTCAGCGAACATACGTTAAGAAAATACTGCAACGTTATAGCATGGCTGACTCCAAATCAACAAAGACTCCTGCTGAAAATGGACAACCAGACAATACGTCTAACAGTGCTCTCGACAGTTCCATTCCGTTTCGCTCCGCAGTGGGATCACTGATGTACTTGGCTTGTGGTACTCGCCCAGATATCGCCTACGCAGTTTCGAAAGTCGCTCGATCAATGGCCGCACCCACATCTTACGATTGGGCTGCTGTCAAGCGTATCTTCAGGTATCTTCGTGGTACCTCAGAAGTTGGTCTGTACTATAGTTCATTAGGAGGTGAACTGTGCGCGTATTCAGACGCAGATTTCGCTGGAGATGCGAAAACTCGACGTTCAACAAATGGATTTGTGACATTAATTGGCGGCACAGCTGTATCATGGACCTCTCAGCTACAAAAGTCGATCGCATTATCCACCACCGAAGCAGAATTCGTCGCTGCTAGCGAAGGTGCAAAAGAAGTAGTGTGGTTAAAACGGTTGTTATCCGAGATTAGTGAGAAAAGAAATGTGCCCGTGTTGTTTGTCGATAACGCGAGTGCTATTAAGTTAGTTAAAAACCCCGAATTTCACAAACGTTCAAAGCACATTGAAGTGCGGTATTATTTTGTTCGTGAACTTTACCAAAATGGTGTATTAGAAGTTGAATACATACGTTCAGAAGATCAGCTTGGAGACATGTTCACTAAACCGTTAAACCAAAACATTTTTAAGAGTATGTGTGCCAAGATCGGTCTTTGTGTATAAATGAAATTTATTTATGAAAGTTTAGTTTAGGGGGTAGTGTTAGAGATATTTAAACTAAACCGGATATTATACTACAAAACCGCCACCTACCGCTCAAGTGAGTGACTACTGATCTTATGTCAGTTCTTAACGATTAGTGTGCACGTTCAGATTATGTTTTAGATAAAAACGCTGTTAAGTTTTTGTTAATGTTTGAATTGTTACTTTTATTTAAATACACTTCTTTTACCACATCAGTATCTTTATTAATAATTTGTGGCTTTCGCGGTTCCCGAACTGTCAAGATAAGTAGTTTTTGGCTTATACCGCGTCATTATTTGTTCTACAGCCTGTGTTGAAAGACTTGCGTTACCTGTCTTCTTGTGAGCCAAAGCAAGGATTTTTGAGATGATTATACATCCTCTTAGCTCTTGACGGTGGTGAGCTGTTATGTCTAGGTTTGCTAGGCCTGACTGCTGAATGTGAAACTAAAATTTCTGACGTTTCATAAGACATTGCAGCTTGCATCTTCAAAGTGAAGCCATGCAACATTTGTAGCTTTCCGTTCAAAATATCTTTGTTATTATACAATTTTCTCAGCACAATGTAAGTTGATTTGATCTGTAGCGCCAAGTAATAGAAGTGAGAATTTGAAATTCCCGCTACATAGAACTCAACCGGTTCCACCCACTGAACTCAATAATAGAGTTCAGTGGTTCCACCACCAAGAAACCGCTATGAGTCAGCTGCTAATACAGGGTGTCTCACGGTGACCGTCGGTTAGAAGTATATCAAGAACTGTAAAAGCTAGAAATTTGAAATTTTGCACATGCGACATGGAGTGTTTAATCTATTAAATAAAAATATGTTTCAAATGGCAGCTCTTCCGTAAATACCGGAAGTGACCATCAACTTCTTTATTTTAAATACAAACCAGACAATTTTTTTTCACATTCGGATGTGTCATAAAATGTTTAGTAAGTATGCTGAAAATAATCGGCGTATCAATTTTGATTGTTGAGAAAAAAAATTTTTTTCACTGAAAAATTTCAAAATCGTGTAGGAAATAAAATTGAAAGTCGAAAGTGGTAAAAGTTAGGGAAATGGGATTTTAGGTTCTCAATGTCAAAAGATTGAGACACAATTGTCTGTCATGGATTATAAAAAATTGTCCCCAGTTACGTATCTATTTGACGTTATTTCCAGACTTAAGAAAAACTTTAAAAAGTCTCTTTTTTTTAAATGGAATGCCTATTTAATTATCGGCCCATTCGATGCAGAAATAAATTTCCTTTAAATTGATATACCATGTTCCTATACCTAAAATCAATGATTACAGAGTTATCTACATTTTTCTAATTAAATTTATAATTACATACTTTACAAAACATGGTTGGCTTTGAAAATTTTCAAAAAATTTTTATTCAATTGTTTCTTATGATGTGATGACAGTTGTCAGTTGCTATCAGTTTGAAAGTTTACCCTACATTTACGTTTGTTATCAGTGTTATCTGTTTGAATTTTGATTTTTGCACTTAATATTTGTTTTTAATTGGGAAATATGGAATACACAAACGCTGATATTCTAAATTTGTTTTACATTCATGGCGAGTCTGCTCGTATTACTTTTCGGACCTGCAGAACCTTTAACTATTGAATAAAGAATCACTCAACACTTTAACGAAAGATATCCGCATTTACCTACAATGACAGAACAAAAAATCAGGATGATTGAAAAGAATATTCTAAATTTGGACGAAGTAAATACGCCACGAAATTTGGAAAAGCCAATTGTCCCCAATGACGCTGCAGAAACCAATGTATTGGGATATTTTAATGTTTTCCCTGAAAGTTCTGTTCGTTCTGCGGAAAGAGACCTTGGATAGTCAAGAAGTTGCATAGATAGAATTTTAAATAATCATAAAAGCATAAGAAACATTTGAATAAAAATTTTTTGAAAATTTTCAAAGCCAACCATATTTTGTAGTAATGTAATTATAAATTTAATTAGAAAAATGTAAATAACTCTGTAATCATTGATTTTAGGTATAGGAACATGGTATATCAATTTAAAGGAAATTTATTTCTGCATCGAATGGGCCGATAATTAAATAGGCATTCCATTTAAAAAAAGAGACTTTTTAAAGTTTTTCTTAAGTCTGGAAATAACGTCCAATAGATACGTAACCGCGGGCAATTTTTTATAATCCATGACAGACAATTGTGTCTCAATCTTTTGACATTGAGAACCTAAAATCCTATTTCCCTAACTTTTACCACTTTCGACTTTCAATTTTATTTCCTAAACAAGATTTTGACATTTTTCAGTGAAAAAGAATTTTTTTCTCAACAATCAAAATTAATACGCCGATTATTTTGAGCATACTTACTAAACATTTTATGACACACCAGAATGTGAAAAAAAATTGCCTGGTTTGTATTTAAAATAAAGAAGTTGATGGTCACTTCCGGTATTTCCGGAAGTGCTGCCATTTGGAAAATATTTTTATTTAATAGATTAAACACTCCATGTCGCACGTGCAAAATTTCAAGTTTCTAGCTTTTACAGTTCTTGATATACTTCTAACCGACGGTCACCGTGAGACACCCTGTATAGTAACGCGAATGCAATATGCATATAAGATACCTACACAGAACGTTCTTAGTTGATTGTGAGAGTACAAGGTCGCGCGTGATAAGGAAAAGAAGCCGTCGCGTCGCACGCCGAAGGTATTAAATCGGGTTTATCGAGTAAATGCACCAATGGACGGTACTCAAAACCATATACGTTTTCTTTATACGTATATGCTCAAAACACGTATTTTCAATTTACGAGGGATAAAATGACCATTGCGCATTCAAGTCTAATCCCGATTCGACTTCGTCATGCGACGATTCGTTTTCCTTATGGCGCGCGACCTGGTATGTAAATTACTAAATTTCGCCAATTGTACAATAAAAATGATACGAAGCGTGACGTGATTTCTGTTCATGTAACCAAAGGCGAAGCGGCTACATCTTGTTATTAATATACGTATTGAAACTTAATCTGCTACTGCTATACCTACATTATGATGATTCCCAAATTCGTTTCATTTTTCAATAAAAACATTATTAATTTGTATAATAGACAGTTTTCCTATTAACCATTCCTTGTAAGAATCCGGTGCAAACACAACTTCCGATTTAAACGGGTGAATGATTAATGAATGCTCAATTTGTTTTCTTTACTATACTTTCAATATCCTTATGGATAACCTCACTAGCTCGCATCCAGCCATGTTTAAGGATTATCTACATAAAAAACACTAGTACAGTTAAATATTACAGTATTACAATCCGCAGTGTAAATAAAAAATAATGGGCCCCAAAATCAATCCTTGTGGAACTCCGACGTTTTCGTACAAGCATTGAACTCTATACATACTGGAACGTTCACTGGGCGGTCTCTGCCATATAAACGCATAGAAACGTCGCGAGCCGAGAGAGATATCGCGCAAGGGACATTCCTGTCCTTTTCGTAACGCTTTACACATGGAGAGAGCAGACAGCGTTAAACTAACACACACTAACCAAAATGTAAGAGAGCAGCCAGCGTTAAACTAACACACACTAACCAACATGTACTCGAGAGAAGGACAGGGATGTCCCTTGCGGGTCCTCTCTCTCGGATCGGGCCGGGGGCCTCAGTAAGCGTTCCAGTATAATTAGAGTTCAGTGCGTACAAGACTGGGATTTGGTATTTTATTATTTAAACTTATGTGTTGGTAACGGCCGTTAAGGTAAAATTGCATAAATTATTCATTGCTAGATGGCACCACTGATTTTTCGCAATTTTTGGTTTTCATGCGTTGGCCTTAGGCTAAAAGCACAGTTCTTGTAAGTGTATAAATAATCAAGGTTTATGACATGTCGGAAGTAGTTACGGTTCCAGATGATGTACTGTACCTTATGATATAGGTAGGTAGGTACCTATTTTTATTAAAACCATTATAAAATTGTTCTATAATTTAAACATGTAATGTTTCTAAGAGGCTTTCGGAACGCTAACTTCACATTACACCTTACCAAATTTCAAATGGAAGCGGGAATGCCTAAACATGGCCGACAAAATTTAAACTTTCCCTCCAAAACAAACCCACCTAAAAATGACACAAGCTCGTGATCGTCTAACAGGCCCTCTATCGTGTAATAGGTACGAATACACTGGTCGTGAACCAATCGGGAAGGAGAATCAAAAACTACCATTAACTGTACCAAAAATAATGCATTTATTGACAGTTACTCGACGATTCGGAGGAGAAAAAGTGCGAACACTAAAAAAACTCCTCCTTTGACATAATTACAAAAATTACAGCAATTCAAATACAAAATTATAGCTACAAGACTGTTAAATAATATCAAGACAAAACATTTACAATTTTATTGTTGTTACGCTTCGATCATCTTTAAATACTTTATGCAGCAGTTGTAAATACATAGTACCATAAATAATCAAATTAAACAAAGAAATCAAATCAAATACATTGCATATTAAAATAAAAGGGTCGTTATCTGGAAGACAATAGGTCTCTCCCTTTGTACAACAACCAAAAGTAAAACAAAGGCGCATCAAGGAGGACACCTGGCATTTCCACTAATTACCTCGCATACATTACTTATCAAACATAGGCTCTAAAACGTAAGAAAGATTAATGTAAATGAGGCCCCCCCATGGGTATCTGGCCCCTTGTGCGGGCAGTTACGCAGACTAAAGTTGTAGTTCAGCTCTCCAGACGGTGATCAACCAATCACACTTTTAGGGGATCGAAACTGCCTCCAACTAGGTGTGGGGCAAAAGCATGACTACCACGGAACAAAATATTAAAATGCAATCCTAATAACAGTTAGCATGATTAGTTTTCACTTCACCGTATGCAAAGCCTTTGAGGCCGAACTGGTTAATTAGATACACAGCAGTTCAGAATCAGACTCGGTTAATTGTTGGTAATGCCGGGGTTCGATTTCATAATGAAATTAAAGTTAGCAGTACAATCGACAGACCCACGTCTAGCAAGCTACACGGCTATCAATTACAATCATATTTAGGCAACGCTAACAGTACAACACCTTTACAGATATACAATTGTGGATATTAAAATAGTTAAATATAATGGCAATAAAAATATTAGAATAACAAGGTATTACCACAGTATATACGAACCAGTATGATATCTCGTGACGTCACGCGCTAAACTTTCTGTGACCTTCAACGCTGCTCGGATGAGAATCTCATCCGACGGCCATAGACGTGCACAGTGAAAAGTAAAATAAATCGTGGACGGGTGCGTTCAAGGTCCCTAAGAGCTCTGTCGATTTATGAATGAAATGCGTAGGAGTTATTGTACTGGTTCGTTTATATACTGTGGTATTACCTGGATTAAGAACACATGTTGATACACAATACAAATACAAATACAATAATACAAATTCAAATCTAGTTACACGCTGCACGATGTTAAGAATAGTTGTAAACGTTCAAGCAAAAAGATCCTTTTCAAACCCACTCCAGCTGTTTTTATAATATATACAGACTAATATGAAATATGCTACGTTAGAGTATCATAGACATTGCCACAGAGTACGATCTTCTTGGGGTGTGACGTTGCCCTCATTGCGGTACTGTACTGCAAGTTGCCGGCTTCAGTAACTGTATCCAAAAAGTGGAACACCTCAAACACAAGCATTAATATTCGAAAGAACTGTAATTAATTGATGGACAATAAACTACTACAATCAGTTCTTTTATAAACAAAAACATAACTTTTACACCTTATTTATTTTATGGCATTTTGACATTTTGTAAAAATATTTATATTGGGGAATCCGCAGCTTATAGTCGTTTGAATTTTTCTCATACATCGATGCAAGTTTCCTACACCAAATGAATGCGACGAAGTTAACCTCACAAAAGTAATTGTGTCAATTCCGTCACAATTTAAATTAATTTCTCTTAACGTATTTTCAATATTTTTTACATTTTTATTTGTGTCAATTATTATTAATTTTAATAAATGTCATGAGCGCAAATGAAAATCGAGCACTGATTTTAATTTTCATCGACAGAACAACCTTCACTTAACCATAATGGGATCAAAAAACAACATACCAAATGGTCACGAAATCTGTTCGAATCCGTTATATTACGGTGTCCACATACCTTTCGATGTCCAAGTAGAAGACAATGATGAAAGTACAGTTTACCAGGATAAGACGGAAGCGTTCAAGCTGATAAAAAAATACAAACAGGCCAGATTTAAGGCGTTTAACTCCTATCACGAAGCCGAGGAATTTGCAGTAAATGGATCGGAAAATCACAATAAATCGAATCAATCACTTAAATATTTACCTATTATCGGCGAGAAACCTCCCGCATTTCGAGGACCTAAATCGCAAGATTTGGTTAAGTTACGAAAGAATATCGAAGCGGGCTTAGTGGATGTCGTTAGCGCTTGCATTTGGGAAAATCCCCGTTACTTGATAAGCAGTGGGGATACTCCGTCTATTTTACAGGTACGAAAATGTAAGAGAGCTTGTATACCGTAATTGTTTTGTTTGTTTTAGGAGGGATCACGATATAACGCTTTACATGTTGGCGCAAAGTCGAAGAATCGCGAAATGTGTGAACTGATATTAAATACGGTGTCGGACACAAATTTTATAAAGTTGTTGTACGGCGATGATAGCCATCAAGATGCGAACGAACGTGCCGTTGTGTTGTTGGACTTGTATTTAAATACGCCCGATAAAGGATTGAATGAAACACCTTTACATTTCGCTGTCAAATTTGGAGCTGTAGAAGTAGTTGAACTGTTGGTGTCTTACTCGCAATGTGATAAAACTCTTTTAAATAAGTATGGTAAAGCTCCTAGCATGGTAAGTCACAATTTCTATTATAATATAAACGTTCATCCTACAAAAGTGACTTGATACAAATTCGTGACCAAAGTTAATTATTGCTGTGGCCCCTTTTCTAAATTAACTTTCCATAACCAATGACGGATTCAAATTGAATGTATCTGGATCCCCCTAAGTAAATAAAATAAAAAGAAAAGTATGTGTACTGGGTGGTCCAAATTGGACACTTTTTTATGGAAACACCATTTATTTTAAGAGGTTAAATGGACCATGGTATCCCTAGCTAAATTTTAATGAGAAAATTACTGGCGCAAATAGCTATTTCTAATCGATCACAATAGACAGTTTTTATACAGGTTGTTTGGTTTTTTTATACGACCCTAAACTACCTTTTGGGCATACAGACCACCTTGTATACTTTGGGGTTTTTGAAATTTCTTAAATTTTGATGGATCACTTATTGGCAAATAATCAAAAATGTAGTTTAGACTCGTTTAAAAAACCAAACACCCTGTATAAAAACTGTCTATCGCGATAGATTCCACCTAAAAAAGTGCTCCAAGAAAGATTTTGCCATAATGAATTATTTTTAATAATAAGACAGTTAAGTATGGGCACAGATGTATGGGTTATTAAAAAAAATCGACTAAATTCAAGAAACGCCCCCTAGCGGCCAAGCGATTGGACATAGCTGAATGGTTAATGGTTTGTTCTTTTGAATTGTTTTTTTGTAATGTAATGTAACCACCATTTTTCCATCTTCCCACTTGTATGAATAAAGGCCCTACACCTCGGATAGCTCAAGAACAATAGTAGAGCTTGGAGTTGATTAACAAGATAAGAAAATAAAAGTGACATTAGAGTGAGTTAATTACTTACAACTTAAAGTACAGAGATAGAGTTGATCTATCGCCTTTTTTGTAATTGGTCCCATATGCTTTCCCAGAAAAATTATCCATAGTTGTTAGATGTATGTATTTTGTTATTGTTGTTGGTCTAGCAAATCCATTCTGATTACCGCTACATGGTAGCGAGTTAATTCACTCGATATACTAAGGGAATCAGACGGGTAGTAAATATTCACATTTGGAAAAATTTTTGAATTGTTTTCCTATATTAAATTTTCACCAAAATTTACTTCATATTTATGCATGTGTATCAACTATCACAACGTGAATCATTTTATTTACTTATTTAAACTGAAGTCCATTTGAACCATTAGGTGTTGGACTGCACATTTAATATTTACTTCATTTCTTACTTAATTAATAATTATTACCTTCATGCTAATTATATAACTAGTTATTTTACATTTATAATAAATTTGTTTTCCAATATTTACATATTACATTTCACCCTGACGAGGCCTTAATTTTTCTTTTCCATGCTTCCCTATCTTACTTCATCCCAGCTTATTCCTCGATCTTCTGTCACTTGTCTAACTTGTTGCTACTTAGTTCTTTGGGTTCTTACTTCAAATATTTGTTTGATTATTCTTTCTTCTTTCATTCTGTGAAGGTGGCTCAGCCAACTCAGTTGTCTTTCTTCTATTATCTTCTCTATGGGTTTATCTTCAGCTCTTCCACTATTACTACGTTTCTTCCATATGTTAAAGCGAGTCTTATAACTTTTTAGTATACTTGCGTTTTGATTTTCTTTGGTACTTCTTTTCTTTTTTTCAGAAGAATGTGTTTCATACAGCCTACCTACTTTTCCTATTCTCTCTGATAATTCTTGTTTTATTTTTCTGTTATTTTCTATTATAGTTCCCAAATATGTTCGTCATTTCGTTATTCCATAATCCGTCCAGTTGTCTTATCTCCCGTATCTAGTTTTGTGGAATATTCACTTCTTATTTTGCTTCGCTTCCTCTAACATTCTAACTCGCCCTTTTCTTTGTTCCATTTCCATTCTTTCCCATCAATAATCAACTTCTGGTACTCACGTTTTACATCGTCTCTCCTCCCCTTCTCTTTTTTTGATCTGTGCGTTGGTGTCACTTTCTTGTTTTGTTTGGTCGTTATTAATTTTGGCGGGTTTTGTTACTTCTTCGTCAATGTCGTCGTCGTCTTCATTTCTATTTCTCTTTTCTCAGTCTGTTGACTCTGTGTTAACCATTTCTGATGATTGCATCCTATTTGATTAGTGGGTTTATCTTAATTACGTATTGTTCAAATATTTAATATAAATTCCATGTCGGTAGTAAAATATTGCTTGAACAGTCTCTGTTTTCAATTCTGCAAGCTGGTTATTTTATTTGCTTATCAGCCCAGGTCGACCCCTCCAAGTACTACCAGTCTTCGCTATAATTACACTATTTTATTCTACTTTAAATTTCTAATTAGCGCTAATCTATCTACTATCTAACCTGTTCCTGTCTTTATGAAATAACTTCTCTACACGTTCTTGGACTTCATTCGCTTTTGCACTCTATTTGAAATATTTAAAAACTTTACTGTATGACGGAGCCGATGTGATCGTTACTCGCGTCGCCACCATTCTTTGAACGTGAATCATAATTTTCATTTGTTTTAATAATTTTTTTTAAATGTAATTTTATTAATAATTTGAATTTTTCGCTTTTTTTTGTATGACCAGTGTAAATGAAAATAATTGAAAATTACTGTGGATTAAGTGGAAGAGTAGCATATGGCTGAACCTTATCTTGTCACTTCCGAACAAAGCCATTGTTATTGTTATTCACCAAGGAAGTGGACTGGCTTTCGGCTTTCTCTCTTTTGGGGAGAAAATGGGAAACTTCTGGATTAATTTCATTAAGTAGTTCCCCATTGAAATTTTCAATTTTTTCCAGTAAAACGTTTAGTAATTTGACAAAATTTGGATTATATATGTCACTTTTGTAAGAGATGCAATTAAGCAACGATTATCGGCAATTAATAATGCGTTATATTTTAGATAATATGTGATCGTTGTGACTTGCCATCGGTCCATCTTAAGAATAAGATAGGAATGCTGTTAGATCAAAATTTTTATGTTCCTGTTTTAAGATCTGAAGATAGCTGTATTCCACCTGTGATAGGAGTACCGTTTTCTCCGTCAAGCCCTCTGGTTGGTATCCCATCGCAATTTCGTCCCTCTATCAATTTTTTTACTTTTGCAGAATTTAGCCAAAGATTTCTTCAGTTCGAGAGTCGAAATACACGCCTACGCGGGCCCGATGGATAAGGAAAGCGCCGACAGATTTCATCGCGCCTGGAAAACGCCACCCCGTTCACTAAAATCGATCGGCTCGGCGCTCAACTTGAAGTTTGACGATTTGGAGAAGGGAATCGAGAGATTGGGAAAGAATTTATCCCTTCAATTCGACGTCGATTGGAAGGAGTATTGGAAATTTTTAGATGAGTTTGTCGATTTATCGTCGAGCAAAGGTTTACAGATTTTAGAAAACCATTTGTCGGCACGATACAAAGCCACTCGAATGCCCGCCTCCGACGATAGTGATCATTTCGTTAAGGAATTGGAAGAGGAAAATACGATGAGTCCGATGTCGGAATTATGTAAGAATTTTGCGGAGTGCACGTTGTCAGATCGTCTAACTAAATGCAACGTTAAACCTAGAAAAACTAGTTCTGCCGTACAGCCTTTACTAACCGACGTGCGATTGTTTAAATCGGATCTAAATCCCCTTTTGTATGTCGAAAAGTCTTGTCAGGTGTTTGCGCATCGTATTACAAACGATATTCTACACTTGTTAGAAGAGAACGATACGCCTCTTTTACTGCAAACGCAAGTCAAACAATTAGAGTTATTAATTAATAGTTTTATGGACGACGAACGTTTCGTTAATGTCAATTTCCACTTAGTCCATCATCGTTTAGGTAGGCTTATCGGTAGGAAATTAAAAGATTTAATAATTGGATTACCCTTCGAATACGATTACGTGAAAAAATCTTTAGAGTACTGGTTAGACTTGTTCAATAAACAAATTGATAACTTTTCTTCGGACGACGAGGGTGTAACGTACAAACAAACTCGTACCTTTGTTACTACTAAAAAATCGGCATCTCGTAATCAACAAGTTTATTGTTTGTTGGATTGTATTTTAACTTGGTTAATAACGATCGAAGATGAGGAGGTTCCTTCAAATTTAGACGACGAAGATAATTATATTCGAATATGGAATGATGCCAAATCTTGTTTTTGTTCGTGGAATGTCGAAAAGAATTCCTCGTTCAAAAAAAGTAATAGTTTTAAGTATAGCTCACGAAACCTAACCAAGTCTTTTGTCGATGTTGAAACGTCCCCGTCCGAGGGTAATTCATTTCTTTATTTTACTTCTGGTTATTATTGCGCCGGCAGAATAATCTGGCACAGTGCATGTATAACTCGCTTGTCGCACGCAATATTAACCACCTGTTTGTTAAGACGAAGAGTACAAACATATGTTAAACTCTCCTTCATGTTGTAGTGATTAACGGCTTTCGGAAACCGGATGAATGTAGTGACGGTAACGAAACCGAAGAAGAGTACTGCACGCCCCCCAACACTCCACAAACGTCCAATCATAGTGACGAGGAAGATGTATTCGAAGACTGTACCTTGCCAGATCACGATGTTTTTATCGAAGGGTAAAGTCTCACAAATTTACGTTTGTTAAGCTAAATTTCTTTTTTTTTTTTTACAGAAACGTTCCCACGAAAACTGACTATTTGGTATATAACGCTATTAAGTTACCGACAAATATATTAAATCCGCAGGATTATCCTTCTGTCTATAAGTGGTTTCACACAGTCGGTTTATTTTCAAATCACGAACGAAAAAGGTAAACAGGGGCTTAATCGACCGATTCGTATTTTACTTTCTGGTTTACAGTTGGCCGAGTCCACGAGTTGGAAAATATACGTTTGAATCTCCCGGTACCCCGACTCGATCTACAGTTGCCCAAACTAGTACACCTATTTCTAGTGCGTGGTTACGGATAACTGGCAATAATTCGCCACGTAGTACCTTAAAACGTTGGCCGAGAGGAAGTCTAAGTTTTAATTAATCAAATCTGTTTCAAATTTCTCACACTTTGCATTTATTTTACTGTTTGTATGTGTGTCTTCCGAGAAAGTGATTTTTGGTCTTGAAGGCTGTTAGTAAAGAACATTTTGTATTACTTTTTACTGTTGGGAATTCATAAGTGGTAATGATTGAATTGTTATATTTTTATAAATTTAAGTTATTAAATATTAATGTTAGTAATGAAAAGTAATTAACGTTAAATTATTGTTTATTCAAAAATCCGATACAACACCAACACAGTATTTAGAGCCGTGTAACAACTCTCTTTGATCACGTCGGTATCACAGTTTTCTAGAAGAATATTGGGCAGCTTTAACATATTATTTATTGCACAAATAGTTCCCAGACTTCTTATCCAAAATTCTAAGATTTATTCTTGATACTTTTATGTTAATGTGATTAATAAAATAATAATTAATAACAGCAAAGAAAATAAATAATAAACACTATACATTTCTTCGAAAACACGTTTAAAACTAAACCACATCCAACATTACTCTTATCAGTAATGACATTATTTACCAAACCTCTTCAAATACAAAAATTGCGAGAATCTTATGTATACTCTTTCAATCATGTGTTCATGTTTACATTAGCGTACACAAGGTGTGGTTTACTACAGCATACTGTAAGTCTTTCTTGTACAGTCAGAGTTGAACTTCAAATTGTTTTGAAAGTAAACTCCAAGATCTTTAACTTCATTCATTTTGCCGATTACGACACCATCTATAATGTCATAGATTTACACTTTTCAATATTCAAATTCATTTATTCCTGTCAAGCCATTCTACTACGCACTTTACATCTTGAAGTTCATTCATTACGGTCCTGTATGTTGCCAATTATTTCATACAACTTGAAATCATCAGCACTCAAAAGGTATTCAACTGATGACAAGCATTCAGGGAAGTCATTAATCAACATCAATGAACCAAGTTGCTTCCCTGTGGCACACCTGAGGTCACAATACGTAAGTTGGTTATTCAGTTTTTTTAACACAAAATGATAATAATAATCTTTATTCCGTCATACTTTTCACAGTGTCAACTACCTGAATACTCCAAAAACATAGTGATCAACTTTGTCAAAATCTTTCACAAATCTTACTTCAGGTACAGACGTGAAGCAAAGATTAGAAAGACGTGAAGGTTAATAAATTCATTACGGTGGACTTCAGTTATGAAAGATTTTATATTACTTTCAATATTCTTGAATAGGTAGTGTACCTACTTTCATATAGTTTCGTTAACGAGTTCAATATACTTATTATTGGTCTGTAATTGGTAATTATTAGAATGATAATTTAATCAAGTCAACTATAAGAAAGAGAGTGTGTATGAAAATATTATTGTTTAACAGAGTTTGTGAAAATATAAAATAAGAAACTCCAAATAAAGCTCTCGCTTATTAAATATATCCAAACTCTGTTAGGTTATCGGTCCAGTGTGTATTGGTGTTAAGAAGAAAACAAAAATAAAATGGCTGAAGGTTCGTTTAATAATTATATGCGTTTGCAACAGTTCGATGGCACACATTTTAGTAATTGGAAATTTCGTGTGAAGATTTTGTTGGATGAAAAAGATTTAACAAAATACATCGAAGAAAAATTAGATGACATTTTGGCTAGTGTATCTTCAGAAAGTCGTGATGCAACAAAGAAAGAAGAAAAATCAGCGCGTTCAATTTTAATACAAGCAATTCACGACAGCCAATTGGAATTGGTGAAGGAGAAAGAGAGAGCGAAAGAAATTTGGGATACATTGTGTACTATATTCGAACGAAAAAGCATTGCATCGCAGTTACTGTTGCGTAAACAACTTTTAACGATGAAATACGATGACAATGAGGATATAACTGCTCACTTTCAAGTTTTTGACAAAAAGATTCGTGAATTGAAATCGGCTGGCGTAAAAATGGAAGATCTTGATGTTATTGTTCATATGTTGCTCACAATGCCAGACAGTTATTCGAATTTGGTGATTGCAATTGAAACAATGAAACAGGATGATCTGACATTGGATTTTGTTAGAACTCGTTTGAGGGATGAATACAACAAGAGAACTGGTGGTGCTGAATTGAATAAATCAAGTGAACCTGGTGCGATGTTTTCCAAAGGAAAAAGAAAGGAAATCATCTGTTATCACTGTAAAAAGCCAGGCCATCGAAAATTCCAGTGTTTTCTCAACAAACGGAATAAAAATCAGAAGAAGAATTCTGAAAAAGCGAATAATGTGGTCGATAATGATGATAATAGTATGTCATCGATGTGTGTTTTTACTAATGATCAAAATAAGTCATGCAATGACATGTTGATGAAATGTGAAGCACAAGTAGCACAGTATGGTGGTGACTCATCACGTATTAAATTTATACTGGATTCTGGTTGTACACAGCATATGGTGAATGACAAACGGTACTTTAGTAATCTGAATACAATCGATCAAATTGAGATTGGTGTTGCAAAGAAAAATCAAAGCATTTTGGCAAGGCAACAGGGTGACATCGTTGTCAAAATATTTTGTGATGGTGAATCATCGACAAAGACAATGAAAAATGTTTTACTTGTCAACGATTTAAAATGTAATTTGATGTCGGTTCGTAGTTTGATGAATAAAGGGTACAGTATCGTTTTCAAGGGTGATCACGCATATGTATCGTATAACGGAAAGAAACAATTTACGGCACGTGCAAACGGAAAGCTATACGAAGTTGATTTTCATGTGGATAGCAACGTATTCAGTGGTTTTTCAAGTGAGAAAAATTTACAAAACGTTTCTCATAGTTTGGCATTTTAGATTGGGTCACTTAAATGCAAATGATATGAAAAAGCTGGTCAAATTAAGTGATGGACTAAATGTGAATGTGGACGTTGACTCAAAGTTGTGTGAATCATGTGTGTTTGGAAAGCAAGTAAGGTCATCATTTCCAAAGTATAAAAATGCTCGTTCCACTCGAATTTTGGAGCTGATACATAGCGATGTATGCGGTCCTGTTCCAACAACCGCATATGATGGTTCAAAGTATATCGTCACATTCACAGATGATTATTCTCGAGCGTCCATGGTATATTGCATTCAAAAGAAAAGTGAGGTGCTTGAGAAATTTAAAGATTTTGTTGCAATGGCAGAAGCAATACATGGTAAACAAATTGCAAAACTACGAGCTGACAACGGTGGTGAATACACATCAAATGAATTTAGAAGTTTTTGTAAACAAAAGGGCATACAAATGTCATTGACCGTTCCTTACAATCCAGAAATGAATTCGGTGTCTGAACGATTAAATCGAACATTGCAAGAAAAAGCTAGAACCATGTTATTAGCTAGCAATCTCGATCATAAATTTTGGAATGAGGCAATTATTTCAGCAAATTATATCAAAAATCGTTCACCTACGAGTGCAGTTGGTAAACAGTTCGAAACAAAGACACCAATATGGTTTAGACAAAAACCGAATTTGGCACATTTGCGTATTTTTGGTGCTGAATGTTACAACCATGTACCATCAAATAATCGATCAAAATTACAGGCAAAGTCGACGAAATGTTTAATGCTTGGTTATGCCGGATCGATTGGCTCATATCGGTTATGGGATGTTGAGCAACAAAAGCCGATTATTGGTCGTAGTGTAACATTTAATGAGACATCGGTATTGAATCAATCGAAAATGATACAAATTATTGGTTCAGGGGCGGAAACAAACCGAGAGACAACGGCAAATGATCAAATGTGCAATGAAGGGGCGGATGATTTAAGGAATAGCATTTTTGATAATGCAAATGATCTTTCAACAAATTATCAAGACAACGAAGATGTTAATAACATTGATAATAATGGGAGTGATATCTACAAGACTAATTTGGATAGTGTTGGTAACAGCATGCAACGGAACCATGGTGTCAATTTGGACGACACCGGTAACAATAAAGATAATGTCAACAGTGCAAATGGAAATTGCATTGGCAATATCGATCAGCAGATTCCACGACGTAGCCAGCGTATCAAAAAGAAACCAGATCGATATGGTCAATGGGAATTCGACGATGAAGATATATGCATGGCATTATCGGCTGAACAATATGTTGATGATGATCCGTTGACTGTGGCTGAGGCGAAAAATCGAAATAATTGGTCTGAATGGAACAAAGCAATCAATTGTGAGTATCGTTCATTAATTAGAAACAATACTTTCACGGTTTGTGAGCTGCCGGAAAATCCAAAAGCCATTTCAAATAAATGGGTGTTTAAGCTAAAACGAAAAGGTGAGGTAAGCATTGATTGCAACGAGCCAATTCGAATATTCGAAGACAACACTTCGTGCATTAAGATCGCCGAAGAGCCGCGTGAATGCAAACGAATGAAACATTTGGATGTGAAGTACAATTTCATCCGTGACTATGTAGCCAAAAACAAATATGAAATTGTTTACGTTTCAACCCAAGATCAAGTAGCGGACATCATGACAAAGGCACTTGGTAGAATTCTTTTTATCAAACATCGTGATAAATTGAATTTGGTTTAATGTTTTTTTTTTATGTTCTTAATGTACTTTTATTAAATTAAGGGGCGGTATTAGAATGATAATTTAATCAAGTCAACTATAAGAAAGAGAGTGTGTATGAAAATATTATTGTTTGACAGTTCATGAAAATATAAAATAAGAAACTCCAAATAGAGCTCTCGCTTATTAAATATATCCAAACTCTGTTAGTAATGTCATCTTTCTTTTCGCTTTTATGCACTGGTGTAATCACGGATTCCTTCATTCTTCGAGGAAATACACATCTGCTTATAGCTACATTGAATATCCAATAGTGTCCACAGCAGCTTTCGTAAGTATAGGAGGGTATATTATTATGTGCTATAGTTTTCTTTGACTTCAGTTTTTATAGCGTACATTTGTCTCTGATACTTTATTGAAGCTCAATAGGAACGATTTAGTTACCTACTACATCTCCTTGCACTCATGTTATCCTAATACAAATTTTAAGAATTATAATATTTTAAAACCTGTAAAGTCTGTATTATAGAGTAACGTTTAATTCGCCTGGGCAAACTGTTCAATAAGGCAAGGAAGACCAAAGCCACAGCCGACTGGGAGGCCTACAAGAAGAATATTAGGAGGCGTCAGAGAGAGGCATGGAGGAGTTTTGGCGGCTCCATAGAATCCACCTCTGCATCGCGCCTAAATAAAATCCTAACAAAAGATCCATATTACAACCCAGCTAGCCTTGGAAGAGAGGATGGTTCCTATACCGACAACCTCTCCAAGATAGCTAAAGTGCTAAGAGACGTTCACTTTCCTGGAGCCGCCATCACGTATCTGGCCATCACCCCCACGAGGGATGATTGGGCGACTGCTGATCAGATAGATGTAGCAAGGGTCACCCGGGCGCAGTGGCGCACTGAAGGAGGGGGCACTTGGGCACGTGCCCCTCCTAACAGAGAGCGTCAAACTGGTGATTTACGTCTTCCCAGCAAATTTGTTTTTCTGCTGTGTTAATGTTGGCGCCAGTAGGTGTGTGTTGTGCCCTCCCTATGACTAAAACCTGGATGCGCCACTGCCTGGGCGGTGAAGATGTTCTCAGCATTAAATCACCAGGATTGGACGGCATAATACCGGCTCTTCTGCAATGCTGGGGACTGGATGTGATTGTGCGACAGACATATAAGGGATACAGCGCGTGTATGACTCCCGCTGCACCCTAATCAACATGCATACTCTCCAGGAAAATCAATCAGTCCTAGGTACATTCCGTCGTGGGGAGGATTGAGAGATCGCTGGACCATAAACAATCCACCCTGGGAGCATTCATAGACATAGACAAAAAAACCTTCGAAACAATTGAAGCTGCACTACGCCACCATGATGTAACTAAGATCGTACGAAGCTGGATTGTGCAGCTGCTGAAACTCAGAGCAGTGCACATCAGCGTAGGCGACATAACGGTAAGGTGCAACAGTAGTGAGAGGATGTCCCCAAGGTGGGGTTCTCTCACCACTTCTATGGAACTTCACTGTAAACAGCCTGCTCTGTCGTCTCAACGACAGCGGCTACTACATCATAATAACCGGCAAGTTTGAGGCTACTCTGTGCAGTCTAAAGTCTTATGCAAACAGCCCTCAGAATAACCGAAAAATGGTGTGTAAGGAACACTCTCTGTCCGTAAACCGAACAAAAACGGAGGTAGTTCTGTTCACAAGGGAAAAGAAGATTGAGGGCCTTCGAGCTCCCCTACTCTTCCAAAAACACCTCCACTTTTCAGAGTCGGTGAAGTATCTAAGTATTACACTTGACAACAAACTGAACTGGAGCAAGCACATCCAGCTTAAAGCGGAGAAAACAAATGGGGCCTTCTGGAAATGTTACCAAATACTAGAGCAAGTGACAGAACAGCAATACCCTTGAGCTCGTATGGGTTAAAGGGCATGCTGGAACAACAGGCAACGAAAAAGCCTCAAAACAACTGTTTTATGGTTCAGAGCCGGCGCTCTAGACCTCCAACTGCTCTTACCATTGAATAAATGTTCTCTTTATTCAATAGGTGTTTTCTTTTTGCATCGCCACAGGGTTAGGTAAAGTTACAATCATCACGTGATTAAAGTGCCTTGCGTCATGTAGACATTTCTGCCTCAGGTTAATATAAAACTTAAATAAAGCTTTTAAAACGAATAGGGTTATTGAGAACTGAGTCAAATTACTTTTAAAAACGAATTGTGTGTTATTGACAGAGCTGAGTAAAAGCCGCTTTACACGGTGCAATTGCATGGTATGCAATGCAAGAAAACTTGCACAAGCGATTAACATTTCAAGAATTTTTTTGTCGGTTTTACACGATGCCAGTGGCAAGACGGTGCAATTTTTATTTCAAAGTATACTTGTTGCCACTACAAAACATTTTGCAGCAATTCAAGTATTAATCACTGGTACAGAATAATGGTTTTTTAAAGTTGGCAGGCTAAATATCACTAACATTGTTACTAAAATTTCACGTGCAATGCAAGAAAAATTACAACATGTTCTAATTCAATGCTATGCAAGAAATCTTGCATGGATGGTAAAAAAATTTCACATGCGCATGCGTATAACAAATGTTTCATGAAAAAGTTGCATGGTCTTGCACCGTGTAAAGCGCCTTTAAAGGTCTACCACAACCTGCAAAAAGAAAATACCTAATGGCAGTTGGCACCACAGATTTCTAACGGTTTGAAATCTGTGGTTGGCACTGATTATACATAACCAACAAAAAAGAACAGCTGTTTTTGACATTTCTGTCTTTCAATTTACCCTCTTTAAGGTGAAGGAAAACTCCACGTCAAAAACGTTATCAGCGTAAATATGATATCATGGCTAATCTAGATGATCAAAATTGGTAATTTCGCGCAGATAAGTGTCATAATATTCTTATAAATCATTATGTACAGGATCAACGAGTTAGAAAACACTCTATTAGAAGAATGTTCCGCAACCGATATCTATTGTATATGCAAAGGTAAACCGTTACCAGAAAATCTACGCTCCGATATATGGCAGGTATAATCGACAAAACATTTGGAGCGTGTATCACTTTTAATTCCGCCATTTACAGATATGTTTAGATGTACGGGACAAAGGAAACCAACTCGATCATTTCAACGAAATATTCGATCTTCCCAATCAGGCAACCTTACGTGAAGATTGCACAAACTTCGTCGCAAAACTGGGCAACGACGAAGATGATAAACTATCGGTCGTCTCGGATTTAGAATCAATTTTAACCTTTTATTGTAAAAGCAGAAACTTAACATACGAACAAAATAACGGCTGGATCGATATTTTACTACCTTTATTAGTTCTCAAAGTTCCAAGATCGTCGACTTATAATTTGTTCGAGGCGATCCGTGATACGTACATACCGCAGAATTGTAACAAGAAAAGTGCGAACGCATTCCATATTTTAAGATTATTGTTATTATATCACGATCCGGAATTATGCTCGTTTCTAGATACAAAACGTATCACGCCGGACATGTACTGTACGTCGTGGTTTCAGTCGTTATTCGCGGCAACCTGCGACCTACCTGTAGTCATTAATATGTGGGATTATTACTTTCAACAAGCGGACCCGTTCTTTATATTCTTCCTGTCGCTCATAATGGTGGTAAATGCGCGCGAGCAAATCATGCTAATGAAAAACGAAAGTCGCGAATTAATCACAGGCGATCTTATAAACATGCCCTGTGCGTTAGAGGCGGATGATGTTGGCGATTTTTGTTCGTTAGCCCAATATTATGCGATGAAAACGCCGTCGTCGTTTCGTAGAGATTTGATACAAGCAATTTACAGCGAGCAAGGAATCGATTCCGCCCTAATTTCGCAGGCGTTGTGCTTACCTGTATCTGTAAACGAATTGGTGAGTACGCAAACTATCTTTGTGTATTTGACGCTACTTTGTAGATCGACAATTCGAATTCGGGCAGTTGTAACAACTTGGATAGTGTCCGATTTTTCTTGGTCGATTGTCGACCTATCGAACAGTACAATGCCGGCCATTTGTCAACCGCATTCCATCTCGATTGTAATCTAATGTTGCAAGAACCAGGTGCTTTCGCTACCGCCGTCCAAGGTCTTTTATCAGCTCAAAAACAAGCAATTGCCATTAATTCCAGTGCAGGTATGTCTTAACGTAATATGTGAATTTACCACTGAGCTTACGATAAAAAATATTGTGACTGCCATAAGCCTTACCTAACTACATAATATATACATAATATATGTATATAAAAATAAGAGTAGTAGTAATTTATTCTTGGGAAGTTCATTTACATTGTTACATGTGGGGTCTGTAATTGACAATATATCTACACTACAGGGTAGACCATTTTAATCAATGCATGCGAATGCACCTTGCATAGTTTGTAATCACGTTCAGGAGTGTATTTAGCAGATAGTCTTTTAGTTTTTGATTTAAATTTGTTGTGGACACCTGTTGACCTGTTTGGAGAAGTTTGTTGTACATTTTTGCTGCTGTATAAATGTAACATTTCCTTCCTATGTTCTTCACAAATGTATGGACTTTTACGGATCCTGAACTTACCTCCTGGGTTATTTCATCCCAAGTGGTCTGAGCCCCAGTTTCAATTTTGCTGAAACTTGGTGTGGCCGTAGAACCACTCTAGAAATGAACATCTGCAAAATTTCATGTCATAACATCAAGTATTTTGGAAACTGTGGCTTTCCACTTGGAGGGGTTCCAATGAATCTACAAAGAATGGAACAAAACACAATTTTTCACTCATTATTACTACAAGGCAAAAGCACATGACTCTCTTACTACCACGTCTGGTACAACTTGTAGTGCTGAACCTGAAAAATGTGGTCTGGCAAGATAAAATTTACTTCAGGAATCAGCAGCCTTATAAAATCTACAGAGGATACAGCACTACTTTAGGGCCAGATATCTCATGAATAATGAGTAAAGGAAAGCTGCCTCTTCACAAATTTGTTAACTGTGCCTGAGACACTACCATGCCATATTATCTTCATTCCGAGCTACTTATCTTGGTTTCTATTGGAACATAAACATGGTGCCAAAAGTGAGCAATGTCCAGACTCAAATAAAGTGACTTTCAGAGATTATTTTTTCCACCACCACCGGAAAGAGCACATTTTTTTCTACTAGAATCATCTTGGTTCGTCTTAGATTCGATTCAGCAAAGGGATGGAAAATAAGGCTGAACTTAATGAAAAATTGTGTTTACAACTCGATACCTCGATGATTTAATTTAATTATCACAATTAATATAATATTATAGAATTTCATGCACCTTTTTGGTCCAGTTCGCTCATTTTACTGGCCTGAAAGAGAAGACAAATGATGGGTTCCTCCACAGCCTATCATTTTGAATATTCCAGCTCCTTCAGCACCTACAACAGGACGATAGTACAATTTTCCTGAAGCCATATCACAAAGCGTCGAAGTACAATTTAGTTTCATGAAGCAGTGCTTGTGAACAGAACAGACTTGGGAACCAAGATGAAGAAACGCACTTGAAGCTTTGGAACCTAGATGAAGACACCGTCAATAATATGGCTTGGGAACCAAGATGAAGAAACCCAAAGGAGACTTTGGAACCTAGATAAAAAACCAACATGGAGGCTTGGGAACCTTTGAAAAAGTGCACCTATTTGTGCTGGATATGCTTGGCTATCGGGTGTGGCCCCTTGGCGATGGCGATTCTGATTCTAGAGGATAATTTGCAACAGAATTGGTAGTGGCGTAGCTATCATGGACCAACGCATTACTGAGATATGATTGGTTCCCAGAAATATGTATTATCTTGTACAGAGTTTGAATGCAACTGAGTTTCAGTGCAAGGATCCATTTTCATTTTATCACAAATTTGAATTGTGACTCAGCAGTCTCAATCTCAGGGCACGATTGTAGCTGATAGACTCATTGGACAGTTCAATATTAATAGGAACTTCCACAGTGCATTATGAATGATTTTTTACGAAGTTCAACCTTATTTTTCATCCCTTTACTGAATTGAATCTAAGATGAACCAAGATCATTTAGTACAAAAAAATGTGCTCTTTCCAGTGGTGGCGGAAAAAATAATCTCCGAAATAACGTCGAGTCTGGACACTTTGTGTTTTGCACCATGTTTATGCTTCAATAGAAACCAAGATAAATGACTCTGAATGAAAATAATGTGATGGCATGGTACTCTCTCGGCCACAGTTAACAAATTTGTGAAGTTGTCGCTTTCTTTTATTCATTATTCATAAGATATTTGGCCCTAAAGTCAGGGACTAAAATTTAATCTTGCCAGACAACGTTTTTAAAAGGTTCAACACCAAAATTTGTACCAGACGTGGTACTAAGAGAGTCCTACATGTTTTTGCCTTTTAGTAATAATGAGTCAAAAATGGGGTTTTGTTCCATTCTGTCGCGGATGCATTGAGAAGGCCACAGTTTCCAAAATACTTGATGTTATGGCATGAAATTTTGAACAGGTTCATTTGTAGGGTGGATCTGCATCCACATAAAGTTTCAGGATAATTGATAATATTCAGTGTGGGTAATTTCAAAAATTAGACCACTTGGGATGGAATGACCCTCTTGGCCCTTCCGAGTTGTTTTCGTTGAATATATCATTTTGTGCACAATATAGTGTTGCTTTTAGGTAGTAAAATTCCTAATTTCTAATTGTACAAAAAAGCTCTTTGTGCAAGTCAGCCGATGAATACATTTTATTTTTAAAAACATTATTTTTAGCACTCTGTTTTGGACACTTGTAGTCTGTTTAATACGTTATCTTATCGTATGCTCCTCTCCATTCGACTATTCCATAAGTCACCATAGAAGCAAACAGGACATAATAGATCATTGCAAGTTGTTGTCGAGTTAAAATCGTTCTAACTAGGGTGTTTGAATATAAACAGTCTGCCAATTATCCAGTCTATATGATGATTCCACTTTAGGTGGCTATCTACAGGTGCTGCGGAGCCGAGGGGGCGGAGGAACCATGTCCTCCCCAGAAATATACAAGGGGGGACAAATACTATTTTGGTTCCATGATTTTTTGCTTTCTTTAAGGAAACTTGTGGTTACAATGTTATAACTTTACAAATTATTGAGGGAAATTAGTGTAGAATGGATATCCACAACACTCAGAAAGTACGAGCTAGACAAATATGTCAACCGTGTATTGCATCATCCAAGGGGAGGTCGACTAAATGAGAAATGTTTGTGGAGGGATAAAGCTTGCATTGCATTCAGACGAGTTCGGAAACCGCAGTGAAGTGGAAGCAGTATTGGTACTGGTTACAATTGCTCCACAGTCTGGCAAAGTGGAACCGTTCCGGATAATCTCCTTCAAAAGCTTTCCGGAATCATGAGAAGTATTCAAATCAAAGCAGTTGCAGTGGGAGACTACGTATAGAACTAATATTTCCTATCGCAGAGTAGTTCTCGTAAATGCCTATTGCTGGACGTAAAAGGTATTCCGCACTTTCCCTAACTCCCGAAACCTCAACATACCAGCTGTTTCTCGTGATTTAAATGGAGCCCTTATTTCGTAACTTATAAAAATGGAAGCAATTCATCTTGGAAAAAATTGCTGTAAACACGGAAAATTAAATTGATGCAGAATGCAGATAAGCTAGAAAAAACCCTCGGCTCCCAATAAACCTCGGTTCTAAGACCATTTTCATTGTAACTAGGCTTACTCGTGTAATTGTTGTATAGTACTGAAAAAAAATACATGGAAACTCTCACGGAAATGCCTCCCCTCCGCCCCCATCAAAATATTCCTTCCTCAGCGACTGGCCTATCTACATATACTCCCAGATACTTAGTTTAAAGGACAATTTGTCTGGAATACTTTCAAATAGTATAGCAACTGTGTTTACTATGAGATGATTCTGTTCAAACCAATGAATCTTTTTTACCAGATGAAGTAATTCATCCCAACGGTTCTCTGTGTACACTACCACTGTATCGTCTGCAAAACTTATTATTGTACCTTTTGAAGAAGAATCATATAGGTCATTAATATATAATATGAACAGTAGTGCCCCAGTGTAGTGTTTACTCAATAGAGTGTTATGATTCAGGGTATCAAAAGCTTTTACTAGATCCACAAAAATAGCTAGAGCTGGTTTGCTATTGTCTAACGCTGTAGATATAGAGTTCCTTCACTAATCATGCGATTGCATCCCTTTTCTAAATCCAAATTGTTGTTTGCTCAAGATGTTAGTTAGATGAGAAAATTCATTCATCTGTTGTGTAGACATTTCTCAAATATTTTATATATGGCTGTCAAGGCTGATATGGGTCTGTAGTTAAGTGGAAGGCTTATGTCACCATCCACCCTCTAAATTTATTCTAAGATCCCAAAATCATAGGAGTAGTCATCAACTTTACTTTTGTACGATGAAAACTGTAGAAGAAAATTGGGCCTTTCAACACACCTGAAGCTACAAAAAACCTTTGGGAGGAAACCTTTTGTAGCAATTTTTTGGTGGTAACACTGTCGCATTAGTAATGGATACTTTTTCACTATTGGCGTTGAGTGAACGTTATTCAATGCTATCGGTTATGTTGTGTAAATCAACAACACCTCCTTACGACCAACACAATTAATTCAGCCAATAGAGAAAGTTTCGTCTGGTCAGTTTGTCAAAGAATGTATGTTCATTTATTTATTTATTATACAACAGTAAAGGCTGAGGCGCAAAACCTATGTAAGCCTAATACAAAATTAAATTTCTAATGAACGTGCTAAAACTAACTGAATTCATATTCTAATAAAATAATCAACCAAAATGTAACAAGAATATAACAAATTTGGAATTATATGTAGGTATATAACAGAAAACAAAAGAAGGAAAGTCTATATAATACGACAAATACAAGTAGATGAGAATCCACAAAAACTGAATCTAACTTCATGCATGCCTATTTTCTATGTTTACGTTACTAATTACAATTTAATTAGAATTTAATTTAATTTAATTTGATGCAGCCAGCCAAGCATCGTAATTATTTTTAAAGGTATTTAGGGTGGTTGCACAGACTACGGAAACAGGGAGATTATTCCACTGGGAAAAGACTCTATTTGCTAAGAAATTTTGCCGGACACTTGTTTTGAACTTTTCTTTTTTTAGTTTACGTTCATGGCCTCTAAGGCGAGGATCCGTATTTGGCACAAACAGAAATGATAGGTCGCACCCAAGGAGGGATTGAAAACAACGGTAAGTCACTATTAGGTCACCCCGTGTTTTGCGTTCAGCAACAGTTGTGAGTTTACACATAGCTAGACGTTCCTCGTAAGGAGATCTGCACTGCCCAAACGGCAAACGTGATGCACGACGTTGAACCGATTCGAGTAGGATTTTGTCCCGCACTAGATCTGCATTCCAAACTGGACCCGCATACTCTAAAATCGGTCGCACGTAGCACTTGAAAAGGTACATAAACGTTTGAAACGACACTTTCTGAAACGATTTATTGAGGAGGTATGTAGCACTGTTCGCTTTTTTGCAAATGTGTGCTATGTGGTCAGACCATGACAAATTTTCGGTCACAATTACTCCGAGATCGCAGTGTGAGCTCACAGGTGCTAGAGCGCGTCCGTTGATAAAATAAGGCATACGCGGGTTTTCCCTGCCAAGATGCAGTACAACACACTTTCCAACGTTCAACGGTAATAGCCAGTCCTCACTCCATTTGCTAATAGCATCTAGGTCCTGTTGTATCACGGTGTAGTTGGTGGACGGTTTGCCATAAATCTTTATGTCATCCGCAAAGGCGGCGCAGGTTGATGACACAACCCCAAAAATGTCCGACACATATGCGAGAAATAATAAGGAGCCCAAAACAGATCCTTGGGGTACACCACTGACCACGGGACGAACGGACGAGTAACGGTCATCAATTCTTACACAGAATCTACGGTTGGTGAGGAACGCTTTGATCCAGGCAAGTAAATTCCCACGAATACCCAAATTTTCTAATTTATACAGAAGGCGGTTTTTAGGGACTCTGTCAAATGCCTTTGCAAAATCGAGGTAAATAACGTCCACTGGGTCCTTATTATCCAAGGCCATAGTCCAGTCATTCAGACAAGCCAGAAGGTTAGTAGTCGCAGATCGACCCGGCATGAAACCATGTTGAGCCTTAGGTATTGCTTTCGTGGAGGTCAGAAATAGTCGAAGAGCGTCGCTGATTATGGTTTCCATCAACTTGCTAGCGATCGGTAGGAGGCTGATCGGTCTGTAATTCCCAGGATCCAATTTATCACCTTTCTTAAAGATTGGCGTGACGGAGGCAGTCAGCCATGCATCAGGGATTTGATGACATTGGAAGGATGATCTTATCAATAAGGATAACGGTTTCACCAAGCTCGCACCACACTTAACAAATACCTTAGCCGTTAGGCCATCCAGGCCCGGTGAACTATCAGTTTTTAATTTTCTTAAAAACTGTATAATTGATTGTTGACTGAAGTCGACGTCGCAAAGAGAAATGTTCCGACGAGGGATAGATATACTTGGATATGCCAGACCGCTAGGTTCTGTGCTGAAACTATTTTCGAATGAAGTTGCTAGCAAGTCTGCAGTTTCTTTGTGTGTTGCGCAAAATGTCGAGTCATTTTTTTTAAGCAGAGGAATTATTACCGCTGAGTGACGGGTAGACCGCAAGTACTTGAATAGCTTCTTTTTATTACCGCTCATCGCAATGGACTCCTCGTAATTCATACGGGACTTGTTAATAAGCCGTGCTAAAAACTCGGAAAATTTTCTATGGGTTTTATAGTCCGTGTCATCCCTGCTACGTCGAAATTTGCACCATAGTTTAGTTTTATATTTAATCATGTTAAGAATCTCTTGATTTATCCAAGGTTTTAAATTATCTTGCTGGACACATTTTTCCCGAGTATGCTTTGACAGTAAAGTTGCGAGTGCTTGATGAAATATTTTCCAATCCGCATCCGGATCGTCATTTGAGAAGGTGTTGGACCAGTCGATGCAATCGAGATCGGCAGAGATACTGTCAAAGTCAGTTACCTTGAACTTCTTAGTGTTTATATTGTGGGGGAGAGATGAGAAGAACTGCATTGTAAAGGTTATCGTAACATGATCTGATATTCCAACTGGTGGTCCTATTTTATAGCTCGTTACGAGTTCGATATTGTTTGTGAGCAGAAGATCCAACATGGACGGTTTCTGGCCGGTTCTTAGTCGAGTGAAGTCCGTAATTAGCTGAGTCAATCCACATCTGTTGATTGTATGGAGAAAATATGAAGAAGCGTTTTGAGGGACAGGAGTACTGAGTATAGGCCAAATGAGTTCAGCAAAATCGAAATCTCCAACTATAATACTGTTTTCCGAAATTGAAGTGAGATTTTCAATTTTATCAAAAAGTGTCTGATTTTCTTGTAATGTTGAATAGCGAGGTCTGTAAACGCAGGCTATGATTAACGATAACTGTCCCCTACTCAGGAGTAATGCCAGAGTGTCAATGTTCCGGCAAGCAAAGTCTATTTGTTGGATTTTAAAATCGGCAGTTATTTGGTGGCTGATATAGATGCAGACCCCACCCGAAGCAGCACTGATGCGATCGGATCTAAAAATTTGGAAGCCCGGTAAGGAGATGAGGGAATCAGGAATATGCGGTTTTAACCAAGTTTCAGTAAGGACAATTATAGCAGGGTTTTGATATTGAATAACAGAGGCCAACTCAGAGAATTTAGCGGAGATGGACGCAGGGTTGGTGTACAAAACTTTCCATTGGTTTAAATTGGTAACTAGTTTTTTTGGACTGAACCGACTATTTGCGGGACGCCTTTAATATATTTAATTGTCAAATTCATCTCACCAGCATCCAGTCGGCTCTGGAGTTGCGCTCGTAGTTCGCCCAGATGATTCAGTTGACCTGGTGTTTTGTCATCCATTATGCTTACTTTTGGATAGTTCGGCGAGGTTAAAAGCTTGCTTTTATTTCTCAATATATACTTGGCCGAGAACGCATCAGGTAAAATGACCTTAAGTGGTCTCGGTCTATCGGTAGGTTGCCCTAAACGAAAGCAGCTGACAGGAACAGTGGAGGACCCGATGTGCGTTAGGATTTCTGAAATTTTCAGCAAATCATGCTCTCTACGCTTGTCAGTCGGTGCGACGATCTCGGGTATGTTTCGTACAATAAGGTTTTTGGATCGAGTAATACGTTCCATAGCTTCATTTATTATAACTTCATTATTAGTAGCGGAATTAGTTTTCGAGGGCAGCTGACGTTCAAATTCTAATAATTTATGTTCGAATGCATCTAATTTTACTGATATATCCGTACGCAATGTTTGCAACAAAAGCTTTATATCTGCAAATTGCTCAATGTTGGAGCTACAGGAATTACATACAATCTTTAAACATTTAAGTCTGTTTCTAGTAGTCATCGAATTCATTTCTTGACAAACTTGCACCCCGCCTTCTTACCTATACCCTTATACTCATGGTGTTTCTAAAAAATTGTTTATTACAAGCAAAAAATTTTGTGCTACGTAAAACTACAAATGATTATGTGCAGTTACAATTTTTTTTTACGCGCGTGTTTTAAAGTTGCCATGCCAACATCAACAAATTTGAAAAAAATTAAATTCTATTGGTTATTGATCTGACAGGAGTACTTTGTTACGTCAAATAAAATGACAGATTGCAAATTAATTTCCGTTTATTGGTTATTGATCTGACAGGAATACTTTGTTACGTCAAATAAAGTGATAGATTGCAAGTTAATTTCCGTTTTTCTCATTTCCATGACAACGAAAGGTATACTGATTTCACATTACGAATTCAACCATTTCACATTATTAGTTCTTATTTCCATTTTAATACCAGATTTCAAAGTGAACCAATAAAAAAAAAATAGCGTAAAATATTCGTGGATAAACAGGTCTTTAAAACACTTGCTCTATTTCAAGCATTCCGGCTGCGCCGTCGTGCTTGAAAACTCGCGCGTGTTTTAAAGACCTGTTTATCCACTTATACTCTAATATACTATTTTTTTATTAGTGTCCTATTTTAGCCTTTTAAACCACGCCCTAGCGTGTTTAAATCGCGCTTTCCAAAACGCGCGTGTTTTAAAGTTGCAATGGCATCATCATCAATTTGAAAAATGTGAATTCTTATTGGTTATTGATCTGACAGAAGTACTTTGTTACGTCGAATAAAATGACAGATTGCAAATTAATTTCCGTTTTTTTTTCATTTCCATGACAACGAAAGGTATACTGATTTCACATTAGGAATTCAACCATTTCACATTATTAGTTCTTATTTCTATTTTAATACCAAATTTCAAAGTGAACCAATAAAAAAAATTAGCGTAAAGTATTCGTGGATAAACAGGTCTTTAAAACACTTGCTCTATTTCAAGCACTCCGGCTGCGCCGTCGTGCTTGAAAACTCGCGCGTGTTTTAAAGACCTGTTTATCCACGAATACTTTAATATACTATTTTATAAAAAATTCACCAAATTTGCATTATGTCGGATTACAGGCGGTGAGCACTTATGCTTCTTGGGATCGGGTCGCAACGAAGAAGATCAATATACGCATATGGTAGTCGCCTCGTTCCTACAAAAGCACACGCATTACGTTTCGTTTTTAACAGGCGGTTACATAGCCGTACATAATTATTTTGGTCAAAGTGCAGGCGAAAATCTTCAAGATCATGATTCGACCGTCTGCATTGTTTGTGCGCCGAATGTGTTCGCGAAGAAAGACGATTTCAAAATGGAACCGTCCAGAGATCTATTCGGGAAAATTTCGGCCGCCATGAAATCGAAATCGGCCGAAGTTAAAGGAAAACTTTTCGAATATATCGTTAATCCGAATAGTAGTCCAGTTCAAGAACGTCACGTTTCCAGTACGGATAAAATCGGAAAGAGGTATCGCAATGTCGCACCCGTATTTAGTATAGATGACGATCAGGATAACGTCGCCAGTATTCAGGTTTGGTCGATTAATTAATTATAATTATTATCGTTGATTTATTTATTTCGATAGGGCGGGGAGAATGAGGATCCGCGTGAAATTGTTTCCTTACAAAATTGGTTGAAAAATACGGACATTATAGAATACTTTCCGTGCGAGGAGGTAAAATTAAACGGTTTAATGTACAAAAGTTATTTAATAGTCACCGATTCGCACTTAATTGTCTTAAGAGAAATTTCCGAAAAAAAGGGTATAGCTGAAATAATCGTACGAAGACCGTTATCGGCCGTCGTTAAAATAACGGCTAAGAAAAGGCATCCGGAATTGATCACATTCAAGTACGGCGTACCCGACGGAGATTCCGTTCTTATATCCGATATGGATCGGTTTTTAATACCGAACGCTAATAAGGCGACGAAAGTTGTTTCCGATCAGATTGTGAAACAGCTGAAATCCAGAGATGAATAGTAGCTAAACTAAAAATATTTTAATAGAGTTTCGTGCCTAAAACCAATGTTTAGTTTAAATCTGGCACTAATGTATTATTAGTTGTAAGAATTATCCGTTAATGTTAAGTCTTACAAGTCTCTACTCAAAATGTATATAAAAACTCGACAGTGTTTATTTTTTTTTCCTTCTTCCGAATGCTAAACCTTTTTAATGTAAAATGCACTCATTTTACTGTTTTAGGTAGTTTAGTACATAATTTGCTAAACTGGAGAATGAGAAAAAAGAACAAAAAGAGCCTCGAAGAAGCAACATATCGATTATTGACAAAGGGGACGTCTGCTAAAAATTGGTGAGAGATTAACACAAAGGCAGTGGAGGAGTTAAAAATCATAATTGAGATTTAAACAGATTGTAACCAGCATGGCTCATGGGTGAACAAAATGGAAGATAGGTTTAAAAAAACGTAGATTTAAAGAATTATATTCAAAATTTAGATGGAAAAATATGAAAGTAGAACAAAGAAAGAAAAAATCAAAATAGGAAGAACCGTGGCAATACACACCTTTTTATACATAATTGGAAATCACATTAGTACCTTGGGTACACGGCTAAAAAAGCCAAAAGCTGCATTTTGTTATTGGAATGTGCCACTTTCTGTGGTCTAACAGAACACTAAAATGGCGCCCATTAAGGATGGCCGCCGTATTGGTGCACTAAATATTTTCGATTTTAGTTTTTTTATTTGACAGGTATTGCGAAGAGGACACTTGTTTTGTCCCTGTACATTTATCTCGTGTCTAAAGAATTAAACGTCTGAGAGATAAAAGAGCTGTTGGTCTTCGTCGTCAAGTAGCACCAAAAAATTGGAATGACTTCCTCTTCTGCGATCAGAATAAGACAGAACTCTTCAAGTTATACTTGGAGATCATGCCTTTTTGAAGCTTGATTGGGCTCACATCAGTACTGAGATTGATGGCATTATTCTTTCATCTCGACCGGATGAAACTTCAATGGATGGCGTACAATGCAGGCAGCAGGAAGAAGCAGACGGCAGAATTTTTCTCCACGCTAAAGACAGTGTTGAACATGGAGCAAAAAAAATTATTATTTGCACAGTAGATACTGATGTAGTTGTTTTGGCAATCACTTTCTTTCACATTCTCAAAACTGAGGGACTTCAAGAGAAGTGGATTCTCTTTGGTGTTGACAAGGGTCAGCGATATACGCATGAACATGAATGCCATGTTTGAAAGTTTGGGTGAACATAAAGCTGTTGAATTGAGAGGATTTCATGCATTCACCAGATCAGATGTAACGTCTTATTCATTTGCAATGAAAGCGAAACAGACTGCCTGGAAAGTGTGGAAATCATTTCCTGAAGCTGCTGAAGCCTTTCAAGCTATCTATACCACAACAGTCTATTCCTGACGAGACTTTTCAAGTTCTTGAGAAGTTTACTATTTTTTGCTTTACTATAAAGATACAGAAGACTTCACAGTCAATCATGTTAGAAAGCTTCTCTTTACTTCAAAAAGTCGCAGTCTACATAGTCTGC
Organism: Pyrocoelia pectoralis; assembly: GCA_036250285.1. Lineage (NCBI taxonomy): Eukaryota > Metazoa > Arthropoda > Insecta > Coleoptera > Lampyridae > Pyrocoelia > Pyrocoelia pectoralis. Next base: position 50,222,049 of record CM070078.1, read on the forward strand.
CTCCAATAAAAGTGGCAATAAGGCAGCATTGTCTTCGTTCAGCATATCAGGCGAGACAGGTTTGGGGTCGTGCGTGCTCAGTAATGGACAGCATTCCAGAGTCAGAAGGATGGGGATGGACAATGGTTGCTGGGGGAGTGGATGCCGGTCTGGTCTTCTCTTCCGTCTATTATGGCACATTCCAATCAAAAAGTATGTGCAGCTTTTTTTGGTGTACCCAACGTACTACATGGGACAAGGAACATACCAACAACAGAATGGAGGACATAGCAAGGTAAATGAATGTTGGAAAGAACACCAATGAGGTAGGTGTACGTCAGTGTTTCCGCTCAAATTCAAAATATGTCAATTATGTCGCCTTTTGCTTAGATCAAAAAGATAAAAAATCTTTATAGTGAAGAATCCTAAACTTTTGCTTTTTTTGCTACATATTTTCTCTTTAATATAATTTAATTTTTGACAGGAACTGTTCAATCTCCGGGTTGAGGGAGATTGGATGTTGTTGGTGGTTTTGGTTGTGAGGGGTATGCCATCACTGGTACCAATTGTAGACTGTTCATTTAAAGACTAATGGTAGCCCTTCACGTTCCGATATGGCTCGCAGGCCAAGCACTGACCTGTAATTATGATACAGGTCAGTGAGGCCAAGACGCACAGTTCCGATCTTAAGGCGAAATCGATCGCGCTCTTTTCACCCTTCACGTTCATATTTTAATAAAAGGTTTCTTGACGATATCGAAAGAGAAAAGTTCATAGGCGCAGTGTAGCTAGTCCTTATTATTAAATATTTTAACAAAAGTAGTCCTAGACACCGTAAAGTAGAAGAGGGAGGATTATGTATGTATGTACAAAAGTAGAAGTATCTACTATATGGCGTCTTCAATGAAAAAAAGTAAGTATAGAACATGAAGAGAATCCCAAAATGCAAAGAAAAGGAAGAGGTGTTGGAGTGGTTTCTTATGTGAACACCACTGTTGAAATGATCCTGATCGAAACCAAATCGACAGGTATCATTGGCTGTCTCTGTTCAAAGCTGCATTTGTTATCACACACTATCTTTGTCGTCGATGAACCTCACGGATTTCTCTCGCACTTCACGATACAGTTCCGGCATTAACTGTGGCCTGCGCAGTTAAAAATATTCAACATGTTGAAAGATCGCAGATCTCGCCGGAAAGGCGAGATGTGTCGGATTGACCACTTCACGTTTGGTTTTGGACTGAATCGATGAACTGTACAGTTCAAAACTCACAAAAATCGTAGCGTGAAGGGCCCGTTTAATTTATTTACAATTTTATATACATTCTTATTCTATGACGTGTTGCTATAAATTAATGGTCTAGGTCATGTTTACCCACTGAAGTATAAGCAACCTGGAACGCTTACGCTTAACTTAAAGCCGAGCCGACAGAAAGGGAATTACTGTCGGGTTATTCGCGGTCTCTCTAATTTTTCGACAAGCCCTAAACTAAATATGTAGGGAGTCAATGAAGCCTAATTAACACAATAGCACAATTGTCTTTCAAAATGTAGGAGAAAAACTAATTTGATTAACCGTGAAACATGCAAAATTCTTCAACCGCTTAACTGTGAATGAGTGCAACAAGGACAAACTAACCCGTTATTATGGCTATCGCACGCTCGGTTTATTTCCTACAGGTTAAATGCACCGTGCGCATTCCAGGTTGGTTATATTTCAGTGTGTTTACTATTGTAAATTCTCAATCTCTCTTCTTATTGTACTGAAGAGTACACAATTCAAAAATGGCAACACGTTCAAAATTGAACTATATTTAAAGATTGGAAAATTACAAAAGCGTAACAATAATAAATATAAAGTAATTTTTACAATAATTATTATATAATAAATTTGTCAAATACAACTGTAATTTATGTACAAATCACTTTGTTAAGAGCTATCGAAGTACCAGTCGAGTGGACCTTCCTCAATAATATTCTAGAAGCAGAAGCAGCCATTCTTCCGCAACGCTCTGAAAAATTGAATTATAAAATAATTATCATAATTAAACGCCTGTGATATCACTTACCGCGTCTGTTTGAATTCCAGATTTCCAGAAATTCTCTAATCGGAAAGTGTTTCTGATCAGCTACTTTTCTGACGTCCAGGATCTTTCAAAAACACCACCATAATTGTTTGATGTTCCTCACTTGTTCACAAACTGGGATACCGCAGAAAGTTAGCACTTCTTGGACTCCAGAACAGATGTTTGACAAACCACATTTCATAATTATGATCGAGGGTCATTCAAATCTTCGATGGGTCGATGGGTGACTCCATAGCGTCCTTTGTCTGTAAATTCAAGATCGATGCGTGGAGAGCAACATGGACAAATAAAGATGGTACATTCGCCGATTTTGAAAGGTCGCTACTGAGCAGCTTAGCTCCTTTATGAATTCTTTGTGCAGATGTACTTTTACCACTTATATTTCTTTCAATGTCGGTGCATTAAAACAGAAAATGTTCTGCATCTTATAGCTACTCATTTAGCAGAGAATATAAGATTCTCCTCTACCCTTTGTATTGTAATGAAGTTGCGATAGAGAATGGTCGGAAATGGATGAACCAAGCGACAGTTTGGATAAGTATTCGAAGAGTTAGAAACTTGTGGAAGAAAGAGAATGCTGTACACGTTAAGTTCCATATTGTGGAGTGCTTCGAAATGTATTCGTTTGCAGATTCAAAAAAGTGTAACCTTGAAATCATATTAGGCCAACGATTTATATTTGATTTTTGAACAGGTTTAACGCAGGCTCACATTTTTTGAAAATGTATTCTTCGCAAAAGATTTTAGCGGCAGTTTTGTGCGCATTCTCGACAGGACTAGAACAAAAGTAATCAACAATTAAGTATGACTGAACGCTGCGGTTGAACTAACGTTGTTTTTGATATTTGTATTAGCCTCGTTGTCCAAAAACTATCACAAAACACAAAACAAAATTATACTTACATTTTTTGCCTCGTATTTGGCAAACACCTTGTGTAAAGGGATTTCTACCTTTTCAAATGTCACCAACTTCTAGCCATCAAACATCCTTCCTAAAACTATAAATTTCATAAATTGTGACATAACCGAAATTAGACACTAAAATCGTTTTCGTCTCTTTTGCCATTATTTTAAAGACAGTGGCTATTGGCACTTAATAAACGCGAAACTCGAAAAACTACAAAAAACAGCGATACGCGAAATACAGTGTTGCCGGTGGCTGGTTCGCTACGCGAACCTGTTTTCAAAAAAAAACTTAAGAGGTCCTAACAACGATTCAATATGCTTCGCCCCCATGTACACAGAGATCCGCCCTCACACGAAGGTTTTTACAATGGTCTGTAATGTAAGAACCATCGGCGTATTCGCGTATTTCGCGCGCCGGAGTAACCCGCAACGCTGTATTTCGCGTACCGCGTTTTTTGTAGTTTTTCGAGTTTTGCGTTTCGCGTTTATTAAGTGCCAATAGCCACTGCCTATTTTAAATTCTTCAACCTTCTTGTGGTGGTTGCTTACAATTTTAGTAACGTTATTACTTAAAGGTTGGCGATTCTTGAAGAAGATTAACACTAAACCACAGAATAACTAAACGTTAGATTTCAGCGATAATTGTTTTTCAACCGTTATCATTACAATAACACGGACGTATAAAAAACAAATGGACTGCTAATTGGTACGTACCGGCAACATTTATTTGTCCCCACCATGGGAGCCGCCATACTGTGCTCTTAGTTAGTTATTTTCTTGTAGAGATCGATTTTAGTTGGCAATTTCAAACGTCAAATCGAAAGTGGTCCAAACTTCAAAGTCTTTGACTTAACCTCAATGTTTTATAATCTTACCTTTCTTTGCTTTCATATTTGACATTCTTTATATACATAATATGAATAGAGCGTGATGTTTCGTTGGAAACGATTGTTGCTATGTGTCGTGTGTAAATAAACAAGTTTTGTTTGTTAAATAGTTACACATAATTATTATGCCATTTTGGAGTACATCGAAAACCACGTTCCAGAAGAAATTTTACAAATACTTTCAACAGCAGAATCGTCGTTGATACCAAGCAAGTGATGATGAAAATATAGTTACAGAATTGAAATTCAGAAATAATGAAATGACAAATATAAATTGCAATTTTCAAATATAACCGCTAAATTTTCAGGGTTCATTATAATACTCCCTTTGATTATATGTATCGTTGAATGAACTTATCATTCAACGTATGTATATATAATCAAAGATTACTCCACAGACCACTAATATTTTTAATGGTCTGTGCACAAATCACTTTTTTGTTAGTGGTTTGTGGGTCTGTGGATTACTCCTTTAGAAATACACCAATACAAAATTGAGCCACAGAATAAGGTCCCCTTACTTATTCTGTGATTGAGCACAGTAATTTCAACATAATTAGCAGTCCATTTGTTTTTTATACGTCCGTGTACAATAAGCAACGTTCTCTCATTTTTACAAAATAAATTGCAATAAATTAGTTACTCATCCTATGAGTAAAGATAAACGTCCACTTGTCATTTTTTAATTTTAAATGTTGCTATCTTGTGGTATATTTTCTAATCAGAATTTATTTTAAAGAAAACAATTTTTACACTGGAGGATACTAACTTAGTTATTAATTTATTTAGTTTAGTATACCATGTAGGTACAATTTATTGTAATTTTAAGCGTTTTATATATTTAAAAAGCATAATTAGTAAAATCATTGATTAATATTTAATATTATTCAATAAACTCAATATTAATAACTAAATAAGGACTCGTCGCTCAATTTATGCGATACTTTTTTTTTCTTTTACGTAAATTGATGGTTCTGAAAAGAACCGTTTGTTATATGTCGACGAGTCGAAGACGGAGAAGAACAGTCGATTGATCCTTTTACTTGGAGCTGGTGTATTTCGTAACCGCTTTGGTACCTTCGCTAACGGCGTGCTCGGCCAACTCGCCGGGTAGCAGAAGCCTTACGGCGGTCTGAATTTCCCGGCTCGTTATCGTCGACCTCTTGTTGTAGTGGGCGAGACGAGACGCTTCAGCGGCTACGCGTTCGAAGATATCGTTGACGAAGCTATTCATAATGCTCATGGCCTTACTGCTGATTCCCGTATCGGGATGGACTTGCTTCAGAACCTTGTAGATGTAGATAGCGTAGCTCTCCTTCCTCTTTCGCTTCTTTTTCTTGTCAGTTTTCGAAATGTTCTTCTGCGCTTTCCCGGCCTTCTTTGCGGCCTTTCCGCTCGTCTTGGGTGGCATGTCGTTTTTCTTCTCGTTAGTTAATGAAATAAAGATTTAAAAAATCGGATAAACGCGAGGTAACGGTAAGGTAACGTAACAGGTAAGAACAGAAGTGAAGCTGAAATTGAAGAAATCAATAATTTAAAAATTTTCCTATCCCCCGTGAACTTATGGGATGCCACGCATTATTCTTAGACACGCCTCCAACGAATCCGCTGTGACCCATTGGGCAATCCCTTACCTTATATTAGCGTTCACGAACCGTTTTCAGTCAGTTAGAGTTTTGTGTTTTGTCTTCATCGGGATCGAACACTGCATTGCATCAATATTATACCAAATTACTCTCGTATTTCGCTCGTTTTATTTTTATAAATTACATTACGATACGACATGTCCGGACGTGGTAAAGGCGGTAAAGTAAAGGGTAAGGCAAAGTCGAGGTCGAGCAGAGCCGGACTTCAGTTTCCCGTAGGCAGAATCCACCGACTTCTCAGAAAGGGCAATTACGCCGAGCGCGTTGGCGCAGGTGCTCCGGTCTACCTGGCAGCAGTTATGGAGTATCTCGCCGCCGAAGTGCTCGAGTTGGCGGGCAACGCGGCCAGAGATAATAAGAAAACTCGTATCATCCCTCGTCACCTACAGCTCGCCATTAGGAACGACGAAGAGTTGAACAAATTGCTCTCCGGAGTTACCATCGCCCAGGGAGGCGTCCTTCCAAACATCCAGGCGGTACTCTTGCCCAAGAAGACCGAGAAAAAGACTTAAACTCGCCAAAAGAAAAATCGAATCGGCCCTTTTCAGGGCCACCAATCTACCTCAAATTAAAAAGATCCGTATACGTGAAACTACTCAACACGTAATTGCCAATATGTTCACGTCGCAGCTAATATGCAAAAGGGATGACAAAAATTAGCGCAAGCAACTTATCTTCGACGTTAACGGTTTATCATTAATCTTAGAAGTTAACAATTTTTTTTACATCGACGATGCCCTCGCATCACACTAAAATTGTTGTGTCTTGTCCCTTCAGAACTGGTTGAAAGTTGTATTTAATAATTAATAAAAAAATAATTTAATTTACATTTGAAGCCCTTAATGTATAAAGAAACTGAATTTGATTCTTCAAATAGTCGAATAATACCTAATAGCCTAATTAAAGAAAACAAATCAATGTAAATGATCAACTTTCACAATTAATTAGTTTACTTGAACCTTGTATTATTGTCAAATAATCGAATCATTTCTGCAAAATTATATCTAAATCTAATAGAAAATATAAATATTATTCATGATTGGAAATTTATATAAATTCCTAATTTAAAATTATAATTAAAAAAATTATATGGTATTTAACGTCACGTCTACTATACCGTTAAATATGATTGATACTTCATCCTCTTTCAGTTATCAAAAAGATATAATGTACAGGGTGTTCCTAAATGTTATGTACAAACGGAAGGGGGTATTTCTTTGGCTTATTTCATAACTAAAAGATCGTATAAACATAGGTCCGCAAACGCTTCCTTACTAATCTACAGGGTCTTGAAATTTGAAGATTTTATAACTGTTGGTGGAAGTCATTTTCAATTGTTGTAACGTAGTTTCTTTGTTACGGTTATTATTTAGTTATTTTGTGTTGTAAGTAATAATTATTGCTCTTAGATTATTTTAAAAATATTAATTTCATCTCGCCAATTACAGAAAATCGCTCTTAAATTTTTTCTTCAATAACGGTCGCAGATACGAAAAGACAAGAGACAAAAAAGTTTCTAAACAAAACGAACAATTTATTTTTTATTATGGAATCCACCAGCGGCGTACCGCAAAAAAGTTGTGGGGGAGAAAATGGGACATGACTCCTGAAAGATTATCTCCCTGTAGATTTTTGCAACCATTTAGGACGCCCTATATAAGCCCTAAAGAGTAACCCGTATTTCGAATTTGAGTTAAATATTTCCAAAACTGTAAGAGCGATAAAGAAAAACGAAAAAATCTTCAAATTTCAAGACCCTGTAGACCTATGTTTATAATGAACTTTTAGTTATGAAATACGCCAAAGAATTACTCTGTTCCGTTTGTACATAACATTTAGGAACACCATGTATAATGAAGAATCCACACTTTGGCGTAAAATTCTAAAAATAAAAACGCGGAACAATATTTTGAATTTTTGAGGCAATAAAATTTACACATTTTATCAAATTTGTGTTATTCAAAAACTATGCGAAAGTGATAAAAACCAAATATCGAAAATAAGATAGGACAAAAATGCAATTTGAAAAGTTAGTCAGTACCACAATTTACTACCTCTTCTGAAAATAACGACAAGATTGGTTCAAATTAATGTTTAATTTAACTATTTAACTAAGAATAATAGAAAATTTAATGAATTTTTGAAAACATCTCCCTTATGAAATTGAATTTTTAATTTTCTATTTGTAAACGTAATTTTTTATAATTTTATGATTGGAAATCCCTAAAATACCTATTCATAAAGATTTAATTATCTTTAAATTTAAAACAAGGAATTCTCTTATGCGTGTGATAGATCTTTTTTTTATTGGGAAGAAATTGTGGTTCTAAAAAGAACCGTTTTTTGTTGTTACGAAGTCGTCTTGTTCCTCTCGTGAAGTTCTTCGAAATGATGGGATTTAACCACCGAAGCCGTAGAGGGTGCGTCCTTGCCTCTTCAGGGCGTAAACCACGTCCATTGCCGTTACGGTTTTACGTTTGGCGTGTTCGGTGTAGGTGACGGCGTCGCGGATGACATTCTCCAGGAATACCTTCAATACGCCTCGAGTCTCTTCGTAGATCAGACCGGATATACGTTTGACGCCACCACGGCGAGCCAGACGTCTGATGGCGGGTTTCGTTATGCCCTGGATGTTATCCCTCAGTACTTTGCGATGACGTTTCGCGCCTCCCTTTCCCAGACCTTTTCCTCCTTTACCACGACCAGTCATGATGCACGATTATTATTTGTTATTTCGTTTCGACACAAAGTACAAGTAAAAATAAAAGATTTCAGAAGTTACGATTGACTTAGTTTGAGTTACATACAATTACAAGCAACTGCTTCGATACGAATAACCCGCCCCAAATCGACGTTTCACGTTTTATAGACCTCTTGGGGGAGTGTCCTAGACAATCCCCGTCCACCAATCGTCGAACGGCACCGAGCAGCAAGAAGATAAATACGACGCAGAGGACTCGGAGAGCTCATTTCATTTCGATTCGTTGTTGTTTTTAACTTTGTGTAGCAAAGCAATTTCATTTTATAATTTTATTGATTACGTTTCTCTTCTCGCCTTCTCGGTTTCTTGATTTATCTTCTGAACTGAATAACTAACATCTAACTAAAATATATACCTGCGTTACGTAAAAAATCGACATGGCTAGAACGAAACAGACCGCTCGTAAATCCACCGGTGGCAAGGCTCCCCGTAAGCAGTTGGCGACCAAGGCCGCCCGAAAAAGTGCTCCCGCTACGGGCGGTGTCAAGAAACCTCATCGATACAGACCGGGAACCGTAGCCCTTCGCGAGATTCGACGTTACCAGAAAAGTACAGAATTACTTATCCGCAAACTTCCCTTCCAAAGGTTAGTACGTGAGATAGCCCAAGATTTCAAGACCGACCTTCGCTTTCAAAGTTCCGCCGTAATGGCCCTGCAGGAAGCCAGCGAAGCGTACCTCGTCGGCCTCTTCGAAGACACCAATCTGTGTGCCATTCACGCAAAGCGGGTCACCATCATGCCAAAGGACATCCAGTTGGCAAGACGCATTCGCGGTGAGCGAGCCTAAATCGATCGTAGGAGAAACGTCTCTAAAAAAAAAACGGTTCTTTTAAGAACCACTATATTCCCCGCTTACCTATTTAAAAAAGAATCCTATTGCGATATCGTCCATTACATTATTTATTGATGAGAAACGGCGAAAACGTTTTGGTTTCAGTTGGTACACTATGATTTAAACATATGATATTGATAGTTCAGTCATCTGTCTTGTCAAAAATGACAACTAACCTTAAACAACTTGTGGAAATGAACTTTCCTCACTATTAGTGATGCAAATGCCTATTTTCCTTACTACATTGAGTGAGGAAAAAATAATTTATATATTTACTACATTACTATAATAGTTATTTGTAAATGGTGATTTGAACACATCTCTTCCACAGGTTCCTCCTTGATAACCTCGAGCAGAAGTGTATGATACTACGGAATTGAGCTTTGGATAACGAAAGCCACTGCAAATGTCACTCAAGCCATCCTAATTCCACACATGGATGAACCTGAGGATGCTGGAAGGGGACGCGGATCTAATCATCACCATGTTTAGCCAGGATACCACCAATATGATGGATCGTGTCAGTCGGACAAGTATGTGGACAGTCTCGTCGTCTATGCAACATCCTCTACAAGATGGTGATTCTATCAAGCCCATATGGTGCATGCACTTGTTTACTTTACAGTACCCAGAAAGTATACTAGCAACATCTTGTGGTATCTCTGTGCAAAAAGGCACTAATAGGTGACGATTTGGTTCGCTCAAGACCTCTCTCGCATGAGGACGATCTAACATCAAGTTCCACCTAGTCTTGTGCTGGACTGGAGTGTCTTGTGTTATTAAGTTATTGATACTGTAAGTGGAAGAGAGGTTCTGGGACTGTTAAACACCCTGTCTTGAGACTAGTCATGCTAACTCATCGCCTTTAGGTTCAGCATGTCCTTTAACTCATAGGAACTCGAGGGTGTTGCCTGTGCTGACATGGAATTTCTAATACTTTTGTTCTTTATGTTATGCATAAGAACTTTTCTTGCACTAAGCTTTAATCTTACCGATTCTAACTGGAATACAGTCAGAAATTTACCTATAGTGGTTGGGTGCGATATGGAAGTTCAGTTCTTGGGAATAAATTCCTGTACCTGTTCGCTCCATTGTTTTAGATACATCAGTGAAGATGTCAGGTTGGGATATGCCGCACTTCCACATCTAAGAAGATGTGGTAGTTTTTCCTTAAGTTGATGTGAGTAATTTGGTTTTTAAACACGATTATAAGAATTAATTAAGTCCTCTCCAGCTAGTGACAGGTTAACATCTTGTTACTTACCTACCTAATTCTGTGTTAAATTATCGAACAATTAATTAAGTACTGGCGTTAGAGATGGTCATTTATATCCATAAACCTATCTTCAATTAATCCTGTTTCATTCCTGATGAAGGTAATATGTCATTTCAGCATGGGTGCCGGAAGTCCTAAATCAATCAATTAGTATATACCTATTCAATATCTTTACTAACATTTTAATTTCGGCATAGATACAGACTCAACTCATTAGGTTTCTAATTTTAACTTGAACACGTTCACTTATTTCTGATCAGAAAAAGCAATGAAGTATTACTTGTTTTTGAAATGAATAAAACATTCTTTATTTTTTTAACAAATAATCTATGCACACAAAGCCCAGTCAACCTCTCTTCAGACATAGTGGACCGCAACCAAGTCTCAATGTACTAAATCATCTGTCAATATGTATTACATCTGTGGTATAATGATCACGAAGCACTAAATCTGGGTCCCACAGTAAATTATTGTTGAAATTATGGGAATAAGTTTTTTTCTGTTTGATTCAATTTTTTCTTTTTTAAAATTGTTAAGTTGTTCAGTGATACGAGTACTTTTGGCCTCAATAATTTTTCGAAAATTCATAGCCCTCAGCGTGAAATAAATTGAACTAATTTCATTTACTAATACTTAGTTTAATTTGTATTCCCTTTCCGGCGTCCAGGTCCATGTTCATTAGAGAAATATTAAATAACAAACACATTTATTGCTCTGGCTAGGTCTAATTTACCCAATAACCCCTATTATCGGTTTTTCCTAATATAAATTGAGGGATGAGGGAGTCAGTTCGACCCTCGAGTACAGGCAGTCACTTAACTGCCTCGTCCAGAATCTGAGAGTGGCCCACATCAACATCCTTACTTTTTAGACGTAAGACTCTCACATAGAGATCTAGTGGAGGTATGTCTAGAAGAGCTTCCATGATGACTGTGGGGGTTGTTCACATTGTGCTCGTGCGCGTTTATGATTACACATGAAGTCTGATTCTATACCACCAGACGACAGAACATAGGTGCAATCACAGCAGTGCCACTGTACATCCTTGGGGATGGTCAGCAGCTCTATTTGCTTTTAGTTGGATATGCTTACTACAATTGTTGATTGAAACTTCAACCAACACTACAATTGAGTATATTGTCAAGTGTGATGCCTAGATACTTCACTGACTCGCTGAAAATTAGAGATGTTTTTTTTTTGGAAAAGCAAAGGAGCTTGTAAATCCCCTACCCTTTTTTCCTTGTGAAGAGAACTACCTACCTTCGTTTTTGTCGAGTTAATGGACAAGGAGTGTTCCTCACACCATTCTTAATTCGGTTACTCTGAGAGTTTATGGAGCTGCAAAGTTGACCGTTGGAAAAATCACACATTTGATAGTACTTTTTTGTAAAGTAAATTCAATATTGTAAAAAGTATTGACTGTAGGTAAAAGTTTAAGTATCCACAAATTTCATAAAAATCGGACACAGTAATGCATTTTTAATGAAAAAACAAAAAAAGGTTTGAACAGGAGCTGCATAATGTATTCTTCCATTTAACAGACTTTGTATATCTCTTACTAATTGCAAGATATCAATGGTCATTGAATTTCAGACGACCAGAGGGGGATCTGGATTTCGATGGGAGGGTGGTCAGAAGCCCACATGCACGTAGGCCACACCTATTCGGGCCCTTTGTGCTGTTTCTCTGATTAGAGTCGTTCAGCCCCGCAACGTCACTTAAGCTATCTCACATGTGAGATAAATCTGAGTATGCTGGACGGAGGAGCTGCTCTGATCTTAGCCATGTCTGGCCAGGATTCCCCCAACATGAACCGTCTTGCTTCGACGAGTATCACAAAGTATGTGTTGTGTCGTCTCGTCGCCTGTGCAGCATCCTCTACAGGATGGTGATTCGATCAAGCCCATGTGGTGCATGTGCTTGTTAAGTTTACAGTGCCCAGAAAGTATGCCGCAGGTTCTTTCTGGATAGCCCTTTGCAAAAGCGTCCCAGGCTACGAGATGGTTCTCTGATGAGGCATCGCTCGTGCATGACGACAATCTAACACACTACAGTTGATACTGTAGTGGAAAGCCGGCTCTGAACCATAAAACAGTTGTTTTAAGGCCAGTCGGGATAACTTATCGACTTTTTCGTTGCTGTTGTTCCACAATACCCTTCAAGCAATATGAGCTGAAGAGTATTGCTGTTTTGTCACTTGCTGTAGTGTAGTGACACTCGGAAACCAGTCTACAGGTGATTTTGTATTGACCTACGACCTGCAGAGCAGCTCTGCTGTCACTGGAAATTCTGATAATTTTATTCTTTATGCTGTGCATAAGAGTCCGTGAAGATGGATATGTCTGGTTGGGATGGCACTTCCGCATCAAAGAAGATGCGGTTGGTTTTTCTCCAGTATGAATTGAGGGATGAGCGAGTCAGATCGTCCTTCTAGTATAGGCAGTTGCTTGACTGCTTCGCCCATAATTCACGAGTGTCCCATCTCAACACCTTTGCTGTTCAACACCCACAGAGGAGGGTACAAAGTAAGGGAGTTTTGAACAAATATTAACATGGATATCGATTCTACACATTACAGACCTTAATTAATGGTTTTTTTAGTGTTATGAATGTAGCATAAACAGGACAGATTAAAAATAAAAAAAAAGATCGATTAGATCCTTCCGATTAATTAGTAACACAGAATGTAGATCGAATAATTATTGGTAATAGTTGGTGACAAAATTTTATTGGTGTGTGCATATTAATTTAGTTTAGTTTATTTTTATATTTCATCATGTATTACATTTACTCTATTGGACAATAAACTCATTATTATTATTTATTAATTAAGGGGCAACAATTATGTACATTTTAGAAGTTTTGCATAAAAAACCTTAATTTTGGTTTAGATTGTCGTTTATAATGTTCAAATTCTTGCATAAATATCTCTGTTCAACACCTACATAGGAAATACATTTTTTTATTAAATACGAATGGAGTCTCTTTTTCAGTTTCTACGAAAATATTGGATAATACATTCAATAAGATGACACAGCAATATAGGATTCATTTATTTGTTACAAACTATTATATAAACAAAAGTGTTTTATCCACAAGGTAAAGTATAAGTATTCCAATCGTTAATTCGTTCGTGCTCTTGTAAAATTCTCCAATTAGGCGATTCTTTTTGTATATTTAACCAATTAAAATCGTCGATCGAAGTCCAATTATTGGTACTTCGATCTAAACCGGCCTTAACAAAATCCTCATTCAAACCGTCGTATTTTAAATTATAAGGCGCTATCAAAACATTATCGCAATCTTCCATAATCGCTCTACTCGTCACGTGTAAATAAATTTGTACGTCGAAGAACTGTGTAACCTTAACTGTTGACACGCTATAACCAGTTTAACGTTACTACAATTTTCGGCGAAAATTGACGTAGAAACCGGTCCGCTAATCACCAGACAGTTTCTCAGTTGGTTTAGATGTAACGTTGACGGTGTTCCGTATAACTTAATAAAACAGTTTTCGACGTCGTGAATGACGATATCCTTTTTATACACGTCGGAATTTTGCATCGTTAAGGTTTCGTCCTTACGGTTTCCAAAACCGCACAAATTTTTCTCGTAAGAGTAACGCGTCGTCGCACAATCAACAACATCTTTAGAATGTCCGTTAAGTTTCGGGATTCGCTTTTTATTTTTAAAACCGAACTTCTTTTTCGGTATTAATTTCTCTTCCAGTTCCTTCGCACGTAGCGTTAATTCGTGAACAGTTTCGAGACATCTTTCCACATCGTACATACGTAAAAAAATCTTCGAACTGGCTGCGTACTTTTGCAAAATTAGTATGTCTTTATAAATCGTATTAAAATGGTTAGGTAGGTCGGCCATTTCGACCGAAGCGGATAAGCTAAGTGCGTTTTCAATTTCGAGACGTTGCTCGTTAAACGTTTTCGTGAAATAATCTAATTTTTCGTGTTCGGCGGTTAATTGTTTCTTACCTTCTTGTTTTTTTTCTATATCTAATTTACGTTCTAATTCGCGTTTATTTAATGAGGTTGTTAGTTTATCGCTCCTTTCTTGGATTACGTTCATTCTCTAACAGGGATTCGACTTCGTTTTTATTCAGACGATATATAGGTTGATTTGTATTGGCAGCCGCTTCGAGAACTGTCATAAATTGCTTCGCCTTACTATTATCTTCCACTGCGGATTTATCGACTCCCGTATATTTCTAAACATAAATATATTTGACAAATGACATTGAAAATAAAAAAAAGGTCGACTCACTCGAGAAAAATTACTATTTTGACTTAATTCTAATAAGCCATATCCTGCCGCACTAGCAGTCAATAGCCACAGCACCGACTTTACATACTTTTCCATTTAGCGCTCATTACATTCTATCGACCAACACTGATAATCGGTTTCTCTGATTTTTCCTTCACCCAGTGTTTCGTCAATTTTATAGTAAGTTTCGAGAAGCAAAGGGAAATTTCGTAGTACCTTGAGACGAAAATCTAAAATGATCGTTAACCATTAACAATTATCACAATTACCTCATTACGTACCTCTATCTTATTTAAATGATTAAAAAATGCGTAAGAAACTAATAAACCAGCCGCCTCGACAACAAATACAACAGCTGCACCTTTCACGAACCACTTTCTTAAATTAAGGTTACCTTTAGGTTGTTTATTAATCATAATTCAATTAGCGAACATTTTTTTCAATTCTCTTTGTGAATTACGTGCCAAAAACGAGAATAATTTGTGAATATAATATTACGTTCGCTACTAAAGAAATAGGTGTAATTCCTGTTGGAACGAATTGAAATGGGAAGAAATTAAATAAAAGATGGCGTCCTCGTATGTCATTTTCATCATAAGCGTGCGCTATTATTTTGATCTGGGTAATAATAGGACTGTATTTTGTAAAAGCATTTGTATTGCAAAAGATTGATTCCAAATCCAGCAGCCCTTTATTCTCGAGTCGTACGACACGATAGTAGGTTTCAATTCATTACCTTGCCTTTTTGGCGAAAAAATGAAGAAATTTTTTACTTGGTCAAATTTCGAGAGTTCGTTTTTTAGCCAGAAAAAACTCAAAGGGGTTTAACCTTACGTTTTTGGCGAAAAAGTGAGGAAATTTTTTATCGGAAAAAAGCGCAGAATATGTTAGTTTACTTCAGTAAAAGATAGTTTAAAGTAGAAAAAGGGTGCCAGGTCCACCTATAAGTGTCTCATTTGTACGATAATGGAGGAAAGGGCTCTGCGAAGGGACCCTCTATTTGGATCTTTAAAGAGCGATATCTCCGAAACGGCTCGACTTAGAATGGAACGGGTTGGAATTATTTAATTGGCGTCTAATGATCTAAAAGATGGACTCTCGACTTGGTCGAATTTCGAGAGTTCGTTTTTTAGCCAGAAAAAACTCAAAGGGGTTTAACCTTGCGTTTTGGCGAAAAGTGAAGAAATTTTTATCGGAAAAAAGTGCAGAATATGTTAGTTTACTTCATAAAAGATAGTTTAAAGTAGAAAAAGGGTGCCAGGTCCACCTATAAGTGTCTCATTTGTACGATAATGGAGGAAAGGGCTCTGCGAAGGGACCCTCTATTTGGATCTTTAAAGAGCGATATCTCCGAAACGGCTCGACTTAGAATGGAACGGGTTGGAATTATTTAATTGGCGTCTAATGATCTAAAAGATGGACTCTCGACTTGGTCGAATTTCGAGAGTTCGTTTTTTAGCCAGAAAAAACTCAAAGGGGTTAACCTTGCGTTTTTGGCGAAAAAGTGAAGAAATTTTTTATCGGAAAAAAGTGCAGAATATGTTAGTTTACTTCATAAAAGATAGTTTAAAGTAGAAAAAGGGTGCCAGGTCCACCTATAAGTGTCTCATTTGTACGATAATGGAGGAAAGGGCTCTGCGAAGGGACCCTCTATTTGGATCTTTAAAGAGCGATATCTCCGAAACGGCTCGACTTAGAATGGAACGGGTTGGAATTATTTAATTGGCGTCTAATGATCTAAAAGATGGACTCTCGACTTGGTCGAATTTCGAGAGTTCGTTTTTTAGCCAGAAAAAACTCAAAGGGGTTAACCTTGCGTTTTTGGCGAAAAAGTGAAGAAATTTTTATCGGAAAAAAGTGCAGAATATGTTAGTTTACTTCATAAAAGATAGTTTAAAGTAGAAAAAGGGTGCCAGGTCCACCTATAAGTGTCTCATTTGTACGATAATGGAGGAAAGGGCTCTGCGAAAGGACCCTCTATTTGGATCTTTAAAGAGCGATATCTCCGAAACGGCTCGACTTAGAATGGAACGGGTTGGAATTATTTAATTGGCGTCTAATGATCTAAAAGATGGACTCTCGACTTGGTCGAATTTCGAGAGTTCGTTTTTTAGCCAGAAAAAACTCAAAGGGGTTAACCTTGCGTTTTTGGCGAAAAAGTGAGGAAATTTTTATCGGAAAAAAGTGCAGAATATGTTAGTTTACTTCAAAAAGATAGTTTAAAGTAGAAAAAGGGTGCCAGGTCCACCTATAAGTGTCTCATTTGTACGATAATGGAGGAAAGGGCTCTGCGAAGGGACCCTCTATTTGGATCTTTAAAGAGCGATATCTCCGAAACGGCTCGACTTAGAATGGAACGGGTTGGAATTATTTAATTGGCGTCTAATGATCTAAAAGATGGACTCTCGACTTGGTCGAATTTCGAGAGTTCGTTTTTTAGCCAGAAAAAACTCAAAGGGGTTAACCTTGCGTTTTTGGCGAAAAAGTGAGGAAATTTTTTATCGGAAAAAAGTGCAGAATATGTTAGTTTACTTCATAAAAGATAGTTTAAAGTAGAAAAAGGGTGCCAGGTCCACCTATAAGTGTCTCATTTGTACGATAATGGAGGAAAGGGCTCTGCGAAGGGACCCTCTATTTGGATCTTTAAAGAGCGATATCTCCGAAACGGCTCGACTTAGAATGGAACGGGTTGGAATTATTTAATTGGCGTCTAATGATCTAAAAGATGGACTCTCGACTTGGTCGAATTTCGAGAGTTCGTTTTTTAGCCAGAAAAAACTCAAAGGGGTTAACCTTGCGTTTTTGGCGAAAAAGTGAGGAAATTTTTTATCGGAAAAAAGTGCAGAATATGTTAGTTTACTTCATAAAAGATAGTTTAAAGTAGAAAAAGGGTGCCAGGTCCACCTATAAGTGTCTCATTTGTACGATAATGGAGGAAAGGGCTCTGCGAAGGGACCCTCTATTTGGATCTTTAAAGAGCGATATCTCCGAAACGGCTCGACTTAGAATGGAACGGGTTGGAATTATTTAATTGGCGTCTAATGATCTAAAAGATGGACTCTCGACTTGGTCGAATTTCGAGAGTTCGTTTTTTAGCCAGAAAAAACTCAAAGGGGTTAACCTTGCGTTTTTGGCGAAAAAGTGAGGAAATTTTTTATCGGAAAAAAGTGCAGAATATGTTAGTTTACTTCATAAAAGATAGTTTAAAGTAGAAAAAGGGTGCCAGGTCCACCTATAAGTGTCTCATTTGTACGATAATGGAGGAAAGGGCTCTGCGAAGGGACCCTCTATTTGGATCTTTAAAGAGCGATATCTCCGAAACGGCTCGACTTAGAATGGAACGGGTTGGAATTATTTAATTGGCGTCTAATGATCTAAAAGATGGACTCTCGACTTGGTCGAATTTCGAGAGTTCGTTTTTTAGCCAGAAAAAACTCAAAGGGGTTAACCTTGCGTTTTTGGCGAAAAAGTGAGAAATTTTTTATCGGAAAAAAGTGCAGAATATGTTAGTTTACTTCATAAAAGATAGTTTAAAGTAGAAAAAGGGTGCCAGGTCCACCTATAAGTGTCTCATTTGTACGATAATGGAGGAAAGGGCTCTGCGAAGGGACCCTCTATTTGGATCTTTAAAGAGCGATATCTCCGAAACGGCTCGACTTAGAATGGAACGGGTTGGAATTATTTAATTGGCGTCTAATGATCTAAAAGATGGACTCTCGACTTGGTCGAATTTCGAGAGTTCGTTTTTTAGCCAGAAAAAACTCAAAGGGGTTAGTTAACCTTGCGTTTTTGGCGAAAAAGTGAGGAAATTTTTTATCGGAAAAAAGTGCAGAATATGTTAGTTTACTTCATAAAAGATAGTTTAAAGTAGAAAAAGGGTGCCAGGTCCACCTATAAGTGTCTCATTTGTACGATAATGGAGGAAAGGGCTCTGCGAAGGGACCCTCTATTTGGATCTTTAAAGAGCGATATCTCCGAAACGGCTCGACTTAGAATGGAACGGGTTGGAATTATTTAATTGGCGTCTAATGATCTAAAAGATGGACTCTCGACTTGGTCGAATTTCGAGAGTTCGTTTTTTAGCCAGAAAAAACTCAAAGGGGTTAGTTAACCTTGCGTTTTTGGCGAAAAAGTGAGGAAATTTTTTATCGGAAAAAAGTGCAGAATATGTTAGTTTACTTCATAAAAGATAGTTTAAAGTAGAAAAAGGGTGCCAGGTCCACCTATAAGTGTCTCATTTGTACGATAATGGAGGAAAGGGCTCTGCGAAGGGACCCTCTATTTGGATCTTTAAAGAGCGATATCTCCGAAACGGCTCGACTTAGAATGGAACGGGTTGGAATTATTTAATTGGCGTCTAATGATCTAAAAGATGGACTCTCGACTTGGTCGAATTTCGAGAGTTCGTTTTTTAGCCAGAAAAAACTCAAAGGGGTTGTTAACCTTGCGTTTTTGGCGAAAAAGTGAGGAAATTTTTTATCGGAAAAAAGTGCAGAATATGTTAGTTTACTTCATAAAAGATAGTTTAAAGTAGAAAAAGGGTGCCAGGTCCACCTATAAGTGTCTCATTTGTACGATAATGGAGGAAAGGGCTCTGCGAAGGGACCCTCTATTTGGATCTTTAAAGAGCGATATCTCCGAAACGGCTCGACTTAGAATGGAACGGGTTGGAATTATTTAATTGGCGTCTAATGATCTAAAAGATGGACTCTCGACTTGGTCGAATTTCGAGAGTTCGTTTTTTAGCCAGAAAAAACTCAAAGGGGTTAGTTAACCTTGCGTTTTTGGCGAAAAAGTGAGGAAATTTTTTATCGGAAAAAAGTGCAGAATATGTTAGTTTACTTCATAAAAGATAGTTTAAAGTAGAAAAAGGGTGCCAGGTCCACCTATAAGTGTCTCATTTGTACGATAATGGAGGAAAGGGCTCTGCGAAGGGACCCTCTATTTGGATCTTTAAAGAGCGATATCTCCGAAACGGCTCGACTTAGAATGGAACGGGTTGGAATTATTTAATTGGCGTCTAATGATCTAAAAGATGGACTCTCGACTTGGTCGAATTTCGAGAGTTCGTTTTTTAGCCAGAAAAAACTCAAAGGGTAGTTAACCTTGCGTTTTTGGCGAAAAAGTGAGGAAATTTTTTATCGGAAAAAAGTGCAGAATATGTTAGTTTACTTCATAAAAGATAGTTTAAAGTAGAAAAAGGGTGCCAGGTCCACCTATAAGTGTCTCATTTGTACGATAATGGAGGAAAGGGCTCTGCGAAGGGACCCTCTATTTGGATCTTTAAAGAGCGATATCTCCGAAACGGCTCGACTTAGAATGGAACGGGTTGGAATTATTTAATTGGCGTCTAATGATCTAAAAGATGGACTCTCGACTTGGTCGAATTTCGAGAGTTCGTTTTTTAGCCAGAAAAAACTCAAAGGGGTTAACCTTGCGTTTTTGGCGAAAAAGTGAAGAAATTTTTTATCGGAAAAAAGTGCAGAATATGTTAGTTTACTTCATAAAAGATAGTTTAAAGTAGAAAAAGGGTGCCAGGTCCACCTATAAGTGTCTCATTTGTACGATAATGGAGGAAAGGGCTCTGCGAAGGGACCCTCTATTTGGATCTTTAAAGAGCGATATCTCCGAAACGGCTCGACTTAGAATGGAACGGGTTGGAATTATTTAATTGGCGTCTAATGATCTAAAAGATGGACTCTCGACTTGGTCGAATTTCGAGAGTTCGTTTTTTAGCCAGAAAAAACTCAAAGGGGTTAACCTTGCGTTTTTGGCGAAAAAGTGAAGAAATTTTTTATCGGAAAAAAGTGCAGAATATGTTAGTTTACTTCATAAAAGATAGTTTAAAGTAGAAAAAGGGTGCCAGGTCCACCTATAAGTGTCTCATTTGTACGATAATGGAGGAAAGGGCTCTGCGAAGGGACCCTCTATTTGGATCTTTAAAGAGCGATATCTCCGAAACGGCTCGACTTAGAATGGAACGGGTTGGAATTATTTAATTGGCGTCTAATGATCTAAAAGATGGACTCTCGACTTGGTCGAATTTCGAGAGTTCGTTTTTTAGCCAGAAAAAACTCAAAGGGGTTAACCTTGCGTTTTTGGCGAAAAAGTGAAGAAATTTTTTATCGGAAAAAAGTGCAGAATATGTTAGTTTACTTCATAAAAGATAGTTTAAAGTAGAAAAAGGGTGCCAGGTCCACCTATAAGTGTCTCATTTGTACGATAATGGAGGAAAGGGCTCTGCGAAGGGACCCTCTATTTGGATCTTTAAAGAGCGATATCTCCGAAACGGCTCGACTTAGAATGGAACGGGTTGGAATTATTTAATTGGCGTCTAATGATCTAAAAGATGGACTCTCGACTTGGTCGAATTTCGAGAGTTCGTTTTTTAGCCAGAAAAAACTCAAAGGGGTTAACCTTGCGTTTTTGGCGAAAAAGTGAAGAAATTTTTTATCGGAAAAAAGTGCAGAATATGTTAGTTTACTTCATAAAAGATAGTTTAAAGTAGAAAAAGGGTGCCAGGTCCACCTATAAGTGTCTCATTTGTACGATAATGGAGGAAAGGGCTCTGCGAAGGGACCCTCTATTTGGATCTTTAAAGAGCGATATCTCCGAAACGGCTCGACTTAGAATGGAACGGGTTGGAATTATTTAATTGGCGTCTAATGATCTAAAAGATGGACTCTCGACTTGGTCGAATTTCGAGAGTTCGTTTTTTAGCCAGAAAAAACTCAAAGGGGTTAACCTTGCGTTTTTGGCGAAAAAGTGAAGAAATTTTTTATCGGAAAAAAGTGCAGAATATGTTAGTTTACTTCATAAAAGATAGTTTAAAGTAGAAAAAGGGTGCCAGGTCCACCTATAAGTGTCTCATTTGTACGATAATGGAGGAAAGGGCTCTGCGAAGGGACCCTCTATTTGGATCTTTAAAGAGCGATATCTCCGAAACGGCTCGACTTAGAATGGAACGGGTTGGAATTATTTAATTGGCGTCTAATGATCTAAAAGATGGACTCTCGACTTGGTCGAATTTCGAGAGTTCGTTTTTTAGCCAGAAAAAACTCAAAGGGGTTAACCTTGCGTTTTTGGCGAAAAAGTGAAGAAATTTTTTATCGGAAAAAAGTGCAGAATATGTTAGTTTACTTCATAAAAGATAGTTTAAAGTAGAAAAAGGGTGCCAGGTCCACCTATAAGTGTCTCATTTGTACGATAATGGAGGAAAGGGCTCTGCGAAGGGACCCTCTATTTGGATCTTTAAAGAGCGATATCTCCGAAACGGCTCGACTTAGAATGGAACGGGTTGGAATTATTTAATTGGCGTCTAATGATCTAAAAGATGGACTCTCGACTTGGTCGAATTTCGAGAGTTCGTTTTTTAGCCAGAAAAAACTCAAAGGGGTTAACCTTGCGTTTTTGGCGAAAAAGTGAAGAAATTTTTTATCGGAAAAAAGTGCAGAATATGTTAGTTTACTTCATAAAAGATAGTTTAAAGTAGAAAAAGGGTGCCAGGTCCACCTATAAGTGTCTCATTTGTACGATAATGGAGGAAAGGGCTCTGCGAAGGGACCCTCTATTTGGATCTTTAAAGAGCGATATCTCCGAAACGGCTCGACTTAGAATGGAACGGGTTGGAATTATTTAATTGGCGTCTAATGATCTAAAAGATGGACTCTCGACTTGGTCGAATTTCGAGAGTTCGTTTTTTAGCCAGAAAAAACTCAAAGGGGTTAACCTTGCGTTTTTGGCGAAAAAGTGAAGAAATTTTTTATCGGAAAAAAGTGCAGAATATGTTAGTTTACTTCATAAAAGATAGTTTAAAGTAGAAAAAGGGTGCCAGGTCCACCTATAAGTGTCTCATTTGTACGATAATGGAGGAAAGGGCTCTGCGAAGGGACCCTCTATTTGGATCTTTAAAGAGCGATATCTCCGAAACGGCTCGACTTAGAATGGAACGGGTTGGAATTATTTAATTGGCGTCTAATGATCTAAAAGATGGACTCTCGACTTGGTCGAATTTCGAGAGTTCGTTTTTTAGCCAGAAAAAACTCAAAGGGTAGTTAACCTTGCGTTTTTGGCGAAAAAGTGAAGAAATTTTTTATCGGAAAAAAGTGCAGAATATGTTAGTTTACTTCATAAAAGATAGTTTAAAGTAGAAAAAGGGTGCCAGGTCCACCTATAAGTGTCTCATTTGTACGATAATGGAGGAAAGGGCTCTGCGAAGGGACCCTCTATTTGGATCTTTAAAGAGCGATATCTCCGAAACGGCTCGACTTAGAATGGAACGGGTTGGAATTATTTAATTGGCGTCTAATGATCTAAAAGATGGACTCTCGACTTGGTCGAATTTCGAGAGTTCGTTTTTTAGCCAGAAAAAACTCAAAGGGGTTAACCTTGCGTTTTTGGCGAAAAAGTGAAGAAATTTTTTATCGGAAAAAAGTGCAGAATATGTTAGTTTACTTCATAAAAGATAGTTTAAAGTAGAAAAAGGGTGCCAGGTCCACCTATAAGTGTCTCATTTGTACGATAATGGAGGAAAGGGCTCTGCGAAGGGACCCTCTATTTGGATCTTTAAAGAGCGATATCTCCGAAACGGCTCGACTTAGAATGGAACGGGTTGGAATTATTTAATTGGCGTCTAATGATCTAAAAGATGGACTCTCGACTTGGTCGAATTTCGAGAGTTCGTTTTTTAGCCAGAAAAAACTCAAAGGGGTTAACCTTGCGTTTTTGGCGAAAAAGTGAAGAAATTTTTTATCGGAAAAAAGTGCAGAATATGTTAGTTTACTTCATAAAAGATAGTTTAAAGTAGAAAAAGGGTGCCAGGTCCACCTATAAGTGTCTCATTTGTACGATAATGGAGGAAAGGGCTCTGCGAAGGGACCCTCTATTTGGATCTTTAAAGAGCGATATCTCCGAAACGGCTCGACTTAGAATGGAACGGGTTGGAATTATTTAATTGGCGTCTAATGATCTAAAAGATGGACTCTCGACTTGGTCGAATTTCGAGAGTTCGTTTTTTAGCCAGAAAAAACTCAAAGGGGTTAACCTTGCGTTTTTGGCGAAAAAGTGAAGAAATTTTTTATCGGAAAAAAGTGCAGAATATGTTAGTTTACTTCATAAAAGATAGTTTAAAGTAGAAAAAGGGTGCCAGGTCCACCTATAAGTGTCTCATTTGTACGATAATGGAGGAAAGGGCTCTGCGAAGGGACCCTCTATTTGGATCTTTAAAGAGCGATATCTCCGAAACGGCTCGACTTAGAATGGAACGGGTTGGAATTATTTAATTGGCGTCTAATGATCTAAAAGATGGACTCTCGACTTGGTCGAATTTCGAGAGTTCGTTTTTTAGCCAGAAAAAACTCAAAGGGGTTAACCTTGCGTTTTTGGCGAAAAAGTGAAGAAATTTTTTATCGGAAAAAAGTGCAGAATATGTTAGTTTACTTCATAAAAGATAGTTTAAAGTAGAAAAAGGGTGCCAGGTCCACCTATAAGTGTCTCATTTGTACGATAATGGAGGAAAGGGCTCTGCGAAGGGACCCTCTATTTGGATCTTTAAAGAGCGATATCTCCGAAACGGCTCGACTTAGAATGGAACGGGTTGGAATTATTTAATTGGCGTCTAATGATCTAAAAGATGGACTCTCGACTTGGTCGAATTTCGAGAGTTCGTTTTTTAGCCAGAAAAAACTCAAAGGGGTTAACCTTGCGTTTTTGGCGAAAAAGTGAAGAAATTTTTTATCGGAAAAAAGTGCAGAATATGTTAGTTTACTTCATAAAAGATAGTTTAAAGTAGAAAAAGGGTGCCAGGTCCACCTATAAGTGTCTCATTTGTACGATAATGGAGGAAAGGGCTCTGCGAAGGGACCCTCTATTTGGATCTTTAAAGAGCGATATCTCCGAAACGGCTCGACTTAGAATGGAACGGGTTGGAATTATTTAATTGGCGTCTAATGATCTAAAAGATGGACTCTCGACTTGGTCGAATTTCGAGAGTTCGTTTTTTAGCCAGAAAAAACTCAAAGGGGTTAACCTTGCGTTTTTGGCGAAAAAGTGAAGAAATTTTTTATCGGAAAAAAGTGCAGAATATGTTAGTTTACTTCATAAAAGATAGTTTAAAGTAGAAAAAGGGTGCCAGGTCCACCTATAAGTGTCTCATTTGTACGATAATGGAGGAAAGGGCTCTGCGAAGGGACCCTCTATTTGGATCTTTAAAGAGCGATATCTCCGAAACGGCTCGACTTAGAATGGAACGGGTTGGAATTATTTAATTGGCGTCTAATGATCTAAAAGATGGACTCTCGACTTGGTCGAATTTCGAGAGTTCGTTTTTTAGCCAGAAAAAACTCAAAGGGGTTAACCTTGCGTTTTTGGCGAAAAAGTGAGAAATTTTTTATCGGAAAAAAGTGCAGAATATGTTAGTTTACTTCATAAAAGATAGTTTAAAGTAGAAAAAGGGTGCCAGGTCCACCTATAAGTGTCTCATTTGTACGATAATGGAGGAAAGGGCTCTGCGAAGGGACCCTCTATTTGGATCTTTAAAGAGCGATATCTCCGAAACGGCTCGACTTAGAATGGAACGGGTTGGAATTATTTAATTGGCGTCTAATGATCTAAAAGATGGACTCTCGACTTGGTCGAATTTCGAGAGTTCGTTTTTTAGCCAGAAAAAACTCAAAGGGGTTAACCTTGCGTTTTTGGCGAAAAAGTGAAGAAATTTTTTATCGGAAAAAAGTGCAGAATATGTTAGTTTACTTCATAAAAGATAGTTTAAAGTAGAAAAAGGGTGCCAGGTCCACCTATAAGTGTCTCATTTGTACGATAATGGAGGAAAGGGCTCTGCGAAGGGACCCTCTATTTGGATCTTTAAAGAGCGATATCTCCGAAACGGCTCGACTTAGAATGGAACGGGTTGGAATTATTTAATTGGCGTCTAATGATCTAAAAGATGGACTCTCGACTTGGTCGAATTTCGAGAGTTCGTTTTTTAGCCAGAAAAAACTCAAAGGGGTTAACCTTGCGTTTTTGGCGAAAAAGTGAAGAAATTTTTTATCGGAAAAAAGTGCAGAATATGTTAGTTTACTTCATAAAAGATAGTTTAAAGTAGAAAAAGGGTGCCAGGTCCACCTATAAGTGTCTCATTTGTACGATAATGGAGGAAAGGGCTCTGCGAAGGGACCCTCTATTTGGATCTTTAAAGAGCGATATCTCCGAAACGGCTCGACTTAGAATGGAACGGGTTGGAATTATTTAATTGGCGTCTAATGATCTAAAAGATGGACTCTCGACTTGGTCGAATTTCGAGAGTTCGTTTTTTAGCCAGAAAAAACTCAAAGGGGTTTTTGGCGAAAAAGTGAAGAAATTTTTTATCGGAAAAAAGTGCAGAATATGTTAGTTTACTTCATAAAAGATAGTTTAAAGTAGAAAAAGGGTGCCAGGTCCACCTATAAGTGTCTCATTTGTACGATAATGGAGGAAAGGGCTCTGCGAAGGGACCCTCTATTTGGATCTTTAAAGAGCGATATCTCCGAAACGGCTCGACTTAGAATGGAACGGGTTGGAATTATTTAATTGGCGTCTAATGATCTAAAAGATGGACTCTCGACTTGGTCGAATTTCGAGAGTTCGTTTTTTAGCCAGAAAAAACTCAAAGGGGTTAACCTTGCGTTTTTGGCGAAAAAGTGAAGAAATTTTTTATCGGAAAAAAGTGCAGAATATGTTAGTTTACTTCATAAAAGATAGTTTAAAGTAGAAAAAGGGTGCCAGGTCCACCTATAAGTGTCTCATTTGTACGATAATGGAGGAAAGGGCTCTGCGAAGGGACCCTTTATTTGGATCTTTAAAGAGCGATATCTCCGAAACGGCTCGACTTAGAATGGAACGGGTTGGAATTATTTAATTGGCGTCTAATGATCTAAAAGATGGACTCTCGACTTGGTCGAATTTCGAGAGTTCGTTTTTTAGCCAGAAAAAACTCAAAGGGGTTAACCTTGCGTTTTTGGCGAAAAAGTGAAGAAATTTTTTATCGGAAAAAAGTGCAGAATATGTTAGTTTACTTCATAAAAGATAGTTTAAAGTAGAAAAAGGGTGCCAGGTCCACCTATAAGTGTCTCATTTGTACGATAATGGAGGAAAGGGCTCTGCGAAGGGACCCTCTATTTGGATCTTTAAAGAGCGATATCTCCGAAACGGCTCGACTTAGAATGGAACGGGTTGGAATTATTTAATTGGCGTCTAATGATCTAAAAGATGGACTCTCGACTTGGTCGAATTTCGAGAGTTCGTTTTTTAGCCAGAAAAAACTCAAAGGGGTTAACCTTGCGCTTTTGGCGAAAAAGTGAGGAAATTTTTTATCGGAAAAAAGTGCAGAATATGTTAGTTTACTTCATAAAAGATAGTTTAAAGTAGAAAAAGGGTGCCAGGTCCACCTATAAGTGTCTCATTTGTACGATAATGGAGGAAAGGGCTCTGCGAAGGGACCCTCTATTTGGATCTTTAAAGAGCGATATCTCCGAAACGGCTCGACTTAGAATGGAACGGGTTGGAATTATTTAATTGGCGTCTAATGATCTAAAAGATGGACTCTCGACTTGGTCGAATTTCGAGAGTTCGTTTTTTAGCCAGAAAAAACTCAAAGGGGTTAACCTTGCGTTTTTGGCGAAAAAGTGAAGAAATTTTTTATCGGAAAAAAGTGCAGAATATGTTAGTTTACTTCATAAAAGATAGTTTAAAGTAGAAAAAGGGTGCCAGGTCCACCTATAAGTGTCTCATTTGTACGATAATGGAGGAAAGGGCTCTGCGAAGGGACCCTCTATTTGGATCTTTAAAGAGCGATATCTCCGAAACGGCTCGACTTAGAATGGAACGGGTTGGAATTATTTAATTGGCGTCTAATGATCTAAAAGATGGACTCTCGACTTGGTCGAATTTCGAGAGTTCGTTTTTTAGCCAGAAAAAACTCAAAGGGGTTAACCTTGCGTTTTTGGCGAAAAAGTGAAGAAATTTTTTATCGGAAAAAAGTGCAGAATATGTTAGTTTACTTCATAAAAGATAGTTTAAAGTAGAAAAAGGGTGCCAGGTCCACCTATAAGTGTCTCATTTGTACGATAATGGAGGAAAGGGCTCTGCGAAGGGACCCTCTATTTGGATCTTTAAAGAGCGATATCTCCGAAACGGCTCGACTTAGAATGGAACGGGTTGGAATTATTTAATTGGCGTCTAATGATCTAAAAGATGGACTCTCGACTTGGTCGAATTTCGAGAGTTCGTTTTTTAGCCAGAAAAAACTCAAAGGGGTTAACCTTGCGTTTTTGGCGAAAAAGTGAAGAAATTTTTTATCGGAAAAAAGTGCAGAATATGTTAGTTTACTTCATAAAAGATAGTTTAAAGTAGAAAAAGGGTGCCAGGTCCACCTATAAGTGTCTCATTTGTACGATAATGGAGGAAAGGGCTCTGCGAAGGGACCCTCTATTTGGATCTTTAAAGAGCGATATCTCCGAAACGGCTCGACTTAGAATGGAACGGGTTGGAATTATTTAATTGGCGTCTAATGATCTAAAAGATGGACTCTCGACTTGGTCGAATTTCGAGAGTTCGTTTTTTAGCCAGAAAAAACTCAAAGGGGTTAACCTTGCGTTTTTGGCGAAAAAGTGAAGAAATTTTTTATCGGAAAAAAGTGCAGAATATGTTAGTTTACTTCATAAAAGATAGTTTAAAGTAGAAAAAGGGTGCCAGGTCCACCTATAAGTGTCTCATTTGTACGATAATGGAGGAAAGGGCTCTGCGAAGGGACCCTCTATTTGGATCTTTAAAGAGCGATATCTCCGAAACGGCTCGACTTAGAATGGAACGGGTTGGAATTATTTAATTGGCGTCTAATGATCTAAAAGATGGACTCTCGACTTGGTCGAATTTCGAGAGTTCGTTTTTTAGCCAGAAAAAACTCAAAGGGGTTAACCTTGCGTTTTTGGCGAAAAAGTGAAGAAATTTTTTATCGGAAAAAAGTGCAGAATATGTTAGTTTACTTCATAAAAGATAGTTTAAAGTAGAAAAAGGGTGCCAGGTCCACCTATAAGTGTCTCATTTGTACGATAATGGAGGAAAGGGCTCTGCGAAGGGACCCTCTATTTGGATCTTTAAAGAGCGATATCTCCGAAACGGCTCGACTTAGAATGGAACGGGTTGGAATTATTTAATTGGCGTCTAATGATCTAAAAGATGGACTCTCGACTTGGTCGAATTTCGAGAGTTCGTTTTTTAGCCAGAAAAAACTCAAAGGGGTTAACCTTGCGTTTTTGGCGAAAAAGTGAAGAAATTTTTTATCGGAAAAAAGTGCAGAATATGTTAGTTTACTTCATAAAAGATAGTTTAAAGTAGAAAAAGGGTGCCAGGTCCACCTATAAGTGTCTCATTTGTACGATAATGGAGGAAAAGGCTCTGCGAAGGGACCCTCTATTTGGATCTTTAAAGAGCGATATCTCCGAAACGGCTCGACTTAGAATGGAACGGGTTGGAATTATTTAATTGGCGTCTAATGATCTAAAAGACGGACTCTCGACTTGGTCGAATTTCGAGAGTTCGTTTTTTAGCCAGAAAAAACTCAAAGGGGTTAACCTTGCGCTTTTGGCGAAAAAGTGAGGAAATTTTTTATCGGAAAAAAGTGCAGAATATGTTAGTTTACTTCATAAAAGATAGTTTAAAGTAGAAAAAGGGTGCCAGGTCCACCTATAAGTGTCTCATTTGTACGATAATGGAGGAAAGGGCTCTGCGAAGGGACCCTCTATTTGGATCTTTAAAGAGCGATATCTCCGAAACGGCTCGACTTAGAATGGAACGGGTTCGAATTATTTAATTGGCGTCTAATGATCTAAAAGATGGACTCTCGACTTGGTCGAATTTCGAGAGTTCGTTTTTTAGCCAGAAAAAACTCAAAGGGGTTGTTAACCTTGCGTTTTTGGCGAAAAAGTGAAGAAATTTTTTATCGGAAAAAAGTGCAGAATATGTTAGTTTACTTCATAAAAGATAGTTTAAAGTAGAAAAAGGGTGCCAGGTCCACCTATAAGTGTCTCATTTGTACGATAATGGAGGAAAGGGCTCTGCGAAGGGACCCTCTATTTGGATCTTTAAAGAGCGATATCTCCGAAACGGCTCGACTTAGAATGGAACGGGTTGGAATTATTTAATTGGCGTCTAATGATCTAAAAGATGGACTCTCGACTTGGTCGAATTTCGAGAGTTCGTTTTTTAGCCAGAAAAAATTGTGAAGAAATTTTTTTGAATATGGTAATGAAATGAGGGATACGTACAAGGACGAAGAAAGGAGAGCAAAAATAAGCGAAGGAAAGTATAATGAAAAATATGTATGTGAGGAGTTGAGAGACGAGGAAGGAAGGAGGTAGGATAGAGATATTATGCGATGGAGTGGAGTGGATGAAGGAAGTGTTGGAGAGAAGGAAGAAGTTAATGAATATGTATAATATGTAGAATCGAATTCTTTGTTTAAACTTTGTAGAAACATATATATATGTATGTAGATGTAGGACTAGCCTAAACAAAAAAATAATCCGTCTCTTTAATTTTAAATTGTGAAATGTATTCCGAAATGAATAATAACGCAAGACAATGCGACGGCAGCAGTAAATTATAACAAATTCTCTCACATCTCATTGAATTTTAATTCAACTTTTCTAGACTAATGCAGCTGTAAACTCGAGTATTTGAGTGCATAGCAAACATGGGCGGCAGTACGTGAAGAGTATTTGAAGCACTTCTTAGCTCGAAATAGTAGTCATAACAGAACGTTTTTTTTTTCATTTGTTAGATCTCTTTTTTTTTATTTTAGGGGGTATACCTATGACCCGACTAGTTAGAAATAAATGCAATTCATGATCGTTACTTGCAACTTGCACCGTTTCGCCACCATCTTTGTAACGATTAACCATATTTTATGTAAAATCCTCTACTTGAATACGCCATCAGCAAGTTTAAAAAGAAATTTCTGCTTACATCGCATTTCGTATCACAATTCACAAATCACAATATGTGTAGATACCCTAACGTAGGTATATTTTAATTATTTATAGTCACTCACATTTTTGATGAAATAGATCAAAATTGAAAACGATAACTAATAGAAATAGGGAAGAAACGAAGTTTCCTTGTTACTTACGTAAATTTCGTCAAGCACCTACAGTTGATTCTTTTGGAAATTCGATCTTTTATCATTTTGCTTTTTTATCAATGCGAGTGTTCAACTGTGTTAGGTAAAGGCACGGTTTTGGCATTTTCATCATCGCCTCCTTCCAAACTTTTCTTTTCTGTTACCCTCTTCCTTAACTTTCTTAACCCATGTCCTTCCCTTTTTATTCTTCGTTTTGCTATTTTTGCTTCATGCACTCTTTCATCTCTGAATACTGTTTATTATGTTATCTATTTCACAATATTTTTCTAAGGAATCTCATCTCTGCACTTTGAATTTTTCCTTTTTGACTTATTGCCCGCCTTACGAGTCTTCTACGGTCTGTCCCTTATTCTGACATCCATTATTTTCAGGTTGCTGCTTAGGTATAGTTTTACTGTTATTTATATTAGCTGGAATCCCTATTATATTGAGCTCCGTCTCATCTTTTCTTCATTTCCTTCCACAGTCTACGCTATTTATTAACTATATTATGTTTAAGAAGTGTATGTAATGCTCTTCTCTTTCAACAATGAAGATGAGGAAGTTCGGCGATTGGTAAACTGCATATGTACTTTACGACGAGTTCTCATTTTCATCGGCGTTGCGCAAGGATCCTCTTCTGTCCCTCTACTATTATTGACTATTCGCAAGATACACATTACACTTTCTCATACCTACCTCCGACGGCCGGCGTTGCAATCTGCTTATTTCAAGATTACATTTCCCTTTGTGCCCCTAAAGTGCTGCTCTTGTATTCCACCAATCCTTCTGGTGGCCTCTGTTTTGTTCCAGCACTCCAGGCTCGCTTTAGTAAAGCGACACTTCAAGGCGAACACCTTACCTTTTCTAACACGTATCACATTTAGTCGCCTTCTAACTGGAAGCAAAGTTTGTCTCTAATATTAAAAAAAGTTGTAGCGATACTTATTTTCCGTCAAATCCAAGGACGCCATCACAAATCCCTTCCTTCATCTACACATTCATTATATTGATTATCGCCTCGAAGAATACACTACAGAACATCCGAAACACGACTCACTTTTACCATCCCACACAACAACGATACATAATATACTTACCGAGTGAGCCCTTCCCAAGGAACCCAAAACAAAGCTTAAATACCCATATGAATGAAACTCTTAAGAGAGCTATTCAACTATATCTTTGCCTCAACTCTGTATTTTTAAAACGGATTAATGCTCTAATTCCTAGGAAATTCAATGGATGTTCCTAAACACTTCCTAACTTATCTATTTGTATGGGAGGTTTGCTAGCAAAGCAGAAGCTGTGCCCACGCTCCCAGGTTTCACTTTTCACAACCAAAACGGTAAGGTAATTGTAAAATTGTTGTGGTATTCAGCAAGCGTTCCAAAAATTCTCATTTGGTCTCCTTAATTTTCCTGATCTATGCCTTTTCTATCGCCAGTATGTCTTATTTGCACGAACTTTGGAGTGCAGGTTCCACTAGCTCTCCTTCGTCTCCCACTAAGACATCTGCACCCTTTTCGAAAAATTTAACCCACCTCTTCGGACTTCTGTTATCCTAGTACCACTGTGGTCTACTTATCTCTTTATAATACGGCCTTTTAGCCCACAGGTCAAGGTATTTGGAAGGCCGCTGTGCTAATTTCTCCTTGTTCCCTCCGTTTTGTTCCGGCACTCTAACCTCAGTTTACTGGAACGCCATTCCAATGATTTTGTTGACATATCCTTTCAAAGCAAACAACACGATCACCTTGGCATTACATTTAGCCGAACTCCGAGCCAGGAGGCCGACGGTTTCGACCGTACCTTGTACTTTACTTGATGACACCGCGAGAAAACGCCTCACTCTTTCAGATATTATCATTCACCGGACTCCCACTACCCCCCCCTCCAGTTCTACTTGACGCCGAAACGCCTCAGCGCTGAGGTTTTCGTATTTGCCGATGATAGAGGTCGCGATCAAGTTGTCCTGTCATCTTGAAAGATATTTGAGTGAGATTTTTGGATTTGTATTAAATTTCTACATTCAAATTGCAGACTCTTTTCACGATATATACAGGATGGTCATTTTTCTCATTATTTTTAAAGAACACATTCTGTATTTTATTACAGATTTGAATAGGAAGGACCTAATTAATTGTTAATTTTTTTACATAAAGCTAATAACTCGAGAACTGTAAGTCGTAGACCCATCTTATATCATTCTGCTGAGCATCATTTAACAGAGAATACAAACATATAGGGTGTTCCAGGTTCCACATAGAAAAACAAAAGTTTGCGCAAATGGGCTATTCTGTATTATAGACAAACATATTTTTTTTATTGGAAAACGCGCGTGTTTTAAAGTTGCCATGGCATCATCATCAATTTCAAAAACGTGAATTCTTATTGGTTATTGATCTGACAGGAGTACTTTGTTACGTCAAATAAAATGACAGATTGCAAATTAATTTCCTTTTTTCTCATTTCCATGACAACGAAAGGTATACTGATTACGAATTCAACCATTTATTAGTTCTTATTTCCATTTTAATACCAGTATTTACAACTTCAAAGTAAATCAATAAAAGAAAACAGCGTAAAGTATAAGTGGATAAATAGGTCTTTAAAACACTTGCTCTATTTCAAGCACTCCGGCTACGCCGTCGTGCTTGAAAACTCGCGCGTGTTTTAAAGACCTATTTATCCACTTATACTTTAATATACTATTTTTTTATTGGTGTCCTATTTTAGCCTTTTAACCCACGCCCCAGCGGGTTTAAATCGCTCTTTCAAAAACGCGCGTGTTTTAAAGTTGCCATGGCATCATCATCAATTTCAAAAACGTGAATTCTTATTGGTTATTAATCTGACAGGAGTACTTTGTTACGTCAAATAAAATGACAGATTGCAAATTAATTTCCGTTTGTCTCATTTCCACGACAACGAAAGGTATACTGATTTCACATTACGAATTCAATCATTTCACATTATTAGTTCTTATTTCCATTTTAATACCAGTATTTATGACTTCAAAGTGAATCAATAAAAGAAAATAGCGTAAAGTATAAGTGGATAAACAGGTCTTTAAAACACTTGCTCTATTTCAAGCACTCCGGCTACGCGGTCGTGCTTGAAAACTCGCGCGTGTTTTAAAGACCTATTTATCCACTTATACTTTAATATACTATTTTTTTATTGGTGTCCTATTTTAGCCTTTTAACCCACGCCCCAGCGTGTTTAAACCGCTCTTTCAAAAACGCGCGTGTTTTAAAGTTGCCATGGCATCATCATCAATTTCAAAAACGTGAATTCTTATTGGTTATTGATCTGACAGGAGTACTTTGTTACGTCAAATAAAATGACAGATTGCAAATTAATTTCCTTTTTTCTCATTTCCATGACAACGAAAGGTATACTGATTACGAATTCAACCATTTCACATTATTAGTTCTTATTTCCATTTTAATACCAGTATTTACAACTTCAAAGTGAACCAATAAAAGAAAATAGCGTAAAGTATAAGTGGATAAATAGGTCTTTAAAACACTCGCGCGTGTTTTAAAGACCAATTTATCCACTTATACTTTAATACACTATTTTTTTATTGGTGTCCTATTTTAGCCTTTTAATCCACGCCCCAGCGTGTTTAAATCGCTCTTTCAAAAACGCGCGTGTTTTAAAGTTGCCATGGCATCATCATCAATTTGAAAAACATGAATTCTTATTGGTTATTGATCTGACAGGAGTACTTTGTTACGTCAAATAAAATGACAGATTGCAAATTAATTTCCGTTTTTCTCATTTTCACGACAACGAAAGGTATACTGATTTCACATTACGAATTCAACCATTTCACATTATTAGTTCTTATTTCCATTTTAATACCAGACTTCAAAGTGAACCAATAAAAAAAAATAGCGTAAAGTATAAGTGGATAAACAGGTCTTTAAAACACTTGCTCTATTTCAACTGGAAAACTCGCGCGTGTTTTAAAGACCAATTTATCCACTTATACTTTAATACACTATTTTTTTATTGGTGTCCTATTTTAGCCTTTTAACCCACGCCCCAGCGTGTTTAAATCGCTCATTCAAAAACGCGCGTATTTTAAAGTTGCCATGGCATCATCATCAATTTCAAAAACGTGAATTCTTATTGGTTATTGATCTGACAGGAGTGCTTTGTTACGTCAAATAAAATGACAGATTGCAAATTAATTTCCGTTTGTCTCATTTCCACGACAACGAAAGGTATACTGATTTCACATTACGAATTCAATCATTTCACATTATTAGTTCTTATTTCCATTTTAATACCAGTATTTACAACTTCAAAGTGAATCAATAAAAGAAAATAGCGTAAAGTATAAGTGGATAAATAGGTCTTTAAAACACTTGCTCTATTTCAAGCACTCCGGCTACGCCGTCGTGCTTGAAAACTCGCGCGTGTTTTAAAGACCTATTTATCCACTTATACTTTAATATACTATTTTTTTATTTGTGTCCTATTTTAGCCTTTTAACCACTGACCTGTATCTTAAAGGACTGAGCATTCTAATGATCCCCTCCACTACTTTTGAAGCAAATCGAAAACCGCAATTTTAAGGTGCCAATTAGTAATTTAGGTTTGTTGTGTTGGTGATTGTTGGTAACACTGTAACTAATATTTTTGTTTACATAAACATAACCTTGTTTCATGCGTAGTATAAACTACGTTTATGCATTGCAATGAAATACAATTTGAATACTTTACGTTTTTAAATAATTATGATTCTGTAATTATACTACTTTTCACCAGATATTAAGCATATAGGTCAGAACAAGCTAAGCTGTACCAGCTGATACCAGTACTACCAACACATTATAAATACCGAGCTACCATCATTACATATTAACTAATGCACTAGTTGGCACCTGCAGTAACTAAAATTTAGGTGGGGCTTGTTTGCTTCAATGTTGTATTGAAGAATGCTCAGTCCTTTATGATACAGGTCAGTGCTTTTAACCCACGCCCCAGCGTGTTTAAACCGCTCTTTCAAAAACGCGCGTGTTTTAAAGTTGCCATGGCATCATCACCAATTTGAAAAACGTGAATTCTATTGGTTATTGATCTAACAGGAGTACTTTGTTACGTCAAATAAAATGACAGATTGCAAATTAATTTCCGTTTGTCTCATCCACGACAACGAAAGGTATACTGATTTCACATTACGAATTCAATCATTTCACATTATTAGTTCTTATTTCGATTTTAATACCAGTATTTATGACTTCAAAGTGAATCAATAAAAGAAAATAGCGTAAAGTATAAGTGGATAAACAGGTCTTTAAAACACTTGCTCTATTTCAAGCACTCCGGCTGCGCCGTCGTGCTTGAAAACTCGCGCGTGTTTTAAAGACCTGTTTATCCACTTATACTTTAATATACTATTTTCCCATGTTGACTACAATAAGCTGTTATTAGATTTTCATTAAATCATCAGTATAGGCGTAATCTTCCACGCCCAGAACGTCGGAACACCCTGTATAGACTAGCTTATGTAATCTAGGAATAAAAACGTTGTTATACGAGAGACCATTTTATTTTCTATTGTGTGTCGGTGGAAGTCACTTCATCAAGTGTCAAGATTAGGTATGTGTCATTACGAAAAATGACTAATAAGGATGACAGACGATTGACAAATAAAGGTAGCAAAAGATGGGAGACCCGAAGGCGGATCACCAAAGCAATGTAGTAGGTAAAGGATGCTGGAATAAATTGTGTGGCTAAACAATTGAAAAGCCGATTTAGGACAAAAGCACAAGGATGAAGGAGGAGAAAAATTAGAAACGACTTTCTTCAAAAATGTCGATTTTTTTTTCGAAAAATAATCGGTCTCCTAACCGAATCAACAGAGATTGTATCCGCGAACAACTTTATAATACATAGTTATTAATGGTGATAAAAACGCAAAGCGTGAAAATTTTCCATTAGAACGAATCTTCTATCCGTTTATTGTGTAGAAATATTTTATAAAGGGACTCGTTTTCGCAATTGTATAAAAGATGCGTCGTGAATTATTATTTCTCTTCCATCTCGCGAGG
Source organism: Pyrocoelia pectoralis (assembly GCA_036250285.1). Lineage (NCBI taxonomy): Eukaryota > Metazoa > Arthropoda > Insecta > Coleoptera > Lampyridae > Pyrocoelia > Pyrocoelia pectoralis. The sequence goes on from CM070078.1 coordinate 50,258,926, forward strand.
GAAAAAGGAGATGAAACAGTATAAATACCCTCATTAAAGTCGGCTTAGCTTTCCATTCATCCCAAACATTTTTGCGTTGTTGACCTGGAGATTGTTAGCTGAAGAAATATAACACACAAAATTAATACGAATTTATTCTTGTTAATGTAAGTTAAAAAATATAACTATATATTATATTATAAATGTAGGTGCTCAATGAGATCAATTTGTGCCACTTCACTGCTTCTTTGCTTCAATTTAGAATTTAAACCATTCGCCACGTGAACATAATTGAAGAAAGGAATGCCAAAGGTGGTTTAAATATACACGCATTTGCGTTAGTGGGGGATACATCCGGCCAATGGAATTTTTGGTTGTTGACAGTTGGAATAGTTTGGGGATTAATTACAAATGTTCGTGTTGTTGTCTGAGGTGCTACGGGTACACCAGGTAAGGCAGATACGCAGTGTAGTTGGGCCGAATCTGCATCGTCTGCCAAATATTTGGGCATTATCGGGAATTGTATGGATATTGAACGTGACACGAGTCCGTCTATGTCCCAAATTCTCATATCTCCCAGTAGGTGTGCGGGAGCCTGGATGAAATACAACAGCTAGTGAGGCAATCGGACCTACTTACTGCCCAGTTACCTGATGGTCGTTGATGTACCAAGTGAGAATTGGGGCCGGATCTGAAGGGGACGAACTACAGTTGGCTTGAAGCGTGTCGCCTTCAAAGTAAGAATCTTGCAGACCTTCCACTTTTGGTCGTTCCAACGGTAAGGCTACAAAGTTCGCGTAATAAAAAGTAATAGGTACCTAATCCAAGACTTTTCCTACTTGCGACTGCAATTTGATGAGTTTCGGCGGCAAGTCGAAAAGTTGGCGCTTCCGTTGATATTTCGCATCGGTATGCGCCACTGCTGTGATGACGACTAAGCCGCGTAAGTTGCAATTTGCAGTGCTGTCGACCACATTCTGTACTGAACGGTGCCAAATACACTCCAGAAACGGGAAAGGTAACGATATGGGGTTGTTGGTGCGGCATGTACCTGGCGCAAAAAAATTAGACCTCACCAGTATCGGTCTTAAACTCACCTGAAGAACTCCTGATCATCTTTATACCATTTAACGGCGTACAATTCCTCAGCTTCCATATCGAAGTGGCAATCAAGTTCCATCACATTGCGTGTGTCCGCAACGACCGGTGCAGTCATATTTGTTAACCTTAACCCATAAACTGAAAAAAATTAAAGTAATTGCGAAATTTTCAATCCAAAACTGGAGCGCACCAAATTAATTACCTAAATCAAATAAAAGCAGAAAAAACGTAAATCGGAAAAAGTTTTTCAAACTATCGGTTAAGTACGAATAATTCATACTCGCCGTTGCAAAAGGAGCACTATATTTTCGTTAAAGCCACATTAAAGCCTTTCTTATACATTTAATACGAAAAACACTAATTTAAAAAGTTTCGCCGAAGAAGTACGTAAAGGTGGGCGTGTCACTTGCAGGCGTCGAAAAATAATTTCACCCTTTTTCGTCCAGGTTCCGGACGCAACTGTCGGATATCCTAACTACTTGTGTCTACCCGGACGCCGATTCGACGCACACGCCCACCTATTATTTATCATCCAAATAATTTAACTTTTTTTTTTTTGAGTTTGTGTTATTTGTCAATGCGATGATAATACATAATATAAAATAACGAGAAGAAACTTTTTCATCCTTTCGGCAACGAATAGTTGAAAAGAAATTAAAATTTTCGCTTAAAATTATTAGTTTATTCTCACTATTTAGTAATAGTGATTTGCAATCGATAGGTGCGGGGGACGCTAAAATTCTCATCAAATCATTTTTTGCGGTCAACTAAACGCGGGGATTGATGGGTTAAATATTTTATACGATTATGTTGCAATAACGATTTTCGTACCGGAAATGAAATTTGGAAAGCAATTTCATAGTACCTACTGAAAATTAAATTAGAAACGTGTTATAGGTTTTTCGAATATTTTACCTCTCTCATAATCAACGCTTGTATAACAAAGAGCGAAAAGTCAGAGTAAACTACTTATACTTCAAAGGGTTGCAATTAAAGAAAGGGGTCAGAAAATGTAAGAGGGGGTGAAAGATAACACTATTCCTTGCGAATGACCAAATCATTGAAAAGCTATTCGTTAATAATAATTGTTGATAGTTATATCATGGGCGCCCATAAGGAGGGGCAAGAAGGGCAGTTGCCCCCCCCCCCCCCCCCCCCCGAACTCGGACTACTAAGCAGTAATAATTTTTTAAATAACGAAACGCTTTTTAATTTCCTTGATATTGTTAAAATAACTAATGATTTTCCCCAAATTGCCACTTTCTGGAAATTGCTGCATGGGCGCCCATGAAAGAGTATATATAATATACTCGATACAAAACAAAAACACTTTCCCGCCAACTAACTGAGACCCCAAGAAACGTGATCGTCAAGTAATAGAACTCTACGTTGAAAACAAGTTGCTGGAAGATGCAATGGCGTTTCCAGCCAACTGGCTTAGGAGGGGTAATTAAAAAAAAATATCGGCTATCGGTCCCTTCCACGACTCGCTCCAGCAGTTTTGGAAAAATTCACCATCATAGATCGCCGACTAGATTCACCATAACTTAACTTGTTTATTTGAAATGTTGGTAATTTTTAACAATATAAAAAATAAGCGAACGAAAAATTCTTAGGGGGGGGGGGGGGGAATTACCCAATTACTCCCCGCTGAAACCGCCACTGGGAAGATGTAGAAAGATTACTGACATATCCCTACTAATGTCGTCGCAATAATTACATTAACCTCCACACAATTTGAGATTAGCTCTGGGTCTTCGCTGATTACAAGGAGAAGGAGGGAAAAAGAGCAACAGAAAACCCTCCAGGAGTGAGGTTGGGTCGTTGGGTGAATATGGCGTATGGAGAAGCTGGGTCATGCTGTTTTTCGTTAAAACCTGTAAGCATGCGAGACACGAATTTTGCTGCAACTCTTTCATTTGCAATTCCTCTCTCAAAATCCGTTGGCAGAAATTCCAAGACACACCAGACAAATCAAGAAGATCGTCAATTGTTCTGCGAAGATCTTGCAAGATCAGTTGATGGGTTTTCATCCGTTCGAGAGGATCGAGGGTCGCCCTGAGCGACGTTGATCTGCAAGTGACAATTTACCACTCATAAACTTGTGTTTTCCATAGTTTCCTTGTAAGCTGTTTCAAGCATTACAACTGTTTCCCCTAACAAAAAACAGAATGTCATAACCGCCCATTGTTCCAACATTACACCCATCACAAAAATCGACGAATAATGCACAAAAAATTTACCACGTGGCACCACGACGATGACGTTCGACGATACCAGTCGTAATGCAGAAGGACAGAGTAACTACCTACTGATGCAGATGTGACACTTACGGCGGTTTCTTTGATGTTTGATTTGAAGCGCTCATTTTAGTTCGACGGCCATCTTGAAAGGAAGTATGTGAGCGGTACTGTTTATTAAAATATTCAATATATAAATGTAAAACATACCTACTACTTTTTTATAAATGTGTTATATTTAGTAATTTTTGCTCCAGATACGGCAAATTGGTATCTGCCGAGACGGGTAGTGTTGCTTCTGTATCCGTAGGGACCGTAGGTATTTATTCTGTGGCAGAAGGGTCCCCGCAAGAGGAACCTAGCGGTGGAGGTATATACCGGCTTCTTTTTTAGCCCCCCCCCCCCCCCCCCCCCCGTACATACCGAACTAAACATAAATAGATTATTACTGTACTAAGATACTCACGGGAAAAAATATATTTTGGCCCAATAATTGTAATAAGTAAAAATGCTACTAACGTGCATAAATTTTCCATCGAAATTAATTACCACGTAATGCTAAACGCATAGGTACCGTACCGTCCTCCAAATTCTACAAGCATCCCATGCTAAAACCCCAACATACACAAAGCAAACTATTAAAGTTATCACCAAAGTCCAAACGTGACAATTAACTACTTAAGACGGTACAATTTGCATAAGAATAACAAAAAAATACTTAAAAGTCTTTGACGACGGCACACGCACACACTCCTGCTTTTCTTTCCGCGGGAACTCAAAACCTTGTAAGTAGGTACCTATTTGCTCTTGGCGCTCATTCTTTTTCATTTTTCTTCGCTTCCAGTTCCAGTGGCGCAACCATCGTTTCTGTACCGTTTACCAATCAGGCAAACTTTTAGTGGACATATTTAAATTCAAAGTTGCTGGGTGCGTTACATCACAACTACTTTGGAAGACAAACCATCGGCAAAGTTCGGTTACGTGACAATGAAGCTAATTAAGTATCTCTGACTATGTATATAGGCAACTGGCAAATCACGACAGCAATGATTATGCCATGTCTACTTTTGAAATGAATCACAAGGAAGCCATTTAACCCCAAGGTTACGAATCTACGTTATACAAACATCTCTTCAGAGAAAAACTAAGACCGTATCCCCTCCCCCTCCTTAAAGATGTTTCTCGAGTGGTGCTGTCCTGCAGAGTTGGAAGTCGATCTTCTTTCCAACTCCATTATGGGGCCGTTTGAGTGAGAAGTGCTAAGACACCCAATAACCATCCCTAGTGGGTGGGATAGATACATACCACAGGATCAACCCTCCATTCAGTTGTAGTAACGATTGAAAGACACTATAGACAGACTATAAACAGGTGTAGACATTTGACAAAACAAACTTCAAATCTCAAGTCAGGACTGTGCACATTAGTGTTGGTGACAAAACATTGAGGTGCATGCTGTGCTGCTGTAATTAGACCTGTTTTGTTATTGGACAATCATCGAGTGTTACAGAAGCTAAGTCTGCTAATAAAAGAGCCTCATTAGTAACTGACACCCAAATAACCATGTGCTACTAGAATGCACCCAAAATCTTATTCAGCTAGTAAAACACAATAAAATAAAGATAATATTGGGACATTCCAGCCTTTTATATGACCACAAGGCATGAAACGCTAAAACTATGCCAAAGTAAAGATTATGAAACATTGCAATGCTTTTCTATTTGTCTCAATTATATAATTTTATAAAATTGAATCCACCTAACATTTAATCAACAAGAGAGGAAGGGGAGGAGAGCTGATGCAGCAATGTTGGAGAGAACTTAAGAAAGGAAGAATAAAACACGGACGGGCAAGCAGAAGGAAATATTATGAGAGAGGAGGATATGCGTTGGCTGAGGTACAAAGGAGCAGGAAAAGTGGGTGGGGAGACAACACAAGAGAAGATATAATAAGAAGGGATGGGGAAGTACAGATGTAGGAAAGAAGGGAAAAGATCAGAGAAGGAAGATATAACGAGATACAATGAAATTGTGGGGGAAGGCATGCAGAGACATTTGACGGGTGGACTAAGCATAAACAAGAACAGACTGATAACGAGGTGAGACAATAGATATTGGGAAGAGGAAGGTAGCAGATGTAGACTGTGTAGTGTGGGGTGGGAATATTTGGATCACATGTTAGGGGAGTGTGATGAGTTGAGAGCGGAGACTATGAGCTGGAAGAGGATATTGGGTGAGGGAGGAGAAGGGTTAGGCTGGATGGAAGAGGTCATAGAAAGAAGATTTATAAGCGAGTGTTATGGAAGGGATGAAGGTTAATGGGATGTTTTAGGTTTAGAATGGTTCTGTTTTAAGTAGAATGTTTATTTCGTTTATTGGTTGATTAAATGTTAGGTGGATTTCAATTTTAAAAAATTATATAATTTAGACAAATAAAAAGATTATAAAACATAAAATGATAATTTGCTAAAAGATAATAATATTTTAATAAAAATCTTGCTCTTAAAACTAATGTGTAGTATTTAAAATTAGGTGTTACTATTATTAGCACGATCTAAAAACATGCAGCCAACCGATGTAACGAAAGTAAATTTATATTTCATTCATTTAGTTAGTTAAATTATACAATTTCTAGAACCAATTTCAAATTCGTCACAATGATACAGTCGGACGCTATGCGGTGGCAGACTCAGACTTGAAATCTGGCGACGAAGTCTTCTCAGAAACACCATTTGCTATAGGACCTAAGTCTGGTACGATTTTTTATTTTTGTAAAATAAATGGTACGTAATTAATTGCAGATGGCCCACCGGTGTGTTTAGGATGCCACACTCCGGTAGATTGCTCGACGCTTTGTTCATCTTGTAAATGGCCGGTCTGTGGTGAATTATGTGAAATTGTGTCCACACATAAGGAAGCGGAGTGTATCGTATTTACCAAGGCAAAAGTAAAGTTTCAAGGATGGGCAAGTCCGTGTTTACAATACGAATGCATAATGCCACTTAGGTACAGTAGACTAATCTCTGTTTTAATTACCTGACTTAGTAGAATTATTTAGGGTTTTGTTGGCAATGTTACGAAACCACGATCGGTGGAATTTTGAATTAAAAATGATGGAGTCTCACGATTCAATTCGACGTACGCAGGAAATCTGGAAATTTAATCAAATTAATATCGTAAACTACTTACGTGGACCTTGCAAGTTAAGTAATTTTACTGACGAATTAATACACAAGGTGTGCGGTATACTGGAATGTAACGCCTTTGAGGCACGTGCCAAATGCGGTTATTCCATCAGATGTCTGTACCCTAAGTTGGCAATTTTGTCACACAACTGTGTCTCTAATACCGTGCATACTATTTCAAGTGATAACTTCACTGTAACGATACGTACCAGTACTGATGTTTGTAGAGGTGAAGAACTGTTTTCAAGTTACACTTATGCTTTATGGCCGACACTTGTACGTAACGAATTTTTATTGGAGAGTAAATATTTTCAATGTAAGTGCGAACGATGTTCAGATCCTACGGAAATGGGAACGCATATGAGTTCATTAAAATGTTCCGATAAGTGCGACGGTGTTCTTAAATGTACATCACCTTTGGAACGTGGCAATTGGGTCTGCTCGCTTTGCACGAATTGTAAGACCTATACGGAAGTAAAAACGTTATTTACTGCCATACAAACCGAAATCGAACAAAATTTGAATGGGGAGGAACTTCTCACAAAGTACGAAACGACACTGCATCCAAATAACGCCTACTTTGTTATTATAAAATCATCTCTACTTCAACTATATCGGTTACAAAAGCAGTATGATAAAGCGGCCCAATTTGCCAAGGACGTGTTACAAGTAGTCAACGTAATCCAGCCCGGCTGTACACGGATCCGAGGTTTCATAATCATACACTATTACGTTTACTAATCTAGCTGCTTTCTAGGTATGACCCTGTACGAATTGTTTTTAAGCACCATTTCATCAGATACTATAAACCTAAAGCACAAGGTAGACGAAGCGTTAGGTGCTTTAAGGGAGTGTGTGACGATATTACAACTCGAATCTGACATAACAAACGAGGGAATAATTGGAAAGCAAGCTAATCGACAACTTGAACAATTGGAGCATAATTATACTGATGTTATCGAAGGAAAATGTAATGTTTATTCTATACTTTCTTAGGAATTAACTTAGTTTCTCAGTTTCACAAATGATAAAGAGTTTAATTACCGGCAGGCCGATTTGTAGAGGCCACGCTGTGACGTGATGTGGAAACCTTTCTTTTCTCACAAAAATAAAACTATGAACATAGCTAATCTGAAGGTAATTGGAGAAGTTGTTGGAAAGCTTTCGGGAGCAAGTAGGGTCTATTTTCAAAAAATGAACAGATATACATTGTCATAATTAAACCAGTCATTATGTATATGTCACTGGTGTGGTAGTATAAAACTTTCACCGAAAGGTACACAGATTTATGTAGTAAGGTCCAGCACAGGGCCTGCCTTCATACTACATTAGGTACCTATAGTCGGAAATTTGGTACAAACACCTCTTTGTGTTTTATGTGATCCTAATACTAAATTTGTTTATTATAAAGTCTGAAAAGCTACTCAAAGGCATAGACAAAGGAGTATTTAGTCTATGTCAAAGGCTAGTATTACATGGGAACAATTTAGTTACTACCTTTCGCCCATGTGATCCTACTAGAAATTTTTCTCCGGATGAAGTATTAAAAGCTTCGATTCTTTAGTTAAAATATGTTTTAACTTTATTTCTTTGTTGCTCATCATGGTAGTGTTCTATAGAATCTCGATTCTGAATTAAGATAGGAAGGTGGGCATAGTTCACATGCATGTGGGCCTCTCTCTCCCTGATAAAAATCATCTGATTACTCGGCATATCTGAGGATACAGGAAGGGCAAGTTGCTCTAAACGTAGCAATGACTGGCAAGGATTCCCCCCTCAGTTGGACAAGTATGTGGTGTGTGGTCTCGTCATTCATGCAGGATCTTTCACACGGAAGAAAGCATTGTGCAGAACTGTCCCAAGCTGTGAGATCAATAATTTTTCAAAGTTTGTCTGTGAATCATTTTTGAATCGATTTACAGAAGATTTTTATAAAGTTCAATGAGCATATGGCCTTTATTCTGGTGTTATATAGATTTTTTACATTGCCTATTAGATGAAATAATGTTACGCTTACATGAAACATGAGCGGCAGTTATCAATATGTATAATGAGATGACTGTTAGCAACTGAGCCATATGAGAAAATTTTCCACTACATAATTAAATTCCTATCACTTCAACCTTTAAATCTACGTATTCAGAAACGCAAAGATAAGTAAAAATTTGCGTAGCTCAATTTTTTTTTTTTGGAACACTAATACAATACATACTTCCCTTTTACTTTGTACTTGGGAAGTAAAAAGGGCGAGAGAGGTGATAATAAAGCTAAAAAATAATAAAAATGGTATCTGTGCCGAAAATCGTCGAGAAGATTACATAACCACATTATACATACAAGTCATGGGAAAAAGAGACTGTGCCAAAAAGAATGAGCCACTATTAATAAAGAGAGACAACATTGCTAGAGGTGGTGTACAACCCGGATAGCACGCAACCTTATGGCAAGCTGTATTTTGATTCGATTTTGCCTTGTTCATCTACTGTACGCTTGGAATTCTAGCATATCACATACCTTTAAGTGGCAAGGATGGATCAAGCATAGTACAAGCTTAAACTATTAACAAACCCGCTTCTCGAGATGGTAATGTGCAGGACGTTCGAGTGCACTACAGAGATCAATGTCTCCAGAAAAGGATACCTGAAGAGTAGACGTAATATTTTATATCGATTATAACATTAGGTAATGTTAAGAAATAAAACCTGTATGTTGTTAAATTTGTTACTTTGCATCTAATAAGATAAGATGTGAAAGCTTTTGTAGGTATACACATTTGGTAAAATTAATTCATACTTGACTCAAGGTTAATATAAGCGTAATAGAAACGGTAATAGGCTTGAACACCAAACTGGGTAAAGTAAGCTTGACACAAGCTTGATACGTGTAAAGTTGGATATAAACTCGACAGCTTTACCTGACAAGCTGTGGAAGCAAGCTTCCACTGCTGTCATGACAACCTTGATTCTAGCTTGTGTCAAACCATTTTTGCTACCTGGGAAGATATTTACTGTACTGCAGAAAACTATAGAGAACACAGTTAGAGATTATTAGGTCGATTTAGAAAAGGAACATTAGTAATAAATGAAAAGCATCAGGATACCCACAGGTACAGTCTTAAAAGATTTTAAGAAGACATCCTATTTGTGATTATTTATCCGATGCATAAAAATGTGAAAATGATGAAAGAATGGCGTGGCATGTGTTACAAGATATGCCAAACTTCTTACAAAGTAAATTAAATGAGTATGTGGAAAATATAGTAGGAGAGCATCGACAAACATTCATAGCCAACACGTAATAAGTAATGAACCAAATGTTCACTCTAAAGAAAATACAAATGAACTTGGTATTTGAGTATAAGAGTATAAGGAGGAACTCAGACAAGGTGATCCAATATTCACGACACTATTTGATTTAGTACTGGAATTAATGATCAGGAAAGGTAAGGTAGAGATGAAAGAAACATTAATTGTATAGCATAAAACGAAAAAGGAATACAAAATAAGCCAAAAGTTTGGTTTTAAAATAAACCGAAAAAAGACAAACTCATGATAATAGAAAACACAGGTAGGTAGTAGGACAAGGAACACTATGTCTAACAGAACAAATAGAGGTAGGCCATAGAGAGTTCACGAATTTACATATGAAGAGTGAAAATAAGAGAAAATGGCCCTGAAAACAAGAAACGGAAAGTTCAGCAGAATGCTGAGGTCACAAAACTATAGTGGTAGAAGAGGCAAAACATATAGGTGCTAAATAAGGCCGAAGAAGCAAAATTAGAATGACAAAAACAGAGGAATAGACATGTAAAGGGGATGGAAAACGAAGGGGAACATAAAACCAAAAATAACAATACGAAGAATAAGATGTTTTAGGACATGACAAATGATAATATGAAAGTGAATAGAAAAAAAAGAAAAAGATCTGCAAAAAATGAACATTGTGAATTTTGGAGAGACTGGGAAAGCTGGAGATGTATACTATCTGTCAGTAAGAAGAGAATAATCAAAGAAGTAATACATCTGAGGAAGGCCAAAAATAAACTGGCGGAAGACCTTACAGAAGAGTAGGAGCAAGAGCGAGGTGGAGTACTGCACAATCAGGGAAGATTTTAAAAGTATAATATGTAATGAAACAAACCTTGGGTCAAAACAGCCTATGGTACTAAATATATCCCTCAACCCTCAGTGATAGCTGTGATTCTCTTTCGGAGCATTTTTGATAGTCACGGTTGTAGTTTATCGGCACAGATTTTTCTCCTCCCTGAAATGTATGAAAATGAATTAGATACATTGTCGGTGACGTATTACAAAGAAAAAGTAACGGAAAATTACTTTTCCATCGAATTTCCTTACCTTTTCCGTATAAGAAAATTCAAATTTGTAATAGTACATAACCTAAATGCGCATGTGTAGTGTAAAAAGCACCGTTTTCTTTTAATATTTATAATGGTCTATACCGAAGAATACCTTAAGAATAAACTAATTAAAGAGTTAGAAGCAACACATGTGGTAAGCAAACACGTATTTAATCACCGTAATGCAAATTATACTGATAAACACAATACTAACCTCAAAAACTTGTCACCATAGTCACACGCTTATCAGTAAGTTATCAATTACAATAATTGTATAGTTTAATCTAAAATTTAAACAAAAATATGCGCATAAAAAGTGAACTGTTACTATACGGTTTTGGGGCACTAATTGCAATTTTGCTCCGCTGCGGAACTTCTTTACATCCATATTCGGGCCAAGCGAAACCACCGATGTATGGTGATTACGAGGCGCAACGACATTGGATGGAAATTACGGTCAACTTGCCATTACACGATTGGTATCGTAACACCTCAACCAACGACCTACAATATTGGGGTTTAGACTATCCACCGTTAACCGCCTACCATAGTTACCTGTGCGGATTCGTCTCACGTTTGATTAACCCCGAGTATGTGTCGCTAACAAAATCGAGAGGATACGAAACGGAGGAGCACAAACTGTTCATGCGTTACACGGTTCTACTAGTCGATGTTTTTCTATTTCTTCCGGCCGTCGTAGTATATTTCAATAACGTTTATAAAAAAACTCGTGTGACACCCTTACTTGCGACTTTCTTAACTTTCTTTTATCCGGGCTTAATTTTAATAGATCACGGTCATTTTCAGTACAATTGTGTCTCGTTAGCTTTTACCGTCTACGCAATTTTATTCGTATGCACTCAGCGTCCCATACTGGGTTCGTTCTTCTTTTGTTTGGCCTTAAATTATAAGCAAATGGAGTTGTATCACTCGATTCCGTTTTTCGTCTACCTACTCGGTACTTGCGTACCGAATCCAGGACAAAACCTACTAGCCGGCATTAAGAAGTTAGCCAAAATTTCGATTACCGTACTACTTACGTTTGCCATCATATGGGCACCCTTTTTAATCGATATGTCGACGACATTACAAGTACTGAGGCGATTGTTTCCGGTGGCAAGAGGAATTTTCGAAGATAAGGTTGCAAACGTTTGGTGTACTTTAAACGTGTTTTATAAGTTTAAGCTTCATATCGGCAACGAGCAAATGTTTAGGTACTGTACGATTGCGACATTAGTGTCCGTGTTACCGTCAAGCGTCGACTTATTTTTAAGACCTAACGTTAAGAAATTTGTTATAGCACTCGTAAACTCATCTTTGGCATTTTTTCTATTCAGTTTTCAAGTTCACGAGAAAACAATTTTGTTAGTTGCATTACCCGTAATGCTCTATTTACCTGTAGAGCCAATCGTGTGTTTTTGGTTCTCGATCTTATCGGTATTTAGTATGGTGCCTTTGTTTCTTAAAGATGAGTTAATGGTTGCTACTATTTCCTTACTATTGTTCTACTTAATTACGTTTCACATTGTATGGGAGTACACGATAAGTAGGAAGGGTAGCAAGTATGACGTGTTCGTCCCACGTTACGATAAAATAATGCAGTTGATAAACGAAATTAAAAAAAGCAGGAACTATCGCTCGCTACTGAATAGCGTTTCAAAAAATTATAAAACCTTGCAAGGTTTATGTAGATTCTTATTAATGTCCGCCTCGTTAGGTGGTTGTGCTTTATTTCTCACGCTACCTTTAGTCTTTAATCCCCCTGCCGATTATCCCGATTTATTTTCTTTAATTATTTCGGTATATTCTTGTTTTCATTTTTTAGCATTTTTTCTCTATTTCAATATTGTACAGTTTAGTATTCCGCAAGCCGTTGAGGATATTAAGCATTTCAAATTTAAAAATGATTAATTAGAGCCTCGTTAACTAGTATGTGTTTTATTTCTACTGCTACCTTTAATCTCCAACCTTCCTATTAATTACCCAGATTTATTTCATTTTCATCAAGTTCCCAGTTTGAAATGGCCATTGCTCTGCTAAAGCCTAAGTCACACTTGGCTACTTAATACCTGTTACTTACTCGCTGCTAGTAAAATAGCTGCTGCTAAAGTGGTCAGACTCAAACCTTGGTAGCTGCTACCTTGTAGTCTTTCTTAACATCCCTTTTCAAATATTCAGGACATGTAACGTCCCAGAGACATTTTATATGCCCTATATATGTTCAAAAATGTGGTTACATCCCCCGCAAACCACTTGATATTATTCATTTTCACTTTTTACACAAACAAATGCACTCAAAACTTATATTTGTATATAAACAATATCACAGAGAGCATGTGCTGATCCAACTAGCCGGTAGCGCAGTATGTCACACTGGGCTACAGGTTGCTACTTGGTAGCTGCTAGTTGATCATGTAACTCACTCGCCCGAGTTAGTAGCTCGGAAAATGGAACATCCTCGATTCTTGATGCAACTGAACTTTGAGTAGCACACTACTGTTAGTAGCTGCTATTACCTATGTAACACTAGCTACTTAGTAGCCGCGCCTTCGATAGCTGCTAGTAAAGTAGCCAAGTGAGATTCTGAAACAACAAAAACACCATTTTGTTCGATGAGATGGGATTTATTAATAAAGATCAAACCAGAAAAAAATAAAGATGACCACCTCTATTTTGTTTACTGAGATTTAGTCGTTCCTTTATTTTATGAATGGCATTTCAGTGGAATGTTTTCAATGGTGTGTGATATCGATTGTTTCAATTCCTCACGAGTGGTAGGTCTACTAAGAAACACTCTTTCTTTGAGGTAACTCTATAACCAATAGTCAGCTGCATTAAGAGATCTGGTGACCTAGGAGGCCATCCCTTTGGAAAGTGTCCACTAATTACATGATCAACAAATGTGTTTCTTAATAGGTAAGTGTTTTGGATGTGCCATCAAAAGAAACCCCATTTCTTTACAAACAAAATGGTGTTTTTATTTTTTCAAAATCTCATAAATTAACAAAGCAATGACCATTTCAAACTGGGAACTTACTTTTGAATAACCTTATATTTCAATCATGTACCTACAGTTTAGTATTCCGCAAGCTGTTGAGGATATTAAGAATTTTGAATTTAAATATAATTAATTAGAGCCTTTATGGAGTAAAAAATTGGATAAAATAACGTTTCTATCAACAATACTCCTAGACTGAACAGTTACTTAGATATTGACCACACAATGTTAGCTGAAAGATCTTGTATAAACTGTCCAAAATTCGATGCATCTTAGAAATGGCAAGAAATACGAGAAGAGAAGTTAGTTAAATGAACAATATGGAGGCCTTTATCTCATCTGCTCAGACCTTGTCTTGTTTCGACAGACTTGCGATCTTTTGTTTCGCACCTACTTTCAATGATAATCTAAAAAATTAAACTTAAGAAGATAAATAGCATCTAAAAAATGCAACTTATGTCATATTTGTACCTACAACTTTTTTCTTAACTCTTCGATAAGACTAATAGTATGGAAAATATTTAAGTTTGACTAATGATTTTTGATTTTCCCATTATCTAATTTTAAGCAATGCATTTTAACGCAAAAACAAACGAAGATCTGAGCAGATGAAATAAAGGTGTTCTTATTTTTTTTGTATCTCTTACCGTTGCTAAGATACCAGTGGTGAGCATCAAATTTGGGACGCAGTGTAGTGACTTATTTATTTTATTGGGATTTCAGAATCTTTTAGAATGTCAATTGGGCAAAATGTGTTTTATAGGGTGGAATTTAATAGTGACATTGTTTGGTTTAGACGTACCTACTGTGGCCTACTAGAAACCAACAAAAAACCAAAAACCAAGATTGTCTGATTTTTTATCGTTTTTTATTAATGAAAGGAGCGAAAAATAAATAATGAAATAATATCATTTCCATTTAAACAAATATAAGTTTGTGTCTAAAGCCTAAAACTGTAAAGAAAATGAACATTATTTCTACGCCACTGATTTCTCTTTAAAAATGTACAAAAATTCTTTGTTTAACTTTCTTGTATTTTTCATAATAATTACATTATCCGCCTTTGAAGAAAAAGGAAGTTTTTTGTTGATATCTAGTGGACATAGTCTATTTAAATAAAATACATACATGCATTCATTTCTCATTTGTTTCGTCGCCTCTCTCTTAACAAATTTCTTCCATTTCTTCCCACAATTTTCCAACAATTTTCGATGGCAAGGTTACCATCATCTGCGAACAACTAAAGACCAGTGACAAAAGTGATACTATTTATACTACTTTTAGTGACCTCTGACCTGGGAATATTTTCAATTCTGATAAGGGACAGGGTTGGCACTCTGGCAGTACTGATAAATTCTAAGTTTACACAACAGAAATCGACCTTTTTTACAACTGATGACCTTGAAAGTTTAGCGATTTTAATTAGGCTAATGGACCTTCTTCATTCCTACCCTGTTCATCTTTTTTTTCGTTTCTGTTCTTCTCAGCCATACCATTCATTCTGGATTTTAATCTTTTCGTTAATGATCATCACCCACTACTGTATTGTATGAGTGACGGCCTAACCATTTTTTTTTCTTTTACCTTTCTCTCTGTCACCATTTTCCTGATCGTGGCCTGAATTCCCCTCTATAGGTAAGTTTTGTTATAACTTTTTGGAGACACCTTATATGTATAATTTTTTGCTTTAAGAAAATGTTTTTATCAGTATAAAGGAATACGATGTTAGATGAGATAACCCTCACAATTTACATAAGCATTAAGATGTTAATAACCGAAATAAACTTATTTTTAC
This sequence comes from Pyrocoelia pectoralis, assembly GCA_036250285.1. Taxonomy (NCBI): domain Eukaryota; kingdom Metazoa; phylum Arthropoda; class Insecta; order Coleoptera; family Lampyridae; genus Pyrocoelia; species Pyrocoelia pectoralis. The sequence continues at coordinate 50,274,580 of CM070078.1, forward strand.
AGCAAGTCTCAGATGAATCGGATGGGTGTGGAGGAAAATTTTCGTGCATAATCGTATCTGAAAAATTCGTAGGAAAACCTTTATTAGCTCGTCATAGGTTTGTATTTCCATTTGTTAACTTATAATAATTATCTAATTATTCTAGGATTGTCAACAGCGTTCTACAAGAAGAATTGAAAAATATACACGCCTTCTCTCAGAAAACCTACACTGCAGGAGAGTGGGTACAGCAACAAAAGTAAAATGAGCCAACCTTCTGATACAACCACCGGTAGCACTTACTTACTTACTTAATTCAAAACTCTTTCTATTATTTGTTGTACGAGTGTGAGTGTGGATTGACCCTTGGTCATTTATGCTTAAGCTACTTTGTTTACTTCTTCTATCCAGGTTTTTGTTAGTGTATCTACATTCAGTTTTTAAAGGTAACCACATCATCTTAGCTGGTTTCGTTGAATTATGGCGATGCCTGCTATCGTATGTAGGTTTTCCCTAAATGTAGTGTTTTGTATTCAACCCCTTTTGGTTCTATTTTCAGTAAATCACATTCCTGTACTTTTGTTACCATTTTTGTAATTATTCCGTCATTTCTTGTAGCTGCTCATTTTCATTTTATGTACAACCTTATACAATTCCTCCTCTATCAAGTTTTGCTCAGCCCAAATTTTCATCTCATTCGTCTTCCTTCTTTTTTTTTAATTCTTTCTATTTTACAGACTTGTCGCTCTCAGTATCCGCACCTGGTAAAGTAATTTTATTTGGAGAACATTCGGTTGTTCACAACAAGCTAGCCATTGCTGCCAGTTTAGGATTACGCACGTATCTTCATTTTAAAGAATGTTCTGAATCGAATAATATTCATATTGAAATTCCCACCGTCACCTTGACGTACTGCATCAATTTTAAGGTAATTAATACCATGAACTGCACAGGATGGTCAGTTAGTGTTTGAAAGCTTTGTATCGTGTTTTGTTATTATAGTTACTGAAAAGGTTTAAATCAAAGCTCAACCATGTTTTTCCGACGTGAATAATTTAACTATTCTTTACAAAATGAATGATCTCTACCTAAATCTTTTCTGTATCTATAATAATAAACTTTGACACACTAATAATGATCAACTTTGTATTTAAACATAATCGATCTTACAGGTACTGCAACAATCGTTGAGAACTGACTTTAAATGTATCACAGATGGACCCGATTTATTAGATCACGTCGAAGTTGTCACAAACGTGCAAAAATTTATTAACGAAAATAGTACCGCCAAATTTAACGATCAACAATTGACATCATTAACGGGAATATTCTATTTATTGTTTGGTATCTTACATTCCGTCGACAATTTAAAACCGTTTACTATTAAGATTGAAACTGACCTTTCTTTGGGTGCCGGAACGGGTAGCTCTGCATCATTCGCGGTGACAGTTGCCGCCGCTTTCGTTTACTATAAGCATTTAAAGCTCCTTCGCACGAAATTGGCTGCATTTTCCGAAGATGACAAAAGTTTAATTTCGAAATGGGCATATTGTATTGAGAAAATTTGTCACGGATTACCATCAGGTAGGTGGCTTCGCGTATTTTTAGTGTATCGACGAATTTATATTATTTCTAGGTATCGATAACACGATCTGTACTTATGGGTCAATGGTGAAATTTCGTAAAAGCGAAGGCATGCAGCTTGTTCCGACCTGCGAGTTTCAATTGTTACTAGTAAACACTAAGGTAGCCCGTTCGACGAAACAAATACTAAACAATGTTATGGTTTTAATGCAGAATCATACAGCGATAACCGATTCAATATTGAACACTATGGATTTAATCGCCGAAAGTGCAGTTAGGTTTATAAGCGAAATCGGGAATGATACGAATAATTCCGTTTTGTATCAGAGATTGGGGGTGAGCAAACATGTGTGTCGTTATTTTTAATAATTGTGGTCTTGACAGGAACTCGCCGACTTAAACCAGTGTATGCTACAATCGTTAGGTGTATCACACCCTGCCATAAATCGGATTTGTACTCTCCTTCAAAGAGCGAGTCTTAGTGGAAAATTGACCGGAGCTGGTGGGGGCGGTTACGTCATTACGATAATTCCCCCTCATCTATCTAAAAATGTACTGAATAATATAATAGAACAATTAAATTCGGAAGGTTTTGAGACTGTTTTGACTAAGTTAGGTGGTTTAGGTGTTAGTATTGATTAAGTATACCTATACAGTGAGAGTAATTTATCTTTAAATTTGGGGGAGACTTGTTTTTGTAATCGTGTAATAATTTATTGCAAAACGATTAATAAATTGGTTTAAATTTTTGAAAGTTTTTTTGTTTTCCTTAAGAAATTAATGCACCACTTGCTATTTCCTGAAAAATAGTCCTCTGAAAATGTATTATACCATGGTTTTGGTGATTTTATGTGGTAAAATAAGATGATTCGATGTATTCATATTAAGTGACTCACATACATGTGATGAATGTGCTCAAGCCATCTTGTAGCTTACAGCAACTTAACGATCTACACATTGGTTCTCCTAATGTGACAACAGTATGTTGCACTATAAAATATGTGGCCAAGTTAATGCTTTTGTCTTGAGGCGATGCTTTAAGATGCAAAATTTGTTTAATTAAGTATTTACTGTGTACATTGTAAAGGCCAATTAATTTTTATTAAGTAACACATCAGTTACATCAGTTGGATGAAAGCTCACTGAAAATATATTCCAGATTTTACCTGAACACTGACAATAGACATGGAGTTTGTTGTAAACTAAGAGCTCGAGTATGCCACCATATTATTCAGTGGAAGTTCAGCTAAGGGGTAAGCAGTAAAATCGTTAATGGGTTATACCAGCTTAGTGGTGAAATGTTACAGACCGTCTACCATTTGGACCACATATTAGTTCAAATTTCCTGTATTTATGGAAAATAATGCTCAACCTTGCAAAGTTCACACTTCACACAGACAAGTTAAAGTGAGGAATATTAAAATGAAGTATAATCACGTGTAGGTGTTCAGTAGAGTCCCTGAGGGACTCTAATGTTCAGTGACTACCTGCGACATCTATTGGAAAATCAAGTACCTATGATTTTCTGCATAGGTATACAATTTTTTTATTTGTGCTTTTATAAATGAGTGTAACGAGTAGTAGAAATAGGGATGGTAATATACAGAATTACAAAATGACAGTTAACCCCCGTCCTCATGATCGCTCACAGTGCCCAAGAAGGATAATCTTCATATGAAACGCTCTTCCCTGAATGACCAGCGTTCACTTGCAACAGATGCAGCAGCACATCAAGCGGAGTAAAACAGTAGAAGAGAATTTGTCAGAAACATAAGCTGAAATATTACACCGCAACCGGTACAGCACCTCTCAGCAATCAGTGACCACTATCACTATTACAACCATTAACTTTATATAAAGTCAATGTTACAACGCAACAACGTCCTTACGTCCAACGTCATTAATAGGTGGTGGTTGTTTTCCGGTGTCACGCCAAACAGAAAGGTGTGGGGGGGGGGGGGGGTAGTGACAATGGAACGCGCTTAGGTGAGAGTAGGTACAAGAGTTTCGCAGATCTTCCAGTTTAGGAGCATTAATTAACAAAGCTTAATCCTCTAGGGGTTGTTACATATTCATAAAAATCGAAAAATCGTTTCGAAGAAGGTACATATGTAAAGTAGGTAGGTACTCTAGGAGCGATAACGTTTACGTCGACGACAGTGCTGGTTTCTGTCTTGTATTACATCTTGGTTTGGAACGAACCAAGACTTTTATGAGGAAGCGAGTTCCACTTCCTTCCATCTATCTGATCTCATAGATAATCTAGTGTAATCCCAAATTATTTAAATAATGAGCACCGCTGGATCCTTTTTCTTATTAGTATACTATTTTCAGGTGTTTTCCTACGCGAGTGTTTGTGTCCTGGGAACGTTAATCACTACATGAGCGTTGCTATCTAATGGCTACTGCCGCGAACTCTACGTTTCGTATAGAAGGACGTCTACGTAAAAAGCGACATCGGTGCTTTGAAGGCACAGAATGTCAGTTAAATATAGGGTATAGGTGGTAGGTATTCGCCCTGGATTCCGTGTTGAGGTAAGAGTCTCCGCGCACATAGGATTCATTGGGCTCTTTGTGTTACCTTTAAGCGACTTTAATCATACCCATGTCAGACCAGAATTTCCCAAACTCACAAAAATGAGGTGCATTGTCTCATCGACTGTGTAGCAATGGTGCGATTTAACCAAATCCATAGTACACACTTGTTAAACTTACAGTGCCCACGAGCAAGCGCAGCTCCTTTGCACATGTGCACTGTGTGATGGTCTTTATAAAGGCTTCTCTCATTGTTGTTGATAATCCTGCTGTCAAAACGTGTTGGGCGAGGGCTTCACTCGTACACGACGCGACGGTACCAGATGTGGGCGCCGCGCCGTCTAGATTAGGATGGCAATGAGTTAGGAAGGATAAGCAGAGAAGGGTGCGCGCCTCACTCGCACACAACGAAAGCGAAGAAACTTCGTGTACCTTCTATTTCGTTTAGGTAACGTAAGATTAGGTTTAATTAGATTGTAAAGGTTGTTAAAAGTTAAGGAAGGGCGCTAGGGCGGGGCTTCACTTAAGTGGCAACGGGTCCTTAGCGACTTCGTTGTCGTCCCCGTTTACATGGAATATAAGATAAAAATAATAAGGGTAAACTTTTAAAGGTGCGATCCTCACCCGCACACAACGCAATCGAAGGGACTAATTGTCGTCTCCGATTGCGTTTAGGTAGAATCGTAGAATAACACCAGTCTAGCTGAATTATGTTAAGCGTTTAAGGGCGCGGGCTTCACCCGCACACAACCGTGGATGCGATCGCCTTATGACGAACACAGAGATGGTTCTTAGTTACCGGTAACAGGGGGGCGAGGATGCTTACAGAATTTGGCAAATGGGCTGGTTATAGGTGGACTAAATAAAGGAAAAAGAAACCCATACAGGAAAACTTTCACATGTGTATAAGAAAACACGATCCGAGAAGGCGCAAAATGCACACAATTTTCTGTAGAAATTCATACGGGACACCGGATATATTTACTATAACGCCGCTAAGAAAACGGTAAAAGGGTCGAGATACCACTCATGGTACGAAGGAGTAGAAGAAAAGACTGAAATGTTGCAAATTACTCGATTTTGAGTGGAAGTTACCTCCAGTTGCTTCAGTAAGGGCTTGACATTTTAGTTACCATCCATATTAAGATTAAGACTGGCAAGAGACCATACAGTGATATGTATAGTACTTCGATTACTCTAATGTGCTTCATCGTAGATAATAGAAATTAGAAAGACGTAACGCGCAGGGAAATGAATCGAAATTAGCAAACGTTGTGAGGGGGTTGATCGTATGTGGGATGGGAAGTGTTGAGAAGGAAAAGGCGCAACAGTCACTCCATGGTGAATTTAGCCAAACTGGATAAAGTCAATAGGTCCAATTGTGGGGGCTCTAGCTTTTGCTGATAACTTGATTTCGCTTCCGAATGAGAAATGGCATTGCCTTCTCATCTAAAGAAAAAAAGAGTTCTCTTGTCCTGATCGAGGAATTGTGTTCAAGGGAGAACCTAAAAGCAAATTAAACCACCCTTATGAATTTTACCAAGCAATGGACGACCTATAGAGGTTGGAAATTGAAACCCTCAATACATGAGAATGCATGATTTATTGATCGGATAAGTGTTCCATCCTACACAACAGATTATACTATTTACCTACTGTCACGAAATCGTCTTTGACCCCTACTACATATTTACCGCGTATTCAGTGATATATCGCTATACGTATAGGTACCTCACGACCGCCTACTAAAGAAAGTGGTAATCAACAAGAAGCATTGACCAGAAAAGCGCAAGAAAGTAATAGTTGACCATATGCGGACGGTTTATGGTCTGCAAATTAACCATCAGCAGGTGGGTTTGGATTAAAGTTAACACAATGGCTATTTTGTTAAAGAAAGATTACGTGTTATTTATAGTGTTCTATTATTTATTAAATTTACGTGTTATTCATTTTGGTAAGTAATAAATCTCATTAAAACCATATAGGTAGGTACCTATAGAGGTAGGTAGGTCCTTACAAATTTAATTAGAAAGTTTTTTAGAAAGTGTAGTCGATTTATTACAAATTCGAAAATATTTATTAATGTAGGTAAAAGACAATACTCGCATCCGAATTTGTGTAATGTGTCGATAATTTAACATAGTCGCCTACAGTACCAAGTAGGTACATAAGTACTTCTGTTGGTATATTTCTCAATATTGAATTTAAACAAATATATAAGGAAGACTTGTATGACATTTGAATTGTCAATTAATGAACGTTATTTAATTAGAAAAAGAGGCCTTGAAACATAGTTGGGTATTGCGTTTCTGTAGGTGTGCATTCCAATTAATCGAGGTTGAAATAGAAAGTGTGTTTGTGATTCTAGGATCCCGATGATCGTATAATATGCGTAGATTTTTATTATAAATTACACAAAAATAGGAAATTTAAGATTCCGACGAGCGGTGCATGTACCTAATACCTACTTGTAGAAATAGGAAAGCGGATGGTACCTTAATTTTATTAAACGGTACTAAAGTAGCCAAATATTTTGAAATCAAAAATTAAGTTAGTCCATTCCTTTGCGCCAATAACGCGCTTACTTTCAGGGTTATTGTAACCGTGGCGTACCTACCTTAAGAAAGTTACCTTGACCTTCGCGATTTGTAAATATTTCTTGTCACGTCTCTAAAAATGTCAATTTAACCTTGTTTATTTGTTGCTTAGTAACCGGTCAGAATGCGGATAGTGACAAAAAAAAATCGGTCGAAGAATTTGTCTGCCCAGAAGGACCGGGTAGTGGAAATTATGCAGATCCTCAAGCTTGTAAGCGATTTTACCAGGTGCCATCATATTTTTCGAAACTAAAATGTGTGCTAAACAAGACCGTTGTGTTCTAGTGTGTGGATGGTCACCCCTACGTCAGTAGATGCCCCTCCGACTTACTCTTCGATGACATTCTCAAATCTTGCACATTTCCCAAGGAAGCGCGGTGTGGACCAATACTTACAAGTACCTAATATCTTTTGTGAAATGTAAATGGCACTAACATTTCCTCTTTCATGTAATAAGCACCAGCACCATCCACCGAACCACCAGTTGATTTAGCTGAAAGATGTAGACCGGAGGAGTGCATCTTGCCAGAATGTTTTTGTTCCAAAGATGGTACTATTATACCTGGTGATTTAAATCCATCAGAAGTAAGTATATGAGACTACCCCAAGTCTCCTAATCTCCTACTCAGTCAGATTAAAATAGTGATTTTATAGTACTTTTGATTGCTGCGGCCGTTAAAAAACCACCTCCCCTTTTATGAAAAAACTGAATTGCCCACATTGACATCTGATGTTAATTAAACATTATCGGTGATTGGTCTCTTTTTCTTGAAGGGAGGGACGTGGCCCAGTGGCTCAAATCTGATCACATCCTTTTACTGTCGGGGACAATATACTCTTCCTCCCCTCACAATTTCCCATTCTAGCTTTATTTACTATTCACGTCAATACTGGCGTTGGACAGGGTATGCCTTCAGACTACCATTGCCTCTCAGGATTTGTTTCAATTGTAGTTTCTCGTTCATCTTTTCTATTACACTCTCTCTGACGCGATTACCTAAGATCAAGTTACGCTCAGAAGAGTAATATATATTTATGACTCGAATGGCGTCCTAACTACCCTCCCCAGTGGTTTCCCAAGCGGCTGATAAGCACGATCGGTCCCCTCTAGCTTTTGGGTGTGAGGACGAGATTGAGTCCCTTCTACATCGGTGGAGAGGACCTCATCAAATCCTGCTGTAAGAGATGCGTGTTATAATTTACCTCCCTCGTGCTGGCAATAGACCAACCGGGCATGGTTCTTCTCTCCCCGCCATCTTGGGGAGTTGCCATTCAAATTCCCTCAGCAGCGATCGTAGTTCTGGTTTTACTGTCTCTTTGTTTCTTACTTGGTAAGGGAATACCTGGTTGACCTAATCTGTTCCTTCGACAAGCTCCTTCTTATCCATTTTCTCTGCTACTATTTTGTAAGCTGTAGGGTTTTTCCAACATTTTCTCTTTTTCACTTCAATCGTTTCTTTTTAATTGACTATATGTCACTTTTCTACTCCTGCCCACCGCCTTATCTCTTGACCTTAGGAGCCTTCTTTCTCATATCCTTCTACGTCATTCCATAAATACGTGCTGCGCCATCTAATAATGCAAGGTTATTGTATTGGTTCTACTGTCTTAATTGATCCGAATGTTCTTCAAAACAGCATTGGTTTCATTTCTTGGCTATCCATTTTCTTTTCCTATTATTGGCAGATGACCGCGCTAGTCAGTGCCCCGCCAATAATTTAGTTTCTCCCTGTTCTTTCAATGGTCAGAGTGTTCCCCTCGTTAATACCTAAGTATCATATCTAGAACAGCCATCGACTTTGCCTTTTTCGGCTTGTTGGAACATGGGGCCTGCCATAGTCAACGTCGCATAATTCTCCATCCTCCAGACATACCTTGCATCTACTTTGATTCGAATATTTGCTCCTCCTTCCCACCATTTGTCCCCATGTCACGCGGAGAATGTTAGATTTGTTAAGATTCCCCCCCCCCCCCCCCCTTCTATTTTTCTTCCCGGCGCACTGATTTTAGCTGCCTGTTGGTCTCCGATCGGTGTACTAACTTCGCCTATATTAATCTCGTCTACGTCTTCTTATCCCAGTACCTTCACCATGACATTGCCTCCACTCTGTAATCGTTTCAGTCACCCAATGCTTACTTTAATTTGTCCTTTGTTTTCTGGATGCTAACGCTCAGATGTTCTTCTTCTGTTTTCTTGACTACTTTCACCGCTTCTCTGTCTTGATCATCCAGGACCACTTTCGCTCTCCTGAGAATGTCTCTGTTTTGACTGTGACAACGCAGACGCATTCAGCCACCCTCCCGGAGAATTCTCCACCGTACAAGGACGTGTAAACTTTGACTCTCGTGTGGTTACTCTGCTTCATTCCTATTATAGTTGCCTTTTTCATGAGCTCTTCGTTACTTTTAACGACTCAAAGTAGTATATTTTTGCTCCATTCCTTTTCATCTTCTACATCTCCGTCTTCTTCAATGTCGTTTTAAAAACCCACATTTTATAAACTGTGATGCCTTGTGGTCGTTTTTTCTCGTACCTACTGTAGATGGAGATCTTATATTCATTGCGCTTTATTTGTTTGCTCTACCAAGTCATGTACTGTGGCCTTTCCAGTCCTGCTTAACGGATCCTCAGGCTGACAAGAAATTCCTGCAATCATCAACTATTGCTTGGACTTTTGTCTTTTTCTTCCTCCAGTATGTGTTCTTTGCTTCTGTCTGTCCAACATTTTTATAAGGTTAGCGATGATCAACATCATACATCTCTATGGTCACATACATATTTGATAGTTTTTAAATAGGTGTATATGAAAAGAAAGTGAAACCTGCAAATTATAGCCTAGGAATCAAACATTGTGTGTCCTACAGTGTACCCGTCAGTGCACAGTGGGACATGTTAAAGTCAACAGTGAACTGGAACAACCAGTTAAATGATTACAGAGGCTTTATAATTCAAAGAAAAACTAAGAATTTGTCTCTTCTCCTCGTGTTCAATCAACAGATAATCTTCTCTTCACTTCACTTTCATTACTTCTTTCACGTGATGTGCTTATCATTCTTTTTCCCAACATTTACAAAGTGGCTTCAGAAAACTACTGAATGTTGGAAAATGTAGTAGGATGCAATTTTGTACATAAATTTTCTGTTTGGGTCATATTCAGGTGTCTAAAGGCGCTTGTGACTGCAGTGAGGGGGTGTCACAGTAGTCACAGTTTTTTCACTACACGAACAGAAGGATTGTGATCTAAAAATAAAAGCGCACAAGAGTGTTTAGAATGACAGATATTCTTATAAAAACTAATTAAGACCAATAGGTGCCCCTGCTAACCCATTTGCAATGTTAATAATGTTTATAACTATCTACTTTGTAGATTCCACAAATGATAATACTAACATTTGATGGAGCAGTTAATTTAAACAATTACAATTATTACAAAAAAGTATTTAAAGGAAACACAAATCCGAACGGTTGTCCCATTAAGGGAACATTTTTCTTGGCTCACGAGTACAGCAATTACCAAATGATACAGGAATTAGCGAGTAACTCGCACGAAATAGCAACGGCAACTATATCGTAGGTATCATTCCTACTTTTAACATTTTGATTAACATGTGTTTTAAGATTGCAAGCCGGATTACAAGATAAGGGTTACGAGGAATGGGTCGGCGAAATGATAGGAATGCGAGAGATCCTGAAACATTTCGCTAACATTTCGAAATCGGAAGTTGTGGGAATGAGAGCACCGTTTTTAAAACCAGGACGTAACACTCAGTATATGGTATTGTCGATTGTACAAATATTACCTATATTGTAGAGGATTTTTTAGGTTTTACAAGATTTTGGTTATATATACGATAGTTCCGTCGTAGTTCCCGTGTTGCCTATTCCAGTTTGGCCTTACACATTGGATTATAAAATTCCACACGAATGTAAATCGGAAACGTGTCCTACAAGGTCATTTCCAGGTGAAACATTTTTTTTTAAATTTTAACTGAATATTATATTAATTGAAATTGAAATAATCATATAGAAATTATCACCTGAGCAAAAATAATTGTACATGGTAAGGAGCCAATGTGACGAGGAGGAAGGGGGTTCTGCGTTAGAAGGGGGTGGAGGGTCCAAACAATCGCAAATTTTGCGTGACGTAATTTATGCATGGCCCCTTATGAGTGTTCGATACCCTATTTTTGTTACTCTTCCCTTCCTTTTCTGTTTATCTGATTTTCTTTCTTTGTAACATTTCATTCTTCTGTCTCTTCTTGGTACCATCTCTGAGCTTGTTTTATTGCATTCATTATATTATTATTACTTTCAATTGTTTGTCGTATGCTATTGATTTTCTTTTCTAGTGTTGCTTTTGGGTTTGTGGAAATCGTATGTTGTTTTATTAAATTTAATGAGAGTAATACCAGCCGAGTATATCGGTAAATATAAATGATCAATTATGATTATTATTATTACATCTAGGTGTATGGGAAATTCCGTTAAATTCACATTACGTCGAGACTTTTGAAGGTGGCCATTGTCCATATCTCGACCAATGTGTATTGCATAATCACGATGCGAACGACGTATTCGAATGGCTCCAAGAAGACTTTAGCAGGCATTACGATCAAAACAAAGCACCCTACATGATGCCCTTCCATACCAACTGGTTTTCAATCAAAGCCCTAGAAGACGGTTTACACAAGTTCATTAAATGGACTCAAACACTGTTAGTATCAATAACATAAAATGCTTAATCGTAATTTACATTTTCCAACTTTTTAGACCAGATGTATGGTATGTTACGGCAACGCAAGCACTTATGTGGATGACAGACCCTAAATCGCTCAATGAGCTTCAAACACTTGAAGCGTGGGATTGCAAAAAGAAAAATCTCAACATTCCCAAGGCCCCCTGTGTAAATTCGAATAAATGTGCACTAAGTTTCAAACCCGCCGATCAAAATTTTACGGACACACGTTATATGGAAACGTGCGTAGATTGCCCAAATAAATACCCGTGGATTGGCGATGCCGAAGGTTCGGGAATAGTCGGTAGAGACAGTTACATACCAGATAATTCTAACAAGTAGTGAAATGAAATACAGATCGTACAAGACCGGTACAGCCTTGTCTAGATGTGTAGACAAGCAGCCTTGATCTCAGATTTAACGCAGTCAATGTAAACAAACTGATCAAAAAAAAAAAGGTCTTGCCTCATACTTTTGTTGTTATTAATAAACTGTTTTTTTAATCCTGTACATTTAAATACATACTACAAGTAAACTTCTTTTTTTTTAACGAATTGGGTACCACGGCTCGAACAATTCGGCGTACTTTATGCGCTCTGAAAAAACAAACAACTCGTAACGACAACAGTCAAGAGAATCACTTACTAATCTCTGGAAAATCGTCACAGTGTAACCTAATATAATCTCTTAGAACCGCATCCCTTTCTGCAAGGTAATCCGTTCGATAATCATCAACGTACTTGCCGAAAAAACCACCGGCTATAGTAAATACGATGTGTCTTTGAATTCCTACAAATACGCGCCGACAGTTACATAACTATTAGGTTATGTTATATTACCTGAGAGCATCGGTCGTCTCAGAGCCCAATTTGAAACACACGTTCCTATAAACATCAAACTGCCAACTATGGCGGGCCCCCAAAACTTATTTATGTAAGGCGGTTCGATTAAACCTTTATTTGTTAAAAGTTCAAGTGGCTCAGTCGGAAGTTGTGGAACTTGCGCCATTATTCTCGAGTTTTTCAATATCTCTTTATCGGGATTTAGAAATTTATTATTAATTAGCTATTTTTCTGAGGAAAAATGTTCGAAAATCAAAATTAGCTACCAACAAACCTGAACTATGACACTATAGTAATAGTTGGCACCATGGACGTTTTTGTTTGGAGCTTACCGACTCATAAAACGGACCGTAAAAGGAAATATTTAATAGATTTCCTTTAAAGATCTTCAAATACAAATATTGTGTAGGTAGACTTTATTACGAAATTAAAAACGAGATCATTGCATAACTACAAAAATGTCGCTTCATTTGACACTGTGGTAAAATGTAAATGTCAATGAAAAAAAAGTAACAAACGGCAACATTGCAAATTAAGTCCGCCCCCTACAATTTGTTTATACAAGGCGAGTCAAAAACGAAAACAAATATTTTAGTTAATAAATACGTCACGGTACAGTTCATTTTAAAACCCTAATTATCGCTTTTATGCAAGAATACCTTTTTTGTGGTGAAAACTAAAAAAATACGTTTTTCATAAACAATTATTCCTAAAGAGATAAAAATAAAACAAAGTAAGAATCCACTTCACATTCCTTCTACTTTTTAGTTTTGCTCAAAAGGGTGAATCGTCCGTTGTATGTGTAACTTTTAACATATAAATTGCCGATACGGCAAATATTTACTGTCGGCGCAAAAAGTATGTATACTCGAGTTTGAAGCTAAATAAAAAATAACCATTGGGCCGATTCGAATGGACTTGGTGTCAAATAACACCTGTTTATTTTTACGTTGCTTAGGTGTAACACCTTTTTTTTAAATGCACTTTAAGGACCATCTACGGCCGAATGATGCAAAGTGACCGATTTTTGAGATTTGCGAGACCATAGCTAAGTTTAAAACAAAACTACTGCCTCAAATGGTACGAAATTTTAGTATGTTGTAAATTCAACCTTTGTTGTAATACGAGTGTTAGTGTAAAATGTTATTATCAAAATTTGATTTTTGTAGACGCTAGAGACGATTTTGTATTGAATAATCCCCATCCCCCCGCCACCCCGGGAAAAAGAAAAAAAGGCAAAAGTTATTAAAAATAAAGTTGAGGCGAGTATTTGGTCCTTTCATAAATGATAAAAACGGGTTATTGGGTGTAGACCACAACACGTGTATAACAATGTTTTTTTATTATTCAATATTTCGCTAATCAGATATTAGCTTCATCAGGAACTAAAAATTAGAACAGTGACAATTACAATGAATCAATTTTTCTAAAATTTTTAACTTACTATAAATTAATTGTTAATTAAGTTGTAACATAGGAACTTCATTAGAACGTTGAAAACGAATGAAATTCGTTTTCAACGTTCTAATGAAGTTCCTATGTTACAACTTAATTAACAATTAATTTATAGTAAGTTAAAAATTTTAGAAAAATTGATTCATTGTAATTGTCACTGTTCTAATTTTTAGTTCCTGATGAAGCTAATATCTGATTAGCGAAATATTGAATAATAAAAAAACATTAAAAATAAAAATAAATTTTGTACGAAATCTTGAAAAAAAACGCTTGAATTTATACCCCCACCCCAGACCCACACGAAACCCCAATAGTACTCCTTCCCCTGGGGAAATTTTCTGACGGCGCACTTGAGTTCTAGGACAGGGTGATTACATCGAGAGAGGAACGGAGGGTGGGGATTCGCTCGCCGTGTTAGCATCATGGTTAAACGAAAGGGGTTAAGACAGTAAACTTCAACGAGAGATAAATTGTTTTTTAAGAACACATGAACGCGAGAAGAAAGTTGGACTTAACAGTTGTCCTTTAATAGAAACGTATGAGTAGGTAAACATGGGCGCCCATACAGTAATTTCCAGGTGGGGGAGGGGGGGGGCAATTTGGGGAAGATTGAACACTTATTTAAATTAAGTTTTGATATTTAAGAAATTATTACTGCTTAGAGTCCGAGTTGGGGGGGGGCAACTGTCCCCTCTAGCTCCTCCTTATGGGCGCCCATGGCTAAGATCATCAAAACACCGAAGATGGAAGCTGCAATTTCTTGCAAAACGTCAAAACTTTTGGTTCCACATTCAGCAGTCAAGCCTGGCAAACCTAGACTTAACAGCTCACCACCATCGGGAGCTAAGAGGATGGATAATCATCCCAAAAATCCTTTGTTTTGGTACACAAGGAAAAAAAGCAAGACAAGCTGTGGATGAAATGTAACGACACGGAATAAGCCGAAAACTAGTTATCTTGATAGTTCGAGGAACCGCGAAAGCCTTAAATTATTTAAAATTGTTGTTTGTTTGAAAAAGTTGCATCAAATTTCCAAGACCTACGTATAGCATGCACATTTGTTTTAGCCTATTCCTATATTAATGCAGTAAAAGGGCCGTTTCCATGTAAAAACATTTTTGCAATTCACAGGCAAGGTATTCATTTCTTAGTTTAACCATAAAACATATAAGATAAAGAAGTTCAATGCTGGGGAAAAACGTGTGATAGATTTCAAGTTGCCCGATTACAAGGTGGCTGAAGTTTTGACACCTAGCGGCCGAGCAAGAAATTAAAACTAACCGTTTCAGAGATAAATGTTGTAGGGTTTCTTTAAATTTTGCCTGAAGTGAAGTATGGTCATGTTCTTAAATCTTAAAAATCTACTTTAAATAATAGTAATAAATTCCTTAACTGCTATGAATTTACGACCATATTTGTAGTTTTATACTCTGTACCACAGAATAATATTCTGTGTCTGTACTGTGTGACGGCAACATTGTCAAACCATCGTTTCCTTGATTCAAACCTTACGACCTGCTTACGACGTGTTGGTGCATTTAATAACAATTTTTTTCAAAATGTATGTATGCAGAACCAAGATTACGGCAGTGACGCTAATTCCTATGACGTTGAATCTCTTTAAATTTATATGCTCTACGGTTTAACCCATAAGTAGACGATATATATAAACTTTTATAAAAAATTACTTACTGTAGGCACAGATGACACTTTAAATCACTATTTTAATTAATTCGAGCACGATTTTATTTAATTTATTATTATCTTAGAACATAAACGTTATAGAACACTATAAATCAAACGACAGAGCGGTCTGCGACACGTCTGTATACTACGAAAGTCACGAAACGACTGCTATGCGAATGCGAATGCGATAAGGATAACAAACCGGTGTTTATTTCGTAAAAGTCGTAAAAAGGGCGCGACTTTCTTTGCTACGTTACAGTTTCGCCGCTTTTTATTATTTTTGGCACTACAGACAACTGTTTTTGATTTTTTCCGTTTACATTTTGAAAGATTTTTAAGATGAAAAACTTACCGAGTGTAAAATGTCGAAGATGCATTGGTCGGAATTATGTTAAATCGTACGAAGAAGTTATTACTGCAGCGGAGCAATATTTTAATGACCTTGTCTTTATTACTATTATTATTATAATTTTACAACGACAAAGCCAACGTTCACAATTTTTATGTAACATTACAACAATAAATAAAAAAACGGCCCGCCAAATCATTGACCTTCTTTGCGATGTTGCCTTTTATAGAAGTCGCCGCTAATTTAGCCACAACATCCAACTGATTTTGATTTGTTGCCAAATCCATATCAGATTTTAAAAGATGGGTTAACAGATAAGAACTTTAATTATCGTAAAATGTCGAAGATAAATTGGTCGGAATTATTTCCAACACGTTTTAGCGCCTTTATATTTGTATTATATATAGGGTTGTTTGTAAATCAAGGTGAGTCGATACCTAATTTAGCTCGTTAACTAAATGGAAATCCACTCTAGGTATATTAGTAACGGCATCACAGAAAGAAGGCAGTAAATACGAATATGATATTATAACCGTTGTCTTGTTAACTGAGTTCTTGAAACTGTTAACGTCTGTAATCTTATATTGTCAACAGTAAGTCTATACATTACGAAACTAACGGTTACAGTCTCTCATTGTAGAAATTCATTCCGTTCCCTCATACAAGACAGCGTAAAAAACAAAAAGGTTCTCTCTTTATACTTTTTACCCGCCTTCCTTTATTGTCTTTACAATAATTTGGCATTTGTTAATTTGGCGACGTTTGATCCAACTACCTACTACTTGTTACTACAACTGAGGGTGGTGGCGACGGCCATTTTATTTCAGGTAAGCACTCCAGTGAGCCGCTTATCAGTTTTCACAACATAACCGTATTTTAGGTGATATTCAAGAAGCAGTTAAGCAAAAAGCAATGGTTATCGTTACTACTTCTTACAACGGGTTGCATGCTTAAAGGTTGGAACTTTACCCAACCAAATACTAAAGACGAAAGCGCTACGCATATAACAAAGTCAACTAGTATCGCTTTAGACATTAATGCGGTTTTAATTTTCGTACAGCTAATGTGTTCGTGTTTAGCGGGCGTTTACAATGAGTACCTTTTGAAAAATCCGGGGGCCGACACCCACATTTTTATTCAAAACGTTTTCATGTATTTAGACTCCATAATTTGTAACACGTTTCTACTTATATTACAAGGTAATTTAAATGCCTTTTCGATTCAAAATTTGAAAATGGTATTTCATTACAAAGTAATATTAGTTATGTTAAATAATACTGCGGCAGGTATCGTTACCAGTTTCTTTCTAAAGAGCATGAATTCTATTTTGAAAACCTTTGCGGCCGCCCTCGAATTAATATTCACCGCGATCTTTAGTTACCTACTCTTTAGTATACCGATTTATTTAAATACTGTCATAGCTATATCGCTAGTCTTGTTCTCGATTTATTTGTATTCTCAAAATCCGGTTGTAAACACAATGAAAGCTACACCACCATCGCATACGGAAGAGAAAGAGGCACTAATCGAAGAGGTATAGTCAGAGTCACATAGTACTATAACGTGTCCGCATCACTTAATAATAATAATAATAATAACAAGATGATGTTCAAAATAGCAATTGTTACTTAACGTATAAAAACAAACTTAATTACAATACTTAAAATGTAATTATTTAACACAAATATTAATTTTGTCCGTATTCACTTTGTTTTATTTCCTTTCCTATTTTTACGTTTCTTTTTTAATTGGTCATTATCCGGTATTAACTTCTGCTTGATGGGATCCTTTTTAAATACCTGATCGAGCGGATTAAGCTCGTAACTTGTTTCGGGTTTCGTCGCTTCCGCTCTCAATTTCTGTTGTTGCTTGGAAATGTACTTACTGGAAAGGTTAACGTTAAATAAAAACGGGTTACAATATCGCTGTATTTTAAGTACAGGTGCTAATTAAGTTATTTGGAAGTTTACTTATTCGATGAGTACAATCGTTTCTACTATTTTTAAAGGTTCTTTCCTTATCACACTATTAACTAAAAAGAAAAGAACAAACATCTATGTACTAAGCGATGCAAGAATGTACAGTACTAAGTACCATTAAAGCTTGAAATTTAAAAAAATTGAACACTGGTGTACACTGTTATACTTGTAAAGTGCGTTATTGTCGTAAAGACTAATATATGACTAATCGTCATATTGAAGAAGGGAGAAGTAGAAACATACAGGAAAAAGTATACACTGTGACCAGGACTCGAACCTGGGGCCTTCGCGAAGGCCCCAGGTTTGAGTCCTGGTCACAGTGTATACTTTTTCCTGTATGTTTCTACTTCTCTCTCTCCTTCAACAGGATATTTATGCTTGTATTGTATGAAACACTGGTATTAGTTAGTGCAGGCGGCCATAACGTTTCACTGAGTATATATAGGCAACTTATCAAACAATGGGACTGTGAATCACATAAACAACACTTCTTACTACATATTGAAAGGTTTACTTTAGTTTTACTTCATCTCGGTCAAATATATGACTCAAGAATCATTATTATGTACTACTTCGAATTGAACCGAGCTCCATTAATACTTTTTTGTAATATTTATACTGCAACACTATTGCAGTTGTGGTTAAGCCAAATTCTAGGCTATTAAACTGACATGAAACAAATGGTACACTAAATGCATACCACTGACTTGAGGTTTCAACCTAGTGTAGGTCTTGGATTATCACGTGACTATGTAGGTGTGTGGGAGGAGCTATAACTATGAAGTTTGGTAGTAAATGAAGTATAAAAACATCAACTTACTTTGGAAAAAGTCCCAAAATGTAAATAATTTGTTCTCGTTCTCATATATCAACAAACTTAATATTTATCGTATAATTTATTTTATTTACTTACTGTTCGGTCATAATTACACGTGCTTATTGTTTGATAATGACGGACGATATTTTTAGAAAAGTTGCTACATCAAATTTGAATGAGATTTGGTTAACTGCGACGTGGTCACGTGTTGTTCACGAGATAATTCAAGACCTATACTGCCGTGTTAATTCTAAAGGGCGTATCTGCAAATTCAACAGAAATTGAGTTAGACGTATTTTTAGAATCCTCTTTAAAAGTACTATGTATGTGTTAAGAAGAGATTGCGTATCTCAATGTTATATAGGCGAAAACTCGCTTTTAAAGAAATTTGTATCTACAAATTAGCCGCCTTTGTTAGATTAAAAAAGGCTTATATGATTTTGTTATTTGAAAAGGTTGTATCTGTACACTGTGTACTCACAGTACTTGCTGCCAGTATTATATTCAATAGTATAAAATTAAAATTCCTCTAAGCATAAATGATTTGATGGCATAACTGAAAATATTAAAAGTCAATTTTCTTAGTTTCTATGTTATTGTAGATACGCCCCTTTGAATTAACACGGCAGTATAGTACTCATCTTTAAAAGTATAGTTCAATTTTTGTTCTATATTTCAGGTTATCATTAAGTGCAATGATGCAACTTACTGTTAGTAAGTTAAAAGCAACATGACGGAAGTTCAAAAAATGTTTGAGAATGGTATGATGGAAAGCAAGAATATTTGTAATAAGGTTCAGGAGCTTGAAAGATATATGAGAGAAGATAGCAAAAAATCTGGGCCCGAGAAAAAGATAATAATAGTTACAGGGATATTCTTAGGGGAGTGGGACTGTTAATGTGTAATGAAAAGATGAAATGTTGCACAGAGGAATATATTAGAAAAGACTGTAAGTCGGAAACTTGATTGTAGAAACTGTAAGACAGCAATTAAGAAGTATAACCTAAAGTTAATTACTGAACATTCTACATTTGATAAAAATTGTCCGTATATTTTACGAGTAAGGAGAACAGCTAAGAATACAGCCAAGAATGAGATACAGTAATCAAGGCAGGAAAGGGGTGGATCTAGGCAATGTTGATGAATGGGGAAACTAGATGAAGTTGAGCTAGTGTTAAGAGACAAGCAAGCCAGCCTTATGTGTCTAACTGAAACACATGTGTTGTGTGAGGATGTGGACTCATTGTTGCAAATTGAGGGCTACCAAGTCTATAGATCCGACTCCAACTCTAGGCACACTGTAGGTGTACTGATTTATGTAAGTTGTTCTCCTTATAGTAAATTTGTTAACTATGAGTTAAAACAAAAAGAATTTTGGGCGTTGACCATAAGGGTAGGGCGTGGAAAAAAGGGTGGAATAATTGGCTGTGTATTATATAGATCCACCTAGTGTTAGTAAAATATTATTTTTGGAAGCATTCACTACATGGGCGGCAAAATTGACTCGGCAAACGAGGGGGAATATCATTACAATTACAGGTCAAAGGTTGTAATTAAATTAGGGGAAACACTGTATAAAAGATATACCCCGGTCACATTCTTCATACTTTTCACGTCCATTAGGGGTAATGCTCCAAGAATGTCTTGTGATATAGTGGAACTAACTCTACTTTTTATTCTCACAATGGTTTTCTTGATGAAACGTACACCTTTCTCTCGTTTCAAGCTGTTCAGTTGTTCCAAACAGTTTGGTTACTCTTTCTTGCACCATTCCATTATTTTACTATTACCTACACCTACAGTTAAGTACATACAAGGTAGCCCATTAATGAAAGGAAGTCCAATATTTCAAATAAAAGTTGTAGGGTACGAACCATTGCATTTTTGTAAAATATTTATAAACAAACAGGGTACTTCGAATAATCGTGGCTCTGTGTGTTTTTTTAAATGGAAAACCCTATATTTGATGTCATATTCCGATTGCTCTCTTAAAATGCTCTATGTTCATATTTTTGTTTTTTGTTTTAAATGCAGTTATGAATTTTTTTCATGAGTTTTCTGAAAAAACTTGGTCTGATTAAAAAATGCTCGTTCGGCATTGAAATTCTGAGTCAATTTTTGGTCCACAAATTAATAAAGGTCGTAATTATACAGGGTGTTTTACAATAATTCGTAAAGTTTTGTAAATTTCAAATAGGAAAAACTTTGTAATTTTAAATGGAACACCCTGTACCTATATTATTATGTAGGTCGATAAAGCTTTTCAATCGCTCCTATTCATGTCTGTACTATGTGTCTTACATTTTTTAATCGGGCCATGTTTTTCATGAAAAAAATGCATAACTTGGGAACGCTGCATTTAAAACGAAAAAAGCATTTTAAGAGAGCAATCGGAATATGACATCAAATATAGGGTGTTCCATTAAAAAAAAAAACAGGTCGGCACGGAGCAACGATTATTCGAAGCACCCTGTAGGTTTATAAATATTTTACAAAAATGCAATGGTTAGTATCCTACAACTTTTATTTCAAACATTTTCTAATCCGTATGATATTGAATGAAATATTGGACTTCCTTGCACAAATGGGCTACCCTGTATATTAATAACTATCTAAAAGGATTTAATTCGGGAAGATTTGTTAAAAGGTTTCCACATAACATAGCATTCCTTTGTTAATTACGTACAAGTTAAATGTCTATAAGAACAAAAATTGCATTTTATAGAGTGCATTGGTAGACGTTGTGACCAACTAGATAATATGACCACTACTAGAGGGAGGCAGGGGAGTAACCAGAAAAAAAGTGAATGTTACGACCAATGTCAGTGGACGATATAACCAGAAGGCATAGGTGATAGACCTCTTTTTAGATCTAATTCGATCATCAAGCTTGCGCTTTAATCACTGAACTACACTTATATTGGACCTGCGTGCCGTATGCCAATGAGATCCGTAGGAGAGCGTCAGCCGCAAGGGTCATCTATGTCCTACTCTCAAAAGTACCTTTTGTTGGTGTAACGCTGCCTGTTCTCCTGCAGAGCGCATGCACAAAGCGTTAAGAAAAGGACAGGAATGACCCTTGCACGCTGCCTCTCACCGCACGACATTTCTATGGGAGAGATCGCCAATGCGCATTTCAAGTATACATAAGTATAGTTCAGCGGCTTGAACCTATCTTTTTTAGACTAAAGAGGCATTGTAATTTACCTTTGTATATATCCACAAAATGGTCTTTACCCAAAATAAATTAATAAGTAACACCCTGTACTTAAAATACAAAAAAAATAAAATAAAACACCCACTTACTCTTTTTTTGCCGATAACTGCATCTGTCTCCGATATTTCGCCGGGCTTACATATTTCGGATTTTCCCACAGCGGCGGGCCCCCGAAACTGTCGGCGAAAATTTTGACGGGATTTAAGACGAAACGTGGTCCGATTTCGGTCAGGGCACCGTCTTCGGATACAATTTGAAAGTTTCTAAACCAAATCCGACCGTCCAAAATCGTGAAGGTATAGACGTGATCGAAAAACGGCTGACTTTTCGGATGCCTGTTCGGTACTCCGAAAATTTGTGAGAGTAGTTCTTTTAAAAGGGAGTAATGCGGCATTTCGTCGAATCGAGGATCGAAGCTAAGTAGAGGTCTCGATCCGCGAAGACAATTTCCAGTTAATTTCAATTCTGCCATCGTATGAACTGAAAAAATTTCGGTTTTATTACGAGAGTATAAACTTTATCGTTCGTACTATTATCAACGGCAAACTTGACACTAGGGCCGTTAGTAATATTTGACATCCATATATATAGATCTAATTTTCTTCTCCCTTCGAACATTAATGCTTTGTTACAGTTTTTCATTTCGCACATGTCGTTTACAATCGATAATGTTTTGGAACGCTCCATTTTAGGTTCGGGTCGATGGTGAGGTAGCAACGTTTTTAAGTCTTGCATCAAATGGCGATACCTGAAATTCATACCTCGAGAGCAAAAAACTAAAACACGTTGTTTGTTTGTCCATCTCGTCTAAAAATGGGGTGAAGTAAAGTTAAGTTACTCATTCCGGCACAAGAATACCTTACCGCTTTTTTTAAGGGTGGCTCTTCGCTGGTTACCTTGCTTTGCACCGAACGTTTTCTTTTATTACTTTTACTTTGCATTATTTCATTAACAAAACTAAATGAAACTAATGAAAGTGTTGCGTTAAGTAACACGTGACTTTGTTTAATTCAAAATTTGAGGTTATAATGGAAAAGTGACGTCACAAATTAAACACGTGTATCTCTTGTGACGTCCCCAAAATATATAACGCGGCTAAACATAGGACTATAGTAATAGTATATTACATACCGAGTAGGGAAGTGTTTCATTACTGTCGAGAGATTGATATTGTTAATCGAGACGCGTAGCGTCGAGATTAACTAAATCTCGAGACAATAATGAAAACTTTCCTCCGAGGTTTGTATACGATTTTATTTACAACCACATCATTAATTAAAAAGTAGGGACAATATTTTATTTTGAAAATAAAAAAATAAAATAAATATGAGAAAATTTGTCCTTTTCTGTTTTGACATTTCCATATCTAGTCACCGGTATTAGTTTACGCGACTGGTTGCTATGGCGCAAACCTTCAAAATTTTCAAAATAAACAACTAGTGACAGTTTTGAATTTCTCGTTCGTTCTTTCGAATTTATATAACTTAGAAAGCCAGAATGTTCTCGGAAAGTTCTGATAATGAAGACTATTGTAATATTGGTACTCCACCAGAACTTAAAGAAGCTGCAGAAAGAGCAGAAGCCTGTTTACTTCCAGAGAAAAGTAGGGGGCGATATGAAATGGCATTGAAAGTATACGAAAAATGGTGTGCCGAAAGAAATGCTAAGAATATTGCTTCGGAGACAGCCTTGATGGCATATTTTAGCGACATGGCAAGGCAAAAAAAGCCATCTACTCTTTGGGCTACTTACAGCATGATACGGACAATGCTAGAATTAAGGAAAAAGACTGACATATCAAAATATTACAAACTCGTCGCCTTTTTAAAACGCCAGAATGTAGGTTTTAAGCCAAAGAAGTCTAGCATTTTTACTAGGGAAAACTTGGAGGATTTTCTCAAGAAAGCACCTCAAGAATTCCTTCCTATTAAAGTAAGGCTTTCTTTTTAAATGTTTTCTTTTCCTGTTTTTAAATATTTCTTTTCATTGTTTTAGGTTGCGCTTATAGTAGGTGTGTCTGGGGCATGTCGAAGTGATGAGCTACTGAAGATGAAAACTACGCATATTAATATTTTAGAAAACAAAATTTGCATAGAAATTCCGGATACAAAAACTTATAAGAGCAGATCATTTATGATAACTAACACAAATTGGATAGAAATTGTAAAAGAATTTATCCAGGTACGAAAAGATATTGAAAATGAAAGATTTTTTGTTCAATATCGATTAGGAAAAGCTCGAAATCAACCCTTTGGATATAATTCTATATCTAAATTTCCGTACAATATTGCTAGCTTTTTGAAACTTCCCAATGCGGAAACCTACACAGGTCATGCTTTTAGACGAACAGCGGCTACGTTGCTGGTAAATAGCGGAGCTGATATTTTACAGCTGAAGCGTCTAGGGGGATGGAAATCCAGTGCTGTTGCTGAAGGTTATGTGGATGTATCTGTAGCCAACCAAACTAAAACCGCAAATATGATATCTTTAACGACATTGCCATCGTCTTCCTGTAGCAATTCAAACTCTTTATCTTCTTTCGTTGACATTAGAAGACCTGACACAAGTCAGGAATTAAGATTTTGCAGCAGTGAAAACTCAATGAGTGAAACACATCATCAGGGCGGCCCCTTAACAATATCGATTAACGCGTACAATAATTCAAATTTGACCATTAATTTCAACAAATAAATGTAGTAAATCTTATTATTACTGTTAATCTTCTTGTTTATTTTTGTTGATGTTAAATCTTTAATTATTATTGTTAATCTTCTTGTTTATTTTTGTTGATGTTAAATATTACTAAAGATATTACAAGAATATTTTGCTTAATTAAATGAGGCGAGAAACAAGATAAACCGAGTGAGGGAAACGAGTGAGGGAAATGGGTGAGGGAAGTGGAAGAGGGAAAGAAATGTAAATAATTTGACACTTTCAAAATTTTTAAAAGTCAGTAATGTCAGCATTACATATGTGGTTGTAAATAAAAGTCTTTTTATAAGAGTAAAGTGAAGGATCGTATAGGGTAATTTTGACCTTGGCGTTGATTGGTTAACACACGAGGCAAGTTTACAAAACTAAATTTGTCTAAAAATGACGCTAAGGCGTCATTGCCAGTTTTAAAATATTATATTGTCTAAACTTGTTAATTCTGACCGTCATTTAAATTTGGCGAAATTCAAAATCGACCATTAAAAGGAAAATTAAGACACATTTTACATTAATTAGCTAATAAATCTGAAATGTTGGTTAATTTCTAACCAACAAATTTCACATAAAATTTGGCATCGCTGCCATCCTAATGTAGTAAAATATTTGTGGTTAGGTTACTGTCATGTAAGACATTTGTGAAAATTTAGTGAGGTAAATGTAACTTGAATTAAAGCGCCCTCTACTTTACTCTTATTTGATTTATAGTAGTTAACTAGTCTTGACCTTGAATTGACACGTGAGCGTGAAGTTTGATGCTGTCAACCAGCAATGAACCACTAACTTACCATACTTTAAAAGAATGACTTAACCTAACTTACTGTACAAGATTTGTTTATTTTGAAATTTCGAAATGTTGTGTGAAGTTTGTGATAAAAATTTTCATAACAAATCCAACCTTAATAGACATTTGAAGGTAATACACGGAGTTCAATATGTACATAAAAATAGTGTTAAACATAAAGACCTTAAATGCCATATTTGTCAAAAGACATTTTTTGATAAAAGTGCTCTAAATAAACATACCAGTATGGTACATAATATTAAAAATAACTTAAGTGTACCTGAACAAGCAAGTAATATTAGATGTGTAGAGTGTAAAATTAATTTTAATAAAAAAAAATGTCTTATTAAACATTTGGTAATTACCCATAATTTTAAAGAAGAATATGTCTGTGAAGAATTTGTGTCTTTGAAAGGTGTGTATAAAACTGTTATTTTTGTTTTAACAAATTATTAGAATAATAAGTAGTTGGAAAGTATAATAATTAATTAAAGTATAATTAAATGTTAGTTATTTACGTTAGGTAGGTACCTATACAATAACCTTTTTAAATAATGTTTTCACACAAGGCGACAAAGGAGTCTTTTGGAGACACTAAATTATTGTTTTAATAATAATAATAAACTAAATAAGTACCTATTAAAACATATTTATTTTTCAGATTTCTATGAATGGCTAAAGTGTGAAGAAAGGGAAAATAAAGTTGAATATAGTCGCACAACGGGAAAGAGTGAGAAAAAACAAATTTGTACATATTATTATGAATGTAACCGTTCAGGTAATGATAATGAAAACTTCAACTTCAGGTTTTTATGTAAATGTTAATTTTCCAGGCAGTTTACCAGTTGAAGTAGTAAATAGAAAACGTACATTAAAATCCCAAGGATCACAAAAAATTGGATTTATGTGCACTAGTCATATTATAATTAATGTAAATAATAGTACAAATGCGGTTTCTATGAAGTATTTTAAAACTCATTACGGGCATGATATCGAGTTGCAGCATATTCGCATACCTAAAAATACTAGATATGAAATAGCGAGCAAACTTGCACTAGGAGTAACTACAAATAATATCATAAGACCTATTAGAAGCAGCTTTATTTCAAATGATTTGGACAGAACTGACTTAATTACAAAAAAAGATATTTACAATATTAATAAAAAATCATTTAACGTTGATGTTTCCGATGGTATAAGGCATTCAGATGATGCCACAAGTGTTTCACTATGGGTTAAAGAGTGTCTAGGTGAACATAATAACCCTGTGCTGTTTTATAAACCACAGGGATATGAGGATAACCAATATAATTTAAATATATCAGATTTCTGTATTATTATTATGAATAATTTACAACAAGAAGCAATTAAAACATTTTCAAATAAATTCGTATGTATAGATGGAACTCATGGAACCAATCCATACGATTTTGAATTGACAAGTTTAATGGTTAGTGATGACTTTGGAGAGGGAATTGCAGTTGCTTACTTGGTTTCAAATAGGACTGATACAGCTATTTATGAATTATTTTTTAAAAATATAAAGAATGCAGTAGGTATAATCACTACAGATACATTTATGAGTGACATAACCGAAACATTTTATAACGGATGGAGTTCTGTAATGGGGCCAGTACCAAACAGATTATTTTGCTCGTGGCATGTGGATCGAGCATGGAAAAAAAATCTCACAAAAATCTGCCCAATTGAAAAGCGAAAAGATATTTATAAATCTTTAAAATTTCTTCAAACCACATTGGAAATTGATAGTTTTGAGAGATACTTTTGTGAATTCTTGATACAATTAAATGATGATCCTGATACTAAAATATTTTATGAGTATTTCACTAAAAATTATGTGGCGAATAAAAAATCATGGGCATACTGTTTTAGAAAACAGTTGTTAATTAACACCAACATGTACTTGGAAAGTATGCACCGTATTTTAAAATATGAATATTTAGAAGGCAGAAAGGTTAAACGGCTTGATAAAATGGTTCATAAATTGATGTGTTACACTAGAGATAAACAGATAGAACGACTAATTAAGTTGACAAAAGGTATTTGTTTAAAGTAATTGTTTACTTATATAATATTTATTTTCTAAACGTTTTTAGGAAAGAAAACTCACCGACTAAAATCCATTACTGATAGTCACAAGATAGCAGTTAGTTCAAATTTCGTCATCGAAATTCCAGAAAACAACACTAAAGATGAATTTAGAACGTGGTTAGTTACAAATACAGTCAATCAGAAGACCTACACTGTTATAGAGAAAACAAATACTATGTGCTGCCCATTATCATGCCAAATATGCAAAATCTGCTATCACTCTTATACATGCACTTGTTTAGATTATTTTATAAAATCTAATATATGTAAGCATATACATTACATATACATTAATGTAACAAATCCATCACAAACATGCAGTGTTGAGAATCACTCCATGGAAGATATTCAGTTGTCTCTAAAATATTTGCGTCCAGATCAGACACCTAGAGATAATTTTAAATTACAACAGATTCTTAAGAATGCAGCCTTAGAAATAATTACATTAGCAGATAACTGTAGTGATGAGCACATATTAAAAGTGGCTATTAAACAAATAAAAACTACAACAGCTTTATTGGCCAATAGTAAAGACGTAGAAAGAAAAGAATTTGAGATAGGAGCAGACGTTAAGCTCGAACCAAGCAATAAAAAAATACAAAAACAGTTACCACTTTTCTCTACTAAAAAGAAAAAAGTAAAATGTAACGATTCATTTAAAAAACCAATCGCTACAGAATCTGATTCTTTAGAAGAGGTATTTTCCAAAGTGTCTCTTTCAGTTTCAAAATCTGCAAAAAATGACCACAATTACACTTCTTCTGTTGAATAAAATTAGGCATTTAACTTATATGATCTAAAACAAACTTTTTTGATATTTTATTTTTAGTGTATTAGAAATTGTATTTTCTTAAGTCTTTATATAAAAATGTTTTTATTGTCCCTACTTTCGCTTTAAATACAATATTGTTGTAGTGTATTTTTATTTTTATGTAGAAAATTGTTACGTGGTTGTACTAAATGAGCCACAGTTATTTTCAATTTGTAAGAGTATGTTTGCTATAACTTTTTGTTATCTACTATTAATATGATTAACACCATTAAGGTAGCTCATTTAAATGTACGATCCCTAATACCTAAATTTGCAGAATTCAAGTCACTTATACTGAACGAAGGCTATGATATCGTAGGGGTGTCTGAAACTAGACTTTCCTCACATATATCGAGTGCGACTGTGGATATCGAAGGCTACAACTATGTTCGTAAAGACCGAGTTACTGCTACATGGGGAGGAGGTGTTGGAATATATATTAAAAATTGTTTTTCTCCTATATTATTCCACGTGGTAAGTAATAGCATATCTATCGAACAGATTTGGGTCACTATCAAAATTGCCGGAGTGAGATTAAGGGTTGGAACTGTGTATAGGAGACAAGAGTATTCATATATTGATTTTCTAAATGCTTTCCAGGACTCTGTGTCTTTAATTTTATCATCTTGTGATGAAGTAGTGTGCATGGGTGATTTTAATTTAAATCTCCTTAATTTTCATGAAACTGCATGTGTGCAATTCTACTCCTCCCTGGATGCAATGGGACTCAAACAAATTGTGACAGAACCTACTCGCGTCACGGCCACCACCGCCACATTAATTGATTTTTTAATTATTAATTCAGATATAGAAATTAAACATACAGGTGTCATAAATACTGATCACATATCTGATCATTCTTTAGTATATTGTCATTATCCAATAAATATAAATCTACGTGTGAATCCTCGCTTAATTACTTTTAGAGACTTTAAATATTTTGATAATAATGATTTTCAAAACAACTTACGGCAAATTCAATGGCATAATATTTATAATATTTTAGACATAAATGATAAAGTTACATATTTTACTGATACCATATTAACTCTTTTTAATCGGCATGCCCCTGTCAGAACCGTAAGGATTACTAAACCTAAAGCACCTTGGCTTACTGACAACATTAGATTTATGATATCTCTAAGGGATGCTGCTTTTAAACGATTTAAAAGGCTTAAAACCAATGGTTCTTGGGAATATTATAAATCGTTAAGGAATTACACTACTTTTGCGATTAGAAGTGAAAAGAAAGCTTATTTAGAATATCGGGCGCGAAATGATGCTGGGGCCATGTGGAGAGAGCTAAGATCACTGAATGTGTATCACTCAAGCAAATCTAATAGCAGGGCCTTACCATCTCACCTAAAGAACGTTAACGAAATCAATGATTATTTCTTAAGTGCGGGGAGGCAATCGGCTTCTGGAAACCTAGAATTGGAAGAATCTTATAACAATTCACTTATAAAACCTTTTGAATCTTTCTTCAAATTTAAACTGTCCGATGAAAATCAGATAGCAAATATAATATCTTGTATTAAAACTAATGCGGTCGGTAGCGACGGTATAAGTGTGTTAATGCTTAAACTATGTATGCCGGATGTTTTGCCTGTCATTACTCACATAATTAATTCTTGTTTACTATCTAGTGTTTTTCCTGAGAAATGGAAAATCGCCAATGTCATTCCACTACCTAAAATTAATGAGCCGACTTCGTTTAAGGACCTTCGCCCTATCAGTATACTGCCAGTTATGTCTAAAATTTTAGAGAAAGTAATGGTAGAACAAATAACAACCTATACTACGTTTAATAACATCTTACCCGAAAGCCAATCTGGATTTCGAAAAGGATACAGTTGTGCTACAGCTCTATTAAACGTAACTGATGATATATTGTCGGCTGCCGATAAAGATAGAACATCAGTGTTAGTCATGCTGGATTATTCAAAAGCCTTTGATACTATCTCTCATAAAATTTTATTCAGTATCTTACGGTTCATTGGTTTTTCTGGCAGTGCTGTGAAACTCATGCAGGCTTATCTCACAAATCGTCTTCAGAAAGTCATTTTAAATGAAAAAATCTCATCTCCTTTACCAATTACTGCTGGGGTGCCTCAGGGTTCAAATCTCGGTCCCTTACTTTACTCACTTTACACATGCAATTTCCAAAAACAAATCAAATACTGCAAGTATCATCTGTATGCCGACGATACCCAACTTCAAATTGATTTCAAACCTGAAGATGTGTTTAGAAATAATCATTTGATTAATTCTGACATTGACGCTCTTGTAAAAATCTCTGAACAACATTGCTTAAAAATTAATGCAGAAAAATCACTGGTTATGGTATTTGGTCGACGTAAGGCTAGAAATATAATTAAGCATGATGTGAATGTTAAGGTTGGAGATGAGGTTTTAGTCATTAGAGAAAGTGCGAAAAATCTTGGGGTGATCTTAGATGAAGATTTGAAATTCTCTCAACATATCTCTTACCTACTACGGAAAGCTTATCTTAATTTGAAGCTTATATTTAATCAAAGATTTTGTTTGACTAGAAAACTGAAGATGATGTTGTGTGATTCGCTTGTATTGTCTCATTTTAATTATTGTGATGTTGTATATGGACCATGCATTGCTAGCCTTGACGCGAGTAGGATTCAGAGAGTACAAAATTCCTGTCTTCGACTAATATACGGTATCAAAAAATTTCAGCGTATTTCGCATAAATTAACTGAATCCAAATGGCTTAATATGTATAACAAAAGAATATTGCACTCTTCCGTATTATTCCACAAAATTATAGTCAATAAACAACCAACCTACTTATTTAATAAAATACGATTTAGATACCACGTTCACGGAGTAAATATACGAAGAAAGCACGTTCTCACACCTCCAATCCATAAAACTAGCATGTTTAAACAATCATTTTCCTACACCATCACTAAAGTTTATAATAGTCTACCTCCATCTCTAAAATCGCTTAAAGTTACTATTTTCAGGCACCACCTCATTACCTATCTTTCGCAAAATTAAAACAGAAACAAATTAAGTTAACAGTATTATTATGACTCTATATTCCTTTATTTAATATTTTTTATAATATTTTTGTTTTTTTTGTTATATATGCACATTTAATTCCAGTTTTTTTTTTTCTATGTATTTGCACGTTAATAAGTTTTTTTTTTCTTCTTCGTTCGTAAGACGTACCTTTAATATTTTTTTTTTTATGTAATTTGGGGTTAAGTGTAAGAGCAGATTATGAAGAGTACTACACTCTTCATAAACCTGAACTTCGCCCTTTTGAAGGTGATTGTGATACTGTGCTATTTTATTATTTTATTTATTGTTTATGTTCTTATGAATTTATCCTTTATTTTCTTTACTGATATTATCCTTCTCCTTCAATAAATGTCCTTTATTATTATTATTATTATTATTATTATTATTATACTTTATTACATCTGAAATCAATTATTGGATATAGATACAGGTAATATGTTGTAAATTTTTTATTTTATTTTTATTGGTGCCCTATTCTACCTTTTTAAAGCAAGCCTCAGCGTGTTTAAATGGGGTTTTCAAAAACACACCTTACCATGGCAACATCACCAACTCGAGGAAGTTGAATTCTAAATAGCAATTTTTGATTATTGATCTGACAGGAGTACTTTATAACGTCAAATAAAATATTAGATACTAACAAATTCAAAACATTTACTCAATAATTTAACAATTCATTTTTAAGCATTTCAGTGACAACAATCAATCTTTGATGACAGATATTGCAAATGCAAATTAATTTCTCTCTTTCTTATTTCCATACCAACGAAAGGTATACTCATGGTATACTGATTTCATATTACATAGTTCTTATTTCAATTTTTTGTAGTAATCTTAGTAAAATATTTATGATTTCAAAGTGTAACTAATAAAAAAAATTGCGTAAAGTATTCGTGGATAACTGGTCTTTAAAACACTTGTTAAAATCGCGAGTGTTTTAAAGACCTTTTTATCCACTTATACTTTAATATAGGTAATGTATACTACTTATTCTATATAGTTATACTTGCCTATTAAACATATATGTAGTTATTTAACGTTGTAATAAGTAGTATATAAAAATTAAAACTAGTAGCTAATACATATATAGATATTTTTTAAGTACAGTACATTATTATTTACTACAGTTTTTGATTGACAACATATTTCACTCGATTGTGCTTTAATGATAAGTTTAAATTTTAAATATCCATCACTTGCTGTCAAAATTAAAAATGGAGCAGCAACTTCAGGTATTTCATTCAAGGTTAAGACTAAATAACTAGTCCTATGTTTAGCCGCGTTAAAAATATACAGGTTGCTCCACGAGTAACTTTTTTTATGGAGATTTGGTTAAATGAGCAATGTTTTTGTAGGTTTATATTGCTGATTTCAAATCTGTTTGCGTTGCAATCTCGACTTGCTCGAAGGGGGATTGCAAAAAAATGGCATTTTGTATTATTTACATTTAAAATCCCTTTGTGAAAAAGTTGCTGTACGCCACTGTACCTTTCACACATATGTGAACATAACCAAATTATTATTTTGGTTGGCCATAACCTCAATATAAACACATCAAAAATGTTTAAATCGCATTTCAAATATAATTATTTATATAAACAAATTAGCTACATTTCAAATATGGCGAGTAAACGTAATCTTTCATTAGAAACTAAACAACAAGATAAACGTGAAGATGCGATAATAAAATGTAAACGAAAGGAATACAATTACTACAAGGGCCAAAACTATGGTAAACTTGACGATATAAATCTGGCCTCCAAAGGATGGACTCACAATAAATCAAAAGGAGACTATTTCACTATACATCCTCAGTCGACAGGACCGGAATTAAAACAATTTAGCTTGGAGCATTTCAATTTTAACGATAACATTACTAAATGTTTAAGAGACGACGGTATAGAGATGCTAACTTCGTTTCAAAACGAAGCAATCACCACAATATCTAAAGGACGACACAGCATTCTAGCCGCGGAAACTGGATGTGGAAAAACATTAGCGTACTTGTTACCCATTCTGAACAAAATAGTCGACTGCAAATTACCTGGCGTTAACACTCCCAAAGCATTAATTTTGGTTCCAGGTAGAGAATTGGCGTATCAGATCGGTTCGGTTGCCCAACAATTCGCAAACGAAATGAATTTAAAAATCAAAATCATCGTCGGTGGCCGCACAAAGAAAATAATGCTAAATCCCGAATTTTCGCATGTCGATCTTTTAATCGGAACCCCCGGCGCAATCGGGAAATTATGTACGGTCGGTGTGTATAAACTCAATCACGTATCTCACGCGGTCTTCGACGAAGCCGACACCTTACTCGACGATAGCTTTATAGAACGGTTAACGGGTATAATTAAACGATTGAGTACCTCCCAACTTGTTTTGGTATCGGCAACGATGCCCACAAATATTCCTCCTATTCTAGAGCCGTATAGTAGTAGTTTTGTAAATGTCGTATCACCTCTGCTACATACAACGTTAAGGCATATTACGCAAGTTTTTTTACGTGTCGGTCGCTCAATTAAACCGCAACAGTTATTACAGATCGTAAAAAAGAATCAAGATCAATTGCTAATATTTACAAATCGTAACGAGACATGTAATTGGGTGTCTTATTTCTTAAACGAAAACGGTATTAGTTCGTCGAGAGTTAATGGCGATATGAATCAAGGTGAACGAATTATTCAATGGAACGAATTTCGGTCACAAAAAAATAGAATTTTGGTAGCCACCGATGTTTGTTCTAGAGGAATACATATAGGCAACATGCGACATATAATCAATTACGATTTTCCTTTATACGTCGCCGATTATTTGCATCGTATCGGTAGAACGGGGAGATTTGGTGAAAAATCGTGTAAAGTTACTAATTTCGTAGCAGGCGAGCGGGAAGTGAAAATTGTTCAAAAAATCGAGGTCGGTGTGTACTCAGTTTGGTTTTTTTTTTAATATTATCACTTTCAGTTGGCGATACGAAGAAATGAACCGATACAAAATGTCGATGGGAATATCACAAGGATTTTGCAGAGGAAATTGTTACGTAGTGGAGAGACTTTAATGTAACTTTATTTTTAAAAATAAAAAAAAACTATTCATTATCTGTATCACTTTCGTTTGTCGCACTAGAACTGTCACTATCAGAACTATTATCGCTGTCTTTTTCAGAAGTAACATTGGTAAACGGTTCTTTGCTACTCTCTTTTTCCGAATTAAAACTAGAGGGCCACACACCATCTTTTTTAAAGTATTTAATATGATCGCTTGTTAATACTCGAACAATTTCCGCTTTAACACGATCGCCTTCTTCGATCGGTTCCACTAGAACGAAATCGCCCCTTTTAATCCAGATGTTTTTGCGAAACTTTGTTGGCATGCTGATAAGATATGTGGAACCGTCCGGAGTTTCGGCTTCGTGTAAATTATTACCTCTACTACTGATTATTTTTACAATTGCTTGATTTTCGTTTGGAAGCGAAAAATCATCTTGCATTAGTTCCATTAGAACATGCTTTCGTTTTGTTGCTCTTGACATTTCTGAAACAACATTAATAATTAGTTCAAATTTCGATGATAATACGATGTCAATGAGTCGAGAAGGGTAAACAACTGTCCATAACTTGTATATATTCAAAGCAATGTTTTCTTCAAAACAATAATTAAATATTTAAAAAAATGGCTCAAAATATTTAAAACTATGACTGAAAATATTTAAAACCATGACTCAAAATAATAATCTAATATTTAAAACGATGACTCAACATTATAATTAAATATTTAAAACAATGGCTCAAAATAATAAATTAAATAGTTAAAACGATGACTCAAAACAATCAAGTATTCAAAGCGAAAATAAGTCCTATGACTTTGTACTGTGACAGGGCCTGTTTTTGACTGTGAATGTGTGTGGCCATTTTATGTTGGGATGATGTCACTGAATACAGGTCAGTGGATGATGTGCAATACCTATGGAACATTATAATTTCTTTTGGTGATCCAATGGAAAGTTTAGGTTCTGTAAAGTACTGACTTAGACATTTGAGGAAATGCTATGGAGAGCGCGGTTATAGCGAATTTTCTGCCCCATGACAAATTTTCGCTTCAACTGCAACCATAACATTATTTATGACCATAGATGAGTTGACCTGAGCGGGTTTGGTCATGTACATGGTATTTGGACGACGCACCTCTAAATATAATTATGCATGTTCAGTGTCCACAGTAATATATTTCTTATCATCGACAATTATACCACTGTTGCAATGTATGCACAAACTACAAGAGTATTACTTAAAAAAACACGCCCTGTATAATCCAATTTGGATTTTTCTCCAGCTTTCATGGCTTTTTTCTGTGTTTTTGGTTTTGGTCTTCCTCTTGTGTTGTATCTTCCTTTTGAAGATTTCTTATCTCTCATCTCTAACCATTTTTGTCCTCTGCGTTCAATACATTTAGTGGCTTTTCTGTTTTCATGTTAGTCGCTTTTCATTTTCATCCATCCATTTATAATAATTAGCTTCTTATATCCAATTTTGATACAGTTCTCTTCTTCTTTCAATCAGATTCAATATACAGGGTGTCCCCGGATGGGGTTGCGCACTCTTGTAAACTGTTTTATTTTGGAGTTTTCGACAAAATGTTATTCTTCATAAAAAGTTTTGCTTGTCCCGAAACTTATTTTTAGCCTACTTTCGATTTTTTAAAATCAAGTAGGCCTTTACAGTTGAGCAAAGACTATTTTCATTTTAGGTAAAGTACCTTTTCTGTTCACAATATGCCAAAATGTTGTTAAGAAAAGTTGTTCAGAATGAAAAGTTATGGCCATATGCAAATTTTCAGGATGATAGTCCTACTTTGATAAAATTCGAAAAGTTATTGAGTTAGGTATGTAAATTTTTGTCGCAAAATTAATAATAAAGATCTTTCTGCTATTGTCGACGCGATATTGAGTCTTATCAAAGTACGGTAGGTCAAGTACTGCTATTTGAACAATATTATAAAATTGCGTAAACTTCGCATGATGTAATGGAAAAATAGAACGAACTTATTATAATAAACAATTGCAGTAACTGCATACCTCATATCTGGGATGTTTTATTCTTTAATGCAACATAACAAAAAACATTGAAATTATTCCACGTAATATCCTCCTCTTAGTACACCTTCTTCTATTCGGGTTCTAAATTCTAGGTAGGTCGATGAAAGCATTATTGTTCATTCACACTAGCAACAGCTTCTACGATTTTTTGTTTTAAAATCGTCTTCTAATTCGTTTGCGTAAACCTTTTCCTTTAGGTTGCCCCATAAGAAAAAGTCCAGTGGGTTAAGAACTGGAGATCTCGCCGGCCACTTTAGAGGACCAAAGCGTCCAATTCACCGACTAGGAAGAAATTTATCAAAGTACGACTATCATCCTGAAAATTTGCATGTGGTCATAACTTCTCATTCTGAACAACTTTTCTCAACAACATTTTGGGATACTGTGAACAGAAAAGGTACTTAACCTAAAATGAAAATAGTTTTTGCTCAACTGTAAAGGCCTACTTGATTTTAAAAAATCGAAAGTAGGCTAAAAATAAGTTTCGGGCCAAGCAAAACTTTTTATGCCGAAAACTCCAAAATAAAAAAGTTTACAAGAGTGCGCAACCCCATCCGGGGACACCCTGTATATTTATATTATCCGTTAGGTCTTCTGTTTCTATGAATCCTAACCGTCTCCTTTTTTCCACCTTTCTTGGCTTAACCTTCACTTTCTATTTCCTCTTTTTTAACATCTTATTATTTG
The DNA here is from genome assembly GCA_036250285.1 of Pyrocoelia pectoralis. Lineage (NCBI taxonomy): Eukaryota > Metazoa > Arthropoda > Insecta > Coleoptera > Lampyridae > Pyrocoelia > Pyrocoelia pectoralis. The sequence goes on from CM070078.1 coordinate 50,311,614, forward strand.
TTTCCAACCATAATCCCTCTATTATTAAGATACATCTTCTTTTTACCCTTTTCAAGTCTTTATGGTGGCGCTGCAATTACTGAATAAAGATAACTAAGTGGATAGTTACCTTTATTCAGTAACATTACCCTTCTTAAATGTAAAGGTAATATTCTACCTACTTACAGAAGTTGTACAAATCGTCACCAGAGGTCGTACGCGATCATTTCAGTTCGCGATACGACTAGAGTTTAAATTTTTTTCACAATTCATCACTCAATTCGTGATAACCTGTGTTTAACGATCGTTCGCTTTTCGCACGTCTGTTCTATTTGGATGTTAAAACAATTGCAATTCAAGTACTCAGTACATCAATCAAGACAGTTGCTTACCCCTTGCAATAACTAATAAAAAACCTTTTTCTACTATTCCACCAAAGAAACTGTCCTCCCGCTTTTAATACAGCTTGATGAATATCCAACGACTCCCCATTTGGAATATCGTAACCTCCACTTAGACCATGAGGATTTGACGGTGTTTTACAGTCTTGTTTTGCTTCTTTCCTAAGTACGCTGTCGACTTCGACCGAAGAAAAAAATGCAACCGAAAGCGGAAGATCGTACATACCGAGCATTGCCGAACAATAAGATCGTACTAACAAATTTGTTACGTGCATTGCCAATGCGGTTTGATATCTGTAGTCGTCCTCGACCAAATACCGCACTTCATCGTGGAAACTAAAACAGAACCGTATACGGTTCTGCATAATCCAACGCATCGAAACTAACATTAAATGTAAAAAATCGACAGCTCCGCTCTGTACCACCCAATTTATTCTTGTCGGTAAAAAACGGTCATTTGTTACCGTTTTTGGCTCCAAAGCACGACTTAATCGACAACCGAGGAACGGTGTAACCGGTTCCGAATTGCTCGCAATCTGTTCCAACCGATTAAACATGGCAGATTCCGTTCCACCGATCCATTTTGGGTTGTAAAACATGTCCTCAGTCTTCTTATTATATAACTTTGCCACATTGAAAGCTTCCCACCGTTCGTACGGTTTGTCCGGAAGATCCAACAGATAATCACTTTTCAGAGCAAATATTCTTTTACCTTTAGTCAAAGTAAACATTTTAGTAGCTTTCTTACGTATTTCGCTTTCGGACATTGTCGGATTAAACTGTTTAAGTAATTGTTCCGCAAAATTTTGACCGGCACCATAAATTCTGGCGTAATTAAGAACTTTCGCTTGATCTCTAGAGATTCCCACAGCTTTCGCGGTAACGCTATGCATATCGGTCCCGTCAGACTTACTTCCGCTTATGGTCATCCAACCCAAAGGCGTACCGCCGTGTATTTTCGCGAAATGGTAGTCTCCGATAAGAGACGCAATCCACAACTCTTGGGAATCCACGTCGGCACCTACGATACTATAACCGAGCGGCGCCTGTACCATGCTTCTCAATTCCGATCCGACCCTCTCGACGTGAGCATTCGAAGCAGTCATCCATGTCGGTTCAACCGCCCTTCTCGTTAGGGTACCACTCACAACAACCTGAGGTAAGATTGCTCCACACTTTCTGCCGAGGGACCGTAAATGTTTAGGTAAATGATCGTCATCTAACCACACGATCATCTGTTCCATAATCCGGTTACGATTATTACGCCAATACGATAGCATTCGTTGAATTGCGAGAATCTTTTCGGCACTACTAGTATTACCAGTTAAGACACTTTCCGAGAACTTATTCAAGAAATCTTTCGCAAGAGGATTTCCAACACGATGAGATGTGCCATCTTTATGAGGCAACTTATAAAACCAACAGCAATTCTCTAGGACGATGTTACTCCATACTCCTGAACCTACAAATTACTTAATTAGAGGAAGAACAGCGGCAAACAGAAACAGTTATATTATAATAAGTAATTCCACTCAAATCGTTATTTTAAAAAATAATAAAACGCGTTTCGACAGTAGATTACGATTAAAATTAACGGGCGACGCGAGTTCAGATCCGAACTAGGTAGTCGTTTTTCTAAGGCGGGGAAAAACTGAAACACGCCTCCTTTTCGGAGTCGACGCGATCATAGGAATGCTTGCAAATCTGCTGTAGGTACCCTCCCACTGCCAGTAATATAATACCGATTCTAACTCATTTCAAGGTCACGACGCTCCCGCGGCGGTTACTTTAAGAACTCAAAGAAGTCATACGGCTTCTACAACAACAGACTATTATAGTTTATACGATTACATGTTTAGTGATCTACAAATAAACAGGTCTGTTTCTGTAACAACCACATGACTTCTATTTAGTTCTCAAAGTCACCACTAGGAGGCGTCGTGACCTTGAAGTGAGTACAGTGTCTTTATACAAAGTCACTGTAGAAGTGAGTAATCTACTGACTCTGGAAGTGAGTAGGGGGCTAACAGCAGAATGATGGTGCTCGAACTTCGATAAAAATCGCAAATTCTAAGGTGGGGGGATAAATCTTCATGCTCTTTAAAATGTGGATTGGGATGGGAAAAGTAGAACAGAGGCAAATAGTGGAGACAGCAAGATCGGAGAAAGGAGAAAAGGAAGAAGACTAAAAGAGAGAACAGCTGATAAGAATTGGAACAAAAATATTAGTATATTAAGCTTGTAGAGCATATAAAGGGTGACCGACGGGAACCTGACATTTTTGGGATGGCTAGTACTCTGCCTGTGTAGCGACTTTTTTCTTCTTCTTATACAGCGGCATACGAACATGAATGCGTTGTAACATGCTGCATAAATTATGAGAATAAATAGCACCAAAGATTTCCGTATTTTTGTAACTTGGCAACTCTTATTTACTTTTAATTGAGTAGAATTACTAGTTATTATTATAATATAACTAGAAATTACTTAATTAAAGGAAAAGGTAAGAAGGAACACTCACCCTTATACGTTCCACTACTCTTGTCCTTTTTGACCGACCGATAATATTCAACTTTCGACAATTGGCGTTCGATTTGCTGATGAAAGTCGGGTACGGCCGGTAATTGCAAATTACTTTCTATAGTGTGACACTTTTCCCATATCTGCTTTATCGGAATTCGTGTTTCGGCGTCCACATTCGCAGGAAACGGAACTATTAAGCCCCATCCCTGACCTCTAATGAAATGTAACGGGTAACCTTCCCAACTGAGTCCTAGCAGCTTGGGCGTAATCTGCATAGACGTACTTATTAGATGGGGACCGGGAACCCAATCGGACGACGAGTCCGGTTTCGTACACAGCTTACGATACCAGTTAGGATAACCGGGCAGTAATGTCTTAACCGTAGGTAAATACCGTGCAGTGTCCCTGAGGTAATCGAATTTCTCATCCAGCGGACCTTCCGGTTCGGTTTCGTCGACAGTTTTGTCTTTTAATGCAGTTTTTCGTATCTTTATCTCTTTCACATCCCAATCTTGATCCCACATCCATACGTCTTCCTTATATTTATTGTCGTGGAGTAAGTGGCACGCTTGATCGGCACATTTGGCTAAGGTCACCTTGCGTTCGATATTTAAGTCCTCGTAAGCTTGCTCCGAGTTATTAATGTACCGTTCCCAGTTGGTATTGATCGGTAGGTATGAGGTACTCAACTCTAACATTCCGGCTAAAGTGACGGGATGGGGAAAACGTGCGAGAAATAGCGGGAATATGACATTTAAAATACTGTGGGTGGCCTTAACATCTTGCGCGCAATATCTCATGACTGTTTGGAACTGATCATAAATGTCGCTTATCGATCCGTGAACGAATATATCCCTCACCTCCTTTTCAATCCCTTTACCGCAATACAGTTTATGAACCTCGTTCAAACTGTTCAACGAGCTACTGTTAACCCACTCTTCGTTCCCGTCCTCTTTATCTTGCGACTTTAAGACCGCTCGTTGATAGCTTGTTAATCCACCAATCGATATATGCAAAGACATGGTGTCGACAAATCTCATTGCCGTATTTTTCAACCTGTACTGTTCCCGAATACGTGAACGATCGTAAGCCACATTATGACCGACAACTACTTTCGGTTGATCCGTACACCCTTCTTTGTAAAGAGATATTAAATCTTTCTCGTAATACTCGTGAGTTGTCACCGGTTTGTGACTTCTATCTATAAGCGACTCACTAACCCATCCGTACCAAGCATCTTTACTAGCGGCCGTCGCAATCGTCGGCAACTTTCCCGACTGCATGCACACCTCTACGTCAAACACAATGCAGTCTTCAATTGGACAGGCCACCGCCACCGGTTCTTGGTCAACAACGTACCGCGTCCATCCTGCTCGCATTGCCCACTCTTTCGGTATCGGAGGAAGAGAGTCCAAAATGTTAAGAACCAAATCGCGATAAGGTTTCGCTTGTTCTTCCCCTATTAACTTAAAATGTTCCACAATATTTTCTCCACGTATCGGAGGCAGTTTAAAGTCGACATTGGGCAATAAATCCGGGTGCTTCTTTAAAATACCGTGCTCGTTTAGCTGTTTGTAGCACTGTTCAATTACGGATGCTTCCGGCTCTTGATGTGAGAGGCCCTTAAATACTTGTCGATAAATACTGCTCGGCAACATTTGGATACCGACACTATTTGTTCGCGAGGCATTGCAAAGTGTCTGGTTGCTGCTTGGGAAAAACTTCTCTTTGTTGGGATGATACAGTTTTCTAGTTAATCGCGGTAATGATTCCGTACAGAATGTTGATGTATAACTATGTCCAATTAGTAATTTTAAGGTTTTGTCAACCTTTGGTTTGGACAGCATATTTAGCAGACTAAATCTAAATAAATTATTGTATAAAACTTACTTTTTAAAGATTTAAATCACCTATAAATTAACCAAAACACATTTCAGATAACCTCAAAATAAGAACTGTGTCTATGGAACCGACCACAAATCACTTATTTGTTAGTGGTTTGTGGAACCGACAATCGACGCGTAAAAGACATCGACATATAGAAATGGACTGCGCGTGGTTATGCTAAGCCGGGATACTGCAGGAGAGAGAGAGGGTAAACGTGGAGGCCTAGTTCTAGCTTTATCTGTCGCGTATCTATTGGTCGCCGCATTTCCCTTGCTTTATCTGTCGCGTATTTATTGGTCGCCGCATTCCCATGAAAATGCAGCAACCAATAGATACGCGACAGATAAAGCTAGAACTAGGCCTCCACGTTTACCCTCTCTCTCACCTGCAGTATCCCGGCTTAGCATAACCACGCGCAGTCCATTTCTATATGTCGATGGTAAAAGACAAACAAACTGAAGAGGTTAACCATAGATACAATTAGTGATCATTTCGGAGAATTGGCAATATTGACGCGGGAATCAAGAAATTTGTTGGTTGCACTGTAGCAAAGTTCAAGATGGTTTTGGTTTGTATTTTTAGGTTATGGTCGACATCACATACGAAATATTAAGTTTTTGGGAGAGTTTTCCAAAGGTTTTTTTTTTTGATATTTTGGCCTTAAACAATTTCATTACTTCGCCTTTGTAGCATTACTTACCATTTACAGTTCGGTTAGTCGTGTTACAAAATGGATGTAAACAAATCCGCAGCTCTCGATGTAAATAAGATTTGTAGAGCTTGTTTGGTAGAGAAACAAGATATGTCTTCAATCCACGATGGAAACATTAAAGACATGTTTCTATACTGCACGTCGCTGACAGTAAGATCGACACCGCTTTGCCTTATATTACCCACAAATCCATTGCAGGTTGAGACAACTGACGATTTACCATCGTCTATTTGTCACGAATGCCAAGTTGAAATGAATAGAGCGTACGTATTCAAACAACTTTGCTTACAATCGCACTCGCAACTAATCGATATGAAAAATTCAAACAAGTCGACTTGTGAACCGGAACCGAAACAAGCCAAGAATTTTACATGTAACATTTGTCAGGAGATTTTTGACTTACCCTGCGACTACGAAACGCACCTAATTTCGCATCCGGAAGATAACAATCCGTACTGCACGTCGTGTAATAAGACATTTTCCAATTTGAAAGTGCTAAAACGGCACGTTCGTATTCACATGGTTAATAAACCGTTCCCGTGTAATCTGTGCGATAAAACTTTCTCGGAATCGGGCAGTTTGACGAGACACTTACGAAAGCATATGGGGGAGAAGCGACATCTTTGTACGGTTTGCGGTAAGGGATTTTACGAAGCCAACGTTTTGGCGATACATATGCGTACGCATACGGGCGAAAAACCGATTACGTGCCATGTATGCGGTAGGAAATTTGCCGATCCCAACGGTTTACGAAGCCACATGAAGGCGCATACGGGTGAACGAAGTTATAGATGTAACGTATGTCAAAAATCGTTCTCGCACTCTTTTGTTTTAAAAAATCATTTACGTGTGCATACCGGAGAGAAGCCGTACCTATGTTCGGTGTGTGGGAAATCGTTCTCACAGGTAAAGCTTTATTCTTTGTTGGTTCTATTACTAAACAAAGACGTTTAAGAGCTACTACGTTACGATACACATGCGACAACACACTGGCGAGTTACCATTTTCGTGTAACGTCTGTCATAAGAGTTTCGCACAAAATAGCCAAATGGAAATGCACAAACGTGTCCACACGGGGAACAAACCGTACGTTTGTTCAGTTGAGTAATTACTTCAAGCTGTAAACTTCGATTTTAATTCTTAAACTTTTAAGGTATGCGGAAAGGCTTGTGCACGTTCCGGCGATTTAGTGACGCATATGCGATCTCATACTGGAGAGAAACCTTTCGCCTGTTCCATTTGCCCGAAGCGTTACGTCACATCCAGCCATTTAACTGTCCATAAACGTAGCCACAACGGCGAATATAGCCACATTTGCACTGTCTGCGGAAAAGGTTTTATTGAAGCTCAAGGTCTAAAGGCTCACACCAGAACACACACTGGCGAGAAACCTTACACGTGCGGTGTTTGTAATAAAAAATTTGCACAATCGGGAGCTCTCGCTACCCACAAAAAAATACATTTAAATACTTGACGCGCTTACGGATATAAAATCGTTCAATAAAGAATCCAAGGTCCACTCCTCGTCCGCTTCCTTTACATCTTTTTCCAAACACAACGATTCTGTTAACAAGGACAAGTCGATATCGTTCGTTTTAGTGAGATAAAAAAACTCCGTAGGGACATTCTCTTGCGTCAGTTCTTTTGCCAACTCCTTATACGTTGATGTATTGACGAGAATTCTAAAATTTCACGTTAACAAATAGTGCTACGTAGTTCAAATACGTTACGTTGGCGGTTTAATTTCTGTAGGTCTTAGTACATCTTCTTGTATTTCGTCAATATCGGGTATAATGGGAATATCGTTGTCCTGGTTAAAATCGATGACGGTTTCGTTGCGGAATCTTCCACTATAATAATGATATGTAAATATTAAACGTAATTAAAGCTTTAAAATTGAAATTACTCTTCCGTTGAAATTGTATTGCTAAAACAAACATCGATAATGCGTTATTATTTATCTAATTTCTACCTATACTTTGTCAATTTATTGCTGTCCTCGGCCCATCCACTTGATTTTTGTGGACGAAAGGTTGGTGAGCTTATATTGCTCATACTTTCGAGGGCGCTGTCAAGTATATCCTCAGTCGATTCGGGTGTGTTGGGTTTTAGAGCTCGGCGCCCTTGTTTTGGGGCAGACTGAAATAATAATAGTTAGGTTAGAGTTGTTGCTATTTTAATAGAACCCTTTTTTCGACTAATAAATCCATATCATCCTCCCAGTTCATTGTAAAGCACTTTAAAGGCAATTTAAATTGTAACGATTTTATAATCTTTTGTGTAATGAAGTTACCATGGTTATTTCAGCTGTGGCTATTGTACCGTACCTGTCAAACTATACAGAGTGATTTAAATCAAAGATGTTTATTACAGGATGTTAGTAACATATTTGTATGGAGTAATTAATTTTTTTGATAAAATAATGACTATAACTAAAGGTATATTGATCCGAAATTAACTTCCAACAAGCCGTTTGAGGTCACTAAATAAAGGAAGGAGCATGTGTATTTGACTGCGACATAACTATAAAATGTACCGGAATTTTATTGAACGTCATGGCGCTCATCTTAAGGATTCACGAACAGCTCATAATTGTTTATGTTTGTAATAATAAGAATCTGTTGCCTAGCAATAAGACGAGAAAAACTGTCAACCAATAAAAATGCGACACCGAAGGTGACAGTTTTTCTCGTCTTATTGCTAGGCAACAGATTCTTATTAAACAACCCAAATTTCCTCGGCAAAATACAAACCTCTTGTGCAATTTATTATATCTAAGTGAAAATTTTCCGATATAACTTCCCGATTTTTAAATAATAGTGAATGAAGCAACATACACAGAAATTTCCACGGTTTTTATCAATTTTTCACGTTCCCCGGACGTTTTTTTTACTGTAAATTTGGATTTAGTACAGGGGTACTATTTAAATCTATTCCTACTAAAGAGTGTAGCGGTGCTCCGTTATGCCGTGGAACTTATTAGTTATGACTTCTTCTTAAGGCTTAAGGTAGCCACACACATACAGTTTTTCCTCAAAGCGTGTACTGCCATAGACGGAGTTTGGTCTATGGTACTGCGCAGTCCAAGCCTTCAGATTCTCCTCGACGTGTGTGGCGAAGATCTTGAGGACGCCGTCCACAAAATCCTATTCGAAAAACCATTGTGAATAACTGCGCATACCTGCCTGTACAGGCCAAACTCGGCGTGTGTGATGGTATCGTAAGGTTTAACGTACAGTGTAGTAGAATTAGGGATTTCAATGTATAAAAATCTTAATATTCCATTATTTTGCTTCCCTAATTATTTTAGACAAAAAGGCTATTTATCTTTTTGGTAGATTAAATTAAAAGAATCCACATCCGTACATCTTGTTTTTTAAAATTGTACTTAGTATAGCATGAAGAAAAATTGGAAATTAAAAGTAATACTGTATCTGGTTTTTCTGTCCCAACTCTGAACAAAGAATACTAAAGGTGTTTATCTGCTATTGATATATTACCAAAAGGCTTCGCGCGCGAATGCGCGCCGGAGGTTCTTCGGCGTATCGCGTCTTAGTATCAGTAAACATCTGCTACTGTAGAAGCTGAGCTATCTTTGCTGTTGTATTTGAACAATTACACAATTTCGAAGCGCATGTATTAAATTAGATATACATGTACTACATGTATGTATATATCTACCTACTTTAATGCATGAAATTATAGTATATCTACTTTAATGCGAATTTGTTACGGACGGATAGGACACCCGTTAATTCGCAATTATTATACAACGTGTCCAAGATAAGGATGAACAGCATGGGGATCTTGAAAACGGTAAGAGATACGAAAGCGGTTAAATTAGAGAAAAGTTGTATAATCTAGGGCATCTAGTTTGCAAAAGTTCATTATTGTTTATCGTTTCCGAGATTTTAAACAAAATGCAATTTTTGGGTTTTTCTTTTTTCGTAATTCCTTCCTTTGCTTTAAAAGATTTTTAAAAACCAAAGATACTTCTTCATTGTCACTTTTTGAATTCTCTTAGATGGCGTTTTCAAATTTTTTATACGACGTTTCGTCTGCGAGGAACCATCATCTACTTTATTTTTTTATATCGCCGCAACCAACGAAACACCCTGTATTCGATAGTATTTTTTATTACGAATTTAACGATGTATTACACATTATGGTTTTGAAGCTAATTTTTAAGAAAAATCTCAATAAACACAGTCAACCTGTGTCCAGAAAATAACGGCAACCCATTTAACAGTTATTGCAATTATTTAACTTTAATTAAATAGGTTTAAAAGATTGGAGTTGTTAAATTTGTACATAAAAAAATATTATCAAATACTAAAATTAATCCGAATATTTCTTAAAAAAAATTTGCTTGAAAACCATAATGTGTAATACATCGTTAAATTCGTAATAAAAAATACTATCAAATACATGGTGTTTCGTTGATTGCGGCGATATAAAAAAATAAAGTTGATGATGGTTCCTCGGAGACGAAACGTCGTATATAAAATTTGAAAAGGCCATCTAATAGAATTCAAAAAGTGACAATGAAGAAGTATCTTTAGTTTTTAAAAATCTTTTAAAACAAAGGAAGGAATTACGAAAAAAGAAAAACCAAAAATCGCATTTTGTTTAATATCTCGGAAACGATAAACAATAATGAACTTTTGCAAACTACATATGAACATGCCCTAAATTATACAACTTTTCTCTAATTTAACCGCTTTCGTATCTCTTACCTTTTTCAAGATCCCCATGCTGTTCATCCTTATCTTGGACACGTTGTATATGATGATTAAAAGTATCATCTTTTAGATGTCATTTTCTACGAGTCACGAACTGACGATAAATCTCAGTCCGTGTGTGGGCCACCCTCATTTAAAGGAAATCCTCCGGAATTTTGCCTTGAGGAAAAACTGTATGTGTGCGGCTACATTTAAGGGGATGCGGTAGAGAAAGGATGAATAGATTATGCCTCAGACAATTAAGTTTTTGATGGCAATTGATCACTAGATTTCACTGTAATTGGCGACGGTAATGTTGGCAACGATGCAAATTGAGTGCATCTTAGGAACAATACAAATTTTTATAAAAGTTCTCGTTACTTAATACGAAAATAAAGACAGAGTATTCTATAACAATTTTGTTAGGGGTAGGCAACCCTCCTTGCCGATTTTGTGCTTTGTAAGTTGCTTACGCTGACTGAAGTTGGCTTACAGTATTACAGCATTTATCACCGATATTCGTTGTAAGACTTGTAAGTAATCATCATCTGTAGTAAGTAATGAAGTTCACGCTCCTGTTATCATGAGGATAGGTACCTCTATTACGAAATCTTCCAGAAATAAGCACCTTATCTGATTTGGTTTTTATTTGCGTAATGAATAAAATGCCTAAGGCAAATCGAGAACATAAAGCTGACTTGTCAATTGTTGGAGAGATTGTCAAAGAAAAGAATGTCGGCAATTCATGCGCATCTTGAAGTGGTACTTACGAACCCCTTAAACTTTTGCGGGCTTGTAACTATAGACATTCTTTCATTCTCTTAAATTTTCCTTTTTTACACGTTTCTCGTGTCCTTGTAGTTCCTTAATTAGTCGGAAATGTGGAACTTTAATCCACTGCAAAGACACGTTTGTGCGTTTATTATATTTATTGGCTGCATAACAACGTATGTCACGTATAAAAATAAAAGTGCGTCAGTGTTCGACGAACATTTTTCGAATGGAACCAACATTTCAGTGAGCAATTTTAAAGAAGTGAAAATGTTCAAAAATTATAGAAATTCCTTCAATATACCGAATCTTCGTAACGGAAATGACGATGGTAATAATGAGATTTATATTCTGGGACTCTTTGAGTTGAGTACAAAATGGGGCAAAAGAGAGGAAGGTATAAGTGAACTTACTGCCGCAGAGCTTGCAATTAATCATGTTAATAAATTTAAAATTTTACCCGGATATCAATTAAAATTAATCACAAACGACACCAAGGTAATTATTTTATTAATTAATTACAATTTCCATTGTGTACAATATAAGATAATCAATAAACCCTTCACTCTTAATATTGCGCGATCAGCAAACTTTCAAGTTAGTAGTCTGTACGTTTAAAAAAGCCCTTTATTTCCTTACATCCCTATTTGTTAAGGTTTGTATCAATAATCGGGAGGTTCGAAGTTTTATTGTCATAGGGATTTCTATTTGACAACCTTCAGCCACTCACGGTGTTATCCCCCTCACCAACAGTCCCAAAACGACTCAAAATAATTAGATAGGATTCTGAACATTTAATATTGCAAATTTAAAACTTTTGAGTTCTTTGGAGTCTTTGAATCAAAATTTGTATAATGTTTTACTGAATTTATACACCGTGTCCAAGATAAGAATGCACAGCATGGGGATCTTGAAAACGGTAGAAGATACAGGGTGGCTTAAATTAGAAAAAAGTTGCGCTATTTAGAGTATGTTCACATGCTGGCCGCAAAAGTTCATTATTGTTTATCGTTTTCAAAATTCTCAAAAAAATGTGAATTTTTGGATTTTCGTTTCTTTTCATTTTTTTATTTATTTTAACTGATATTAAAAAACTACCGGCACTTTCTCATTGCCACTTTTTAAGCTCTACAAAATGGCGTGTTCAAATTTTTAATCCGACGTTTCGTATCCGAGAAACCATCATCAACTTTATTTTTTTATATGGCCTCAAACAAAGAGACACTCTGTATTCGGTAGCATTATTTTATTCATTACAAATTCAACGATGTATCACACATTATGGTTTTGAAGCCAAAAAATGGGAAAAACGTGAGTTATAAGGTTTTTTATTTTTTAAATTAGTAGGCATTGGAATAATCGCAATATTTATGTTTTATCTGTCACATTATTGTTGAAAACGTAATTTGGTGTTGTGTAAGTTGTTTTTACGGGAATTTGAAGTGTTTTAATTTTTGTTCTTGTTAAAGTTACTTATTCGTTAGTTTGTTGCTTCGTGCCTTTAATTTATTTACAGGTGTTACCATGGAAAGAGAACGTTTCACAAACGAAGAAAAATATGATATGTTGACGTGTTACATCTTGTGCTGCAGAAATTGTGTAGCTGCTGAACATATGTACTCTGATAATTATCCTGAACGAAGACAACCTGAAAAATCCATTTTTAGACGTTTGGTATCTAATTTAAAGGAATTTGGCTCATTTAAAAAACCTGTTGTATCTCGTAAAAAACAATCCAACGAAGAAAAGGCGACTACTGTTTTACAAATGGTTGTTGAAAATCCTGAAATATCAACAAGACTAATTGAACGTCGAACTGGAGTAGCTAGATCTACAGCCCATTTCGTTTTACAAAAGAATAAATTTCATCCCTATAAATTTAGAATTTGCCAGGGTCTTAGACCTGGTGACGAGAGAAGGCGAGCAAGTTTTTGTGAATGGTATATCTACCAGAAAATGTGAAGAAGATCAAAATTTTCCTTTTAAAGTAATTTGGTCTGATGAGAGCATGATAACCAACAATGGCATTTTCAACCGGCGTAACAAACATTATTGGGCAACAGACAATCCTCATTTAATAAAAGAAGCAAGGCATCAACATCGATTTGGATTTAATCTGTGGGTAGGCATTTTGGGTGGCAGAATAATAGGACCTTTTATTTATCACAACAATTTAAATTCCGAACGATATCTCGACCTACTGCAGATTGATTTGGAGAATGCCTTGGATGAATTACCATTACTTATGGTTAACAACTGCTGGTTTCAGCAAGATGGTGCCCCAGCGCATAATTCAAGAAATGTGCGAGAATATTTGTCCCAGAGGTTTCCTGGAAAATGCATTGGAACTCACAGTGAAGTAGCCTGGCCAGCCCGATCACCTGACTTAACCCCATTGGATTTTTTCCTGTGGGGTTATTTAAAAAACCAAGTGTATGACGCCATTTTTGAAAATGAAGAACAGTTATTGGCATTGGTTTTAGCAGCAGTTAATACAATCACACCAGAAATGTTAGACCATGTTTTGAATTCTTCTGTAGACAGAGCATACTTGTGTCTAGAAAATAATGGCAACCTATTTGAGCAATTATTATAATTTTTTGACATTGTGTTTCTGTTTTGTACCAGCGCCTACTAATTTAAAAAATAAAAAACCTTATAACTCACGTTTTTCCCATTTTTTGGCTTCAAAACCATAATATGTGATACATCGTTGAATTTGTAATGAATAATGCTACCGAATACAGAGTGTCTCTTTGTTTGAGGCCATATAAAAAAATAAAGTTGATGATGGTTTCTCGGATACGAAACGTCGGATTAAAAATTTGAACACGCCATTTTGTAGAGCTTAAAAAGTGGCAATGAGAAAGTGCCGGTAGTTTTTTAATATCAGTTAAAATAAATAAAAAAATGAAAAGAAACGAAAATCCAAAAATTCACATTTTTTTGAGAATTTTGAAAACGATAAACAATAATGAACTTTTGCGGCCAGCATGTGAGCATACTCTAAATAGCGCAACTTTTTCCTAATTTAAGCCACCCTGTATCTTCTACCGTTTTCAAGATCCCCATGCTGTGCATTCTTATCTTGGACACGGTGTATATGTTGTAGTTATTAATTATGAACATTCATTTTTGAGCGCTTTTACGTAAGCAAATCACGCAAATCATTTACCTAATGTTTTGAGCTAAGTGAAATATAATTTAAGTAGGTAAATATAAGCCAAAACAAGGGGGAAATGAGTCTAAGTACATTTTTAACCTCCTCCTAACGTAAGTAGAGGTTTGCGAATTACTGGGGGTGGCCGCCGAGGCTCCTAAGATTCGGGCTACCCTCTGATTTGGTTTATGTATTCTAAGCATACATTCGGTAATATCTAAACCAATCAGAGGTGAGATTGAATCAGATTCAAACTTTGATTCAGGTTATATTTCAGTCTCGAACTGTTAGCCAACTGAGGACTTCGACATGCAAATCGTCCAAATTTGTGAGTTGATTAAACTGTAATTTGGATACAACACTTTTTCTAACAAAATTGAAATAAAAATTTAGAACACCCTGTATGAGGCTTAATCAAAATAAATACTTTTTATAAATTGTCCTACATCTGTTCAACAAATTAGAGAACAATTTTTTTTTAGTTATAACTTTTCTTGTACTTAATTCACTCGAGAATGTATCGTTATTTTTTAAAAAATTATCATAAAATCCTAAATATCTCGAAAACGATTGAGAAATGACTTATTAAAGAAAAATGACCTAAAATTAAGCGAAAAATCCAAAAATGTGAAAATATAGGTACAGGATGTTCCATTTTAAATAACAAATGTAATACCAACTTCCGCTATAACCGGAAGTGCTGTCAAAATAATAATATTTTAGATGAATTTGTAATGTCGAAAAACCCCCTACTGGAAAATTTCATAATTCTTTTGTAATTTTTGAGAAACGTCTAATGGCCGGTCGTATACTGTATCACTGTACAGGGTGGCCCATTGAAAAGGTAACACGCCTGTTTTGGGACACTTAGACCAGTTTCTTAAAACAACGCTCGGACACGTCGATTTTCTATTTTTGGGGGACAACTTTTGATGTCAAATTTGACTTTGTCAGGTCAACCCCCTAGCCCCAGCAACCCCTAACTCAAGAATTTAAATAGGGAACGGTGTCGAGCGACCCCTCATTTGAAACGTATTTTAATTCTCTATTCGACAGTACAAATGAAAATTAGTTTTATTCAATTTTTTTTCGCCCCGATGAAAAGCACCCTCCAGATTAACTAAGGTGAGGGTGTTGTTCAGGAAAAATCCTGAAATGTGCCGTTCAAAAGGTCAAAGGTGGCATGTTTCAGGATTTTTCGTAAACAACAGGGGCGAAAAAAAATTGAGTAAATCTAATTTTCATTTATACTGTCAAATAGAGAATTAAAAGACACTTCAAATGAGGGGTCGCTCGACACCGTTCCCTATTTAAATTCTTGAGTTAGGAGTTGCTGTGGCTAGGGGGTTGATCTGACAAAGTCAAATTTGACATCAAAATGTGCCGTTCAAACGGTCAAAAGTGACGTGTTTCAGGATTTTCCCTAAACAACACCCCCACCTTCGTTAATCTGAAGGGTGCTTTTCATGGGGGCGCAAAAAACTGAATAAAACTAATTTTCATTCATACTGTCACATAGAGAATTAAAAGACGTTTCAAATGAGGGGTCGCTCGACTCCTTTTCCCTATTTAAATTCTTGAGTTAGGGGTTGCTGGGGCTAGGGAGTTGACCTGACAAAGTCAAATTTGACATCAAAAGTTGTCCCCCAAAAATATAAAATAGACGTGCCCGAGCGTTATTTTAAGAAACTGGTCTAAGTGTCCCAAAACAGGCGTGTTACCTTTTCAATGGGCCACCCTGTATATGGGTGGACACAACGGAAGCAGCCACTCGCTTGTTTTCAAGGAATGGGGAATGTTTTCATCTAGAAGACGAACCAGAAGAGATTTTGGACAAGCACTTCAAAATGTGGAAAGTGTTTGAATCACTTTATCAAAACGACGTTGAAAGGGGAGGAGGGGAGCATTGAATCAAACTACAGATTTTAATTCTCTGTATATAAGAATTTGTAAGTGATTTCAAATGAAACCCCCTCCCTTTTGTGAAGTCTAATTGTTAGATACAATTTTTGATTTGCCTAAAACATCATTTGAATATGCAATAAGTGAAATCAGTGGGAAAGTCTGAATCAGGCTAGGTTTATTTGAGTTTTTTTACGTGAACACTTTTTTGGAAATTATCATAGGGCAGGTCGAGTCTACTTAGATTTCCCCCCTCTTTCGATAGGGCAAGAATGGGAGACCCCTCCGAATCTTTCCCTTACGCCGCAACCACAAAGTTACCAAAAAATTGCAATACGATCATAAACTCTTAATGCCGCAAGTTTAAAATGTTTCGCCCCCATTACATAAATAAGATTTTAAACCAAAGCGGAGAAGGGAAGGTCTGAGTCTGCTTAGATTCAAACTAATTCAACTCAAAATAATTTGAATACTGATAAACCATATGTAATTATATTTTTTGAGTCCATTGAGTTTGAAACTATGCTCGAGTCTTGTACTGAAAGCGGTTTAGGAGCTCTGGCAAGCAAATCATTCAAATTTTTGAGCTCATTGGAATATAATTTGAATTTTGAATACATAAAGGCCATAAAATTCCTTTCCAAACCCATTAAAGCAGTTGAAAAAAAAATTCCTATTCTCCTATAACAACGACCCTCCTACACAGAGTTAGAACTAGCTAGAACCTATGAGAAGTCAGTGTACAATCTATGGGGCAAACGGACAGACAATATCTACAGTCTAAAAAAGTTCTTCAAGCCTTTGACCGTTTAAAAGACTCGATACCTAAAACTGTAAAGAAATTTTTGAAATTTTTAGTGTGATCCTGGAGTTGGGGTGGACAGTTTCTTCAACGCCATTTATTCCACCAAAATAGTGTTAATGGTTTTGGGAAGTGGATGTTCGAATGTAACCGAGAGCCTGGCTAACATAATGTCCTATTGGAACATATTACAGGTATAACAATATTAATGATATTTAATAAAGGTATACGATTTTTATACAGATATCTTACGGCTCAACGTCGCCAATGCTTAGTGACAGAAACAAATTTCCATTATTTTTTCGAACAGTCGCTCCAGATTCCTCTCACAATTCGGCTAGAATATCATTCATAAAACATTTCGGATGGAATATGGTTGCAACGTTAAGTCTCAGTCAGCAACCGTTCTTGTTGTCTTTAAACAGATTCGTTCGGGAACTTGAGGCATCCGATGTCTACTGTGTCGCCACCATAACTTTTTCTATGGAAAACTACAAGGAGCAATTGCGAATTTTGAAGGTAATTCTTGAGCAAATATGTTCATGTGGAGGGGGAGAACTTCGAAGGATAAGAAATAGAGATTTGGTTAAATTCAAAAGAACATCCTGAAAGTTTTTTTTTTAGATTTAGATTACGAATCTGTTTTCTATACAAGGTGTTACAAAAAGGTGTAGCGGGCTATGCACATCCGGAATCTACATACAGGGTGTACCAATCTTACGACATTGTTCGGTATATGGCTTATTTCAAGAGATATCAAAAAATGTTGTTAAGGAAAATAATAGATGTCTTTAAGGACCATATTTCTAAATTATGTTGAACTATACAGGGTGTTGCATAACTCCGTTACAAACCAAACACATGATTTTTTAAATGAGAGCCCCTGCATATTATTCCAAATTCGGATTGCCCACATTTTTTCGAGTCTTTTGATATAAGGTTTTATTACGTTATACAGAGTCCTTTAAAAGTTATGGGCACGTTTATGTTAAAATCGTAGCTAAATCAACGCCCTCTAGCTTACTGTACGTTACAGAAAAAGACAATTTCTTGGCTAATCGAGTTTCGTAATATGATGTAATATCTCCTCGTTCGATTACATTTCAATTATTTTCTCTCTTTGTGTACAGGGTGGATCGAAACTCGGATCTTTCATTTTCTTTCTTCTTTTAAATGGAACACCCTGTATTTTAATGCATAAATAGAATCTTTGATTACGTAGCTTTAATTTTTTTAAGCATTCCCTATACCTAAACTTTGTAAAAACAGAGTTATTTTGTAATATTTAATTTAAAAAATGCTTAACAAAAATTAAAGCTACATAATCAAAGATTCTATTTATGCAATAAAATACAGGGTGTTCCATTTAAAAGAAGAAAGAAAATGAAAGATCCGAGTTTCGATCCACCCTGTACACAAAGAGAGAAAATAATTGAAATGTAATCGAACGAGGAGATATTACGTCATCATATTACGAAACTCGATTAGCCAAGAAATTGTCTTTTTCTGTAACGTACAGTAAGCTAGAGGGCGTTGATTTAGCTACGATTTTAACATAAACGTGCCCATAACTTTTAAAGGACTCTGTATAACGTAACAAAACCTTATATCAAAAGACTCGAAAAAATGTGGGCAATCCGAATTTGGAATAATATGCAGGGGCTCTCATTTAAAAAATCATGTGTTTGGTTTGTAACGGAGTTATGCAACACCCTGTATAGTTCAACATAATTTAGAAATATGGTCCTTAAAGACATCTATTATTTTCCTTAACAACATTTTTTGATATCTCTTGAAATAAGCCATATACTGAAGAATCTCGTAAGATTGGTACACCCTGTATGAAAATAAGTGTAAAATGTTCAGTATCATTTTTATGATTTCAGCTTATACTTTAGCCGTGATCAGCCATTTTGTATTTTCTTGAAAATAATGATTATTTCAAAAACCCTTCAAGATATTTTTATGAAATTTGGCATATGTCTTCCTTTCTCAGAAGTCTATAATTTCCAAAAATATTTTTTTCCAAAATTATCAATTTTCAAAATGGCGAACATTCAACCATTTTACAGCAAAATTCCATGAAAACTACTAAATAAAATTAAGTATTAACAAAACAATAAAAGTACTAAAAATGTTGTTCCTTGTACAATTGAGCTTCTATCGTGTACATGACGTTTCCTAGCCACTCCTGCCATTTTTGAAGTAGTGCTTCTGGACGCCTCCGTTATCTCCAGCTAACGCTTCTACAGATTGAAAATGGAGGGAAATCTTCCATTCAGTCATGCGCTGCTTCGGATTTTTATTGTAGTTTACTCTTCTTGGTTTACGTTTTTGAAAGCTTCACACCATCTGTATCGACTGTATCCATGTGTAGGTATAATGTTCTACGTCACGACACGACAGAAGAATGGGACGTTATCCAATTCGAGATTGGTTCGCCAACCAGTTACGTATCTCTTCGTTTTAGTCTTCATCTTGTTTTTTTTTGTTGTTGTTGCTGATAGGCTTACATTGGTAGTAGAGAGCTCTTCCTTCAGGAGGAGTAGGTTTTCTTATGTAATGAGTAATGATATAGTTGAACTGAATCGGATACGCGAACTCGAAGAAATAGTAATCGCAGGGGCGTAGCGACCTTAACTCGCGCCCGGGGCACAATAACTCCCCCCCCCCCCCCCCCCCCCAAATCGAAAACCATAAATATTATACGTATTAACATACAGGAAAAAGTATACACTGGGACCAGGACTCGAACCTGGGGCCTTCGCCTTGGCGAAGGCCCCAGGTTCGAGTCCTGGTCCCAGTGTATACTTTTTCCTGTATGTTTCTACTTCTCTCTCTCCTTCAGCATGACGATTAGTCATATACATTAGTCTTTACGACAATAGTCAATAACGCACTTTACTTATATATATTATATAAAATATACTCGCAAATTAATAAATAAATAAAGTCATTGACTCAAGGTAGGCTTTAAATTTGAGACCAAAAATGTGGCTTGTCTGTCAGTCACAGTCAGTCAGTCGGTCAGTGAGTTAGAGATTTATTAAGTAGATATTTTAAGAACGCAGCAATTTTTTTGTTTTGCGGACCATTTGGCGCCCCTTTGTGATTAGCGCCCGGGGCATGATGCCCCCTCGCCCCCCCCCTTCGCTACGCCACTGGGTAATCGACCAAATCTCTATTTCCATTATCCGCTGGAGTTCTTTTTGGAAAGTGTTACTTCTAGGAGCGAGACACAAGAATTATAATTGGAGGATTTTCGGCAAAAATGGCGCCTAAAATATTTTGCGAGGTAAATTACGCTTACAACCTAATGTTTGAAGAAAAACCATTTTTTTTTTAGGTATACAAGTTGAAGATGTACGGAATGGATTACGTTTGGATACTTCAAGATGAAATCGGAATTTGGTGGAAGAATTCAAAGGAATGTCGAGCCGAATGGTTACGTAAAGCAGTCGAAGGAATAGTGTTCGTTTCCGATTACAATTACCTGTCGAATAACGAAACCGCCATTTCCGGAATGGTAAGTTGCGATGAACTTTCTATTAAGTTTAGGTTGTAATTTTTTTAGACAAACCACGAATTTGAGGATCAATTAAATATTTCCAAGACAAATATTTCAAAATACGCGCCGCAAACGTACGATGCCATTTGGACGATGGCGCTAATTTTACGCGAATCTACACTCTGCAAATACAACGGATATTTAAAAAAATTCAATTACTCTAATCCGGATATGGTAAAAAGGTTTATTACTTCGATGGAGTCTCTAAAATTCATTGGGATTTCGGTAAGCCGCTTTATATTTTAATTGACGAACGCTCTTTTTATTTATTTCGAAAATAAGTAAGAATGCATTTGATTCGAAGGGTCCGGTCAAGTTCGATGGTGCCGATAGGATTGGCAATTCCATTTTCAAGCAAATACAAAGTATTGAGATGACAGTTTCTAACACCTTTTTTACAATCATATTTTACAGACGGAAATTTAAGCGCCGTTGCTATATACTACGCGGAAAGCAATTTCCTGGATTTTCACTGTCAGGAATGTTCAAGGATTAAATGGCGTGAAGACGAGATCCCGATAGCTCAAAGGATATTAAAGTTTCGCTTAGTTACTATACCGAAATTAGCATTTTTTATTGTATTCGGTTTTTCTTCAATTGGCATATTTTTATCAGCGATTTTTCTTTATTTTAATTTACATTTTAGAAAGATGCATTCGATTAAGTTATCGAGCCCGAGATTGAATAATTTCGTCGTATTTGGTTGCATTTTGGTTTATATTGCGGTCATTTTTTTGGGTTTCGATCAAGGCACTGCCTTTTTCGATATGAATTTATCACATTTGTGTACGGTAAGTTAGTAAATTAATTGCAATTTTTTATTAGGAAGATGTTAATAGATCAGAGTATATTTGTTTTCAACCGGATTTTCCCTTACTTTTGGATCAATTTTTGCAAAAACATATCGGGTACATCGAATATTTACGTACAGCGGAACAAGTTTGATAAAGGATAAATTATTAAAGGATAAACAGCTTATTGCCCTAATTTCTATACTGCTCATCATCGATGGAGCTATTATTTTATTGTGGTTCTTGATAGACCCATTGAAAAGGACGCTAAAGGATCTTCCCATAGAAATAAGTTTGGAAAACAAAGGACTAGCTTATCAGCCACAGGTATGTCTGTAGCTGCCTTGTATTACAACAAATCATATGTATTCCCGTAGCTATTTTTCAAAAGTTGGCACCTTCTAGTGTGATTATTCTTAACCAGACTCGAAGGACCAAATTATATGTTAAGTTGTAAACTGAAATAACTTTTTATTTAATAATAACCGTACATACTTAAGTCTATGGTCTAGCGTGTTCTTTTTATCAACCCCCTTCAACTACAACACATTTAAGTTGGGATGCTGCCAGTATTCCAAACGCGACACGAATTTTCAAAATAGTTTTTTTGCATTAACAATAGCTGTATTTTGGATTAATTATGTTAAAAACTGCAATACTGAAATACCTACAACACCAAAAAAAGTGAAATGAAGAGATCGTCACAAACCAAAAAGTGTTCGTTTTTTCAAAAACATTGTACCTACTTTCGAACAAATTAAAAGCCTTGAAGTTTGTATCGGATGACACAATAAGGTAACAGCGAATAGATGAATTGTCTCATTATACGGTATGTTACAAGAAACGCTGGCAACGGTTGAAGTTCAGCCCTCTGAAAAGGGCTTATTTTGTTATAATTACGTTAAGGATGCCCCTTACTGCGTGAAGTCTCTCTTATCGTACACTTACTGGACTAGATGGGAATAAAGTACGTTTTGATGTTTGTCTTTGTACATCAATCCATCTCTGAGGTTCCTCCAAAGCACAACATGTGCCAAAACGCCTACTTTGCATGGCTTCGGTACCTAATCGACGAGCAGCTCCTTGTGAAAATGAGCACCTGAAATCGCTGAGACAGGAATCGTCGAAAAGAGGTAAAAAACATAGTTAAAAAAAGAAAGAGGTATTCGAAGGCTGGGCAATGAGGTGAATAACAATGTGTAGGGGAGGGCGTATAAAATCATGTCAGGGAGGCTAGGGAGGAGGGAAGAAGTAGTCGATAAAGATAATAGTTAAAACTAAAATGCTCTGGATCGGGAACGGACGTCAAGATTTGAAGAGTGAGACCGGAGGTAGCAAAGCTCCAGGTCCGGATGAGTTCTGCCGGGGTTGATCTCATCAGTGGCACTAGATGTTGATGAAAGCGTTCGAGAAAATGGTGGCTCCAGGAGAAAATGGCGGAGAGTGGATGGAGACAGTGAAGCTGATGCCCAAAAAAGGAACCGAGATCAGTGAAGCCGATTTCTCCTAAGGCACCTAAATTCCAAATTGTGTCTTTAGAGCGTTGTAG
Source organism: Pyrocoelia pectoralis (assembly GCA_036250285.1). Lineage (NCBI taxonomy): Eukaryota > Metazoa > Arthropoda > Insecta > Coleoptera > Lampyridae > Pyrocoelia > Pyrocoelia pectoralis. Next base: position 50,334,380 of record CM070078.1, read on the forward strand.
AACTAATGTAGCAGAAACCACATATAAATCTTAATAAGATAGGAACTCTTTCGTAATTAATTACGCATTATAATTAGGGTAGCCTAATAACACATGTCGTCCTAATTAGCTGTTAGCTTACATAATTTCAAATTTGAAGTGTTTTAAACTATAAATGGTAATTTAAGCTAAAAGCATTAAAATTTGATAACTTGTAAATTCAAATGTAAAAATTACAATCTTCAATCCAAATTTTGAGTTTGTATTCATAAATTTTAAATTTTCTATGTATCGTTTAAGGAACATTGTTAATTAGTACTGTTTAATTAGCACTTAATCCACACTTTGAATTAGTTTTAAATAGTAGCTTAACCGGGAACCACTAACGCACGCAATTAGCGTGTAACTTACATAGATACCTAATTATTGTCAAGTTTAAAATTGTAAATGGCACATTTTAAATTGTAGGTTTCATATTAACAGCGATTTCCAAAATTTCCATATGAAAATTATAATTTCAAATTAAGTTCACTAAGCATTTCAAATTTTTAGGAAATTTTAGTAGACACAGCATTACCAGATTACCACAGACATAAATTTAATTAAGTTCGAAACTGTGTAATTAGTACGTTTAATTAGCACTTCGTTATACAAATTAAAATCAATTTGTATAACGTCAAATTTAAAATTATAAACTGCATTTTAAATTGTAGTTAAGTAGCCACTTTGGTTAATAAAAGCGATTTGGAATTGAAAATCTAAATTTGTGAATTCAAAATTGTGACATGAAAACTGAAAATTTTAAATTAATTCCAAATTTTGAGTTCGTTCACGAACTGCATTCTAATTGTAATTCTAAATTCTTTCTTTATCTTTTTGGTCGTTATTGCACTAATGTAACACTAATTAAAAATGATTAGTAAAAAAGCACTAAATTCTGACAGGGGAACAGTTAGAAGAATTTTGCTTCTTCGTCTTTCTTCTTTCCTTTTGCTTGTTTTGTAACCTCCAGCGAAATTCAAATTTTGAGCACATTAATATTGTACCTATTCATAATATTTGAAAATTTGGGTCGTCAATGTAGCAATATAACCACGAGCAAATTAAAAAACTAAATTCTAAATTTGTTTACCTTTTAAGGTGCTTTTGCACTAGTGTAGCAGTGATCATTTACAAATATTAATCAATTAATCATTTGGAAACGCATTGGTAATTAGTACCTACCTACTGTTTTATGTAATTATACTTAAGCTAAAGTATGAATCTTACAATCTCAAATTAAATTCAAACTTTGAGTTCGTTAAGGCAAGTTTTATATTTACTTTTTATGATGATGTAGTGCCAACGTAGCACAAATGTACCAGCCATCATTCCCAAATTGTAATAAGTTAGAAGGTAATTAGTAATTGATTGGTATTGTTTAATTAGCTCTTCATCTTTACCATAAATCAGTTTCTAATTAGACGCTTAGGTAACTAAACATTCTACATGTGCCTATTTGTCCATTAGGGTACTAATGTATCACTAATTATCCGCCACCTACAAAATTTTAATAAGTTCATTAGTAGTTAGTAATCTATTTAATTAGCATATACGAACATCACCATTTGGGCTCTTTGAATACAAATTTTGAATTTTGAGCGTCTCCACGTGCCCAAAAATCTGTTTCAGAAATGGTCAATATATTTTTAAAACAGCACAACAATTTTGATAGGCCTAATCTTGTCCAAAAGACCTTTGTTTATCCTTCTTTCTTTCTTCCATTGCTTTTGGTTAATTTTTTTTCGTTTTTTCTTGAATTTGTTTGTTGTTTTCCATTTTTTCATTTTCTTCTGTTTATTGTTAGATACTACTTACCTATGCCTTTTTTCCTAATATTGCCTAAAATTACCTACTCATCTTCTCCACTGTTTTGATTGGATGAGTTCAAATTGTAATCCGTTTTTTTTTAGGTGGAGGCTTGTCGTTCCGAAAATACGACTGGTTGGTTTATTGCGATCTACAGCTACAAAGGGTTCCTACTGATAATGGGCGTCTACATGGCATGGGAGACTAGGCACGTTAAGATTCCATCACTGAACGATTCCAAGTACATAGGCATATGCGTTTATAGCGTCGTATCGAGCGTAACGGTGGTCGTTTTATCGAATTTTCTCTCCGATTACACCACTATAAGCTTCCTGGCGACCTCGCTTAGTATACTCGTTTCGACCACAATAACACTCGTACTTTTGTTTATGCCAAAGTTTCGTGCAGTTCTTGGCCATGATGACGGTGAAAATGCGGTCGTACAAAGTATGGGTTTAAAAATCGAAAGTAATACGCGAAGATTTCTTCTAGAAGACCATCGTGAAATCTTATACCGTATGGAGATACAAAATAAAGTTTACAAAAGTGAATTGGAAAGTTTGGATAAGGAAATTGCACGTTTGGAGAAGCTACTGAAAACCAACGCGAAGATGACGGTTGGCCGACACACACTACATAAAGGAATTGTATTTCTTCCCGTGCCAATTTCGTCCCAGTCCAGAGCATCTTGGCCCTCAACTATTAGTAACAGCTTCAAACAGGAACAGTTCCTCTCCGAAAAGGAATTGAACGAAACTTCGGATGAAGTTATTACTCAAAAATTTCAAATATTTGATCGGCTTAAAAGTTTTTTTGGTAGTATACCGTCGGTGTGGATGTTTAATCTTGTTAACGAGCGTAGTTTTATCGACGGAATTGAAAATAATGAAAACATGAAACTGAGTTCTTCACCAGAATTTTGTATGAACAACAAATTGAATACTACGGAAATGTCATCTATGAAACCAGCTGCTAGTTGTGAGGCCGGCAGGTATTAAACTGTCAAGCCCAAACCTGTTGTGTGTTGTATTGTAATCCAGCTAATTTTTGGCATTTTTATAGATTTTGCCAACTTGCGCTCATGGTAACCTTGATTCCAGCTTGTTTTAAACCATTTTTGTTCTCTGGGTGGGATAATGATGGGATAAGTCCGCGATCAAATCAGGGTGATCTTTACCCGCAGCACTTTTCTTCAGTTGAAATGTTATATAATTTTTTGAGTTATTTCAAGAAAGAAATCTTTTTTCTTTCTTCGTCTTTTCTTGGTTTAGTTTTTGAGATTTTGTTCTTCACAACAAAGGGTGATGTGTAATTGTTGTCACTTCTCCTTTTTTCTCTCTCTCTTTTAATTTTAGTATTTTGATTTTAATCTTCGTGACCAAGGAGAAGTGGTCTTACGATATATCGGAACCTACTCTTTTTTCTGCTTCTCCTGATTTTCATCTATGTCTTTAGATTTTGGTCTTCACTATCAAAAGAAGTATTTTTTAATTTTCGATCTTCGTGGCCAAGAGAAGTGGTCTCATAATACGAAGCTCTTTTACCGCCATAAGGTAGGACCTTTTCATCCTTTCTAAAATTATTTAGCTTGTTTTTTGGAATTTGATCTTCGCGACTGGACTGGTATATAAAACATATGACCTCACTGAATGGAAAAGGCATAAAATAGAACATGAGTTGGAAAAATTTGGCATGCAACTACTGAAATTAAGCAAAACAGTAAATGTAGCGCACACCCCCAATGATAATGTATGTAACTAAGAAATCTGGTCAAAATAAAGAAGAAACGTAATGGAATTATGAGAAACTTCAATTAGTGAATAGCGACGAAGTTTCTTCTTTCTTCATTTTTCCAATATTGTGTCACAAATTCTTTCCCATTCCCGTGGTGTCCCTGTACCGGGTGGCCAAATAAGCGAGGTAAGCGGCTGTATCTCATGACTTGCTCATCTGACAACAATGAAATTTTTTTTATTATCATAAATGTGGCCATACAAAAACTCTGGAAATTATTTTTGAGTTCCTAGGATGGCCGCTAGGGGGCGTATTTGGTATAATAGTTCATAAAAGCTTAATTTTCTCGCTTAAAGTCCCAATGAAGTGGGTCTGAAAATATTGTCATATCAATCTACATAAAAAACCTTACATCAATTTTTTTGACAGCTGTCAAATAAAGTGGTGGGGGAAGGTTTTACCCCGAAAAAGAAAAATGCTTGTAGTGTCAGTTTGGCTTGGCCGATTTTACTGAAACAACTTTTGATTAAAAGAGCATTTTTGGAAGTATTTTTCTATAAAAATAAAACAACAATATATTTTTCCATTGTTCTGCGAGAGGGCGTTGATTTATAACATACCCTATTTCTTTAAATATCTCTAAAAAGTTAAATGAAATCATATATTTTTTCTTACGATAATAAGTAGAGCACTAAAAACTAAAAAAAATAGTGAAAACCGCAAAACGATATCTCTATTTATAACGAAGGTATTAACAAAAATGCATTTTTCTTTTTCGGGGTAAAACCTTCCCCCACCACTTTATTTGACAGCTGTCAAAAAAATTGATGTAAGGTTTTTTATTCAAAAATGATCGTAGATTGCCATGACAATATTTTCAGACCCACTTCATTGGGACTTTAAGCGAGAAAATTAAGCTTTTATGAACTATTATACCAAATACGCCCCCTAGCGGCCATCCTAGGAACTCGAAAATAATTTCCAGAGTTTTTTTATGGCCACATTTATAATAATAAAAAAATTCCATTGTTGTCAGATGAGCAGGTCCTAAGATACAGCCGCTTACCTCGCTTATTTGGCCACCCGGTACGTTTCGAGCCTTATTAACATCCCCTTCTCTTATTCCTCATTGTGTCCTTTATGTTTGGCGTGGTTGAGTGAAAACTCCTTCGACAATATTTAACGTTTCTGTAAGATGGAGCGTAATTCGAGTTATTGTCTTTGGAAATACTTTAGTCTTTAGTTTATCTGCGTCAAATTCCATATAGTCTGTATACACATTGTATTGTTCATTTTTGTTACACAAATGTTTAATTACAAGTATGTAGGGTTATATGGTCCAAATTAGGTTACATTAGTAGTTTGGCAAAACTTCTAGGCACAGTTTAGTTACAATTTATGTATAAAATGAAATAAAACAGCTTTATCATATAAATTTCGTTGGTTATTTTCACTCCCTATTTATATTACTGCGCTAACTTAACTGAATTTAATTGAAACGTTATTAGCTTTCAGGATAAAATGCCTAGAGACAAATTACAATTTAAATTGATTAGATTCTCTTATATAATTCTAGGTATTATTACTAACTTCAGAATTGCTCTAACAAATTTAATTAAACATTTTCTATAGTCCGAAGAAATTATGAAAGTTGAATAAGAGAATAAGTTTACAGAAGATCGAGCACCAAGAAATTGATTACCGTAAATGAGAGATGGAGAAATAAATGTTTCCAGTATTTAATTGACGTTCGTTTTAATTAATATAAGTGGGACGCTTTTCTACTATTTTGTCAACGCATATTGTTCATTTTTGTTTTAATGGATTTGGGAACTCTAAAGCTTGACTACACCTTCCACAAGACTTCCATTTTACAAAGTTTAAAGCGAATTACCTTGTTCGGTTTAAGTAATTATTAACTTTTGACTACGGATGCTTCATGCACCGGACTAGACCAGTTGTTTTTTTTAAATTTTCTTCCATTTTGTTTGTACTTTACCATCTGACGAGAATTCCGCTGTTCAGATTTCTAACCTCACGCTGGCCAGTGAAGTGATGCTAATTTCTGTTTCTGTTTCCCCGCTGGAATACGTCAGGAATTTCCTTTAATCTTCAAAGTGATGTTGTAATGGCAGTTGGCTTTTTTTCGTATATTTTACTTAGAATAATGTCCAATGTCCAATTTATTGTTTTATTTTATACATCACACCTCACGTTTAAAACAGAGTATCGTTTTAATTATTTATCGCGTTTAATTTTCGATAGTGTAATCTCCCTCAACCCGTACAAAAACAATTATCTCACCGTCAAAGGTAACACAAAAATCTAATGCTAATTAGTCACTTACCCCTGTAAGTATTCACTCGATCATCACAGTTCAAAGATTTAACAACAACTAACTAAAACTTTCTGTTCCCTTATCTACGCACAAAGCTTGTGTAATCGGACATGTACACCGTCAAGGCCATGCTATATGTATAGAACCAGCCCACCTGCATTTATATAATTTCTATGAATTTGTTTAAGTACAACGTATATGGGCAAATTAACTAGATATACAAGGTGTTTCCATTTAAAAAAGGTTTCGCGTTCACCTTTGCAAATGAATTAGAGCAAAATATCGGGGATAGAAGTGGTCCTATAAGACCTTATTTTGACTCACAAGCTGTTGGGCATGGCAAGCCTAAAGAAAGATGATCGACGTGAAAAACCTTTAAAGCAGCGGTACAAGCCGAAAACAAGTCATTTTGATAATGAACAAGGTCATCAGAATCTTTACAAAATCGTCTCTAGAATGGTTTCAGATTGTAACTTAAATATTTAATTTGAAACCATACTGCATAGTTTTTTTTATTTTTATTAGATGATTACGTCCAAAATGGTCACTCTATGGCCATTTTAGCAATATGAATTGCAGAGCTCTCAGGAGCCTTAAGCTTAAGTTAAAGGTACTAAAGCCGATGCCATAATTAGCCAAGGCACAAAACAGCTCTTTGCGATCCACAGAGTCTGCCCATCCACTTCAACTGTAGATAACCCAATAGCTCAAGACGCCCAGATCCAACACAAAGTTAGCTGACACCCATGTTAGATTGTCAGCAGACAAGAGAGTCCATTTCGCAGCATAGGAAGAAGAAGAACTCACGTCTGAGCTTGGCTTGCAGAGGACATTACACTGACGGAGGGGCGGCTTACTACAATCTTTTTGAGAAAGAGGATAGACATTAGAAGAGTCCTCGCTGGGCATGACGTTTTTCCAGTAATGGTGTGGGTCGAATTATGATGATGTGTTGGAGGTAGGTGGGATTAGCACGTGGACATTACCCACCAATTAAAATTCAGATTCGATTTAGCTTGTTATTGATTTTTCGTTCAGCCTGTTTAAGTGATGATAATTTTTAACTTTTAATCAATTTAGATTTAGAGTTGAATTAGGATACACAAATTGTATAGAAACGATTGTCTATTTTATACGTAAATATATAAAATTAATTGAATGAGGTTAGTCAAATCGTTAAAAGGGATGAAGAGAATCTAAGTTTAATGTAGAATTTCGGTTAATGTTTACATTTATGCTAATCTTAGAGAGTTTGGTACATTTTAGTTTCTATGGAAAGTTGAAACTTCGCCGTTTGTATAAAGATATATAGAAATAAACTTTTACATGTATGTCTTTAATGTACCTAATATAACACAAATGTGATTAAATTTTGAAAACGCGATTTTAATTAATGTGTAATGGATAAATGTAAAAATTCGTAATACCAAGGCAACCAAGGAAAATGTATGGCAAGCCATTTTACCATTTATTCACTTTAGACGTTAATCTGTCATTTTAAGTCAAATTTATTTCCATGTCACTTGGGATAATGAGAATTACGCTATTTTCGTTAAGAGGAATGCAATTTTATTTATTTAGCTCATTTTCATTTACATTTCTTATGAGTGTGCTCAACACCTTCAAGTCGAATGGAAATTAAATGACAATGGAAATAGACATCGAATTGAAATCTCAAATGGCAATACGGATTCATAAAACTTTCAAACTAATATATCGTTAGAACATTTTTACTTTTTAAATTAAAATGAAAATACTCCAATGTCGTAATAAATTCAAATAGAATTAAAATTGGAAGCTATAACGAATGCGAATAGAATTATCAAAACAACAAGTCAAAAGAGAAAGAAATTCATGTTCAATAGAAATTAATATTACAACTGTAGGACATAAGAAAACATTTTAATTTTAATACACTATATGTCATAAGAAACAATGCAGTGGCGTACTCAAGGGTGGGATAAGGGAGATATATCACCCCCAAGCGCCCCAACCCTTCCATTCTATTTTACGCTTATTCTTATTAATCCTTAAAAAAAGACCTATCTTACAAATGCAACCTCGCAGAACAGACTTAATGGACTGGCAATGATGTCAATTCATGGGGAACTACCTACCAGACGAAATAACAGAGAAAAAATTTTTAAATCTAAAACAGAAAGATCGAGTAATCGAGGTGGCCAAGCAACAGGCGCATTTCTTCCTATTCCAGAATTAGGAAATGTTTCCGTACTGTTATTTGATTACGTAGTGGTGCCCCGTCGTGTTGAAACCCTTTTTTTCTAAAGGTGATTCGTCTAACATATTTTCAAAATCATTCTTCAAAAAGTGAAGAAAATGATCACCAGTTAGTGGGTTCAAGAATTGTTAAGCCAAAGATGCTGCGCCAAACATTAATCCAAACTTAACTTGGGATCTTTTTTGTTCAACATGATATGGATTTTCTTGCATAAATGTTCATTATGTGAATGAAAACGTGAATTCTATTGGTTATTGATCTGATAGGAGTACTTTGTTAACGTCAAATAAAATATTAGGTATAGGTACTATAACAAATTCAAAACCTTGATTCAATAACATAATATATTATAGATATTAAAATTCATTTTTAAGAATTTCGGTGACAATAATCAATCTTGGATGACAGATTGCACATTCATTTCCGTTTTGCCCATTTCCATGGCAACGAAGGGTATACTGATTTCGTATTAGGTACGAATTCAACCATTTCACATTATTTTAATACTAGTATTTATGATTTCAAAGTGAACCAATATAAAACATAGCGTAAAGTATAAGTGGATAAACAGGTCTTTAAAACACTTGCTCTATTTCAAGCACTCCGGCTACGCCGTCGTGCTTGAAATAGAGCAAGTGTTTTAAAGACCTGTTTATCCACTTATACTTTAGTTAGTATATCGACTATTACGAAACCTTAAAAAATGAGTAAAATTTTGTTTTTAAACGCGATGCGCATTTAACATTTGTTTCCACAGCCTACTACCAAAGAGCATAAGTATATGGTCTTTGCTACTACTTAAACAATGCGACACTGTATTATCTGTGGCGACAATAAAAAACAAAAAAATAACCATAATTTCTTTTCTATAAAGTCATGATAGTCAACTATGGTTTGCATTAGAAAAAACACAAGTTTGTGTGATAACTCAAAAATTAGAGCTTAAATAAAAAATTTGATTAAACAGTATTATTCAGCACATACCTAATTATTTCCAACTTTTTCCTTCACACATTTTTTCTAAAGTTAATAATAACAGAGCTATAGGCACTAAACAAAAAAACCAAAAAATAATTTTTTGATATACATATATAGCTAGCCATGCATTATATTTTTTTTCAAAAAACGAAAAGCTCATTAAATTGGGCTGGTAAAACTGCAATTTTTTCCCCATTTATAACCGTCTCTCTGTCTCTATCAGTTTCCAAGATCCCCATACAAATAATGAAAAAAAAACTCACCCTGTATGTCATTACGTAAAACATGCCTTAATTATGTCCAAATTTCTAAATACCATCACAATGCTGATAGTGGAAGGAATCGGAAGCGAAAACCGCCCCTACGCTCACCCTTATCCATCGTTGTGATAACATCACTGATCACACCCTATCACGGAGCTGCTCACGGCACGTTAAAAATGCCGACTGGAGGTATATTGGAAAATTGTAAAAACGTTCCTTTTTGAGCTGCATTTTCCTCCACCTCAACCATAGCTATATGTATATAAGAAGAACTTGCCTGACATTTGGGTGATCTATAAATTTTTGACACGATGTTCGTTACCTACTTTTTTCTTTTGAGCAGGATTAGTTAGTAAATCGTATAACGTCCACGTCTCTACACAATATAATTCAGGAGAGACTAATTACAAAGGAAATAATAATCTTAACAGTGGCACGATGCAGGAAAGCATAATTGGGAAGTGAACCAATAAAAAACTAGTTGAAATCCCTGGATTACAAAACGAACTTCGAATACCGCAGTAACGAAAGTATAAAAAAATCTGGCCTTATCAAAAAGACAAAATTTGATAATTTCGAAATTTCGACTTTAAAGTCGAATATTTCGAAAAGTATTTGAGATCGAAAAATTGGGACCGGATCTTGAATCAGCATAAAATTTTACATAAGATCCATATCTTAACTCGGTTGTAGACAATACGCATCTCTTGCAACGCACGGACGCACGGACGGAATATTGATTCCAGTAACGAACGAAGTTCGTTGAAAATAGCGTAAAGTATAAGTGGATAAACAGGTCTTTAAAACACTTGCTCTATTTCAAGCACTCCGGCTACGCCGTCGTGCTTGAAAACTCGCGCGTGTTTTAAAGACCTGTTTATCCACTTATACTTTAGTATATCTACTATTACGAAACCTTAAAAACTAAGTAAAATTTTGTTTTTAAACGCGATGCGCATTTAACATTTGTTTCCACAGTCCACTACCAAAGAGCATAAGGTCTTTGCTACTACTTAAACAATGCGATTGTATTATCTGTGGCGACATTAAAAAACAAAAAAATAGCCATAATTTCTTTTCTATAAAGTTATGATGGTCAACTATGGTTTCCATTAGAATTTAGAAAAAACACAAGTTTGTGTGATAACTCAAAAATTAGAGCTTAAATAAAAAATTTGATTAAACAGTAGATTATTGAGCCCACCCCATAATTATTTACAACTTTTTCCTTTACACATTTTTTCTAAAGTCAATAATAACAAAGCTACCTAATATAGGCACTAAACAAAAAAACGAAAAAATGATTTTTTGATATATCTAGCTAGCCCTGCATTATATTTTCTTTCAAAAAACGAAAAGCTCGTTAAATTGGGCTGCTAAAACTGCAATTCTTTCCCCATTTATAATGGCCTCTCTGTCTCTGCCAGTTTCCAAGATTCCCATACAAATAATGAAAAAAACTCACCCTGTATGTAAAAATGCCGACTAGAGGCACATTGGAAAATCGTAAAAACGTTCCTTTTTGAGCTGCATTTTCCTCCACCTCAACTAAAGCTATAAGAGGAACTTGCCTGGCATTTGGGTGCGATCTATAAATTTTTGACACGATGTTCGTTTCCTACTTTTTTCTTAGTTACCCTCGTATTTTGAGCAGGATTAGTTAGTAAATGAACGAAAATCATATAACGTCCACGTCCCTACACAATATAATTCAGGAGAGACTAATTACAAAGGGAATAATAATCTTAACAGTGGCACGATGCAGGAAAGCATAATTGGGAAGTTGCAAGTAATTAAAACTCCTAGGCAGAGGTATACGAAACGCTAATGATGAGACCATAATATTAAAGGTGACCGTTTCCAATTGTGATCGAATGCATTCGTGTACGTGTAGTTTTTAATTTTCCAATTGGAAAAATGCGTAGGAGAAGATGCGCGTAGGTAGTAAAAGTTTTCCCTAAAAATTGTTAATGGTAACTAAAATCCTTTAACGTTATCATTTGTGTACCCATAAATAGAGATAGGTACTTTATCTTGTTATGTATAATTAGTGAAAGGAGTAAATGGAGAAATGTGGCACGAGTTATGGAAATGCAGCTTCTCGCTGGGATCATTGCGAGAATCGCTACAAAGCGTTAGTTGCGAACGAGCGATGTTACTGGAAGTAGAATATTAATTATCGAAGTGAATTACGTAATATAACAATAACAAAAAAAAAAACAACGGTGGAAAATTAAATGGTTTCTGAAATGGATTCTTTTGTACGAATAGTCGAAGATGACGATAATTTAACTTTGAGTGCCAATACGTCTTTGTCCGATTTTTTGGAAAACGAACGTGGAAATAAACAATTACCTTTGGAAGTTGCGATACCTTTAACTTTAGTGAATGTGTTAATTTTTGTAAGCGGATTAGTGGGTAACATTAGCGTTTGTGTTGTTATTACACGACATCCAGCCCTTCATACCGCAACCAACTACTACTTATTCAATTTAGCCATCTCCGATTTGACTCTTCTAATTTTTGGTAAGTAACATTTGTGATGATAAAATGTCTTCGAAAATGGACGGTATTTTATTCCCTTTGAATTTTATGTTTGGCAAAGACCAAAGTAAATGAAACACTTTCAGGCAAGATTTTGCAGTTAAAACTTGTTTCCACATATAATTACTTTCATGTAGGTAAATAAAGACATGACAATATCACAACTTGTCAGAAATAAACTTTATGATTGTTGTAAATTTTGTGTATTAAGAGATTTTCGTACAGTCTACGTCGCGATAAAATTATAAATTGTGTTAGATTAACTGTGGAAGATCTCAGAAAATTGTTACTTCACTTCTAATCTCTTTATTAAGGCCTTTTTAATTAAGATAAATTGAGATTTGAGCTATTGCATTCAAATTAGATAATGTAACATACGAGGGGAATTTTTATATTATCTTTGTAGCTCGGACGGGAATTTTCCGTCAAGATCAGTCAAATTATATTGAAAAGAAGTGTCTACCTACCTATAGTAAAAAGGCGAATAATTGGCATTTTTTATGTTGTTGGGAATAAAAAGTTTTCCTTCCTCCAACCGTAGTTTCCAATCCTCATTTCCTGATCTCTTGGTGCACGTCATCTTCGTGGGCGGCCGTTTTTCCCCATTTTTCCATAGGGCTCCATTCGTATCCAATGACATTCTTGGATCTTCTACTCTGTCCGTAATAGTTCCATTGTTTTTCTTAGACAAATGTGGGCATATAAAGCTAATAAATGACCACCTTCAAGTTAGTCGTTCCAAGTCACGAAACAAACTCCTTCATTACTTTGCACACACCACTTCCACAGGATTTCGCCGTGTATTACCATAACCATACACATGGGTTGCTACCGTGTCAACACTGTGCACTGGCGGAAAGGATTAGGTACTGAGCGACACTCCGAACGCAAGGAATGGTATCGCAGTGAACGCTTCCAAAAGGTTACACACGCAGAAGCTGTATATTAAGGTTATAAACGTAGATGCGAATTGATTTTGACCTAACCATCTCTTGTAAGCATTGTACGCTTGGATGCTGGTCATTGGTCAATCGTTTTGCACAAGGTGTGACTTAGCACGATTTACTTTTTATATTTCGTGCACGCGATAGGCCTCGTTTCCATGATTATTCACCCAGGTTTTAAGTTTCCCTGTTTAATTGTCTAACAGAGCCTTCTCTAGGTCTTCATGAAGAAAAGCTATTTTCAATCCTATTGCGACCTCACTGAAAGTTCTGCACTTACCTCACTTAGGATTACCGTTCGCAGACTGGTGTGTCGCCTCTGCGTCTCAGCCTTAGAGGTTATCTAGAACCGCTTTTTTCGTGCCTCGTCCTTTTCAGTTTCCAGTGTGTTATCCCAATGTCTCCGATACCAAGCGCTCAAAGGATGGCGCCCACTGAATGTATCGCATGATTGGGCCGATTTACTTTTTATATTTTGACCACGCAATACGACCTCGTCTCCATGGTTCCCACAATTGTTTAACTAGTCTGTACCTCACCCTTATTTGCCTTTACGTCTTTCAAACAAACGGTAATCGCAGATAGAGAGAGGGATGAAGAATAAGCGTCTGTTGAGAGACAAATAAGCAAAGTGGGGAAGCGCGTTATCCTTGAGGAGGATCATGTATCAGTCTTCCTGATCGAAACTCTGGTTTAACTCTCTCTGACAGTAGTAAAGAACATTAATAACAATAATAACGTTGTTTCCCTTATAAAATCAACGACAATAATGCCTGGGACGTCCCGATATACGGAAAATATTTTTGGTGTTTCGAGGCTTCGAAATTGGCCAGTGTAGTTCAGCCAAGCCATGCGCCATCGACCGGAACAAGTCATGATCGGAAGGGAAGGGTCAGATCGTATTTCAGCGTTTTGATGATGGAAGTGGGATGCCACGAAGCATTGTCGTGCTGGGAGTCATGTTTAGTGTTTGCATCTTCCTTTGCTAGAAGTTTGATTATAATGCGTTGCTCAACTTTGGTATGATAGACCACAAGGCTTCATGGGAGTCTATTACATAACATGTAACAGCGGTTTTAGAAGCTGCAGATTCATCAGAGTCTCCATAGGTGCTGTAAGGATCGTTCTTATATATGGATCAAATCCATTTTGAAGTCTGTTGCGACTTCGCTGAAGGTTTTTGTGCTCTTTTCAATTACAATTATTATAATCTGCACAGAGCAAATCAGTACCGAAGCAGTCATTCTCTATAACGGCTCGTGTTCGCTTATTTATATTTGTATTGTAATTACAAATATTATGTTAATCGAGTATAATTAATTACGTAGGTAACATTATGGACATTATGGTAATTAGGGTAACTAGGGCGTTATGAACTAAATAACGCCCGTTGTGCCTTCATAAATCATAACTTTATGTCATACTTGCAAGAAGTTGATTAAGATGATTAAAACAGATGATAACAATAAAATCAGTATAGACTGACATTTAACATCCTTGACCGTATGACCGGTGATGACTGATGAGGCATAATTTTACATTTGCGGGCGTTATAAGCTACCTAACTTTATAAAAAATAACGTCCGTTGCTATCTAAAATCCGGTTGTCATGTAAAGAGGCGTTATTTAGTCATTAATGTTTCTTGTTTCAGCAGTTGTTATGGTGAAATAATAAGGTAGTATCACCAAAGAGAATATATATACTCCTTGGTATGACATAAAAACCGTTTTTTGAACTCTGGCTTCACAGCGACCAATCCGTCTTCATAACTTATATGTTTTACTATTCGTCTTCCAAAACTAAAATTGAATTTACAGGTCTTCCCAATGACGTAACGTTATACTGGCACCAATACCCTTGGATATTGGGGGAAAGTTTTTGTAAAATTAGAGCGCTCATCTCAGAAATGTAAGTACATATTTTTTTTAATTTCGTTATCGTTTAATTACGTAATTTTTAGGGCAACTTACGTCTCGGTACTAACAATAGTTGCATTCTCTACCGAAAGGTATCTGGCCATCTGTTACCCATTGTATTTGCACACGATGTCCGGATTTCAACGAGCTCTATGGATCATTGCATGTTTATGGATTGTTGCACTTATTAGCGCAATTCCATTCTCAATCTATTCTACTGTAGACTATCTAACTTATCCACCTGATAGTGATAATATACTAGAAGTAAGTGTCAAATACAAAATCTTTGCTCGCATTGATGTTCTTGGCAGGGTACAAGGGTGCATTGGAAAGTCTGTCCATCCAGCGAAGAGTAGCGAAAAGCTAGAACAATCTCGCAATTTAAGCCATTTGCTTCGAATGCTATAGAAGTTTATGGGATAAAAACATGTTTTTGATGCTTTAAAAGTGAACATTGTGATTTAGAGAGTAAAAAGAGTTCTGGATACACTTTCCAATGTAGCTTCAGTATATTTGTTTTTACACACTAAATTTATGACCTACCATTTTTCCAGGAATCTGCTTTTTGCGCCATGATGTCACAACCGAAAAATTTACCATTGGCCGAATTGAGCTTTACGTTATTCTTCCTGATACCTATGTGTATAATTGGTGTACAATACACTCGAATGGCTTTGAAAATATCAAAACAGACAAGAATGATAGGAAAATCTCTGAACGGATCTGTTCATCGTGGAAGTGGTAGAAGAAATCAATCCCATAGAAGTGTAATACGAATGTTATGTACGTATATTACTAATACCATTCGAAATACTGTACCTTTCTTCGCAGTTGCCGTTGTGATCTGTTTCTTCCTATGCTGGGCCCCATTCCACGCTCAACGATTACTCTTCATCTACGGTCAAGATTTTTCCTTTTATTACGAACTGAACTCTTGGATGTTTTACGTGACGGGAATCTTGTACTACTTCTCGTCCACGTTAAATCCGATTTTGTATAATGTAATGTCAAATCGATACAGATCTGCTTTTAAGGAAATTTTATGCGGATTAAAGACTAATCATGTACTGCTTAGAAGCTCGACGTTTCGCGAAACGAGACGTTTATCTCACACCGGAAATCGTCTCGACGTTATTAAAAAATCGCGCAAATCTCTTATTCGCGATACCATCATTGATGAAGCCGTCGACGATCCCACGAACAAAATTTCCTTACCACATAATAGTTCCTGTAATGCGATACCTTCGGAATTTGGTACAGTTTGACTACACACAATGACATTATTTCCAAAATTAAGTGACTGTTCTGTGATTACTGTTCATATTTAACAGATTTCTTTAATAAAATGTTGAAAAAATACGCGCTGATTTTACTTATAAGACGAAATCTGTAGCACAAGTGTGCGCAAACTACTTTACGGAATGTTATTTTGGATCTAAACAAAATTCTAAGAGCCCATAATTCCCAAATCATGGATCAACGAAATGAGACAAATCAAATTTGATGTAGCGTAAAGTAACAGTCTTCTTCTCTAGGATTCTTTGGGAACTAAAAGGTTCAGAAGGATATCATGGGCGTAATCGAAGCAGTACATATTCATTTTGCTACCCTCCTTCCTGTGTGTAAGTACTCGTATCCCGATTCATTACTACCTGTAAGAGTGTAAGGCTTTTAACCCCTGACAGCTGTGCAGATGTGCAGCTACTACCCCATCCATTCATGCACATATAACTAGCCCAGGTATCATTTATTTTCAACGCTACACCTAAATATAAACATGGTAACATTATATTATTATACCTATTACCCTACATCCCTAACAGACTGCTTACCTGCGAATAAGATATCAGATCCTGAGAAGCAGTAAACAGTCCAAACTTCATATAAAGAACCCCCCGCACGTTAAACTAAACATATTCATTTCAGAACCAAACGGCAAACGTTTCAACGATAACGAGCAGCTGTCATCCGTTCCGATTCCAAAGACTACATTCAACCGTACACCGCATGAATATTAATTATTAATATTGTTAATTAATAACGAGTCATAATACTATATTAAATGATAAGATTATGTCCTGCAAAAGGTAATGGGAAAAAACGGCTTAGCAGATTATTTAATGAGGCCCAAATAAAATGTCAAGATGGTGTCCGTATGGCTCCAAATTGGAAAATGGGATCATGGATGGAGCATCAAATGAAATCGCGGTGAAACGCCAAAGAACCCGACAATGCAGGTTTTTCTTTTCTTACCACACCTATCGGGAGTAACTCTAGGTAAGACTACTGGGCTCAATAATGCGATTCATGAGCAAGTGCAATAAATGATTTTTTCTCACTGTTTTTACTATAGATGTGATGTACCCAGACAGGATAATAAGACGTCATTCGGTTCCTTATAAAATATCGTCTATGGTAGACCATAAAATGATATCAAATTTGAGTATTTCGAGATGTCACATTAAAAATAATCAAAACCCCTTGTCAAAGCTCCAGGTAACTACCTAATGAAGCTGACATCGGCTTACCTACATTAATTATGACGATTGTTGCAACAAAGATTGTTATGGGATCTTCTTAACTTTAAGTGCTGCTTATAATTTCGGTCTCAAGAAACGGTGCTAAATTCATATACATGAACTGAATCCTGAAATAAAATGACCATATGTGAAATACACATCGCGAAAGGCACATCTGAGCCAGTTAGTACCGTAGGGGTCCTACGCTGCAACCGCTAGTGTCTGTTTGGTGTACCTATTAGTATAATATATTTGTAGTTGCGATGTATCATTTCGTAAACTTTAAAATTGGTTAATTTAAAGGACGCCAATCTAAAAGAATAAATTAATTAAATCAAGTATGTACAAGGAGTTGTTTTGCTTGGTGGAGAAGGTTATAGTACCCATGACGCCAACTACCTACAATTATTTGCCTACTGGATGGATAAGCTCTCAAAAAGAACAAATTCTTGTAAAAATATATTACGTAATATAAATATGAAAATGTAAAAAATATAAAACAAAAAAAATGATATAACAATAAATATGTTAAGTACATAGGTTCACTTACTTGTTCCACTTCTCAAGGGAAGCTTACATGCATTGCTTTGCGATCTGCGCATTTTAATTCTATTTTGTAATGTGCTCAATAGTCCACCGAGTACATCATGATTAGGTAATTTCTTAGCGAATAACAGTCGTTTTACCGAATCGTCGTAAGTTAGCAACGCAACCATATTTTGTAACAAAAAGCTTTGACAATACTCTAACAGTTGAATTGCGTTATAAACTTTTGCATGTATATACATAGATACAACGTTGTCTAATACTAATATAGCGGCACATCGACCCTCACAGTATCTTAATAGACCTTCCAATTGGAAAAAATTTGCAGCGGCCATAAGTTCCAAAATGTCCTCAGGTGCCGGTTCCAGATCTTTACAACCGCCTTGGTAAAGGAACTGCATTACAATCTAAAAAATTCGACACTAAATTTATCTCTACAAAACTGTGCGCGTTCTTATTACTTGAAAAATGTGGTACCGTATGTCGTTAATTTGGACGGTAGGGGTTCCGCCTTCGCACAATTTTGAACTGAGCATCGCTCGTAAACGTGGACTGGCAGTAACGAGCACAATTTTGTGGGCATAAAATAGGCGACCTTCCACTCTAAATGTGACATCACTCAATTCGGGATTATTGACATATTTGGGATCAATTCGAGAACCCGTACTACTACTTGGAAGACAATCGCGAATCGGTTTAATGGGTTCCCATCCGAAACATGTTGAAAATATATCGGCCAACAAAAGCGTGGTGCCCTCTTTCTGAAATTTGCCTAAGTGAAACGATTAAGTACTGTCGGACGTACCTTGCTGTAACGAAATATGTTGAACAGTAAGGGTAGACATTCTTGTACGAACTGTGAGCTGTAATCGTCGGGGCAAACTTGAAGAAAATCTTGCAGTAACTGATCGATCACACAATCTAATCGTGCCTCGTGAGCGGCTCCTAACGAGTGCATCCAGCAGTGGAGGGACCATGTTACTCCCAATGTGCGAATTTCTACAGTGATATCGAGATGGTTATTTTCCGCGCTGTGATACATCGTTTCCTGTAATATCTTCATCTGCATCTTGTTAAATTGAGGAGTGGAGCTTGACGAATTGGATCCATTTTCCTTTGTGGAGGTTCCTAAAAGTAGTGTTAATTACATGGTTTAATTGTGGCACTGAAGTACCTTCCGCCAACATTTCCTCTAAGGACAGTACGTCTTTGTTTACCGTTGTGATAGGCTGAGCGACAAGCTTTTGTAAAATGGCACGTTGCCCGTGTGCTGCGGCAACAGATAGAGCACTATAGCAACCTCTCTGTGCGGAAGCGGAGTAGCACAGAGTGTCGTTTAATTGTGTCGATAGGAATGGATTGGCACCGTGAGCTAGTAAAAGTGCGATCATATCAACGGCACCTGCTCCACAGGCAACCTGAAGAGGTGTAAGGGTGCATTTATCTTCGCTGAGATTGGCACCACCTTCAACATTAGCGCCGCGCTCCAGTAACAAACGAGCACAGCGCGTGTGTCCTCGAGCGGCCGCATAAGTCAGCGCGGTCCAATGCTGAGTTTCGCCATTAACTGCTGCGTACAGCGGATTCCCAGTTGCCGGTGTTTCGATATCGGGTAGAGCACCTGCATCCAATAATGCCTGCGAGTCGATGTTACGAAAAGAAACCAGAAGATCGGGTTTACTTACCGATAGTGTAAGATCGTCATTGTAAAGCGCCGCTAGCATTAGTGCGGTGTGCCCTTGCAAAGTGAAGGTGTCAAGTTCCGTGGTTGATGGTAATAAGGGTATAGCTTGCTGTATTAACTCTGATCTTCCAGTTAGCATTAGTCTGAACGCTAATTCAACCTGCAAGTTGGGCGAGGGTGAGAAGATAAAGTGGATGATGGGAAAGTCTCACCTTGATTTGCCTTGAAGCTTCAAGGTGATCGTCTTCGCCGCCGTTCATGCGTCGTATCCGAATGGCTTCCTCTCCTACGGGCCGAACGGGACAATCCACGCCAGGCAATAACAGCCTTGCAGCCTGCATAATGTCATCGCGATCCAGTACTGCCGCAAACCGATGTTCACCAT
This sequence comes from Pyrocoelia pectoralis, assembly GCA_036250285.1. Classification (NCBI taxonomy): domain Eukaryota; kingdom Metazoa; phylum Arthropoda; class Insecta; order Coleoptera; family Lampyridae; genus Pyrocoelia; species Pyrocoelia pectoralis. Next base: position 50,354,298 of record CM070078.1, read on the forward strand.
GCGCGGCAGCCACCCTTAACCACTCGACAAGAGGAGGCAGAACGACGTACGCTCTTTCATAACATAATTCTTGAACCGCACTATCCCCTTGTTCCCCGTGCTCCAACTGAGAGCATCTCATAAAGTAAAACAAAGCCCTTGCAGCTTGAGGACACAAAGGTATACGCGGATGCATCCTATTGATCAATTCCTGTAATTCCGATAGCGATCCAACGCACGTGGTCATTAACGAAGGTTCCGGTGGACCGGAACCGCGACCCGAATCACGTCCGGAACTAACGCTCGATGCGGAAGCCCATCTTGGAAGGGCGAGAGCTCCGGATGCAATTCGGCCGGCATTTAGATGAGCGTATGGCTGTAAAAGTCCCCATAAGTCTCCATTGTTGGCAATTGCATGTTCCAGTAGAGTCGCCGTCAGTGTAATATCGGAGTCGCTCGGTAAGCACTGCAACAGTATTTCTTCGAGCAAGTTTTCGATACCCGCACAAAGATAAACCGCCGCGTACCTATCGAAAAAAAATTTCTTACTGTTAGCAACAGTGTAAGAGTAATTCGATATACCTACGTTAAAATTCGGAATGGTTTGATACATAATGTTCAGTCAATTAATTCGAGACTCTAAACACAAAAACAGAGAAGGTTTTGATTTTTAGAGGTGGGGGGTTAGCTCAATTTGATGAATAAGCACAATTCAAGCGCGTTTCTGTGGTGAGGACAAAGAAACGTCATACCACGTCATTTGCCAATGTGAGGCATACACAAAGGCAAGGGAACACCTACTTGGAAATCGATAGATTACACAAGAGGAAGCAACGAAGATTCCCCCCTAATAAAATCCTGAATTTTGTTAAAAATTTAATTTAAGAAGATGAAAAAGAAGGTTCCAACAGAACTGATGCCATCACCTTTTCCACAAATGAAACGGGCTTGCCTTCTTTTCCAAATAGTGATGAATTCACTGTAGATATTTCTGAAACATTTGCCCAATTTTTGAGGGCCAAACTGTCACAGAAACTGCAAATGGATATGCCAGAAATGCAAAAATACGTGGTTAAAAACGAGAAAAGGAGATAAGAGCTTTAGCAGAAGAATTTCCTGGATGGTCATTATCTTTAACCTAGAATAACCGGTAAGGACAGATGCAAACTGGAAGAAAAAGGGATCCTGGAGACGAAAAAGTTAATAAAAGAGTTGATGGGGGACGCAATAAAATCCAAAATCGAAGAAAAGTGATCTTGTCCTCTTCGCGATTAGTGAGACTGAAAAGTTCAGTAAAAACCTAATAATTGACCACTCGGAATTTGGAACTCATACTTCGAGGGAAAAAGATCCAGCGGGCGCAGAGGTACCCGACCAAACTACGGGAGTGGTCCAACTTTCCTGCGGAAAGCAAAGAACCTTCATGCGTTTGACGCTTATGTCAAGAAGAATTAAATACGTCGCGAGTGATGGTCAACGAGATTTTAAACGCTCATCTATTAATACAACTGAGCCTGAAACTACATTTGTAGGCGAACTTGACCGTAACCGTAACAAAACCAAGAACCTTAAGAAGGCTTTACTTAAACCCAAAGATGGAAGAATTGTCAGGCACAATTCATGCTCAAATAGAACTGGAAGAATGAGTAAACCTCGGTTGGAAGAACATGAGTCATACATTTTTCGCTGCAATTCGAAACCCTTTCGCTAATCCACCGGAACGACTCGTGATCTGTTCAATTATTTATCAAACCATCCCCCAAAATTGTACTTCAACTTACTCGTGTACAAATCGTGCAAACTTAACATCCGTCATCCATCTGTGAAATCTACCAACATGTAATTGCAATCCCGCCCTCGACGATTTACTTTGTCGTAGCGCTCCATCACAGGACATGGCGAGCATGGCGGCCGCCCTTTGGCATGCTTTAATACAAGAGTCGGCCAACGGCGGACAAAGAATTATACGAAACGATATCATAATGTCGTGTTTTGTGCATATTCCCAGATTGGAGGATAACCGTTGGGTCTCTCTGCTCAATCTCACTAAGGCACGTTGCAAAAGGTACGACAATCTCGGTATGGTTTCAACACTTACTCTTGACATATGATCGCGACATCTTCCCGATTGTAAAACACGTAGAATGCAATGATTAGCCCATGGCAGGTGCTGCAATTCGACAAGTCTAAAAACGAGATATCTACATGGTAGTGTTGTAAGAAAAAGGACAGCCGTACTAACCGATTGTGCGAGTCAACCCATACGAATTCGTCTGCGTTGGTAATGTTGGTGTTAATGGTTTCTAACGACGAATGGCGAATTAAACGGCGAATTGCCGGTTCCGAACTTTCCGATCCGGCACTTACGCTTGAATAGGTACTGGTTGACGTGTGGGAGCGCATGGTCAACTGTTGCAGTGCCAATTTAATGTCTTCCAATCCACCTTCCCCGCTCCAAGGTACCTGAAGCTAAGGTTTCTAGTTACAAGGGACATTAAAAGTCGCACGGGTTACCTTTGCGGGTGTGGCCCGATGACGCGATCTCGCTTGTTGGGAGTTTCCTCGGGATCTTGTTGATCTTTGGATAGCGCCCGCCGTTAGGCGATCGTTGGCGGATGCGCTTATTCCACGCGGGGAACTATTGCCAGTATCCGACATACTTGCGTGACCCGATGAACGATTTTCGTCTGACGAGCTGTTGCAATGTTGCGCGCGTTGCTGCGTTTTAAACAATTAGTGAGCGGTAAGAATTGAAAGGAAGTATTTATACCTGCAAACGCAACTCATCTATACTGACATGATGGTGAGCTCTCAGTGTTACCATCCGGTGTTGGTCATCTGGTGTTAAAGCCTCATTGTATTTCGAAACGCGTTGAGAGGAATTTGGCAGCTTTAGACTTCCTATGGCGCTCGAAGTCTTATTTGGAGCCGTATCCCTTTCTGGTACCATGCTCATTGAGACGTGATTGCAGTTATACTTATTCATCAAGCTTTTACCGTTCGATTTATCTGGTTGTTCGTTAAATGTGGCCGTTTTAACATTGTTCGCGATATAAAGTTGAGGGAAATGCTCAACCTTACATTTTGGCGACACCATCCTCTCGGTAAACTGTGATGATTCGGGCGACGTTCCGTTGTAGGCAACTTTTGGCTTATTTTCCTTGCCGTTCTCCGTAGCAGTGACCTCTAAAGATGGGTATACCTGTTCGGCTCTGGAATTACTCGATAGCCTAAAAAAGATAAAAGATCAATCAGTAAAATAACTTTGTGCAACATTTGATCATCTGGAACCTTTGCCGTCTACGATAATTTCTGTTAAATATGTCAGCTTCTACTCCCAAAGGAAGATCATCACAACTATCGTCGAGAGTGCTTGAATTGATATCGTTTAGTAGCTCATTTGCGAAAGGAAAAGTCTCTTTGAAAACTACATTAACGAAATTGCTAGCGACAACACTATTCAAACTCATAAATTCATCTAGAACATCACTAACAACAATACCGTTATCAGTTTTACTTGTCTTATTGGATTCGGTGATGTACACAACAGATTTGTGTTTGTTAGGCTCATTCGGGCACAGATCAGCGACGTCTTTACTTGAAGGAACGAAATTTGCTCCAAAGTAGGTTAAATTTTTGTTATCAAACACATTTACTTTTGAAGCCAAAATAAAATTGTCGGGTACTAAACTTTTGGTACTCGCACACATAGTCCTATCGATTGAATTTAATTCCAAGCACAAAACGCACGAACAATTTTCAGAGCACTTCATTTTAACTCCGTTCTTCATCTAAACGCAACTACATAGTTATGATTATCGTGTAAATAAAAGAAAGCCTAATTGATACCGCAAATACAAGTGCACGAACTACTTCCCATTATTGTTTAAAAAATTTTCCTTTCAAGCTCAATCTACGTGTCGCATTTAAAACATAAATCAATACGAAAAATGTCAGAGCTCGTGCCCAGTTTTTGGTTTCGAAACGACTGCAACTATAGTAATGTTACCCATTTGTGACTTTTAAACCCAGTTTACACTATTTTAAATCAAATATAGTTCAATAAAATAACGATGTTCACATAACTTTCTTCGTTAGGAAAAGAAAAGTACTTTCTACCGGTGTCACAACACTATTCTCACATAAATTTCATACAATATAATATGTATCTATTAGGTAGTATAATAATTTATTAAGGAAGAAATGATACAGTAAAACCTCGATATAACGGACTAATTGGGGGGAGGGGGTGTCCGTTAATGCCGAAAGTCCGTTATATAAAAATAGGTTTAAAATAAATCAAAAAACCTACGCTAAACAAGTAAGTAAGCATTATTCTTCCGCGTTATCAGCCAGCCTTACTGAAAACGCTGAAATCGCAGAAATGTAGGTCAATGTACAGTAGAGGAAGGTAATCCGTTTGAACTGAGGGATGAAACGCACGCTTAATTACATGACGTATTTTTATTTTTATTTTCTTGAAATAAATTTGTGTTTTTGTAGTAAAATTTGTTCTTTTATGTATAATATCAACAGGACTTTTTAAATTTTTTTACCGGATTTTTTGTCCGTTATATCCGAAGTCCGTTAAATAGAGGTCCGTTATATCGAGGTTTTACTGTACTGTGCAGTTCTCATTATAGTCCATTAATCTGTGTTAGAAATGTACGTTAAATAATATTACATAACGTGAGTGAATTTGGCACCCCCTTCAGTAAAATTTCGAAACATTTTACTCTGCCCAGTATAAATTTGACCACTGGCATAACCTTCACTTTTAGCAAACTAAATTAGAATTTATAAGACAAGAAAGCTTTACTTTGCAACTTCCTGGTTATAGTGCTCGTTATCATATATCTACCTCCTTTTGGTGACACTAATCTCCGCACATGGGAGATGTATTGCAAGGGCATTAAGGTCTGTAGGATTTTGAACGAAGCAATTATGTGATCAGTGATCAGTAACACTTATTGAGTTATAATCGAAAATGTCCTCCTAACACTGACACTGGCTTTTTGTTCTGGTGTAATTTTCTCCACCGTTGACCTGATGAGGAAGACTGTGTTCAAAACGTTTTTCTTCCTAAGAAGACAAGCAACAAAAAATATTCTTACAAAACATTTTATGCCTTTTGCAGAGCCGGACTGCTTTGTTAGGGCGCTGATTGAAATATTAATTTCAATCAACGGTTAGGGCCTACCACGCCGTTTTCCCACTTTAAAGTTAGTGCTGAATAAAGTACTTGCAAGGTAAAAGGTAGTTTATCTTTTCAAAAAGTTATTTATTTCTTTCGTATTGTTTCAGGTCATATACTCAATTGGCGTCCACACTAGCGAAGAAAGAAGCTAATATTATTAGTTGCTTTTATGATAATTGGCAGCGCAAATTTACTGTCAATTGTTAAACTTATTAGGAGTATCAAGTTCCAGTACTCCCCCAAAACAAATTTGTTATACCAAATATTATGAGTTTTTTTTTAAATAATCGTAATTAATTCAGAATTGTAGTTCAATAATTGAATTTTCTTTAATTAAAATATGGAATTCCCATTAATACATGGAAAATTTAAGTTTAGCAATATAATTAAAATGCACAATTAAGCGAAGTTGTACAATACGTTCCTTTGTAATTTCCCTTATCACAATGAGAAAATGAAATAGTTTCTATTATCTTAATGATAATTTATCTTATAAGATAATATTAAATGGACGAATATTTTAATTATCTTGTTAATAAAAATAATTCCTCTTTGATAAAATTAAATAATTCGATTTATCTTGTTTCAAAACAAATCGATACAGGTGATAACATTTTTGAATATTTGTGTCAAAATTCCATTAGTTTTTCCTTAAACGTCGTTTATGTATATTATGCTCGATGTTATGTACTTAAGTAGGTACCTATAGGCTATATGAGATGTTGAATTTTAATTTTTGTGTGTGAAAATGAACAGTATGTGTCAAAACACATAATATTAATTTATGAATATTTGTGTCAAAACTACATCAATTAATCAATATTTGCCGTAAGTGTTTACGTATGTTACGTTGTTGTATGTTGAGTTTTAATTTTTTACAAGAAAATGAAGAGTATGTGTCTTAAAGTGTTATTTTTTAAATTAAGGATTAATATGTGTAAAAACTATATCTGTGATAATATTTTAGAATATTTGTGTCAAAATTTCATTAATAAGTGTTTATACTTATATGTTATACCGGGTGTCCCATTTAACATTAGGTACGTTCTTGAATATCTTGAAAAAAATCCATCTTAACATAAAATGTGCCGAATCAAAACCTTCATAGTTTTGGGGGACATCGATTCTGACAAAATGACCCCCCACACCTCCAGGGGGGAGGGGGGATTCAATTTAAAAATCTTAAATGGGAACCCCTATTTTTGATGCAGATTCGGAAAGAGCGTAAAGAACTATGTTGGTTTTATTCGGAAACTTTTTTGTTATTTGCAACAGGTGGCGCTGCAAACGGGGTGTCCCATTTTAGTCTTGCATGGGGAATTTCTCGAAATGAGTACATCTGACAAAAAAAGTTTCCGAATAAAAGTTTGATGGTTTCGAAGGGGACGTCCGATTCTCTAACAAATTTTTTGATCGAATCACCTGTTCGCCGTCGGGACGCCATTAAAGTTAATATCTCGAGAACGACACATCCAAAAAGAAAAAATACGTTTCCTTTATTTTTTGAAACCTATTGAATCATGATACGTAAACATCATCCTCACCCCCTTGTGGGGTGGAGCGGGGGTGAGTTTTGAAAACTTAAATGGGATCACCTATTTTTTATTGCACTTTTGGATTCTCCATAAAAAACTATTCTCAAATTGCAAATTTTACCCCCAACTGCAACCCCTTTTTTGAGGATGGAAAGGGGGAAAATTGCACATGTCCGCAGAAAAGTGATCTTTTTCTGCTTTTGTTTTCCACTAACATTTTTTCGTGATTTACAAATTATCCGTTATCCTCTCCGCTCCCATCTCCCTTAAGGGTGGAAAGCAAAACAATAACTCATTTGTGCAATCCGGGGTGCTTGTGTTTGAGGTGGGGTGGGGGGGATAGTTATATACATTGTACATGCCATAATTAGTTACAGATTTGAAGTTGGTTGAAATTAGAATTCTATGAGAATTCGCGCCTTTTGATACTTGTTTAAAATGAAAATGAAGGGTAGGTATAGATATATCAAAGTTTTATTTGCTTTATGGAAGGATTGGGATGTGAAGAACCGATGTACGAGACAATATATTTAAATATTTTTGTCAAATAATCTACCTAACGTAGGAAATAGTAACTAAACTTGGTGGATGTCACGACACGAACTCTGAAGTACCTATCGATTTTTGCTGACAGCGGAAGAGAGGATCGTTCTCATTCATCACTGAAGAAAATCGAAAAATAACTAGGAAATGAATCGAGGAAAAGTAAGTTTCGCAGTTGTGAAGGGTTTCGGTAAGCGAGTTTATGACTAAGTATATGCACCGCTTCCGCAAGTTCCAAGATTTGGGGTTGATCAACGTCCAAGGTTTAATTCAGGTAGACAAAGTGTCGGCGGATCTTTGAAATATGGCATTGAGAAAGAAAGAAAAGATACTAAATGCGAATCTGATAAATTAAGAACCTTGAAGATGATGAGTTTATGACGATGATCCCATGGTCAGATTCTGATGTTTTTCCAGGGGTGAAAAATAAGTCCAAAGCCATAAATCTTTCGAAAAGAAAACAAATACAAACGCATATCTAAATGTATTTTTTACTTCCTTAATTTTGTAATGTAGTATCTTAAGAATTTACTCCCTAATTAACTAAACATAATTATTCCACGATATACTTACGGTTTAAGAGAGGTTCCTGTTGGTAAATGGTTTTATTTCCAAAATTGTTTTTTATCTTCATGGTTAAATTAACTTTTAATCAGGTAAAATAATTAGCACTTTTCGAACAGAAAATTACCCCGTTAATTAGTAATAAATTAAAAAATAATTACCTACATAACGATCGATAAGCGGAAACAAGAAAGAATTAAGTGCCTATACTATACGTATAGTAAAGGCTCGAGGTGGGATAACCAATAGAGGAGGTTTTACTTATCATTTTCGCCGCCCTATCACCGAATGTTAAATTCGAATGATAGGTAGGTACACAAAATGGTGAGCCGATGCCCTAAGATGTCAGAATAATTTATTGAATTAGGTAGGTAATTATCCCGTTTAGGCTAGTACGTTTTTTTTTTTTGGTAAATGGGTTCAAGTAAAAAAAATTAACCTCTTGTCGATGTTTTAATACGTTTATAACTGATTCTGTAATTATTATGCTAATTAGTGCTTTAACATATTTCTTATACCAGTGGTGCTCGTGTACCTATAGGTAAGTTGCGAATTGAAAAACAATGCGAGTCAATGCAAAAAGGTAATAATTTATTATACTATTAGGTATGAATTTGGTATATCTAAATGTGTATGGGACACAACGGTTTAAAAATTACGAATAAAAACTTGATTAATTACCTTCTCGGTTTTGGCCTCAATATTTCGTGATCGGCGTCGGTGATACATAAAGGGTTAAGTGGTCCAGAAAGGTGATCAACCCCCGTCCAGGGTTGTTCAGACGGTTCTGATGTAACTCCACCAAGTGGCTCCCAACTAGAGGGCATTGAGCCATTTTGGTGGGCCATGTCACTCAGTATGTTGTGCGTGCGACATTCCAATGATCATTAATCCCTTCAGGCTCATTCTTCGTCTCTTTTTGACCGCCACATTCCATTATAATTTCTTTAAAATTCTTCAGTTATAACCGATGGATGCTGGATGTAATATTTGTAACTACATTTATAATTTAGTTTTGTCACTTAAACTAAACAGATTCATTTATATTACACCAACCACTTGTCGAACAATTCCGCACGTGCGTCGACCGAAACCGTGGTAATAATAAATAAAAAACAAGCGATTTTAGAGAATTTTCATCTCATCACTTCGAACGAAATCATTTTCGAAACTATATTTACGTTTGCGTCTGTATGGAGAGGACAGTTGTGATTTGATGTTCTCTTCGTATAGTGTAGAAAATCGGGCATCGTGCGCCCATGACTTGCGACCTGAAACAGGTTTAGGAACTCGTAAGCTAAATAGAATGTTTGCGTCTTGCACCTTTACAAAAACTTCTATTGTTTTCGATAAGTGCACCGACCGTCCCCAAACGTTACTCACAACTAGAATATGGGTTACGTTACGGCATCCCTCTATAAATAATAAATATATTTTCTAGTCTTTGAATATAAACATATTACTATCTTCCTTTCCCTTGGTCCTGATGCTTTGTCAATGGGTAACGCATTTACAAATCGCCATTTCGTCAAGATTGTACCTGTACGCATATAACCGTATACGCACTAATTTGAATATGTTCGTCGACTGCTTCTTCGTGATTCTGTTTACTTTTATAAAATTCCATGCCTTAAGGCCTTTCCAGCAGTACTAAATAGTGGGGCAAAATGATCACCCCTACGAGCAAACATTCGACAGATGGAACCAAATGAATCCAAATAAACAAATAGTATTATTTTTATACAAAGGAAATTGTACATATATTGTTTATTTAATGGGAAGCAATTTAAGAAACAAGGTCGAACTTAAAACGAAAACGCAACTAACCAAACAATTGTAGAACTTAAGTTACAGCCTAATTTTCTTCGAAATTGAACTAAAACCGAAGTATGTATACTGGTGTTGATTGAATTTCAATTTCAATTAACACGATGGCAAATGGTAGGTACATTTTTGACCACGACGAACAACAGCCTTCAAACCGTCATGGTCACAATGAAGAGCGAAGAGTCCTCACGATCACAACTTTTACTACCAACAAACGTCACGTCATGCAACGGGACCTGCCCTGCACACTACGTCTACACTATTAAAATTGGTCGCAAACTCCACCAACTTTGCTCGTAACCATGGCCCCCACAAGGGGGGGACAGACAGGGTCATTTGTCCCGGGGCCCGTGATCGGAAGGGGCCCGGCGTTGAGTAGGATACGATTTTTATTACTGGTTGTTGAAACGAGAAAAGAAATTTTTTATTCACTTTTATAACTAAGTAATTTTTTTTATGAAAGAATTTGCTAATTATTAACCCCGAATAATTCAACAGAACTTAAGTAATTTAAATGTTGCTATTGTTTTGATGTGATGCGCTGTTGTTTTTCTTCAAGGGGGGGATCAAGAACTTTTTTCGATTCAATATTGACCCTGATTTCTATCGCGTTGAAGGCCTCCAAAGCTCTCTTACGTCTGCCCAGTTTGGTGTTCTTCTTAGGCACCTTTCTTTCACCTGCACGCACCGATCCTGGTTTACGTTGGCCTATTGTACTGAAGAAATCTCTACGATTTTGTTTGATGAATTCCGAAATTTTCGAATAATGAGAGCAATTTACGAGGAAATTTAGCCTGAAGTAAAGAGTTGTGATGGAACGACAATTTTTCCTGCTAGTACGCCAAAAGTTCACTCGCCATTGGAAAAGACTCGGACTTCATTTTTTGGACAACTCGCTGTGACCACTGTATTGGTTGGATTTTTGACTTTTATATCTGAAAATCACCCCAATGAACCCTCACGGCAGTTATATGCCTATCGATATCGCATTGAGGTATGCTATTTCTATTGTAATTTTGAAAGAATCGCAAAATATCGCAAGAAAACAGTATCTGTCACTTTGACACATCCTAGACAGCTTTAAACATTATACTTTTTGCTAAAACTAGGCATATGTGCCGTAGCATGTTCTTAGGGTCATTTTGAGATACAAAACTCCATGATCGGAGCAAAACTATGGTCAGAGCAAGTTGTCCAGAAATGCATGCCAAAATCCAATTTTAACATGGCGTTTATATGGGAGTGTGATTATAAAATTTTCCTTACTTAGAACAATTGAACCCCTCCTTTTTCTCGCAAAATCGACGACTCTCGGGAAAATTCTCGGCCTTTCGTGAAACTTCTCCTTTCGCCCTTCAGCAGTGGAGACTATATTTTTCAGCTGCTTTTGCTGCGGGAAGATCGTGCGCGATCATTGTGAAAAATTGGTCAATAATAATTAGGGAATGGCCCATTTGGACGCGACCGTTTGGACGCGACCGTTTGAACGCGACCGTTTGAACGCAGGGACGTTTGAACGCAGGGACGTTTGAACGCAGGGACGTTTGAACGCAGAGACGTTTGAACGCAGGGACTTTTGAACGCAGGGACGTTTGAACGCAGAGACCTTCGAACACAAAATTTAAAATTTTTTTAAACTATTACCGTTTAAGTTTAGTTTAGAACACATTAACAAAAACTGAGAACCTGTAAATATGTGTTAAAAGTTTGTGTATTTATACAGGGTGTCCAGAAATGAAGGTGCCAAACGAAAATCCCAGTTAGTAGACATTATTTTATGTCGATTTAACCCAAATTACCTTAGTCCAAAAATGCTTCTTAAGCGAGCTGGAGCTCCTTATAGATGGTGCCATGAAGTACTATTTTTTGTAATTTGTATTGAAACAGGCGGCCGTCATGTAGAGCACTTACTGTAAAATTTGTGGTTTTTGATATAACTTGACATAAGAGTAACTTAGTTAAATAAATTAATAAATTAGTAATTTATTTAAATTTATTTTTCTCGAGAAGGGTGCATCCTAACGATTTGAAACAAGAGCACATTATTTTTAGAAAAGACCCTAGAGAATTCGAATTTGACACAAAAATGTCAAAAAAATAAATGTAAAAAAAATACAATCCAAAATGTCTGCGGCCCCTCCCACATGGGACGCTAATGGCCGCAGCAAGGAAGTATTATTTACAGCGACCGATGTGTGATCAGAAGGTAAGTCATTGTGCAAAGTTTGGACATTTTCGATCAAAACGTTTTTGAGATATTACAAAAAAAAGTACTTCATGGCACCATCTATAAGGAGCTCCAGCTCGCTTAAGAAGCATTTTTGGACTAAGGTAATTTGGGTTAAATCGACATAAAATAATGTCTACTAACTGGGATTTTCGTTTGGCACCTTCATTTCTGGACACCCTGTATATTTAGAAAAGAAAAGAATAAAAGAAGGCCATTGTAAAAACCTTCGTGTGAGGGCGGACCTCTGTGTACATGGGGGCGAAGCATATGGAATCGTTGTTAGGACCTCTTAAGTTTTTTTTTTAAAACAGGTGAACCTGCCACCTAAAAATACTTTTAATATTAACACGTAGGTCTTTTTTTTGACCTAATAATAATCAATTAATTAGTGGATTTTAAGGTATATGGACAAAAGAATTAATGGATTTTGAGGGCGGTGGACTAAAGAACTAGTGTGTTCTAAACTAAACTTAAACGGTAATAATTTAAATTTTGTGTTCGAAGGTCTCTGCGTTCAAACGTCCCTGCGTTCAAACATCCCTGCGTTCAAATGGCCTGCGTCCAAACGTCTCTGCGTTCAAAAGTCCCTGCGTTCAAACGTCCCTGCGTTCAACCGTCTCTGCGTTCAAACGGCCGCGTTCAAACGGTCGCGTTCAAACGGTCGCGTCCAAACGTCCTAGACCCCCGCGAAAAATCGTGACCCCGGGGCCCGGTTCGGGATGTGGGGGCCATGCTCGTAACATCCACGTAACGTTTTGCGATCACAAAGTCTATTTTTAAAACTGGTCGCAGCCTCCACCGATGTTGGTTGTAATTGTAACATTTGGTAACGTCCACTTTTTCGTTTTCCGCTCGGTCGCAAACAATATTTTTAAAATTACCTACGCCCCACCAGACGGCGCAGGAACAACAAGTTAGGTATGCTTATGACTTTGATGGAACTTATTCACGAAATCAAATACCAATGGCTATGACCTGATTATAGGTCTACATCAACAAAAAGGCTAGGCTGTCCCTCGGAGACTGCTGTCAAATAGTACGACATGGTTCTCTTATTTCTATTTGGAATGAACACAATCCGACCTCAGCTTTGAAAACAAACAAACTTTCTCTGTTGGGATGCACTAAGTAGTCGAACAACCCCATACAGGGGGTTTTAAAGTATAGGAGTTGCTTCCTATATAAACATTGGCTTGTAAACAACCAAGAAACAAATCGACAAGCAAGAAGTACTGGTTCCAGAAATACCTACTTCCATCTGTGGCATGAACTAAACGTAGTCAAGATGAAAGCTAACGTGCAAATTGTTCGAATTAAAAATCAAATTCGAAAGCTGAAAGGCGAAGAGATGAACGTGAAGTTTTGGAGAGAGAGGAAATATTGTCATAGGGGGAAGAAAATCGGGGTAACTCAGATACATGTTTACGTAGACCTATTGACAAAGTTCAAGACAACTCACAGGCCTTTTTAGAAAATTGCCCAAAAACCATTGAGAGTACCTAGTGCAAACTTTTCGTTGGACCACCCTGTGCATCATGCTACTTTCCGATTTTCTAGATCCATTCCCCTTTTTTCGTTTATTTTTACTAACTTCATTGTTACTTCACTATTTTTAACATATTCTCTTCGTTCTCTATCTATTTCCTTGACACTTTCTCTTTCAATTCCTTTTTTTAGTTATGCTTTTTTGATAATCTATTTTACTTCCTTTCCTTGGGTCTTTTCTTCCCAATTTTGCAATTACTTTCATTTCTTTGCAACCATCAATCTAATTTCACTTGTTCACTTTTTTTCAGTTTTTTATTATCATTTCGCACGCACCCAACAGTTTTTTCTTATAATTCCTCTCCTATCAGTAGATTTTCTGGAAATTTGTTTATTATAGTGGGTACATGACGTAGTTCCACTTCATCTCATTGTCATGGTATGGTAGTTTTACCAAAATTAGTTACGTATAGAATCTCAAGGTGCTGTAACCCGTAGCTATAGATGGTCGATAGTTTCTGTTACACATCAAATTACAAAATGAATTGTCGCTTGTGCAAGCCAGTACAATTTCTACATCGTTTTAAAACTATCAACCGATATAGTATTATACAATAATAATGGAATAACTTTCACAAGGTGTTCCGTATTTCGATCGTCAAATCATATCCGTTCATTTCATACCGAATGAACATAACAAAAGTGCAACTGTTTTTATTTACTAAACGTTTTAGATGGTTGCGGTGAAGTAAAAGTAAAAGATAAATTAGCGTGATTAGAATTCGGAAGTTGAGTTCCTGTAATTATTAAGGTATGTAGCCTTTATTGTTTTTAAAGTACGCGGACAAGATAGCATTAGCAACTTCCTTTTGTTTCTATAGAGACGCACTGGTAAACTGGAGTGTTGCCTATAGTGGCAACTTCTTTTTGGTTTACTTTTTGCAAATTTTGTTTAGAATTGCATCAATAAGATTACCTATTACAATTCCCCTTGTAAATCTTTATTTGTTGTTTCTTTTAGATTCCTGCACATTCTGTTCATTCTTCGTTCGACAATGCCTTATTAGTGCCTAGAAAATATTCAGTTGTTTGGCTGAAGGGCACTTTTTCATTTCTCACCTTATATGCAATTTCATATCATGTTCCGACCCTCTTTGTCCAGCTATCGGTTCACTTCCTTCCGCCCTATAGGTATATATGTATTGTATGTTGATTTCTACTCCCTCTCCTATAGTAGAGACATCAGTGTAATAGTCGGCTCCCACCACTTTTGGGACTCCTTTATTGTTCGCCCACTCGTCCCTGCCGTCCCTGGTCAATACGATTAAGTATATCGTACGGTATGTTTGTGAGGTACAATTTCTTCATTGTGTCTAGCATCAATTCCATGCATTATGTATACTCATGGCCATATTAAGTTTATAAAGCTCTTCAGAGCAGCTCTGGAACTAAAGATTGTATTAAGTACCTTGTTTAGGTTTTATTATACCTAGTTTCTATGTGGCGTTGAGACTGTACCAATTGGGGTTCCTGTATGCTTTTTAATCTTTGCTTTTTGGCAAGGCAAACATTCTTGTTTTGTCATATAGGTTCAGAAATATTTTTTTGTTATTTTCATGACTCTTGTGTGTGCTAACTCGTCTGATTTGTATTTAGAGTTAATAGTTTAAACTATGACGTGCAGTATAGGTAAGCAACGCATATTTTGAAAAATTTTAAAATTGTTTCAGAAATTTTATAGAAAAAAACCCTAAATTTTGATTAATATGATGGTCAGTGGCTCTAGAAGTCAAAATGATGGATTTACCCATAATACACTTTCATCTTAATGATTGATACGTTATCAATGTGCACACTATCCGAAAGTACCTACCATATCTATTGAGCACAGTACATTGTACTAGTTAAAATAGTTTATCGTGTCCTTTTTGTTCTACTCACCTTACAATTAAACAGCAAGGTACGTAAGTAGGTATTTTACCTTTTGGCTTGTCTGCATTTTTAAAATTCTTGGTTATTGACACTTACAAACATTTACTAAACATTCCAGTTTCTAATCTAATCGGTTCAGCTGTAAACAACAATTTGTGTTAAACGTTTAATTCGTTATTAAACAAAACTTTGTACTACCACGCAAAAGTAATTTTGATTGGGCGAAATCCTCAACGGTCGAGTACCATGTCGAAATTTTTTCCTTGATGTATATGAGAGAATGGATGCTTTCAAATTTATAAAGCAATTTTCGAAAAAAAAATCCATTACTCCTAATTAAGTCTACTTACGACAAAGATGAGACGCGACAATAATCAAATTTTATTGTTATTCCTTTAGTTAATGTTCACTATTACAATTATTGTAATTGCGTAATTACACAACATAACATAAATAGAATACAATGAAGGAACATCCTGTCGCTGCGCGCTGTAAGTGCTGCAATCGGACAACTCTAGAACTCGTTTTTACGTGAACGCGATACAGATAAAATGTTTCAAAATGTTTTTATCGTACACAAAAAGTAAACATGTGAAAATTGTTATTAATAGTTGTGGAAGTTTTAAAGTCAAATGGTGAGTGTGAATTTTCAATATTCGTTATTGCACACAAATTCATGGAAGTTTGTGCCTATTTGTTCTTTTTGAAGCTCACGACTTTCCCGTCTTGGTTGTCGAAACATCTTCGTTTAAAAAAATTGTAAATTATTGAACTTTGGAAAGTCATTACCTACTCAATTTATGCCTGATCGTCAGGCAACTTCCATTGTCATATTGAGGAACTTTTCCTGTAAAAGCATGAGATGTCAGTTGAGTGTATCTCTCGCGAACCCATAACCATCGACGTCTTCATCCAAATCCTCAACTGCCTAAATACTAACACATTGATCCAGTTAATTTTTTTTGTGGAAAGTTTACTATGTAATCTGTTTTTTTACAAAACAATAAACATATTATTGTTGTAATACAAAGTGGCGTCTGGCGTGAAGAGGTGTGTTCCATTGAACAACAGTCTATATGTAAATTAAAATATATACATACATAATATATTATACAACATTAATTTGTTTATCTTAGTTAACCATAAGGAAATGTAAATGATTGTATAAGTAATAATGATGGTATTGATGGTAATCATTTTACTTGATGCTTATATTAATTCAAGTACATAGTGTTTTTCGTTTAAGACGTTTGTTTTGTTTACTATTACTTATCTAGTAAGTTTATTCTTATTGCAAGCAGATTTGGGGGTCCACTGTGATGCACAATCACTTTACATTCTGATTTTTGGCACATTGAGATCATTATAGATGTCGTTATTAATACCTAATAAATCACGCGGTGTCGACCATGGTGCGCAGCACTTTTGACTGGAATCGTTCGAGAATATCTATGTTGGATTTTGCTGTTGTTCCCCATACCTGAATTCCATAGGTCCACACATGTTTTAATATAACGTTGTATGCTAATACGTAGGTACCTACTTTGTTCTACCGAGTAAGTGAATAACCAATAGTGTTTGCGAAATTTTTCATTGAGGTGCTTACGCTTTTTCCAAATATGTGAACTCCAAGTTAATCCTTTATCAAGGAGCTGTCCTAAGTGCTTCACAGTGTCATTACTTGATTATTTATTGAGAAAGGGTGCACTAGGACATTTCGTAAAGATGATATGATTTGATTTGGACATGTTGATTTCGAGACGCCATTTTGTGGTTCAGATTTCTATCTATACTTGTGGGCAGGTCCGCTGTAAATAAGAGATATAGTATAGGGCCGAGCACGCTACCTTGCGGCACACCCGAGGCTATTGAATGAAGTGTAGATAGCTCAAATTCGTATCTTGTTCTGAAGAATCTTTTTTGTAGGTACGACTTTAAGGTACAATATATTGCCTCTGGTAGTGTTTTCTTTAGTTTATAAAGTAGTTCTTGATGCCAGTTAATGGGGGTGTTTTATCTTACAAAAGGTCGATCATTCTATCCTCTATGCCTTCGCCGTAATCCAAAAATGTAGTTTTTCAATTTTTCGTCTATAGCTGCGTTTCGGTACAATTTTTCCAAGTAGATCACGTATTTTGCAGATACCTTAATGCTGCACGTGTATGCTCGCCCACAACAGGCTAAGTATATTATTCTTAATGATTTCGTGTCAGTGGTTTAAGTGAACTGAACAATTCCTTCTTCAAATCATTCAGAAAAATCAGATAGGTACTGTGTTTCTAAGTGGGATCTAAAAGACGATAAACAAAAGACACAATACTCGGCTTTTCTCTAGATCTTATCTTGGTTCAATGAATTTTCATTTTGAGTGGTGGAATTTGTGCCGATGAAAAATTCTGTATACTCGCGACTGTTGAACCCCTGTGCGTTCTTCATCTAAAACTGGAACATTAGTAGATTCGTTATGGAAAACTCCTTCTTCCTCTTCCTATAATAGAGTTTCTTTTATATAATTTCTCCTTTACGTTACTCAACTGTGATACCAGCCCTCATACACTTCCATTGATTCATATCTGAATCATCTTTCGAGTTGCTTCGGCCACCTTACGTCGGCGTTTGATTTCGTGCAGTAGGCGATTCACTACTGACTTTTAGGCAACCCATGCACCCTTTAGAAACTACGGAATTTATAAATAGGTTCCAACAATAGGCTGGGTCTTGTTAAATTTTCGCATACGTATGTACGTAGGCATAAGTAGGTACCTATTTATTTTTTCCGTCATTAACTATTGTTTGTTTTTCTAGCAAACAAATTAGGTACATGGCCAGATGAAAAACTAAAAAACCTTCCAAATAAGGCGCCGCTCGCCAATGATTCTTAAAATTGCAACACTGGGGTTGTTATGGATAAGGAGGTGGGGTGCCACAAAATTAATTTTGCGATCAAAATGGGTCTCGCTCAAAAGCAAATTTTTCTTGTATTTTAGGATTTCTGTTTAGTTGCGATAACAAACAAGTGATGCGGGGGCCACTAGTCGTGAATCCAGCCGCCCCCTTTATTGAAGAGCGCTAATTTTCCTATCGTTAGCGATTTGTGGCGCACAATTTACTCACTATTTGTGGCTAACGTTTTAAAAAAGTGTGCAGCACTTGGCACGACCGCTTCACTCAACTTATGCCTTTTGTATTGTTTCAGAGGATGCCTATGAAAGAATGGTTCAGAGAGTTGCAGCCTATGCAGTTATACATCGTTTTAACGTTGACAATCATATTTTTTATAGTCGAATTGGTAATCAGTCACTTTACTCACGCCATAACATTGTTGATGGACTCATATCACACACTTTGCAACATATTCGCTTTGCTCACATGTATGATAACTGTGAAGGTAAGTACCTGGCTTATGTACAGTATCAATAGTCAATAGCTTAGAATGACTCCCACTTTTGTTTGGTTACCATACATTTTAAGAGTTCTGGCAATTTTAACTTTGGTCATTAAAATTATGTATTGTTCAACTACCTTATCAAAGCAGACCAGTTCCAGTCTTACTAGCTCTTTTTTTCAACTTAGATCGGTACGTTGGCTACTCGCTGGTGGTTGTGCCACTCTTATCACCGACTATTTCTTGCTTCGCTTTCTCTTTTTTCGCACACGTCCTCACCTATTTCCCTATGATTTCCTCTCACACATTCCGTCTTCCCAATTCAACGTTTCATTTCGCTTCTGATTCCATTTTGTGAATTAGAAAATGGCATAATCTTCATCATCTACCATACCGCAGACCTATTCCAAGCGTTGCCAGACGAGATCATGGGCCGTTTTCGATCATGATGTACATCGCATGCGCTATAAACATCTCCGAAAAATCAACAGTTCGTTCGGATTCGATCCTTTGCCCCCAGTAGCCAAGTTTACGAGTATGGTCAATGGTCCTTTTGGCCATCCACTCATCGATTTTTGAGTTAAATACCTGTACCTAACAAGTAGGTATTGGTAAATCGCCCGCAAGAACCCAACTTCCATAAAGTCGCCCCTCCGGAGTCGTCCATGTTCCCTCTGAGGCACCCTGCTCTCTCGTACTTCACTGCACCACGTACGAAGGTGGCCTCCATTTTGAAAGCGAACTAGGATTTGATGACAGATATCCCATCCTAAGTTATAACTGGTTCTCTTTGGGTTACTTCCTCCTTTTCGATTCTCTTCCGTGTTTTCAAGGAACATATTGGCCATCTATAATTTTGAGACCAGGCACAATCTACATTTTTTCAATTTCCTGGGGTTGTGCTCGCTTATCCTGTGCCACATATAGTAGAATATCAATGATTAGGCCTCGAAAAAACTTCAATTAGTTTTCTTACAACTGCAATGCAAAATTCATAAATGTAGGGTCTTGCTTCCATACTTTAGAAGGTTTTTCTTCTCTAAGTATTAGAGATAGGCGGGATAGGGTACACGAAAAAATTTTATAGTCTTACTGTATCGTAAACAATTGGTCAAAGGCTTCCAAATGGGACAGCAATCCTTCAAAGGTGACGTCAGAACACGATTGCATCCTTTAAGGATCTTGTCACACGAAAAAAATTCTCTAAATGTCGACCACAATCAAAATAAATGATCTTAGTAACCATTTGCGTTTTAATTTAGATGTGTTACTAAACGTAGCAAAGTCCCGATACTTATTGGTTATTGTAAACTGAAAGTGTGGACATAACTAGTGGAACGGTAATATTTAATTTCTTTTTCAGTACGGCTTGAGAAATCTACAAACGCAGACCGCAAATGATCTTTTAGATGATAAATCTACGGCAATTTCGACAATAACCGAAACATCAACGAATTGCGACACAGTTAATCCGTCCACCAACTGCCTAGGCACACAAGAAAGCAAATTGAAGAACACCTTCGGATGGGCTCGAATAGACGTAATTGGTTCACTGATATGTTGCGTGTTTTTGGCATCGTTAAGTTTTTCGATAGTCGTAGAGGCGCTGCAAACCTTGGTGCACATCGGCCATCACGATGAGATACATCACACTATCCCCGTACTAATTGTAGGTGTTGTGGGTCTCATACTAAACGTAATTTGTTACTTGTTAATAGGCGGTAAGTGAAATTGGCTGAGTGCACGAACGTCAATAACACATTCTGTAGGTTACACATTCCACCAGGGAAGTTTCCTGTACATGAACGAAGAAGGTTGCGTTGTGCTAAATCGCATAGTATCAAACGATTCCATTTCCAGGGGAGAAAAAAGGCTGTCCAAAACTCAAACCGCTCCCCCATCGAAATATAGACAAAGACAGGGTGCCAAGGAAATGTTACGTGACACTATCGGTTGTGTTTTCGTAATCATTTGTGCAGTCTTGGTTCATTTTACTGAAGAGAATATAGCTAAATTCATCGATCCACTCTTGTCTATTTTATCAGCGATAATATTGATGGTGCTTAGTTTTCCATACAGTAAGATTTCTTCCTATCGTTTTTCGTCTCCCATCATTAAATGTATCATTTTTAGTGAAAGAAAGCTGCTTAATCCTACTTCAAACAATACCGGATACCATTAACATCGAATCTTTACGATCAGAATTACTAGAACATTTTCCCGACATCATTAACATACACGACTTGCACATATGGCAGCTAACTGCAACTAAAGTGATCTCGACAGCTCATATTATTTTCGAAAATCCGTTTGTAAGTTACAAAAGGACCAAGTGCGATAAAACTAACCAACATTTCAGGTATATTCCAAAATAACCGATAAAATTACGGAATTTTTTCAAGAGTACGGTATCACACAAGTAACAATTCAACCGGAATTTTTTAATAGGCAACACAATAACGACAGTATAGAAACTGTAGAGTTGTGTTGCCTCATGCATTGTCAAAGTGAAGGTTGTAAGACAAGCCACTGTTGTCCAGACAATATTCCAAAGGTATAACATGCTTTCCTTATCATAAGTCTAACATTGAGGGTTTTCCACTTTTAGGCATTAAATACAAAATCGAAGCCTAAATCGAAAGAACAAATTTCAACAAATGTAAACGTTAAAGTTTCATTTGAAAGTGATTCTAGGCATACTGATACGACGTTGAAGGAGGATCAGGGTAATTTAGAATTAAGTAGATAATTGTAGCGTAATTAATAGTTTAGAAGAATAAGTCGCCAACATAGGTAGTACCTAAACTTAATTTGTCAGTTTTAATAGTTTACAATATAATGAAAAATAACTTTAACCGAACATGTCGCAGTTATTTCTACACTTCATAGTTTAGTCTCCAGAATTAAGAAAAATGGAATCATTTCAGTCACACACGGTGTAGGAAAACGAAATTCGTAGGGTACGCTTCTAAATTCAATACCCCCCCCCCACCCTTAGTAAAACGAAGGGGATGGATTCCCCACCGAGGATAAAAAATGATTCATCAATGAATAATTAAAATCGCTGGGGATGATCATCTTAAAAGATAAAATTATCTAATTCGATCTACCCCAATAAATGAATCAAGGGTAATGTTATCTATTACTTTCGGCTATCTTCTCTTACTTAATTTTTCAAAAAAATAATCTTAATTTTAGAATTTTACGCACAAAATGGTCCTACAACAAGTATAACCGCAGTCAGCGAGAGAGTAACAGACTGATTGTTTATTTACTCATTAATCAATTCAACCACTCGCTGGCGGTATACATAAACATAAAATTTTAAATTATTGATTTATTACTTACAGTTTGACCTCCTACCATGGACTTTTTAGAAGTGGAATCTCCTTGTACACAGTTTCAAGTTTCTTATTTTTTCAAACTACCGATCAATCGCTAGTTTACTGTTGGTGACTGCCTTTACTCCCGACGCTCACTTAATTGCTTTTCACGTTCTAATACCCACTTTCTCACCCCCTTGACGCAATCGCATTAGCCGTTGCGATACTGTAGTACTGCTTGAAGTTTTTATCTTCGCTCCTAGAAGAAACATTAGAATAAATTAGTGAAAAATTAAAGGTACATAAGAATTTGTACTCGCCCTTTCATGTTCGAGTTCTTTATATTATTATGAATTTTGCTGGACAATTTGCATGTTTGTAATGTGGTGTTTTTACTTTAAACATAGTTTTACCCGTTACTTAACTTAAATAAAGCTTTTAAAACGAATAGGGTTATTGAGAACTGAGTCAAATTGTTTTTATAAAACGAATGGTGTGTTATTGACAGAGCTGACAACGTGCAAAAAGAAAACACCTACTGTTTCTTTGGACTTCGGCCGCGACTTCTTTTGAGGGGACTGTAGCCTTTCTGTGGTATTGTCAAACGACCTTACATCCCCCGTCCCATTCGAAATGTTATAAGTAATTTAGGGCTACGTGTCGCTTATTTCCTCTACTTTGTGGATGCGCGTCTAGATGTCTATATGGTTCCGAGAGTATTACCAAATTAGGTTTCAATTCACGCACGAGCAAGTCCTGTGCAGCCTCACAATGGCTGAGGTTGAGGTGGAGTAGTCTCATTAGCATCGTTTATAGAGCGCTTGAAGAGCCCGCGTGCACACTGGACATCGGCTGATATCTGCAATGTGGGCTTTAGCCTCCTGCACGGATTTAAAATGTCCCGAACAGCGCCACCAGCGGCCACGTCGCGAAACATTGGGTTATTAAGGTTAAATTTGAGGTTATAACAACGTTTCAATGTGGAACCCATGATAACCTAAGCCCATGATGTAAGTGGAACCCGTAATTATATGTTATATCGTTGATTGAAGAATATTTCAATCAACGGTTATATCACAAATCCTAAATACCTACCGAAACGGATTTAAAAAATAGTACCAGGAATCGCACAACATCGACACATGAATTGTAATAGGTGTTTTCTTTTTGCATCGCCACAGGTGTGCCACAGGGTTAGCCAAATGCACAACTATCACGTGATTAAAGTCCCTTGCGTCATAAGACATTTCTGCCTCAGGTTAATATAAAACTTAAAATAAAGCTTTTAAAACGAATAGGGTTATTGAGAACTGAGTCAAATTATTTTTATAAAACGAATGGTGTGTATTGACAGAGGTGCCTTAAGTGTACCACAAAATGCAAAAAGAAAACACCTAATAAATGTTCAACTTACCCTTTTAGGACTAACTCGATCGCCTTATTTTCCTTCTCACGTTCGAAGTCACGTCCGGGGAATCTGTTAAACTGCTTCTCTCTCTTCTTTTTTTCGACATTGTTGTAGGCGAATGCCGAACACTACACGACTACACCTAAGCAGAAGCACTACAGACTACAGCACTGGCACTACACTACACATTTGTGATTTGCGACATGAGATTTTATGCTTCTTTTTTCACTTATTGAGAACTCGGTCTGCCTCGCGAATAAGCACGAATTCAAGCTCGTGTAATCAGTTTTCTTATCCAAAGCTTGTTGCGCGCTGAAGCCACAGACGTATACTGTGGTGAAGCTAATGCTGTCGTAATGCACATAACATAATTTACTGACTTTCATGAGAATATCTACTCTAATTGACACGCACATTTATTTAATAGGGGCACGTTATAGGGAGAGGAGCGTGACAAAAAAGTTCTGCAACGAAAGGGCTCCACGAGCGCAACCAAAAACGTTTGTGAAAATGTGAAATTGTGAACGCACCTTTACGAATTCAAAGGAGAAACATAACCTGACATAACCTATAATTTTATTTAAAAAATGATCTACAAATTTAAAAATTTAAATAGTAAAATAATATGCAGGCTTTATAGTTCTGCGCAAAATAATGGTCATATTGCAATATCAAACATTTTCAAAAGTAATTACCTCGGTGAAAAGATTCAAATAAAGGTATAGCTTGAATCGTAAATTACGCTATTATCCAGTTTTTTTTTTAAAGGGATGGATTAAGTCTGTAAGGAAAATGAAACAAAATACATTTCTCGACGTAAATGATGGTTCTTGTAGTAAAAACTTGCAAATTGTAACAAATACCGCAACCATTCCATCCTTACGTTCAGGTTCATCGATAATTGCCAGCGGAATTTTACAACAGTTACGTAAGGATCAACTTGAGTTACACGGAGATCACATTGAAATTTGTGGAGATTGCAATGTCGAAGAAGGATACCCTTTTGCTCCACGCAAAGCGTATTCGTCCGATTACATCCGCCAATACCTACAGTTCAGGCCACGTACCACTCGGTTTTCATCTCTGTTACGTGTACGTGACACGGCGACAATGGCATTACACAACTTCTTCCACGACGAAGGCTACATACACATTCACACACCCATTCTAACTTCGAACGATTGCGAGGGAGCCGGAGAAACATTTACGGTTATACGCGATAATCGAGAAACTCTAAAAAGTATGACGAAATCAAGCTCGTCGTCGCCGGAGGAAACGTATTTTAACACGAAAACGTTTCTTACCGTTTCCGCACAGCTACATCTAGAAGCGGCGGTTCACGGTTTAAGCAAGGTGTATACGTTAGGCCCCACATTTCGAGCGGAAAATTCTAAATCACGTTTACACCTTTCAGAATTCTACATGTTAGAGGCGGAATGCGCTTTCGTAAATAAAATCGAAGAAATTATGGAGATGGTCGAAAAATTACTCAAGAATGTTACTGCGCGTATTTTAGACGAACGTGAAGATGATTTAAAACGGTCCAGCGAAACTTTTGTCGATTTTCGATGGCTCGATAAACCGTTTGTTGTGTTAACGTACGATGAGGCCTCTAGGATATTACAGGATAAAACCAAATTTCAAGGAGAATTTAGAGACGGCGCCAGTTTAAATAAGGAACACGAGAAGTTTTTAGTTAAGTACTGTGGGGAAACTCCTACGTTTGTAATTAACTGGCCGAAAACGCTTAAGCCGTTTTATATGAAAGAATGTGTTGAAGACGAGTCACTGGTAGGGTGTATTAGCTGAAGAGTAATTTCATATTTTCATTCTTTAAGGTCGCAGCGTTAGATTTATTGGTTTCAAATGTTGGCGAGTTGGCAGGGGGTAGTTTAAGAGACGATAATTACGATGGACTCAAGGTAAAATTACCTCATCGTGGTGTTGAGTTGGATTGGTACCTCGATTTGCGGAAGTTTGGTAGTACAGCAAGTGGTGGTTTCGGTTTAGGATTTGAAAGATATTTACAATTTATTTTAGGTATAAGTAACATTAAAGACGTTATTCCATTTCCTAGATGGCCCCACAATTGTAAATTATAAGATTTCCATTAAGAATTTGTATTATTTTTTGCCGCGTGAGGTAGCACCCTTTTGATAATTTCTATCTTACACCTTTGTTTATATAATAATAATGATAATAAACCACCTGAAAATACAGGGGAAAAAATTAACCCATTCTATTCTAAGAGATTATGTATGCACCCAAATTAAAGCTTACCACCCTGATATGATTAAAGGGCTCCAACACAATAAGAAAGCGTCTAGACTGTATTAATCACCAGCAATGGTGCAAAAATCTTAATTATAATAAGACTGAGCAATGTATTAAACAAATAAGAATGGAATGAATAAGCACTGCCATTATTGGAAACGATTCATTCAGGCTATAGATTACAGTTGTACACCCTCTTTACGGGAAAGGTTCACACTTCTCGGCCGATTCATGGACCAGAAAAGAGTAGTAATAAAAGAATAACGCCCAGAGTCATCTAAAGAGTTAAGGAGGAAATTACTCAGCAACCTAGCAGACTATACAGGAAAAGCGAACAATGCAATACACAGACAACACATTAATGTAAACGTGTGTATATAGGCAAGTAGTGTCCGACCGAAAGTTCGGTTTCGGTCGAGTTTCGGCAAAAAAACGAGTTTCGGTTTCGGCGGCAAACCTACCGAAGCCGAAACTGCATGCCGGAGTTCCCGTGCTGTGCTCGGTCATGTTCGGTAGCAACTTAGTATTTAAGTTATTATTAAGCATTTTTAAAGCTATGAGATTTAAAGAAAAAAATTAAAACTGAGTGACTGATTATAATAATGTTTTCTTTATTTTTCCCTCAAAAGATGATCCTTGTAGGAAAGTTTCGGTTTCGGCCAAAACTGAGACTGTTGCCGAAATTCGGTTTCGGTCGGACACTATAGGCAACCAACATACCACATAGTAAATGCTAGACCACAGACAATAATCTGTGGCTACACTCAGATTTATAAATAAAGAAAGGAAGAGCCGCTTAGTTTTAATGTGTTTACCTATTTACTTCCTAATTCACCTTGTTCATAAGGGAATACTGGAGATGGGTGCTAGGGCTTGAAAGGGAAACTCCGGGGTATGTAGTGGACGAGGAGATGAAACTGGAAAAAATTAGAACTGTGACAGGGAAGAGAGCAATGGACTTCGGGGAAAGAATGGGAAGGGGGGATCTTGAGAAGCTGTTGGAAAGAGGTGAAGAATAAGAAGATAACATATGGACAGGAAGGAAGGTGTTTTTACGAGAGAGGAGGAGAGATGACCCCTCACCCTCATGGGGATAGCTGGGGATACAATAAGAAGAGATGTGGATGTGCAAATGCAGGAGAGAAAGATGAAAATTAATGCAGAGATATAACGAGAAATACGAGGAGTTGGTGATAAACAATATACCGAAGTACCTAAGCGGCGAGGTCAGTCTAACAAGGAAGAGGATAGTGACACGGTTCAGAGTGGGTAACGAAGAAAGGGATAATAAGTATTGGTGGGAAGAGGAAATGAGGGTATGGAGGCTGTGTGGGGAAGGAAGGGAAACGATAGGGCATATGGTGGAGGAATGTGGTGAGCTAAGGGAACAGGAGGAAGGGTGGAGTTCTTTAAATCCCCAGTTCAATGGTAATCTGTAACCCATTACCCTAATTATAGTCGGATTCACGGGGTTTTAGGTATGACTCATCGCTACAAATCGTATGCATCAATCCAAACGCTCGTATGTCGTAACAATAATTCCTACTGTCAATTTTTGTGTAATCTGTCAATCCAGTCATAAATTTATTGTTTTCAACAAGAAGTTTTGTGATCTTCTGTTCATTTTTTGATTTTGTGATTAGCATTGAAAAATACTGATTTGAATAAAGGAACGTTGGAAAAAATTCAAAACGGTGTGGCAACTTGAAGTACGAAGTAAGGTTATGTCAATGTAAACAAAGAAAATTATTTGACATACGTTTCATTGCTTGCACATAAAATAAACGGAACGACATACGTTTCTCAATTGCATTTTACTGATATTTTTATTTACAGAAACAAAAAACTATGTCACGTCGATTATCATACTTTACTGCAATGAGTCATACCTAAAACCCCGTGAATCCTACTATATCTATATCTGCCGAAATTACATGTACCTTTCTGAAGGACATTTGGGACACTTGCCGAATTTTCATATACTTTATGCTAAAATAAGGTAACCATCGGCCGAATTTACAATCGCCACTTTATGGTTCTTCATCTGTCTCAATCTACTTTCTCGAACACTAAACCATACAACGTATGGATTTAGCATAAAAAACAGAAATTCTGTGTATGGACAACCTTAAATTGTATCATACAACTCATTAGAACAACCGAAAATATAAATGCAGGTATACAAAATGGAATTTGGAACAGACAAATGTAGAATCATAAGCACGGAAACCGACCAAATTGAACAACAAATACATAAAATGAATGGAAGAACTAGGACTCCCACAGACTAAAGCACATGGAAACGAATTACATCAATATTGAAAATTAAACTAAACTACAAAAATCTTACCGAACCAATTATCACCTATGCAATCCCGCTATTTACTTATTCCTTCGACATTATAAAATGGAACTAAAACAGACACAGAATAGAATAATAATAATCTGATAACAAAATACACAATGATACATCCTAAAGCGTACATTGACCAAACCGCACTGGCGAGGAGGAACATGGAAGACAGAAGACTAATTAATATCACAGAATTGTGCACAACACAATTAAAAAGTCTAAGCGAATATTTTTACAAAAAAATCGATACACAAGGTAATTAAACAAGCCTACAAAAAGTATACCTCAGTGAACCACAACACAACTAACTGATCTAGATGAACAATACGCACAACAGGGATCCTTAATAATGAATGAAATACAATCAAACAAAAATGAACCGATTTAAATGTAAAGCAAATTTTTTATTGAGCTAATCTGTGTAATAGTATCGAATATAGAAGTGCAAAACTTGTCCAACATTTGCAAATGAGAATCGAAATTCGGAAACAGTCGCTTTGTGGTCACCATGAAAGCAGATTATCGAACAAAGACGGAGATTTTTAGAACAGGAAGTACTTGAAGGATATTAGGCAAGATAAATGAATAGAAAAGTTATGGAACAATTAATTCTATCAGCAGCCAAGCAAGCACATGGAATGATCAAACCTCAAATAGGAAACAATACCATATCAGAGACCAAACTGAAAGGTACAAGGTTACAAAACTGGTAAGAAATGAAAAGAGAAAAACTATATTGAGAACCAAAAACTCTTGACGAATTTAAGAAATACAAAAAAAGAGAGAAAACCACCGGTGACAATATTTCATACTTATTGGAAGAAAATGAAGAAGAAACAAGATGAATAAAATTAGGATGAGACAAAATTTAAACAAGACACTTAAATAAGCGATATCATTATAAACCAGGTAAAAGAAATGTTTAGGTACACTAGTGACATTGTGAATAGTCTTAAACACAGGAATAGCTCCAAATGACTGACAAACATTTTACTAATATATAAGGGAATGCAAAAATTACAGAGGAATCACTCTGCAAGGTACAACAGCAAAACTATTTTATATGCTAGTATAATAGAAAAAAGAATAGAAATAATTACAGAGCAAACCCTAATGTCTATTGATACTAAATGCTGCAGCAAAAAAAACCAATTGAAAGAGAATGTTTTATAGATTTGGAAAGTCTTTCACAGGCTAGACAGAGATCTTATGTGGAGAACATTAAGAAAAAGGGGGATATGTCAATAGGAATACATAGTGTCATAGAAAAATGAAGAATTTTGTCAAAATAGCATGAGATATCAAAATGTTTGAAAAACTTTTATGGATTTGCAATAATCCTAAATGAAGGTATTATAAGGACACAAGGAAAAAAAATGGTACAATATAAAATTTTTATAACAGGCTATGGGTGAAGTAGATTGCAACATGGTGCCGATCACAGAAAGCTTGGAAAATATTAAATATGTAATGGATAATCCTGGACTAAACAAAGAC
This sequence comes from Pyrocoelia pectoralis, assembly GCA_036250285.1. Classification (NCBI taxonomy): domain Eukaryota; kingdom Metazoa; phylum Arthropoda; class Insecta; order Coleoptera; family Lampyridae; genus Pyrocoelia; species Pyrocoelia pectoralis. The sequence continues at coordinate 50,383,830 of CM070078.1, forward strand.
CACAGTAATAAGTGATTAAGAAAAGAAATATCAGGGTACAAGAGTAAAGCAAGTGCAGAGCTTCAAATACCCGGGAACCATGTCAGAAGAAAAGGGAACGCTGAATGAAGAAACCAAAGTAAGTGGCTGTCTTTAATTGCATAAAGAGGGCCTCTCTCAACAAATAAAATCGCAGATATTCAATAAAGTAGCAACCTCAAATCTTACCTTTGGATCTAAGGATTTGGAGAAGGAAACGAAAAATGAGATAGAATAAAAAATAGTGGTGAAAGGCTACAAATGGAACTGGTACAAAACAGACACAATATGAGAATGGAGGATCAGTAAAAATGAGGAGTGTATGACAGCAGGAAAAAGGGAAGACATCGGCTCTACTCCACACAGCCTGACAACTCATAAGGATAAAAATAATTTAGGATTAAAAGAAGAATATTGTATACATATTTATGAAATCCGACGAATCATTTAGAGTAGCTAGTGTAATTCATTGATAACAAGGTTTATTAACGAAAATGATTCACGATTTACATACCTACTAATAATATAACAACTGTTTGGAAAATTAACATGAAAAAGTAAATGAAATTAGAAAATTCCTATACTTTGCGCTAATCCTGCATAAATAATTAATGTAAAAACACTCACTGTTACCGTAACCACAGCTTTAACAAAAATGACCAGCCACGGACCCGTTATTAAAAGTTTAAAGAATGACTCTAATAAAAATGGTTTATAAGATGAGAATAGTAACAACGCGGTAACGATCGGTTTTAAATTAATAGGTAGATCGTGTCTGGTCCATAACCATATTAACGTAACGGTCGATATATGTTGAATTAAGGCAATGTTAGATTCCAAACATTTATGTATGTACTTCCAGTCGAATTCGGCACCTCTTGCACCGACCCACAACAGCAAAGCTCTCGATAATATCACTTCGGCAGTTGCCCAACCGACGCCGGCAGTTAACACCTTACTATGCCCTTTTCCCGGAATGCTCCCAAGTACCATATACAAACCAACTAAATCTGCTAAATCAACGGTCGATTTCAAGAATTCCTAAAGATTTAATATAATTTTTCAGTATTGCTGTAACTAGATCTTACCCCTACGAAATCGCCACCTAAATCGGCTTCGTTATCCGGAAAGAAAGTTGCTAAAATTAACATTTTAGCTAACTGAGTAAACATATATACACAGCCCGCTTGAATACATTTCCAAAATGCTCCATATTCAGACCTGCAATTAAATTAAATTAACAGGAAGCGTAATACAAATTGTAGAAAACTTACAATCCGGAATACTTATATGTTAAATAATAAGGAACATAAATTAACGCTATACAATTACCAAAGTGATACAAAGTCATTATTAAAAGAAAATTTTGATTTTTGATTATTATATTTTCAAAAATGCAAACATTAGGGTTATAAACGTCACAGATCACATGCAATATTGAACCTTCGATTCGAACATTTCGATGCAATGTTGCCACGCGCATTTCTTTTTTCGCGGTACATTCGCGAATGAGCATGAGGGCGGTGAGAACAAGGTGGTTGCGGGGTAGGAGAAATTGAATTTAATTTTGTTTTCACGTTTGTAAAATAAAGTAGAACATTTTGTAGTATCCACAGTTGGGTTACCTATATTTTAGAGATCCGACAACATGTACAAAAAGCTGAAAAGTAGTGGCAACGTCGATACTTCTGTTTGTACTCTAGTTCCATCTGGCGGAGGAGACTTGATGTAAGGCGGGCTTCCGAACGTTAACTTTGAAATCATCTGATTTGAAACCGCGAAGTAGTAAAGATCGTTTCATTTGGTTTTATTTTTGGTGACTCCATTTTAGTGCTTTCTGCAGGTGAAACGTTTTTGATTATACATTTATATCTGTCTAGTTGAATTGCATTGTGTGTTGTTATGAATTGGTCTTACCCTGAATTTACATTGCCTCGCTTTTCAACGGAGTATTCAATTAATTTGAATCTCACATTGGGAGCGTTCGTTGATTATTTTGATGTCGTGTGTAAAATAGTAGAACTATCTATGTAATGTCCAGTTGTTTCATGTTAAATATGTGTTTGAACTTATGGCATTTCCGACATTTAATCATATATGTGTGTAGTTAGAAAAAAATATGAAAACAAAACAAACAAATGACAAAAAAATATGAATACCTAAAAACAGACAGTCGCAATGAGGAATACTCACGGCTGATTCTGACTTCGATATTATTATGATTATGTGTGTAGTTAGCAAAATGTATTATGATTTTTCCTATTTATTTGTGTGTTTTATGATTAATTGAGGGAAATTACAAATGAGTTCAAATTGAACATAATGTATTAAATATTTGTGGATAAACAGAAAAGGTGGCTCTATTGTACTCAAACCGGACCTAACTGTACCCTTTGTGTAGTTTTTTTACCTGAAGTTGAACCCTTTAGTAACTTGTACATATTTATCTTTTTAAACTTGTTGGACCCTTTTATCTTGATATGCAATGTATTTTATTTGGTTCGGTTGTTTGATTTAATTTAATTTAATTTGTCTCATCCTGTGCACATTCGTTTCTCATTAAGGGCCACACACTTGCTGGAAGCTTAAACTTAGTTGCAAACGTACTCCCTCATTTATGTAAGAGCCTTGTTGGATGAACTAATGATGTTTTTTTCTCCCGTGTCAGAGCCGATTGCTGGGCGTTTAATAGCAATTTAGCACTCGTGCTCGAAATACAACTATAGCCCGTAAGCATCGCATTCCAGGGCTGCGGGTACCTTTCGAATTGGAGGGGGTTCGAATAACTAACTATTTATATGTGCTTTTACATGTCTTGTGAATGTGGTAGTTGACGAACCAGGAGGGAGTATAAGTAGTGGGTAGTTCAGTTTGGGGCTTTGAGTACCGAGTGTGCAGTGTTTTTGTTTTGTATTACTTATATAACTGAATTTGATTATCTATTGTGCCATATAAAACATTGCTGCATAAAGTATCTAAAAGCTGATCAAAGAGTATCAACAATGAAATTATTGTAAATGTTTTGTCTTGATATTATTTAACAGTCTTGCTGCTATAATTTTGTATTGGAATTGATGTCATGTATGTAATTATGTCAAAGGAGGAGTTTTTTTAGTGTTCGCACTTTTTCTCCTCCGAATCGTCGAGTAACTGTCAATAAACGCATTATTTTTGGTACAGTTAATGTTGGTTTTGTTTCTCCTTCCCGATCATAGTTCACGACCAGTATATTCGAACCGATTACACGATAGAGGGCCTGCCAGACGATCACGAGCTTCTGTCATTTTGGGGTTGGTTGGTTTTAGAGGGAACGTTTGAATTTTGTAGGCCATGTTTAGGGATACCCGCTCCTTTTGAATTTATTAACGTAATGGGGGGTGAAGTTAGCTTCTTCGTAAATGTAAATTTAAGTTAGTTATAGGGCTAGGGGGGTACATTACAATTTCATTAATTTTAGTTTACAAAAGCACAGATAACTTTAACTGTTATAAAAGATAAGTTTATTTCATCGCGCTGGTCAGTAGTTCGTTTTACAGTGACTCTTAAAGTCATTTTAGTTCACTTCATTCCTTCACTCGACGGATTTGTGTACACGGCATCGGCTCGTACGCAAACTTTCCTTTTCGTAAAAAATATAAACATTGTGTACTTGTTTCAAAAATAAGTATTTCCAAATAACATATCGCGTCAGAAGGTATAACCTTGAACGAGTTAATTTCAAAAACAAACCAGACTGAAAAATGAAGGTGTTCCGTTCCCTTTCACGACAAGATGCTATACTTGGAAGAAAGTATTGAGAAAGTGGGGGGTCACTATATAGGTAGATATAATTCCCTACTTCGTCTAATTGTCTAGAAGTGCCAGAAGGGAGGTATGTGGCCAACAACATGATACTGCATGTAAGTGAGGTGGGAAACAAAACTGTCGAAATAGAGAAGGTTCGGAAGCATTTCATAAAGTTACAGAGAAAAATATCCCTCTATAGTCCGCTACGTAGACCTTTACGATCGCAACCAAATAATTTTTGATTTTCTATATTATGTTGCCAAAGTCTATATCCATGCACTGACCTGTATCATAAAGGACTGAGCATTCTTCAATACAACATTGAAGCAAACAAGCCCCACCCGCCCCACCTAAATATTAGTTACTTCAGGTGCCAACTAGTGCGTTAGTTATATAATGATGGCACTGACCTGTATCTTAAAATGATGGTAGCTCGCGTGTTTATAATGTGTTGGTAGTACTGGTATCAGCTGTTACCATTGAACTATACGCTATACGCAACTGGAAGGGATACGGCCTATTCTAATGCATTGTAGGCGTTGAAGCCATGCTTGCCTGACAAGCACAGATGTCGACTGGGTATTTCTGTCACTTTCTAACTTGTTGCGTTAGTAGGGCAGATATCTTTTAACCACGTATTTCCCATAGTTTGAAAGGTGTAAAATATTATTTGAAAGTGATTGTGAAATTTATTAAATCAATACACGATGGTGAATTGTTGTGTTGCATACGGATGTCCTAATTTAGCCGATAAATGCAGTATTAAACAATTTCATGGGTGAATAAGTCTTGTTAATACAAATTTTATCTAACATTATTTGCTATCGTTGTCAACGCAACTTATATGATTTGTTTTTAATAAATAACGTAACGTGTAATTTCTCCGTGCCCAATAAAAGGCCCAGGAATGAAATTAAGAGAAATATAATAAGTGCGCGTGTTTTTAGTTCTGTTCAGAATAGGCGGATTTTCGGAATAGTGGGGTTCAACTGTATTTTCAAAGACAAGCAATGTAGAAATTGCATAATTTTTGTCTGGTGAACTCTTAGATCATATATACTCCAATGATCTAAGGGTGAATAAGTCAATTTAACAATTTAATAGTTCATAACAGGTTCATAACAATTAGTAGAAAATAGCACCAAATTTTATATAACTTTTTTTACTACAAACGAAATAACTGAATTAATTTTGTAATGTTCTGTAAACGCGTTTGTATTCTCTATTCTCAATATGCATGATGTGCAAGTATAGCGTCACAAAAATTGTAAGTATTCCCATAATAAAACATTGATTTATTTTATTGTAAACGTTTTATTGACCTGGATCACAATGGATGTATGACTGGTGAAAGAGATAACCATCAACGTATTTTTACCTGATTTACTTACATTTTATTCCCCGTGTTATCGTTTATAGATATCACGTTGTGTGCGAAAGAAAGAAACAGAAATGCCCAGTCGTTGAGGGTTGCCTAACTTTGCTGTGGCTTCAGTGCCGCTTATGGACGTTTCCTTTCCAGTTGCGTATAGCGTACAGTTCAATGGCTGTTACAGTTTAGCTTGTTCTAACCTATATGCTTAATATCTGGTGAAAAGTAGTATAATTACAGGCTCATAATTATTTAAAAACGTAAATTATTAAAAATTGTATTTTATTGCAATGCATAAACGTAGTTTATACTACGTATGAAACAAGGTTATGTTTATGTAAATAAAAACATTAGTTACAGTGTTGCCAATAATCACCAACACAACAAACCTAAATTACTAATTGGCACCTTAAAATACTGGTTTTCAATTTGCTTCAAAAATAGTGGAGGGGATCATTAGAATGCTCAGTCCTTTAAGATACAGGTCAGTGTATCCATGTCCTTTGCTTGTTTTGTTTTACTAAAATCTTCGTCTATCGTCTTATTTTCTTTATGTTTTGTAATCTCGTGTTTTCTCTCTCTTTTCGCGCATTCTTCTTTTCTCTTATTAATTTTTCCTGTCCACCACTTTGTTCTTTTCATTCTTGGCTTCCAATTACGTATGCACCACTGTTTTCTTCCAGGAAGATCTGAAGAAGTTACAGGAAAAACATACCACCAATTACAGAACCGTATGTAGCCAGTATGCCCAGTATCCATCCTGGACACTGAACTCAATTTCAGTGATCCTGGATAAGAAAAATAGAGTGGGTCAAACATTTTGAACTAGAGAACTGATCTCCGATCTTCACATGTAGACAAAGTGAGATGTGGAAGAAATTTATTGAAATGGGAAATTTTCGGAAGCATCTGAAGGAGTGATTTCATTAGGACATTGCGCTACGGTCGTATTTATAAGCACAGAAGATAAGTAATTGAAACTTGTTCGTGTAAATGTACCTTTATAAATTTAAACGTTAGGGAATTTTTACCTTGTATGTTGGTCAAAGGTATTATTATGTCAGGTGAATTTTGACATTTTTAATAGCTGTTATACTTACAAAATTATTCTTAATAATTAAATAATTGGTGCTCTTAAAAGAAATGTTAAGTTATAATAGGTAGTATTTAACATTTTGTGTAGGAATGGAATTTATAAAAACACCAAAAGTAAGTACTTTCTATTAAAAAATATAAAAAACATTCATTCATATTTGTTAACAGATGATACAAATTTATTAATTGATAAAATGTTATTTTTAAGACGTAATTGTTTGTATTTATCACTTTATCAGAGATTATTTTAATGTCTCTTGGATACCGCGAGTTTGAGAACAGTTGATGTTTTTAAAAATTTTCAAAATTTAAACTCCCGGTTTACCTGACCAAATTTGTTTGTTTCGGAATTTCTTTTATTATCCAAAGTAATCATTTTAATTCTTTCCATTTTTATCTAAAGTAGGTGTGAAATAATGCCCTACCCACACCCCATTTATGTTAACATTAAAATACCACACCTAGAGATAAGATCTCATCTGCACTGTATTTACTATACCTACTTAGTGTTATATATCGAACTACAGATTTGTTTTATATTCATTTAAGACTACATATGAAGGAATACTTTAAGCAACCAACTCAATACAGTGTATTTAAGCCATTAATCATCCTGATTACATACGTAATATGTAATACCAGTTGTTTGAAAAATGTTGGTGGTAACACAACACTGAGAACACCAAGAACCATAATAAAAGTTGATCAAATCGTTCACTTTGATAATCTTTTATTGTTACTGTTTGTTATGTTTTATTAAAGAGGAAGTACCTATGTAGTGTAGCTACCTTGTCCTTGAATAATTGTTTGAATAGATTATCATTTAGTGTGTGTCACATTCTTGATCTTGCTCATTTTGGTTGTATGTTCCACTTTTCTTATCAATTTCATCTTTATATATAAGGCTACAAATCTAAAATATTTTCATTTGAATCGCAATGTTTATACAGGATGATTTATATCAAAGTTGCATTTTTTTTTAATGGAACCCCCTGTATATTCCTTGGTCAATTCTAGTGTGACTTTATATGTCACACATAAGGTGTTTTCTTTTTGCATTTTGTGGTAGCTTTAAGCCAGCTCTGTCAATACACACCATTCGTTTTATAAAAATAATTTGACGCAGTTCGCAATAACCCTATTCGTTTTAAAAGCTTTATTTTAAGTTTTATATTCACCTGAGGCAGAAATGCCTTATGACGCAAGGCACTTTAATCACGTGATAATTGTGCATGTGCCCAACCCTGTGGCGATGCAAAAAGAAAACACCTATTAGGTGTTTTCTTTTTGCATGTTGTAGTTGACTTAAGTCAGCCTTGTCAATAACACACCATTCCTTTTATAAAAATAATTTGACTCAGTTCTCAATAACCCTATTCATTTTAAAAGATTTATTTAAGTTTTATATTAACCTGAGGAAGAAATGTCTTATGACGCAAGGCACTTCAATCACGGGATAATTGTGACTTTGACTAACCCTGTGGCGATGCCAAAAGAAAACACCTATAGAAAGTACTTAAAACGAATCGTTTGGCCGCATGTGTCCAAAAAATTCAATATCGCAGGGATCACAAAGCTTAGAAAGCCGTGACGATGCGATGAACACTGAACGTTGTATTCTATATGTAATCTGACTAGCCCATTATTATGTGACTGTAAAAGTGTAAAGTAGTACAGTAGTAACGTAAGACAGATTCTAATTCATTTCAACGTCACGACGCCCCCATGGTGGTGACTTTCAAAACTGAATAGAGGTCAGTCGAGTTCTGATTTTGGCTAAAGCATGTTATCCCGAGGAACAGACCGGTTAATCCGTAGATCAGGTGAACCACTAAACAGGTTGTTATAAACCGATTAACAGTAAACAGTGTAGAGTATATTATTCGTTTAAACAGATCTGTTTACACAAGTCTTTGCAGCCCCTTGTATTTTTTCCAATACAATCATGTTTAATAATGACTTTGTCCCTGTTTTAACGTTGGTATTGATGGATGATTTTAGACTATACATTTATTAAAGTAACATGCATTTCTTACAGCTCATGTTGTCGGTAATACAGCACATTTACTTACTAACTTAGTGCTACATGTACACATTGAACTGGACCTATTTTAGGCTTTTAAACCACGCCCCAGCGTGTTTAAATAGCGCTTTCAAAAACGCGCGTATTTTAAAGTTGCCATGGCATCATCATCAATTTGAAAAACGTGAATTCTTATTGGTTATTGATCTGACAGGAGTACTTTGTTACGTCAAATAAAATGACAGATTGCAAATTAATTTCCGTTTTTCTCATTTCCATGACAACGAAAGGTATACTGATTTCACATTAGGAATTCAACCATTTCACATTATTAGTTCTTATTTCCATTTTAATACCAGATTTCAAAGTGAACCAATAAAAAAAATAGCGTAAAGTATAAGTGGATAAACAGGTCTTTAAAACACTTGCTCTATTTCAAGCACTCCGGCTACGCCGTCGTGCTTGAAAACTCGCGCGTGTTTTAAAGACCTGTTTATCCACTTATACTTTAGTATATCTACTATTACGAAACCTTAAAAACTGAGTAAAATTTTGTTTTTAAACGCGATGCGCATTTAACATTTGTTTCCACAGCCTACTATCAAAGAGCATAAGTATATGGTTTTTGCTACTACCATTGAGTAATATAATGAATAGAGAAACTTTTTCATAGGATTATGTGTCCCATTTAAAATTAACTCGAGAGGTGCTGTCACCTATTGGTTTATATTATTATCTGCTACAGGATTCAATAATTCTTACAGTTTTCATTTACAGTAGAACGCCGATTATCCGAAGTAATTGGGACCGGGGTCGATTCGGATAATCGAAAATTCGGATAATCGGATATAGACTGGTAATAAAGAAAAACGAACTGTGAAAAGCCGCGCGACGCAAAACATGTACATATGTAGTGTCTTGCCTCTAACTTTCAACCATCAATTGAAATATATCTGGACTCCAACGAGTTCCAACTTGTTACAACAAAACAAAACAAAAATTACATATGTACATACTTGGTTTTAATTATTTATATTACGCTTAGGACCGATTCGGATAATTGGCGATTCGGTTAATCGGCGTTCGGATAATCGGCGTTCTACTGTATAAGAAACAGCTGTAAAAGTTTAAACGCCCACTATAGACGAAAAAGGACAGAAAATGAGTTTGCAACGTGTTACAGTGACTCTATTATAAACAGTGACGACAAGCAGCGATTAGCTCCACCCATCCGCCATTATGAGGCAAAATATACCACGACCAATAAAAATCGACACCACGCTTGTCGTCACTGTTTGTAATAGAGTCACTGTAGAACGTGTTACAGTGACTTTATTACAAACAGTGACGACAAGCGGCGATTATCCGCCATTAAGAGGCAAAATTGTGGGCGGGTTTATATGAACTCAACGGTGGTATCCTAGCAACGTTCTAAATCAAAATAAAAATCACACGCTGATCAAAGGTAAACACAGTCAGGCCGCCATTAAGATGCAAAATATACCACGGCCAATCAAAATCGATACCACGCTTGTCGTCACTGTTTGTAATACAGTCACTGTAGAACATTGAATAAATTATTCAATGCTGTAGAACGTGTTAAAGTCACTAAATATTCTAAAGTACCGCAACGTTCGCCATTTTGGGGTTAAAATTTTGGCGGCAATTTCAAATATTGAAGACCTAGTCGCTAGAAAATTTAATGACTTTATGAAGTGTTTCTTAAAAACTAAACTCACATTAGATACTTATCAATATATTTCTTAAAAATTAGTTGTCATTGTTATTAAAAGGTACAGTTTAATTGAAAGATAAAAAATTTGGAACTTTGCCACACGAACCTAACATACGTTTTTAAAATTGACATTTTATTTTGTCGTGTTAATACTTCATTTAGAATCGTTATTTAAATCACAGAAAAGGATAACTAAAAAATACAGCAAGTAGTGTGTAAGAATAAGAAGACGAGCCTGTCTATGGGAAAACTACAAGTTTATGATGTTTTTCAAATTGCCGCGTTTCAAACCAAGTGTCAAACGTCAAACTTAGTAATAGTAAAATTTTAGACCAATGGTCTAAGAGTAAAATACTAATTTTCATCGTATGTCAAACACAGATGTCATTTTTCCGCCATTTTGGGGTTAAAATTAGCTTTCTCTCTCTAACTCATTGGAACATAAGGTTGCGGTACTTTAGAATATTTAGTGACTTTAGAACGTGTCTTCCAAGGTCTCCATCTAGTAGCATACTTAAGTATTAGTAGTGGTAATCAGTCTGCTATTTTGTCATTGAAATTATTAGTTACTAAGTGTGCCGTAAGATGATTTCCGTTACTCCCTCTATTATTACACTCAGTTTAGGCGTTCCCCATTTTACATATGGAAAAGTTTCTCTATTCATTATATTACTCAATGCTACTACTTAAACAATGCGACTGTATTATCTGTGGCGACATTAAAAAACAAAAAAATTTTGAGCAGGATTAGTTAGTAAATCGTATAACGTCCACATCTCTACACAATATAATTCAGGAGAGATTAATTATAAAGGAAATAATAATCTTAACAGTGGCACGATGCAGGAAAGCATAATTGGGAAGTGAACCAATAAAAAAAATAGCGTAAAGTATAAGTGGATAAACAGGTCTTTAAAACACTTGCTCTATTTCAAGCACTCCGGCTACGCCGTCGTGCTTGAAAACTCGCGCGTGTTTTAAAGACCTGTTTATCCACTTATACTTTAATATAGGTACTATTTTATTTTCATATCTAACAAAAGAACATTACGAATTGCCTCAATAATAAGAGTTTAAATAAGCCGATTAAATCCTAAGGGTTTTACTAATGTCATACGTTGACAGGTATTTTAATGTCATATAGGACAATTTCACTTGCTGGGATAGTATTAAATTAAATTAAATGAGATTATTCGAGTTAACTTAAAGTTTGTTTAGGAAATTGTTTCTTGCGTCCCTTGAGTTAATCTCAATTGTTTATCGTTGAGCCACAGTAATCTAAAGTAGTATTTCTTCTTATTTATTTTTGCATTCATGCTTAAAGTGAACTTTACCGTCGTAAAAGAGAGCCTTTTTAAATGTATAATAATAAGACGTTGTATGGTACGTCATCGTTCGTTACGTAATTAGATGATGTAACCCACATTCAAAGAAAATAAGGATCGAAACGTTTACGCTTCATTCGGTAATTCAAAATCATTTATCTGCGCTAAAGTAGATGTACGCAGGGGCGCAACGATTGCTTCAGAGATCTAAAAACGGAGAAGAAATTTGTCGGCACCAGTGCACGCGATATTTTTGTATTTATTGTGCGCGTTATTGTTTGTGGAAGAAATTAGTGCGCTTATAATGCAAGATTATGTAGATCCAGTTTTATATAATCGTAAATTAACGTCTTCTCCGTCGATGTATGTTCGAATAAAAGCTTGGCTACTTTTAGGAAAAGACGGCGAATCTCCGGAATTAATAAGAGGTTCTTTAATAAATCAAAAGGTTAGAGATTTTCAACTTACAACGGTTGTGCACTGACCCATATATAATCTCAACTCAATTGTTGTTATTGACCTTATTTCACGGTGGAGTAATCAATAACTTACTAAAATTAATGCCTCAATGAATTTCGAACCATTTGGGAATAATCCCCCTTCACGGGTCGGTTGACTATTGATTTTCAGTTAGTGGATGTTTATTGTTTAATCTTTCTAATGAATGACCTTGAAATTTCTCAAGGTTAGCGTACGGATTGCTGACGTCATAGTACCCCATTATTCCCATGGGAACCGAATGCCATTGTTATTTAAACACACGATTTAACTCGAATAGTCTGAAGAATTTCCGAAAAAAGCTCGAAATGTTAAAGAAATTAAGTCATTCAGGCGGCTCAAACATGTTTATTTAGATTGATTGGTTGAATTTTTTATTATTACACTATTTACTTACAGGTAGAAAATGTACGCATGCTAGATAGGTATTCGAAAATCCCGTCACAAGGCACTTTGTACCTCACAGCAACGCATCTCATATTCGTAGATCCTGACGCCAAAAAGGAAACATGGGTATGTGTATACAATTTTCTTAACTAACCGTTTCTTCTTTTCAAATTTTTAGATTTTACACATGCACATTGCGAGTTTAGAGAAGCTTCCGTTAACGACAACAGGCTCGCCCTTGCTAATACGATGCAAAACATTTCTATCGGTAACATTTGTTATACCAAAAGAAAGAGACTGCCACGATATTTATACAACCTTACAACAACTGTCTCAACCGAGTAACGTCGAAGACTTATATTGTTTTCAATATACAGCGAGCTTCGAGGATATACCAAAAACATCAGGGTGGAACGCGTTCGATTTAAAGTCTGAGTATAAGAGAATGGGCGTACCTAATGATCATTGGTGCTTAACTATGCTGAATAAGGATTATGAGGTAATTGCAAAACAATTTTACTTTCCTTTTTTCTAGACACTTCTTCTTCCTTTTCTTTTCTTTTCCTTTCCTTTCCATACTTACTATGTATGCAAACCACTCAGTTGTCTTTATTCAATTTTCTCTTCTATTGGTGTTTTATTACACTGTTTCGTATTATACATTTGTTCACTATAAGTCTTAGATTTAGTTGCATTTCACTTACTGCTTGTTCTATTATTTAATTATGTATGTTATAACTGAGCTTCCATCACTACTTTCATATAATATTTTTATTTTTACCTTCTTTGGTGCCTCTTCCTCTGTCAAAAACATTGTCCTTATTGCTGTTACCTCGATCCTTTAGCTAATTTCAATTTCTTCTCAGATAATTTCTACTCTAAGCAATATTTTTCTATTATAAGGTTTCAGAATTTTGCAAAGTTATTTATTGGCCTCTAAGGAAAGAGCATGAAGTAGTGCAACTTTTGTCTAATGAAACGAACCTTGTATCTCTTATAATAGTTTCTGAGATCGCAATGGTTGCCATTGAAATTGTCACCACCCTGTATATACAGAAAAAGTTTAAGTGCCAAGTAACCAAACTTGCATTTGTTTAAACCTTCGTTCTTCAATTGTTCGTTTTCCATCAGTAAATTTTCAGTTTCTCTTTTAATTTTGTTTTGTGTTTCATTTCTTTCATCTTTATTTTTAAGTTCTGCATCATGCTTATCATTAACTCTAGTTTCTCTTCTTGGTCAACAGATTTTATTAGTGATGGATGACTGATGAGATATTCTAGAATCCACATTTTTGCTCCCATCACCTGTTGATTATTATTCATTGTCCATCTTATACATGCAACAAAATAAGCATCAATGATTTACTTAACTCTTCTTACATCTTTCACCTTTCTTTATAACTGTTTGTCAATATTAAACAATAATCTATAATTGATTTTTCCTTTTTTCCATTCTTTCCCCAAATGAATGGTTTTGTTTTTGCACATTTTTATTCCTATTTTCCATCTCCCTCTACTCCTAGATTTCTAACACTACCATTGAAATCTCCCATAACCGTTATATTTCCATCTGTATTGTTTGTTCATAGTACTCTTTTTGTCCACTACTGTACTCACGATAAGAAACTTTTCAATTTTAGTTGTGTGATACCTATCCCAAGTTCTTATATGTACCTTCGACTGCCAGCACAACAGTATTGATGGGTAGTTCTCGCTTTCGTTCCAAAGGACGATTACCAGTATTATCTTATTTACATCATAACAAAGCCAGTATCAGTCGGTGCAGCCAACCCCTTTCCGGTTTTAGTGCGCGATGTCTAGAAGACGAGCAGATGTTAAATCACGTACTCAAGACGAACGCGAACTCGAGCTTTATGTACGTCGTGGACACGAGACCAAAGGTAAGCGCCACTCGTTCCTCTTTAAACAAACATCACTCATTTCGATGTCTAGATTAACGCATTTGCCAATCGAGCGGCGGGCAAAGGATACGAAAATGAAGCCTTCTACGAAAACATCAAATTCCATTTTTTAGGTGTCGAAAATATACATGTCATGCGAAATAGTCTAATGAAAATTGTCGAAAGTATGTACTGTGGGCGATAATTTCGTTAATGAAGTTGGCGATTTTTAGCTTGCGAGCAGAAAAATCCTACAATGAATAGTTTTCTAAGCGGTTTAGAGTCTAGCGGGTGGTTAAAACATATTAAGTCAATTTTAGATACCTCCTGGTTCATAGCACAAGCTCTAGAGGATAACATTAATGTTGTGGTACATTGTTCGGATGGTTGGGATCGTACCGCTCAAGTTTGTTCATTGGCTTCCTTACTGCTGGATCCATACTATCGTACGATAGAGGGATTTCAAGCACTAATCGAGAAGGATTGGTTGGCTTTCGGACATAAGTTCTCGGAACGATGCGGCCACGTACAAAGCGATAATAAGGAAGTATCGCCAGTTTTCACTCAGCTACTAGATGCAACGTGGCAATTGATGCGCCAATTTCCTCTCACCTTTCAATTTAATGAACGTTTTTTGCTCACAATTCATGATCATGTAATGTCATGCCAATATGGAACTTTTATAGGGAATTGTGAGAAGGATCGATTGGATTTGAGGTTTGTTTAGTGTCCTCCACTTTGTCTTGTCGGAATAGCAGACTTCGTGGCAAGATTTGAGTGAGTAAAAAGATCTACCCTATTGCTATCTTTCTTTTCAAATTTTACCAACTTCTAGGCATTAACGGTCCTAAAAATAGCAAATAATGTCACCAATGCGAAACCGATTAAACTAAAACTTTCGAGAATTTAAATATTTTTTTTTTGGGTTTTTGTTGCTTATTCATTCTTTACTCTTATGATTGTTATTTACAATTTTCGGGAACTTGATAAGAGAGAGATCCTAATAAAGTAGTCATTTTTACTCATTCCCTCTTTTCAAGTGTCGCCAATTTCTAGATATTAACACTTCCAAAAATTGTAAATAATGATAACAAGAGGAACGAACAATGAATAGGAAACAAAAAAAAATGGCAGAGAAATAAGATTAAGGGGACGAATATTTAAATTCTCGACAATTTTGATTGTGCATTAATGAAATTTACAGTTTTCTGAAGGTTGGCGACATTTGAAAAAAAGAGAGCAATAAGGTGAAACTTTTTACTCACCTACGTCAATCCTGCGAAGAAACCTGGTATTAGTTGTGTACATAAACGATAGACATTTCTGATTGTAGATTATCAGAGCGCACCTTCTCTTTGTGGGGTTACATGTCATACCACATGAGTGAGTATATCAACCCCGTGTACGTTGAAGATGAAACTCCGGGAATTTTAATACCAAACTTATGTCCACAAAACATCAGGTGAAATTTTGACATGTGTGTAAAATTGAAAATTACCGTTATTCTGTAGGTTTTGGCGTGGCATGTATTGTCGATTTGAAAACGGCGTTCATCCTCGAGAACCGCTGGGAGATCTGTTATTAGCCACTTGCGATCATAGTCACTCGTTAGAGGACCATATAAAATTCTTAACTAAGGTAATTAACATCGTTATATTCGTAATGTAAACAAGTGAAACATTTTAGAAAATATCTTCGGTCAAATCCTTAATACTGAACGTCACCGAGAAAAAAAAATCAAAACTATTTAAAAGCGATAACACCAACTTACTAGACAATAAATACCTGTACGAGAAAAATGCCCGATTAGAATCCTCAGATGACAATCATCCCTTAAAAGCCGACCTTAAAGAAAAAGACAAATCTTCCGCAGATAGTAAAGGTGTTCAAGAAGTTATGAGCAGTTTAGAATCGGTAGCTCTCGATTGGAAAACGTTACGAAATATTAGCGAGTGCGGATGTTCGGCACCGTTTGATCACTTCAGTCGAAAGGTATATGATTGTTACGGTTTAACATTATAATTAATAGTACACTTTTAGTATCACTGCAGAAAATGTGGGGACGTCTTTTGTGTTAGGTGTATTGACAAACAAGTAGTACTACCCGGACATCTTACATTAAGAGCGGTACCGGTCTGTAGACCGTGTTTCGAGAAAATACAAGGCAGTTCGTCTGAAGCGGTTGAATAAGAATTCTAAATTATAAGCTGTCGGTCACAATTATTTTTTATGCCGAGCATATCTGTAATTAATGGTGCAGTCCTTGTATTATTCTTGGTTAAGACTGTTTTGAAAGTAATTTGGCTTCTTGTATTCTATCGATAAGGTACTACATTTATGTATATAATGTTTTACTTCTTAGGTTCTTGTAAGTACCAAGTATTTTCTTATAAAAAATTATCTAGAGTATAATAAATTCACTAAATTTTAATCTACCATTGTTCAGAATTATGGGTTTAGATTGTAGGATGGTCCATAATTGGGCTCTTCATACTGGCCTTCATAATTACAGTCATGCGTGAGGATTTGTGGCCCCCAGGACATCCACAAACAGTACGGTGTCTTGTCATCTATGTAGCATTCTCTACAAGCTTGTAATTTGACTAAACTTATGTAATACCAAAGACTATCCTTCCCCCTAGACAGCTCATCAAAAGCGGATGCTTTGATTTCAAATTTTTTGTTTTTAAGTCCATAATAATGTTATTTACTATGTTACCAAGGAAACAGCACCTACTCGCCTACTTACATACTTGTTTATTATTTGCTGTGGGTTAAGAATAGACATACTGTGGAATTCTTAGTAAGGGCAGTGAAAGTTAGACATCTTTTTCAATTTGAAACATTCCTTCAACAAAACGAGCGATGCTACTGAACCCTATCGTAAGTTACACTTTTACTGGCATACATTATGTAGCTGTTTATGGGGTAAGGATAGTCTTTGGTAATATATGTATCAGTTCAGTGCCCAGAAAGTATCCTATGCAGAAATGTAGAAGACTGAACCATTTCTCACATCTCGAACATCAATCTATTGGCTGTTTTGAATTATTAGATTGCTTACAGTTAGTGCCATAAGGGGCCATTCAGACCAACACATTAACTTTTTGTTTCAGCATCTTTAACCCATACAAGCTAGAGGGTATTACTGTTTGCCACCTGCTTTAGTGTTAAGACGACAGAGGACAGTTATGTCATGAAAACATTGTAACTTGCCTTGCAATTCATTCATGTAAGAAATTACTTGTGAAAAGATAAGTGACGGAGGCGGTCCTCCTGCATATTCTCTTAACACCAAATTACTTTAATAAAGGTCTAAAATATAAAAAAAAACTATTACAAAATAAATGCAAGTAAATCACAACATTTTTATCGATATAATTTATTATCTTTGCAAGAGCAATTTGATATTAGAACAACATATTCTGCACCTAATTAACAGCTTTAATTAAGATTTTAACAATTAAAACTTTTTGTCGTTTTTGTTTTTGTTGGTCAAAGCTCAAGCACACTAGATCGAATCGAAAACAAATAATTTAGTGGTTTGTAATGAATAATTAAAATTAGCTGGGAAATTATTGGGTTTGGGTATAGGACAATTATTAACAAAAATAAAGCGCAATTACGCCTCATTTCAAAAATGTCATAATATACGGGGTGTTCCAAAATTCAGAGGTCTGCATCGTAACAAACACTGTATAATAAATTTAATGTTTCATTATTTTGTATGTTCAACACATGCCTTGACTATATGGTTACCAAATAATTTTGTCTTAGCTAATCGTAATACTGTTGCATGGAATTAATATGGCCAACCTTGTCCTGACCATTTTTTTTAAATTTCGGTTAATAACTCAATAATGCGTCATTCGAAATCAAAAACCCAGGGATCGTTGAAAAGAATTTAAAGCAGATTAGAAAAATTAAAGGATATACAGGGTGTTTCATTAAAAAAAAATGATCTCGAATGTGCCCTGCTTTAGGACATTACCCTGTATAATTCAAATTATTTTTAAAATATGCGTCTTGCTACTGTACCATTTTTTATAAAATAAATTCTTTCAGTTTTATTTAATAAAGCCTAGGTATATTGGACTTTGAAGCACTAATGAGCAACCCTGTATGGGATTGGAAAATGAATAAATGATTGCGGAGAAAGAGAGCACGCCGGACATGCGATATTCGAGTGTGGGAGGTGGGACAGGCTGAGAGTACGGCTGGAGACAGAGCTCAGAACACGAATGGAAGTAGATAATAATATAATTGGTCTGATGCTGGACTAGGAGGTAAACTGGCGAACAGTCGCCTGTGGTGACCAAAATCATTGCCACGAGGGAGAGAGGCAAAGTAGGTATCGATCACGGTGGCGACCATCTGCCTCCGGACGGCAGCTTGTGAAGAATGCCACTGCCACAAATTACACACGTTTGTGGCCACTGGTGATACCCGGGCCGTATAACACTAGCAAGAGAAGTCACTGTTTAGCTATAACTAGGAGCCGCCCACGCCCCCCCGCCTCCCTCATAGAGCCGAATGGGGAAGTCCAGATTTCCTAAACTTCAATATAAGAAAAGAAAAGAGTGGCCGTACATGGTCTAGTGTAGAGTCCATTAGTCTAGTGGATGTACCGTTGCCATTGGTATACCAATAAACTACACCTGGCGGTCTCGGTTTTGAATCCCGATCGGTTGGTGATAAAAATACCTCCAGGCATGGGTGCTTGTAAGCGTATAAGGCTAATGACCACAGCTGTTGATGCCCTCAACCTCCGTTCGTGGGGTCCAATTAAAATAAAAAGAAAAAAAAAGCTATAATCGACAAAACAGCACGTCACTGTTGAAGTATGGAATAAAAAGAATATGATACGACACTGTCACAATTCTTAGAAACGTTTGACATTTTGATATCTAGTCGAATTCGCATGCGCACTGCGTATTTCGAAAAAAATGACTAGAAAAAAGTACAAATCATTCTAAAATTTTAATCTCATTGTCATTACTTCTTTCATTTTTACCTTCTCTAGAATATTCCTGTTTATTAGTCATACCGCTTAGGTACTCATATAAATTCTTGCCACTTTGCAATAACAGTGATTTAAAATCTATAAGTTAACTAGTTAACCCATCATGGAATTTCCAGATCTGGGAAAACATTGCACTGTATCAACTTGCAATAAATTAGGTAAGATCATTTAATAATAATTTAATTATTTTCTAATTAATGTGTATCATTGCAGACTTTCTACCTATTCAATGTGATGCTTGCAATAAAGTTTTTTGGTAAGTTCCGTCATGTCATAAGGTTGTTTATCTATTGTTTTTTTAGTGATGAACACTACCCATATTCCATCCATAATTGCACAAATGCCTATACGAAGAATAATCAAGTTCCTGTTTGTCCATTGTGTAACATTCCAATTCCGATACAGCGAGGTCAACTGCCAGATTTAACAGTAAGCAACCATATCGGTTGGTATCACCTCTGTAATTTAGAGGCACAACGTAACTTTCTTTCTTCGATGTTATAGATAGCGATTGTCAATCGGATCCCGCTAAACAAAAACGGAAAGTATTCACAAATAAGTGCTCTTTTAAATCGTGCAAAACAAAAGAAGTAATTCCGATCATATGTGATGAATGTACGTATAATTACTGTTTGAAACATCGTCATACAACCGATCACAATTGTGAGGGGAAATTGGCAGCCATGCGAAAACGTAATCTGTAAGTTTATTGAAACTATGTTATTGTGTGCTTAAAGTGGTTTTGTAGTCAAGCGTCTCTGGCCCGACAAAAACAAAATTCTGCAGCAATGACCACTGCGAATGTGCAAGGAAATATGGTATGTATTGTGTTGCTTGATATATACACGGTTTTGTTTCTTTGGCTTCTTCAACTTCATCCTTCCGGCTCTCTTTTGTTTCGAATCTTGTCTCCAATTTGCCTTATTCTTTTAGCCTTGAAGAACACACCTTGAGTTCTTGGTTTGTTTCCAGTTTAGTGTCAGTCTTTTTGTTCCAAAAATAGGGATACAGGCGATTTCAATGCATTGTTAGGCGTTGAAGCCAACAAAGACAGATGCGGAGTAGGTACTTCTGTTGCCTTTTAGCTCATTGCGGTAGTAGAACAAACGAGAGAGATAACTGCCGCAACATATTTTTTTACCCGACACCTGCATTTTATGCTCCGTGTCATCGTTTGTATGACCTTGCCTGCAAAAGAAAAAGATAGAGATATCCATTCGTTGAGGGTTGCCTAACATGGCTGTGGCTTCAATGTTACTTATGCGCTTTTCCATTCCAGTTGCGTATATTGTACAGTTCAATGCTTCTGATGCTATTAATACATTTCTCTTGGCCCTTTTCTACCTAGTCCTAGTTTCCATCTGGAGAACTCCAGGTTTCTTCCGTATTTTAATTTCCAGCAAAATCTATGAGCAGCTCTCCATTTTTCTTCTCTGTCTAAATTATTCTAGTACAGCTCATTATTGGTTATGAGCTACCTTCATGTGGTGTGCACATATGTACTATTAGCATACCTGTCAAGTGGTAGAACTGTATGTTGTGAATGAGTTGCTCGTATGTCTAAAATTTCTCTTTGGATGTTTCTTTAAAAAAGTTTATAATCTACCCGAGGAACACTTTTTGTAATGTTATGTCTCATGTGTAACATCTTTTCTCAACAGGAACTGTCTTCAGATTTTGGGTATACACGAGTACTCGGTTAGTGCACATTTATGTACCATAGTCTTTAATGCTGTAAAACTGTCAGATGCAATTGAGTCTTTTATTCTTCAAAAGAATTGTTGTGCAGGGATTGATTTGCCTGACATACCCACAGTTGTGGGCCTTGTGACCTAAACAAGCTAAACGTTGCGCTTGGTTTAGTTTTACCCAGCTCTTCCACCACATTGAGGTCACATTTGATCAACACTGTGTATATCTATCTTTGGTGGTAGATCCCACTTTTCCCAAAGATTTACCTTAAGATCCATAGAATATATTGTTTTTTTCAAGTGTACTTTGAATGTCAAGGTCTTATCTAGGGTTAACTTCATTCACCATAGGAGTGGGTGTTCCAGAGAGTAGAAGTTTCTTTTTCTCCCATAGGATCCTTTTCCTTGTAAATGTTACGAAGCAGATTTTAGTAAGATTTAGTGAAACCATTTTTATATCAGTTTGAGAGCTTGTTGCATTCAAACTTTCTACAGACTGTAACAGTTAAGTCATCTGCCCATGCTACTGTTTTGTACCTTGCTCTATCGAGCTACTGTAGCAAATAGTTCCCACTGAGACATTACAGCAGGGAAGACAGTATTCCTCTGGATGAACATTCTCCCACATTCTCATTGACAGCAGTGTAGATCTTCCCGGTTTTCTAACATTCAGATAATCCACAATCAACTGCCGAATGGATGTTTCTCACACTATTTACGAACGACCAGAGAGGTTTTAATAAATGTTCACTCTATGTCTAAAAGGGTAGTCAGTGCAATCTTGGTTTTATTTAGATTGTGTCTTTTGATCATCCTTTCCTTTAATTTTAGGAGAAATGATGTCAGGCTAATTTGTCCAATTGTATGGCTAGTGGTTTTTTGAAGTGTAGAGATTGAGTCGATTCATATGGTAATTCGTTTCGGTTTACAACTCTTTGAAAGATATTTTTCAGCATAGGAAAGTACCTGGTACAATTCCTCCACGTTGAGCTGCTGCAGTTTTTCACACACTTTATTTCTTCGTTCGTTATTTCAATTAACTCTTCTTCTCTATCTGACTCACTTTGTTTGTATTTTCGGTCAATAAATTGTTGTCTTCGGTTTTTTAAAGCTCTTAGCATCTTCCATTATTCGGATCTCCAATATTTTGCCACACCTTGTAGGCTATTCGCCTTTTAGGTTTCCTGGTGGTTCTTCACGTTCTCTATTTCTTCATTTAGTTTAGAACTATCTTCTGTTGGTGTATGTAATCCCATAATAATTAATTCCTTTCCAAAGATTGTCATCAGCAACTTAAGTACTCTTTCGCGAATTTACTCCCATGCTGTTCTTTCTAGATCTTACACTTATTCGTTTCTTCTTGTGGTGAAGGTAGTTGCTGGAGGTTATTCTACCAGAATTGCCTTTATTCAAGCCGTGAATTTCCATCTGGCGACTCTGCCAACAGTTGTTAGTTTTTGTATTAAGGTTTTTATGTGTTCTACATTACTAAGGCCTAAAGCCATAACCCTTCCTCCCGTATTTAAGCTTAGGGCTGAAACTGGCAGCTCATTGTTTAGCAGAGGCGAAGTTTTGATTGATCTTGTTACCGTTTATCTTTATCTATGACCTTATCATTTCATTTCAATTGGTTTCTTTTGTACCTCTAGAAGGAAATTCAATTGATGCTTTATATTGTTTTGTAACATAACTTTTTCTAAATAAAAAGTCTCTTACAGAGTGATGATGAAGCATTAGCAAGAGCGTTAGCGCTTTCAATGCAAGATACCGGTATGCAAGGCAAATTAAAACAAGAAGAATTGGATTTAGCACTAGCGAGACAATTACAGGCATCCGAATCACAAACAGCTGTTGTAGGCGGCTCAAGACAAAATCGTGATAGGTGTAACGTTTCTTAAGTCATGCCTTATATTAAATAAAACACCAATTTTTAATCGGGTATATTAAAGAGGTCCAACATTATAGCTTAGCTTTTAATGCAGATTTCGAATGCAATTGTTGAAATATAATATGATCGTTTAAATATGTTGTAATATAATCAGGTGCATATCTCATTGTTACAATCTCTACAAATAGGTTAGCCGCTTGTTCCATTAGATTATTATTTTGATTTTTGAGAAAATCCGTTGTTAATTGTTCAATAAATGCTTTATCTACTATTTGAACTGTATCTTGAATAAGAACCTAAAAAACGTTTTGTAGTGTTACACGGTTACACAATTGAATGATTAGTACTTGGTGTGTGATCCATTGCCACACTTGTAAGCGCGAAATTTCGGCGGTAGCCGAATCTTCCACGCATCCTTTGTAAATAAAGTGACCATTTCCGATTAACCAATTGTATATGAATAAAATTGCGACTTCGACGTTATGTTTAAGTCCCGTCAAAGTGACACCTCCGCTTGGAATTTCTAGTAAGTCTGATTCCGATATGTTAACATCAATTTGTTTATTGGTCTGGTTAGGATGTTTACAGCATTTGTTCCACAACTGAAGTTTGTAAATGAAGTAGATTTAATGGTATTTAATTACCAACCTCGTTGAGATACGGTACGAGTGTGTCATCATAAACTAAAAAGCCATCTGCTCCCATTTCAATTTCCTTTTTCTTCGCCAATTTCACTTGTTCAACAACAGTAGAACTAGAAAAAGTGGGTAACTATTACAATGTGAGTTTGATAGTACGAACTACTTTTCGTTTAGTAAAGCGCTCATACCACAGGTTGCAGGTGCACCACGTGCGTGGCAAGTTTTGATGACGAGCAACATGTATTGCTTTAAAAAATGTTTGTCTACGTTCACGTACTTATTACGATCAGGTAGAAGAAATTTAGGATTGTGTCCTTAAATAAGGTCTGCGATATTAAATTGCTCGTTACGTAAGTGAACACTAACCCAATTTACATATGATGGATGCGGCGTAATCCCATATACCACAATTGAGCCCTAACGAATGATCCCTTAACTCGTATAAGATTTCGTCCATCTCAAAAGCGGATAAGATATTTTCAATCAGAACGCACGCTTTTATTGTACCGTAAGGCAAATTAAGCCTTCTTTGACTCCAGACAAAGATGTCGTTCCATAATTTAGCTTCAACCGAATTTTCCACCTTCGATAAGTAAAAATAAGGTCCGCAATTGTGTTCGTATACAATCTTCGCATTGTGGTACATCAATAAGCCGAAATCCACTAAGGGTGCTGGTGCCTTTTTACCGCGTATCTAAAATTGGTAACATAAGTCGGTAAACGACAAGGACGGTGAATTACTGTAACATTGTGGTCGGTCATATTCCACGCACGTGGACGAAACATCAAAATTGGTAACTTATCGAGTTTTGGTACATTGTAAAGCTCACCACGAACTGCTTGATAAACGTTGTACAAGCCTACAATTTGATTGTTCCAAGTTGGGCAATGCCCATCATCGAAATCAACCTGGGAGAACAATGGTCATGTATCGTTACAATTAGCGTATACGTACTTGAACACCCTGTACGTTAGCATTGAGAGCTTTCGTAAGGTGGGTCGTATTTGCCGGTGAAACATCGCCCAAATCGATTCGTCTGTTTTGAAGTCGACCGGGAAGAGTAGCAATCTTCCAAGATGGAGTACGGTCAGAGAAATGCGGTAAGGTACCATTTAAATGTATATCGACTTTCCTTTTTAAACGTCCCCAATGTAACTGAAGCGAAAATTTTTAGTAAAACTAAATTAATCGAGACACCCACCTGGTCAATCCTATCTTCGAATGTAATGATTAGCTGTGCAACGAAATCCAAGGCATTCTTCGTGAACAGTTTTTCAAAAGCTTCCCCCAGATGTAAAGGGGAGTCTGTAACCGATATTTGTGATAAACTATAATCTGGTTTCTTGTATATCATTATTATTTCTCCCCGATAACAGAATTATGAAAGATGTGCAGTAGTGGAATAATTTTTCTAATTTTTTTGTAAGTTGCTCTTACATCAAATAGCTAATCACTTACGTAGTTGAGGTTAAATGATAATATACATTTAAATTAGATAAGAAAACGAGCGATTAATATGTTGTTTATGCCCCATTCAAAGTCTCAATCTGCTCGTTCTTTTATCTGTTTGGCTCTTAACTCCTTCCCTGCGCCTCATCTACACTTGACCGAACCGTTGATTGAAATATTAATAAAGATAGACAACCTTACGGTAATATACGACCCCATTTTCGTACAAGGCATCAGGGGTCGTTGCGAACGGTCGTACTCAAGTAGTGTGTAACCTGACTTTTATGATAGAATTCTGTAATTATGCTAGTATTCGTGTACATTCTTAACAATGTTGCCAGTAAAAGAATACTTGAACCCGGGACTTTTAAATGAATAAATATATACTCGCGTTATGCGGTTATGCCACTTAAATATTTATGTTAGGATCTTTCTTTATATAAGTATTGTATAACTTTATTTTCTTTTACAGGAGAAATTATATATAATTATGATATCCTCACCCGACAGTTTTAATTCAATTTCAACCTACATAATATAGATTTTGTTACCATGACCAAATTACATTTTTTAATTACTTACTATAAAAGTACTTTGAACTAGTTTTGTGTAAATAATTTTTTTTAAAGGCCGATCGTATCATTGATTGAAATATACCGAATATTTGCATCAACGGCAGAATCTAATTGAGTCATAATATTACTTGACCTTGTAATGCAAATTCCGAACAATTATGATGACTAGAGTTTTCGTGTCTTTATTTCACCGTTTCTGATTGTTTTCTCCACGACTATATAAAAATGCCAAATTCTTTTTACATATTTAGCTAAACAAAGACATAAATTCTTCACACCAGTGAAGAATGAAAAAGAATTCACTCTCGTTAGCCAATCACATTCTATGATTATCAGAAATCACGCTAATTTTCGTAAATAAATGTGGTAAATAGCTCAGTAATAGATACATACTTGACTCTTTTAACGCGGGCGATCAATGTTCGATTCCCAATGGAGGAATTTTTTTTATGCATAATCGTGGAGAAAGTATAGTCTTTTACGATGTCTTTTACTTGTGTAGAACGGCTATTATTCACTTGGATGATTCCAAAGGGCGGATGAAGTTTCCAAAACTAGGGCGGCAGCCCAGCGTCATTTTAGGTAGTGATAAAAGCGCGTCTGCGAATCATACTACGTTGAAGAATGAAGATGATGTAAAATATAAGAGCATAAAAATGGTCGCAAAGTTCTGAACCTGGGGATAACATGTTCAAATTTGTGGATAAAAATCACTGTTTTAAAGTGATTTGAGGGCGTCTGTAATTCAGGTTAATGATTTATGTTCTTGCGTATGCCACGAAAAAAAATTGCAGACAATTCGGATGTGGATAAAGTATTGTAATATATTTTAAGATTGTAATTAAGCAATTTAAATCATAGTTTGCTAAAAAAAAATGGTACTTCAATTGTTTAATTAACATCGTTGATTGAGGATTTTTCAATCAACGTTAACATACAATACTTATCCACATCCGAATTGTCTGTAATTTTTTTTCGTGGCATACGCAAGAACATAAATCATTAACCTGAATTACAGACGCCCTCAAATCACTTTAAAACAGTGATTTTTATCCACAAATTTGAACATGTTCAAATCACTTTAAAACAGTGATTTTTATCCACAAATTTGAACATGTTATCCCCAGGTTCAGAACTTGGCGACCATTTTTATGCTCTTATATTTTACATCATCTTCATTCTTCAACGTAGTATGATTCGCAGACGCGCTTTTATCACTACCTAAAATGACGCTGGGCTGCCGCCCTAGTTTTGGAAACTTCATCCGCGTGAATAATAGCCACCGTTCTACACTCGTTAGTCGTTAATGAATATACTATTCTTGTTTAAAATCTTTGGAGGTCTGATCTTCGGTAATTGGTTCAATAAGGACTAGCATAATACTATTATGGGACTAGGTAGAAAGCTGGAAAGTGGGCTAGATATTAGACCTCGGTGTACAGTTGAATGTATTCAATTTTGGTGGCGATCGCCCTGGACAAACCACAAATTTGCGCGCATTGCGGCATTGCAATCGTCACTGCATCTTCGGTCCTAAGTACACACTAGTGGTGAGCGGTCCGTCCGAGATTTCCCGACGGACACTTGTCCGTCCGAAAGTGTCCGAGATTATCGGTCGGACGGACAGGCAAATCATATTTTCCGACGGACGTGGACTGTCCGAGACAATATTTTGTCCGGTACATTCGGTAACCATTGGAAAAATGTCCAACATTGGATTTATTTCAATGTTATTTTCATATTACATTTCTTTTGATTATTTTACTTCAGTTTTTGTTTTTCAACCTTGGAAAACAAAAACAGGTACCTACTACTTGGATACCCTTCAAATTTTTCAACCTTTACTCAAGTATTGAGTCAATTTTCAACTTTAATGTGGTCACCAGAATTGCAAATCGCTTCCAATATTGGAATATATGGCAATACCCAATATTGAGTCAATTTCAATGGTCACCAGAATAAGGGTGATTATCTCCCTAGTACTACCTCATCCAAATTCAATCGCCGCATTACACAACTGGGCTAACAATGTACAATTCGATATAAACAAATTCGTTTTGTAAAGCCAGAAAATGAGGTTTTGTTGTTTGTTTTTAAGGATGATTGTTTATGATTTTATTCTGCCTTTTACAATTTCACTAACATGATAGTAAATAACAGAAGAATTAATTCAATTACCTAAATAAACAATTGGAAATTAAGTAACATTAAGAGCACCTGATCATTTTTGTTATGTATCTTTAATTCTAATTGTACCTAAACGTGTTTTCTTTGACGTTTTAATGTTTGATCGTTGAGTGGAATTCTCACGCAACGGTTTGATTTTATTTGATTTTATTTATACACCAATATGTTATACGTAAGAAATATTCTTTTTACAAGTTTTCATGTATTAGGTAGTTCCAGTATTTTTTAAGAATCACGTATTTAAAATAGTTTTTTCTATTAACAAATGAATAAAAAATTATTATTATTATTATTATTATCAAAAACCGTGCGTATTTTCCCTATGTTCCATTCAGCCGTGGACACCCTGTATACGAGATAGGTACGACAGCGACGTAGCGGCGTCTAACTTGAAAAAGCCAAAATTTGCGGTTTTTCATTTTGTACAATCAGAAACTCTTTACTTCCCTATCTCATTGACATAATTTCACGTATGTTTTGTTTATTACGTACTATACTACCTATGAAAGAATGTGCTGACTAAGTTGATTCGATGTGTAAAAGAGCACATCCTTGTCAGCAAAATGTGACTGGAAATCCGCATGAATCCCTAAGATTAAAAATGTTATACTGTACAATGACATTCTAACTGATTGACTACTTTAAGGAATGAAAGGTTTTTGATTTTCTATATGTTTTTTAGCAATGGCCATTTCTAATGTGAAATTCTTGGCGTTATTTATATTTCTTACTGTGGGATTAAATGACAGTAAGTTATATACGCACTTGTAGATTATTTTAAAATGAATGGGCTCATTTACGATTTTTTTTTATTGGCCCAATCGAAAGATTGTACAATTTTATGACTCCCTGCAAAAAACAAAAATTTTTCAGGACGTACAAGTAACTTTAAAATAATAAAAACCTGAACGCTCGAGCTTCGCCGCGAAATTGCACTGTGACGTCACTGCATGGAAATTCATAGTTCGGCAGCATACGATACGTGAGGTTCGTTATACCGTTGTTAACAAACGTCGACTGTTTCTTATCGAAATTAATTTTTTTGTTATAAAGATTATTAGGTATTTATTGGATATTGCCATGGCAGACACAGGAAAGAAGAAAATAGTTATAAATAGCAAATACTGTA
Organism: Pyrocoelia pectoralis; assembly: GCA_036250285.1. NCBI lineage: Eukaryota > Metazoa > Arthropoda > Insecta > Coleoptera > Lampyridae > Pyrocoelia > Pyrocoelia pectoralis. Next base: position 50,412,553 of record CM070078.1, read on the forward strand.
TTCATCAAACCCAAAACTCGTAATAACTTCAACTTAGCGCCTCGTACATTTTAAATTTTCTCCCACGTAAAATTACTACCTGCACATTATAAAAATCAAAACAACTTTGTAGTACCCTACCGTTTGCGAGGTTTGCAATTTGTTTAGTACTTATTTACATGTTAAAGAAAAATTTTCTAAGGTCTAAATAACTCGGGGTGGTTACTGGTTAGATTATACTATTCTGCAAGGATTTGTTTCAATACAGTTATTAGTTTACTACTAAGCTTTGTTTGTTAATAATGAGTGTATTTTACCGACAAATACGTTCTCATGTTGTCCAAATTTAACTACATACCTACGTTGATGTAGCCCTAGAGTAGATAGCGTAGAAATACAAAAATGTACCAGATTGTGTGTAATGTTAACTCCTATGCAGCTATGAATATTTTTTAAAGATTATATACAACTTTGCAAGGCTGAGGTGCCGTGGAGCCATTATTTACTACGGGGCAAGAAATCTAATTTTCAGCTTTAACTGTGACATAATAATATGTAAAATATTAACTTAGTTTTACATTATTTAACTCCTCTCATTTCTGTACTTATAAAATCGTAACTTTTATTAAAATATTCCATGACCATAAATAAGTCTACTTCCGGTAGATTTGAAGAGTCACCTTTAATAAAATTTGCTTCAGACATGTTTCTTAAAACAAACAATTTATTATAAAATACAAAACCGCTTCGAAATGGCACAAAAACGATGGCTTGTGAGAATGAAAATGCGTTAAAATGTACAGTTGCAATGCCGACGATTCACGGTCAAACATTTTGTGACGTCACAACTCTCGGCGTCTGTACCGAGAAGCGCTCGTATTTAAAATGTAATAACTTGTGAACGGCTTATCGGATTGATTTGAAATTTTCAGGATTATTTAGTGTTTAAGGACTTTATATGTAAAACAATTTTGAGCCATATCCACGGTTCATTAAATGAGCCCATTATGAAATTGTAAAAGCGATTCGTTCAATAAATAATTTTGGGGGGAATAACTAATGAAAATAAAACGATGTTTATCGTATAGAAATTTTATAATAGAAATTAATTGCTTTTTAGAATTCTTTAAGTTCCAGAGTAGAGTAATTTTTTTATATTAATTAGTGTTAAATGTTGCAACATTGCATGACTAAAAATAGGTTTCACTTGTATTTTCGAAGCGCCAATTCTAATTTGCGGCGAAAATTGAACTATTATTCATAACATTTGGCGATGGCGCTACATTACAGTCAAAAAAAACAACAAAAACGCAACTAAACATACATGGATGAATTGCATTATTATCGATTCTTATAACATGGGTTGTCTATCTTTATTAATATTTCAATCAACGACCGAACCTACTCTTGATGGACTCAACTGTTACTAGCAAGTGTAGGTCTCAGAGATTTGTTCTTTGAGCTAATTGTAAAGAGAAAGTCTTGTAGATTATTAATGCTTTATAGCAGGACGACATGTTATTTTCAAGAAAGTGAGAGACAGAAGTTGGGTCGTTATAACTGCCTTCAGTAAGAAATATGCCACATCACACTAGGGGTTTTCTTGAAAACTCCAAATCGTGCTAGGTATAAAGCACTATTAAAATGCATCAGTGATTTTGTGGCTAGTGCTTCCAATAAGCCAGCACTGAGTATGATAAACTTAATAAAACACTCTTTAATGAAAAAATGAATGATGGTTCTTCTTCATTACAGTTGGTTAAGGGGAGTTTAAGAGTGTTTTATTAAGTTTAACCTTAACCCTCTTTGTGAGCATGGAACCATCCACAAACTTACTGAAAATGATTTAAAATAAGTGCATAGCTGTAACCATCTCGTCTTACTGTACTTATTCAGATTCATACAAGCACCCTGTGGTGTCAAGCAGATGACTCAAAATCTTGGTTGAGTTGAAAAAAGATTCCATTGAACCCCAATATTTTGTACCTTTCACGGCCTAGTTTTATCTGTGTCGTCACAGCACAGTTTGTACTCCTGATTACCAGTAAACAGTTCTATGTTATACAAGTGATTTCTCATAACCAGATGGCCTGTAGGTAAGGCTCACTCTGTAGTCTTTAGCTGGACTCTGTTTATTACTAAGAGATTCTTTCTTTGATTGACCATTTATGAACTGATTTAGGGATAATCAGCTAGAATTTGCTCTTCCTTAACTTATATATGTCCCTAGAACCGCGGTTCTGACCGTATGGAATTCATTCTAGGCGATTGGGTTTATTGCTTTCCACTCCACTGTATCCTGGCAGCCAGATTGCACTAACTTGTTACTGTCAGGCAGGAAACATAAAGCATTCAATTACCAGTTTTAATGTCTCCTGAACTCGGACAATTAAATATTCTTTTCAGATTTTTTCTAGTTTAGAATTGCAGATTTTTGCCAGAAATACTGACGAATATATTTTTATCTAGAAATAACCACTAATTATGTACCATAAATGCTCTGTAATATCTTGTGTAAACCAGATCAAGTGGGCAATATGTTGGTTTCACATTAACTACTAAAGTTCGATTTTTGAGAAGGTGCGTGTACGTCGACAGCAGGACTGCCCTGCAGGCACTTGGTCGTTGGTTTTTGAATGTCACCAAGCACTAGAGCAAGTAGCAAGCAGCACTCTCTCGAGCTTGTATGGGAATGTCGGAACAAAAGGGAATGGGAAAACCGATAAGTTAGCTCGACTGGCCTCAAAACACGTTTTTTACTGTTCAGAACCGGCTCTTCCACTTACAGTGTCAACCATAAACAACTTAATAACTCAAAACACCCAAACTCGGCGGTACAAAGCTAGGTGCCCGCACTTATCCAACTGAGACGATCCATGTTGGGGGTATATCGTATCTTGACCAGACATGACTACGATTAGAGCCGGTCCCATTCCAGCATCCTCAGATTCAACTCACGTGTGGAATGGCTTAAGTGACGTTGCGGGGGTCAGACGACTATAGTCAGAGAGGTAGTACAAAAGGGCGCCAATGTGAGGTCTACGTACGCGTGTACTATGTCCACCCTCCTATCGTAATCCAGACTCCAGGTACCGTGTCGACCCATTATACAGTCCGGAGAAAAGCCAGACTGTCGCCATCCTTCACAATGTGTCACTGCAGTATCGTCTCAGGACGATGACCAACCTCGACCGGGACCACAACATTGTTTCTTTAGAATTAGAGTTGTCAGCCCTGCAAATGAAGACCGATAGTAGAGATGAAGCGTACACCGACCGCGGATCTGGGATTGGATTTACGCCGTCAACAGCAGTCAGCAACACCGCATATGACAAGCGGACGAAGGTGAAGAAATACGGTCAATAGAGGCTTCGATGAACATGAAGTTGCCGGTAGGTGCCTATATTGATGAGAACAGGACACTCAAAAGAGAAAGAGCTATCACTCACATTACTAATGCCGTACTAAGACGTTATGTTATTATGTCGCAGAAACCCCTCATATCTTCCAAGTTATTTAGAAAACCTTTGAAGCACTAACTAAGCACTACAAATTTACATTGTGTGAAATGTTAACATACAGTGTGAACCTACAAGAAACAACATCTTAAAGAGCGATCTACTGTCTTGTAGTAAATTTCACTAGTACAACTCTTTGATGCACTAAAAGACATTGGAGCACTAATTAAAGGCCTAAAACGTTAGCGTGTGCTTCCAAAGTCTGGCGTTAGACGTACCTACCTCGCGCATCAATGAACACCTAATCTCTACAATTAAATGGTGCATTATTGCTTTTAATTGGATTATATAAAATATTGGCGCATTCGACAATTAATACCAATTAAAAACGTCCCTGACTTAATTACAAATTTGCTTTAAAATTGAAAAAAAAAATTTGAACGGTTTTGATTGGTCGATTTAAAGTAATAGCGAATGACGTCAGAATCTAAGAATTTGAATCACATGGTTCTTTTTTGATGCATTAATTTTGCTGTTTTTCTTTTGGGAGAGAAAAATACGTAGTTATGGACAAGTTTGCAAATTTTGATCCTAAAAATAAATGAATAAATTACATAGAAATCCGTAATCTTGAATTGAATTCCTTACAAAACACATGTGTGTACAGATAACCACAGAGATAACCTCTGAGACTCAAAAATTCTAAATACGAAGATAAAAATGATTCTGTTCTATTAATTATCGTTCTAGTAAGTTTATTAATAATTTTAAGTTGTGATTTCGAGTTGCTTTACAATGGTAAATAAGGAGTGTTCGATTATACGATTGTATCGTACACCTGCCTGCACAAATGCAAAAAACGAAGAGATCCTCATTAAATTAAAACAAAAGAATGCTCACGTACACGCCTTAGATACCGAACTGTGTTTCAACATTGAGTCAACAGGGCTTACCGATGCCGATAAGAAAATACTGAAATGGATTCTGCGAGATCCGTTCAAACCTAGAAATTTAACAGATAGATCTCAACTGAGTCTGATATCGGGAAGTATTATAGTAGAAGTGGGCCCGAGATTTAATTTTTCAACATCGAATTCAACAAATGCGGTATCGATATGTCATTCCTTAGGTTTAAAAAGTATAACCCGACTAGAAATATCGAGACGATACCTAATCACCTTTAAATTAATCGTAAACGTACCTAGTACAATAGAAAATGAACTCGCTTCGGTTCTCTTTGATCGAATGACCGAGTGTCGTTATACCAGTGAAAATATTCCGAAGAAGAGCTTCAACGAGAAACTGGTAAAAAAAGAAAACCTACACGAAGTCGACATCTTGGCTCGAGGCAAAAAAGCTTTAAAGGATATCGATACCGAACTTGGCCTTGCATTTGACGACGTCGATTTGGATTACTATACGAAATTATTTACGCATCTAAAACGTAACCCCACTAACGTAGAATGTTTCGATTTAGCACAGTCGAATAGTGAACACAGCCGCCATTGGTTCTTCAAAGGTAAAATGGTTATAGACGGCGTCGAACAAAAAGAATCTTTAATAGATATGATTATCAATACGCAAAAGTTCACCAATCCGAATAACGTGATTAAATTCAGCGATAATAGCAGGTCAGTCGATTGTTTCTTTTAAGCTCGTTAACTTATACAATCATTTAGCGCTATTAAAGGTTACTCGCATACAAGCTTACGACCTCTCACACCCGGAAATGTTTCGGAATTAAGGCAGAAGCGTACAAACTCTCATCTAATATTTACGGCAGAGACACACAATTTTCCTACGGGTGTGGCCCCGTTTAGTGGTGCAACGACCGGAACCGGTGGACGTATTCGCGATGTAGAAGCTGTAGGACGTGGCGGCTACTGTATTGCGGGGACTGCGGGCTATTCTGTTGGAAACTTAAACATCCCAGGTACGTTTTGTATGTAATAGAAAAAGAGACATAAGACTGTTTTGAAACAGACAGTAATGAACAATTTTTTGCTTTCCATTGGCAACAAAATTCTAAGCTCCTTGGTTATTTAGATACAGTACCAGTAGGTCCTTCTGAAGCATAACGCCTTTGAAGCCACCATGTACTGCTGTATTGCACATGAAACAGCTGTTCCATACTTATACCTATACCTATCTTCCAGGAAATTAGCTATGACAGTATGTTTAAATTATCCTCATAGACAAGATATCGAACCTAAGTGTCTAAACAGAAAACATTAACAGTAAATTTATTTTGAAAACTTCTCTCAGAAGCTCAAAAGTGATGGTTGCATCTGTTAAAAATACCTTCTCTGCTAAATTTGGATTCATCTCTTCAAATAATGTTTCGCAAAAAATCAGGATCCTCTTGTGTTCGAGTTAAAATCATTTCACAAAATTGTACACGTTGTTGAGTATCTCCGTGTTGAAGTGTATGAACGAGGAGATTGAACTTGAAAGGATGCAGACCGTTATTTTTTTAAATCCTTTGAATGGAAGGTCTTGAAACGCCTAAATCCTGTTCTGCAGCACGAATTGAGGATTAAGGATATGTTCCATTTGAAAAAACTAACTTATGATGATTTGAAGTTAACTTGACTTAAATTTCCACCGCTCTGTATGCAATTGAACCACTTTGAACTGTTAATTTATATTTGCTGTTTATAGAAACATAAAATCTTTGTTGTTTGCACACTTGATCTTGAAATCTATGTCTATGCATATCTCGGAAAAATGTAAGGGACGACAGAGTTTCTAAATCGAATGAGGAACACACATCCCTGATCACGAAGTAGGTAACCAAACAACATTTGGGGGGCAGAAAGTGAACCTGACACTCCAAAATGTATCAATATCGGTAACATAATCAAAATATTGATCTAAAGAGTAAATAAGCGTTCCAAATGTCAAATCCCTATCCTAACATACCTTTTTTAAACACCCTGTATAGGGCGTTACACCCTGAATAACCGGAAGTGTTATGTAGACGCCATTATTTTATTTGTGGAGGCTATGCCCGAAAACCCTATCGCCCATATTTTCAAAATTTAGATCTAAAGTAGTCTGAAATATTCTAATGGGTGGTCACCGTGAGACACCCTGTATGCTTCTTTGCCCTATAGGCTTGTTTCTATATGCTAGAGTGCTATATGCATGCTTCTTCCATGCTTTCCTATCTTAGCCTCATCTTTCTACTCCCGCATCTTTTAAATCTTCTATTACTGCTTCTATCCATTTCGTCTTTGGTCTACCTCTTTTCCTCTACCCCCCTTGTGTTAACAGCAACTTTTTTGGGATTCTTTCGGGCTGTATTCTTTCTATGTGCCCCAACATCTGACTCTTTGTGCTCTAACTCTTTGTGTTATTGTTGGTTTTCCATAGGTTTCTATTATTGATTCATCGTATCCAGTTTCCTTCGTTATCCTTGATTCATCCATAAATTCTCCTCTTCCATGCTTCCAATTTCTTTGCCTCCTGTTTGTTCATTATTCACAATTCAGCACCATACAGGACAGCTGGGCATATTACTGTTCTGTACAACTGTATCTTAGCTACCAAAGAAACCCGTTTAAAGTTTAGCAGTTTTTTCAATGCTCCGGCTGCTTTACTTCCTTTTCCTACTCTCCTCTCTATTTCTACCTTTTCTTCACTTTTGTTGGTTACTGTCACTGCTATGTATTCCCCTCTGCTTTAATAACTTGTAAGTGCTGGCCTTCTCTTACTTCCTCCCCTCTTGTCAGTTTCATAAATGTAGTTTTATCGGTATTCACCTGCTTCCCTTTCTAAGCTTTTGAATACAGTTTGTAATTCCTCCATTGATCTACTGATTAGAGTAATGTCGTCTGCGAATGCAATGCACTGATACCTACTATGGTTTATAGTCCCTGATGTTTTAATCTTGCTTTCTCTTATGACTTCAAGCATAGTCGAGAGTGGGTCATCTTGTCTTAGGCTTGACTCCACTCCAAAATCTTTCGAAAGGGTTCCTCCCACTGCCACTCTGTTTTTCGGAGCTATATAAATTTTTAATTAATTCAATCGTTTTCGAAAAAATCAGTAAAATAACAAGAAGTGTGCATTTGGGGGATGAAATAAGACTCTTATTAGTATGTGGGATATGAACGAGTTTAGGTAAAATATCTTTTACATTTCAGCTTACCCATTACCGTGGGAGGATTCAACGTTTACTTATCCACAAAACTTTGCGCCTCCGCTTAATGTGTTAATAGAGGCAAGTAACGGAGCTTCCGATTACGGAAATAAATTTGGCGAACCGGTTATATGTGGTTTTGCGCGTACATTCGGCATGAAGGATGCTAATGGTATAAGACGGGAGTGGATTAAACCGATAATGTTTAGCGGCGGACTTGGAAGTATGGAAGCCGATATGATTAAGAAGATTCCACCAAAAAAGGGTCAACAAATTGTGAAAATTGGCGGTCCTGTGTATAGAATTGGAGTTGGCGGAGGATCGGCTAGTTCTATTGAAGTGCAAGGCGATAATAAGGCCGAACTTGATTTTAATGCGGTACAAAGAGGTAATTATTTCGTTGTAAAATGCGATGTTTTCATATTTCTCTTTTAATAGGCGATGCCGAAATGGAAAATAAATTAAATAGGGTTGTAAGAGCTTGTTTAGAGCTCGGCGGAAGAAATCCCATTACGAGCATACATGACCAAGGTGCCGGAGGTAACGGTAATGTCCTGAAGGAGTTGGTCGAACCGGCCGGAGGTATTATTTATGCGTCAAAGTTCGAATTAGGCGACCCCACTATAAATGCACTTGAGCTTTGGGGTGCAGAATATCAAGAAAGTAATGCCATACTTTGTAATAAAGAAGATGTCGATTTATTAATAAGGATTTGTAAGCGAGAACGGTGTCCCGTAAATTTTGTAGGGGAGGTTACCGGCACCGGTAAAGTAGTTTTGGCATTAGACGAAGATTCCAAAATACAGCCATTTAATTTAGACTTGGAGCACGTCTTAGGTATAATTTCGTTCTCTCGCTTATTGTATTATAAAATATAATTGTAGGAAAAATGCCACAAAAAGTATTTAATTTAAAGCGGGAACCCATACTTTTAAAGCCGTTGAGTTTACCCCAACCTTTATCGATTTATCAAGCATTAGATCACGTGTTGAGGCTTCCATCTGTTGCTAGCAAGCGATACCTTACAAATAAGGTAGATCGTTGTGTCACCGGATTAGTTGCACAACAGCAATGCATTGGACCATTACACACTCCTTTAGCCGATGTCGCAGTCACAGCAATTTCTCATTTTGGATATGTAAGTAATGCTTCTTAATTTGTGGACCAAATGTACAAAATGATAATCACACGATATACGCACATCTCCCAATTTTAAAAATGGCGCAAGTCGACCACAACTCTAATTTAAAAATTGATCACAACCCTCCTCAATATTGCAAATGATCTCAATTCCTAACTCGACTTAATTTTTAAATAGTCGCAACTCAACTACAGCTTCTGATTTTAAAAACGATCGCAACTCCTCAACTCGACCACAGCGCCCAACTTCGCCGCAACCACCAATTTTTGAAATTATCACAACTCCCACCTTGATCACCAAATTTAAAAATGAGCACAGCACGTAATTATAACTACAACTACAACCCCGCCACACTAAAAGTGGACACTACGCTCAATTTGATCACATTGATCACAACCAAAACCTCCAATAATGATCACAGTAGTGCACAGCTGCACTACAAACCCTAATTTTAAAAATAACCACAACTCTCAACTTGGCTACAACGCCTAACTCGACCATAATCCTTAATTTTAAAAATCGATCACAATCTTACACGACCACAATCTCTAAGTCAACCATAATCCTCACTTTGAAAATGGCTCCAACGCCAAGTGTGACCACTCTACGTGGTCAAAACTCACAACATATTCAAGTTCGACATCATTATTTATACATGTTACTCCAAAAAAAGTCAAGAAAGTAAAAGAATTAGTAATTTAAATCTTGTAAACATTATTTACACAGAAGCAGACATTTTTGAAACTCCAAAAAGTAACATCTGTGGTCAGTGGATTAGGACACAACATAGCAAACATTATTTGAACATGTAACACTGTGTTGTAACATCTGGACCAAATTTGAAATTTGAATTTAAAAAATGCCCAGAATTGTTAAAATTACGGTTGTGGTCAAGGTGCTGTTGGGCCCATGTTTAATGTTGAGGGTTATAGTCGAATTGGACGTACTCTTAAAATTGGTGGTCAAACCAAGAGTTATGATATTTTCAAAAATATGCGGTTGTGGTGAAGTGTGTCATGACCAAAATCAGAATTGGGCGTATGGTTAAGTTGGGCGTTGTGAGCAACATTTAATAATGGGGGGTTAGACTATATTAAGACAGGGGGTTTTCTTATTTTGTGAGTCCAATTATAATCTCGCTTCTTCCTTTAGGAAGGCATAGCGACATCAATTGGAGAGCAACCCATCAAGGGCCTGCTTGATAATGGAGCCGGTGCACGGATGACAATTGCAGAAGCTCTAGGCAACCTCGTCTTTGCTATAATCAGCGATATTCGCGATATCAAATGCAGCGGCAACTGGATGTGGCCCGCTAAAATGCCGGGCGAAGGTGCTGCGTTATTTGATACGTGCAAAGCGATGTGCGAATTCATGTCGAAATTGGGCATCGCAATCGACGGCGGAAAAGATTCTTTAAGTATGGCGGCGCGCGTCGAAAACGAAACTGTTAAAGCTCCCGGCACCTTAGTCGTATCCACGTACGCTCCTTGTCCCGATGTTCGTAAAGTTATAACTCCCGATTTAAAAGCGCCATCGATGGGGAAAAAGGGGACGTTACTGTTTATCGACTTGTCACATGGTAAAAACAGATTGGGCGGTTCGGCGCTCGCTCAATGCTTTGGCCAGCTAGGCAATGACGTTCCCGACATTGATAAACCGGAAACACTTAGAAATGCCTTCATTGCTACCCAACAACTTATTCAAGAGTCAGCCATATGTGCCGGTCACGATGTTAGCGACGGAGGATTAATCACGTGCCTCTTGGAAATGTGTTTTGGTGGAATAAGTGGAATTGACGTCAACATTACACATAAAAATGGTCAAATATTACCAATCTTATTTGCGGAAGAGGCGGGTTGGGTTTTAGAAGTGTTAGATAGTGACGTGGAGCATTGCTTAACTGTTTTTAAGGTAAAATAAAGATTATTCATTCTTCCCGTTCCTTCAATGATGTATTTTAGAAATTCGATGTTCCTGTATATAACATTGGAAAAAGTACCGGTTTTGGTATGAATTCTAAAGTAGCGATTGCTGTAAATAATGGCTGTATTGAAAGCTCCGTTTTACCATTAATGAAGATGTGGGAGGAGACTAGTTATCATCTTGAATTACAGCAGACAATTAAATATTGTGCAGATTCGGAGTTTATGTCTCTAAGCACGCGAACGGCTCCCACTTATAAGCTTACTTTCCACCCAGATGAAGAAATGCCTAATTTCAATAAGATCAAGTGTAGCGTGGCCGTTATACGAGAAGAAGGTGTAAATGGAGATCGTGAGATGGCTGCGGCTCTTGTACGAGTAGGTTTTACCGTCTACGATATTACCATGGAGGATTTAATAAGTGGAACTGTGAGTTTAAAACAATTTCGAGGTGTCATTTTTCCAGGAGGCTTTAGTTATGCTGGTAAGTCAATGATCTTTGTTAGGGGTGGGCGATATTTTTTAATTATTTACTTGTACAGTAAGTATATTAATAGTTTCAACAGGTCATTTAGGCGGATTGCCGAATGATCTGTCTCAGGATCGGCCCTATATACCTACTAACAATATATCGATGTTTGAGATATTGGTATGATCATAACGATAGTTTATTATATGTATATCAAAATCTCTAGATTATATCGACCATAGATATTTAAACTCTGATATCACCCACCCCTCGTATTCGTTACCACATTTTAATCATTTATTTACAGATGTTTTGGGTTCGGCAAAAGGTTGGGCAGCCAGTATACTATTTAACGAGAAGATCCAGGCCCAGTTTAAAGACTTTTTTGCGCGACCGGATACATTTAGTTTGGGAGTATGTAACGGTTGTCAATTAATGGCGACGATTGGTTGGATTGGACAACCGGTGACCGCCGATTCTAGTCCCGACATTTTACTGGAACATAATCTTTCCGAACGCTTTGAGTGTCGTTGGACAACGGTTAAAATTGAAAAATCTAATTCAATCATGTTACAAGGAATGGAGGGTTCAATTTTGGGTGTGTGGATCGCACACGGCGAAGGACGATTTACGTTTAAAAATGATGCCGTCTATAAAAGTTTGGTCAAAAATAATTGCGTTAGCATAAGATATGTCGACGATGGGGGAAATCCCACCGAAAACTATCCCATGAATCCGAATGGTAGTGTGGAAGGTTTAGCCGCCGTATGTTCGAAGAATGGTAGGCACTTGGCAATGATGCCACATCCGGAGCGATGTGATCAAATGTATTTGTGGCCTTATGTACCTATGGGCTGGGAAATGTATCAGAAGAGCCCTTGGGAACGTATGTTTCAGAACGCCTATAATTGGTGCACAGATATTAGTAACACGGTTTACTATTAAAGAATATTACTGCCACTTCATTACTTAATGAGAAGAAATGTCCTTGTAATATATTATTACTAGTTAATTTTTGCAATTTTTTTAAAAGATTTTTGTTAGCAATTATTTTTATTACCTACTTAATTAGTTACACTATTTTATAGTTCTTTTAACCTATTTTTACTATTACTTCTAAAATAATAGATACTTGCCATTTCAGCATAACAAAACTATAGTACAATGTATTAGCGGGTATTAAAATTTGTTCGATATATTCTACAGCTACAAAATTTTAACTTTCAATAATGAGAAAGACGACAATAAACATTTATAACAGTTATAAAGCAAAATTTTAATAAAACTATGTCAATTATGTATTTTTGTCACATTTCTGTAATACCATTTTACTATTTCTGTAATATCATTTTACTAAACTCAAAATTGCCCAACTTTTCTCCCATTTGACCGAAACTCTATCTCTTACCGTTTCCACAAGCCCCATAGTGGCCTCCTTATCTTGGACACAGTGTATAATGACGCCTGTACATATATCGATGTATCAAAATTTTATTTTCAGAAAAAAGTTGGTGATTGGTTTTATTTGTTACAATTAGAACAATTTACATGTAATTTGCGTGATACTGATACAAATCCTATAGAAACAGTTTATTGGTCGTAAAAGAGTACATTTTTCCCTAAAAAGGTTTTATTAAGCAGGCTTGGCTACATTTTCATACAACAACGATAAGGATTTTTTATGCAGCATATTCGGTTATTTAAAAAAAATGTTTCTAGATGAATTTTTATATTTATTAATAGTACAAAATCTCAATGCTTGTAGACAAGGGAAGGAAAAGTAAAGTGTTTGCTACAGCAGGTGCGCAAATGACGCTCAGATATGGAGGGAGGATATCGGTCAACAGGACTAATTCGATCTTAAGAGCGACGCGTGAAAACTAGAAAGAAAAAAAATATGAACAGCATCATTTCGTAAGTTCTGTAAATTATAGGTACGTACATAAAATAAATGACCTTATTATGATTAATGTGCTAGTGGTTTGGTAACTACAAATTACATGTCTATCCGTCAGGGTCCTTTTCTGTCACTTTCTATTTATATAACTCTTTCGAAAGAAATCTGCTTAGTCTGTAAATACCATGTGCATAATTTGTACTTGTTATATCTCAAGGTTGGTACAATTATTATACATATGTTACCTACGTTTCTTTTTCTATTTATTCAGTTTTTTTGTAAAATATAGCAGAACTTTGTATTATTCAAATTGTTCGCACACAGCCTTATCAATTATCTGTCCGGCCCTCATTCTGAGCCATGATGCATGATTCTGAGCCACTGAGCATCATGTATTCTCTACTGTAACTGTCTTATCAAGCCGGACCCGATCATGACAACATATTCTTCCAACAGTTAAGTCGTTAAATTAATTAAACAATTTCGCATAACCATCTTACCTGCACTCATATCTATGCTTGAACTTGCACAAATTGAGTCAAGTCTAGTATAAAAAACGATAGCTCAAAAAGGTACATTACTTGATCTGTGTAAACCCGCCTTAAGAGAAGGTTAACTATCCTATCATGAATAGCACTCTGTCATTGATTAAAAAGTAATATTTATTCAATGACTCTGTATAAACAAAGCTCCAACTAACAAAAAGGTCACTCTCCGTTCTCTCTATAATTTTGAGGGATCCTTGGGGTGACAGAAATAAACTGTTAAACTGTTATATGTAATTAAAAAACAAATTATTTTTGGGACGGGATCTAGTTCGCACTGGTAATTATTAATAGTTGTTGGATGGAAACATGGCAACCACTGACCATGTTTTTATTGGTCCGCGATGGCAACGCTGTAATAAAAAACATGTTTTAGTTTTGTTTACAAAATACAATCAATTTTTGAAATTCAATTTCATTAATTAAAAAATTAACATTTTTTACTAAGAAAAAACCAAGGTTGTCTGATTACCATAATGTAATTTGTAGTGGCGCAAAATTTGAGCATCATAAAGTAATCGCAGGTATAAAAACAACTTAACTAACATGCAGGTGTAAAGAATACCCACACTATAAATTTAATTACGCTTATAAAATAATTTAAATTCTTTTGGTAACTTTGCAAATAAATTCAAGGATGTACATGGGTGAAACTTAATTATTTTTTAATAACCGCATTGTATAAAAGAAGAAAATTGCGTGTCAAAAATAATGTAGGTAATTTGTGGGGGAAGGCATTTAGAAAGTATAAAAGAAAGTTTATCAAATAACGTTTGGTTTGTTTTTAGTTCAGCGCTTCACTAGCTGCAGAATGGATGTTTACGCAACTTTAATATCGACAGCGTGTTTTATAATACTGTCGATCTTGCTTTTAATCTTTTTAATGGCCATAGTTTCAAGAAAGTCGTTCAAGCATGTTATCACCGAAATACTGTTCGAGTTGCGTTATAATATTATGGGAACATTATCAGTATTAGATGATTGGGTTTTGCGAGAAAAGGAGATTTCGAAAGGTTACCTTTACCCATATACATATATTAATAATATTAGGAAAGGTAATTAGTTTTTTTATAGAGTTACTTATGAGTACGGGAAAAATCGCTTTAATAACCGGAGGTACAAGAGGCATAGGGGCACAAGTTGTTAAAAAACTCTTAGAGCGCGACTTACACGTTATTATTGGTACTGTACGGATATCCAACAGCAATTAGTTCATCTGTTAACGTTTCAGGCTGTAGAAATGTGAAATCGGGCCAGGAATTATGCGAAACGTATAGGGCGATGGGTATTAAAACGGGCAGTGTTGATGTTTACCAAGTTGATTTGAATTCGTTATCGTCCGTGCGTAGCTTTGCAAAGAATATAAAGGAAAAGTATTCCAAGATAAACATTTTGATTAACAACGGTAAGTAATAAATAAAAATTGTCATTTTAGTGTGCGACCACATTGTTCTAGCCGGTATTATGTTTGGGCCACATAAATTGACCGAAGACGGTTACGAGTCTCAATTCGCCACAAATTATCTGGGCCATTTTCTCTTAACACATTTACTACTACCTGAAGTAATAAGAGCGGGTGATGACGATAGGAGATATTCGCGTATTATTAATGTGTCGTCTTGTGCACATAAAATTGGAGAGATTAATTTTGACGACATTAATGCAAAAAAACTGTATATTCCCTCACAAGCTTATGCACAATCGAAATTGGCTCAGATTCTGTTCAGTAATTATTTAAACACGCTTATGAAGGACTCAAATAAGCGTGTCGGAGTTTATTCCGTTCATCCGGGAGTGGTAGACACGGATCTGTTCAAGGAGTGGTATTTAGATCATTTGATGAGTCGATATATTCGACGTCTGTTTTTTAAGGTTTTATAATTGAAAACTTTTACACGATGATTGTAATTTTTTATTTCAGTCACCGGAGGCCGGATCAATAAGTATTATTTATGCGTGTTTCTCACACAAACTGGAAGTGGGGACCGGTACCTACATAAGTAATAGTCAAATTACACCCATGAGCGTTTCGGCTTATTCGACTGCTTTACAAAGGAGACTGTTTGAATTTACCATGAACGAGTTAAATATTAAAGAGTTTGGTAAAGAATAAAAAATGTTTATTACTTATACCTATTAATCGTTGAGTTGAGTTCATTTCTGATTTTTATCTCTTCTCTTTACTATTATATTTTTATTGTTTTATTTGAGAATACGAGGTGAATATGATTAAGTGCAGTGCAAAGCATCGTTGATTCATTTTCCCGTCATTCGCTTACATAATGGTGATTTGTTCCGTTTTTATCTTTCTTTTCAATTTCTGCAGTATCAGAGTAAATTCAGCCAACTTTAATGACTTGTTTTTAAAAAATTAGTACACAAAATTTAGGAAAATCTTGACATACTTGATGTGTGCAGAAAATATCTGCAGAAGCACTACAACATTAGCAGATTAGATTTCCGAATGTGACATTTTTGTAAATGACTGAAAGGCATTTTAAAGCTGTCACAGACGAAAATATTGTGAAACAACTATTGACAGATTTCATTTATCTGACATCACTACTTGAATTTTGCAACATTTAACATTAAAAGTTTAAGTGGTTATTATTTGTTTATGTGTTTGTTTAGGGTGGATATGTATTAACAATTTTTTGTTCAAAATTAAATTTCCTTTCCAGATGGCTAAAAATATACACCGTGTTCCATTTAAAGAAATGTTGTTTTTGTGAATATCTCGAGAACGGGACGTTCGATTGTTGTTCTGTTATCAACATTGTAACCAGTGGAAAAAATGACATTAGTTTGCCCATTTAACCGACCTTATAGCTCCAATAATAGCAGAGATAGCAATGGTGATCGTTTAACTTTGGACACCTTGTATATGTTGGGGTGTTAATAATAGATTGTTAATTAACCACCACAATCCCATGTTTTTCTTGGTCTTTTTCTTTGTGCTTGTGTTTTTGTTTTCCATCCCCACCAATTCAGTTGTCTTTCTTGAAACTGATCTTGGCTCAATATTTTCCTTCAACTTAAGACTTCACTTGCTGTATATGAAAAAAGTAGTCCCTGTATGGATGACTAGCTGACCCAGCGAACTTCGTACCGCCAATAAGTTGTCTGAACTTCCATTACATATTTTAAGTTTGACAGTAACAACATTGCGCTTTTGTTTACAATGTTTACTAATAAAATCAAAACTCCAGAACTACAACCCTTATTTTGACCCACTTAGGGGATGAATTTCGAAAATCCGCTTCTTAGTGGGTGCCTACATAATTAGGGGAAGGTTCACTGAAAATTTCAAGTTTCTAGATTCATTGGTTTAGCCTGGGTGTTGATAGATCAGTGAGTTTGGGTCAGTCATCAGCATCATTTTACCCTCTTATATTATAATATGTAGAGATGACGGTACCCTAACATGCTTGCCAGGCAGGTGCTCAGAGGCAATACTTCATGGTATGTATAAGGGAATGCAAGCAAATAGCAGAGAGTGTGGGCCTTGATTTACCGGCAGGGTGGGAAAGAATGAGGGAATGGGAAGATAAGATAGGGGGAATTTAAAGATAAAGTCATTGGAGGAATGGACGGGGTGGTATCGTCAGCCAGGTATTACTTGTATAAGCAACTGAACCTTGACCTGGGACCGGATAGCTGCTTGAGGGACGATGTCAGAGTCTGAATGATCAGATTTAGCGCATCAGGCTGCGTGGAGAGGCTGTTGATTTGAATGGCAAGCCGTGGGTGTCTGGCCTGCGCTGGGAAAGGTGATGAGCCAGTGGGACAGGTTTCAAGAGAAAAGCTGTCAGCATACAACTGTGCTTTGCTGTCGAAACACATTGGCGGTTAATATAATTTTTTCATGGTTTGTGATTTTTTCAGTGTTGTGGGAAAGAATAAACGACATTTATTATTAATGTTTATTACTATCGTGTTATCTTTGGTCAATAATTGTAAAATATAAAAAAATATCACCGTCACCATAAAATTAAGTACAGTTTTACTAATAGCTACAATAAATAAGGAATGTCAGGAAATAATGGGCTAATTAATAAATATAAGCGCAAACATTGATATAATATGTTACATAGCAGACGGAAATGATCAAAATCACGTAATGAAGCCCACATTCAAGACTAGACTTTTAAAATATGAAATTGAAACGCTACCGTAGAATTATAATTCTTCAAAACACAAACGTAACAAGAACCAGAAGGGGAGACATTGTACTAAACATTATTGCACAATAAAATGATACAAAGCAGCTTTATATGTGCAGATCATTATGTTAATTTGCTACAACAACTGGAATCACTTACTGAGGAAGTTCTACCGCTTATATTAGTGGTGCTTGATTCGTAACGTGGTAGATCCTTATTTTTCGCTTGCTAAAACAATTACGATTAATATGTGAGCGTAAGAACCCCGTACAAACCACCTGCATTAAATCTTCGGCTATCTTCATGAACAACTTTTCAACATTTTCCGCTTCCTTGGCCGAAGTTTCTAAGAAGTACATATTATGCCTGGCGGCAAAATCTTCTCCCACAAACGTAGGTATCTCCCGATCTTCTCTATCGATCTTATTTCCTAAAATGTGCGTAAATGGATTTCGATCGTCATCTTAACAATTAAACCTACCGACTAATATTCGTAAAACCTTACTGCTCGCGTATTCTTCGATTTCGCGTAACCAATCCGGTAAACAATCGAAGGTAGGTTGGCAAGATATGTCATATACTAATATAAGCGCGTGTGCTGACCTGTAATAGCTTTGTGTAATTGATCGAAATCGTTCTTGTCCCGCTGTATCCCAAATTTGTAACTGTAATTAAGAAATTATGTTAATTGTACAGTAGGTGGCCGATTCATGAGAGACCTACATAAATCGCACACATTTTTTTAACAGTGGCACAAAAATCTTAACTCTGGCAAAAATATACGAAAAAACTACGAGCCCTTTGGCCCAGTCATTGTTTTATTATTAAATTTAGTGTTCTGTGCATATCTCTAGCTTTCTAATATTAGTTTTAGTAAAACATGTTTAAATGAATGCTTCAATTTACAATAATAATGGTTGCATTCAATAGATTTTTCTTTTCGTGTTCATCAAAGTCTTCTAAAATACAATATAAAAGAAAACAATGACTGGGCCAAATGATATGATTCTGGGCTCGTATTATCACTAAGAAAGCGAATTGGTAATGTAAATGTCGCTAGCCTAAACTGCAGCAGCTGACAAACTAACAGTCATTTACTTTTTGTTCGATCCTGCCATTGAAATGTGTTGTTTCTTACTTCGATACCCTATTAGAAACCTTTTGTTTTACTCACTCAAATTGTATCTATGGCAACAAGTGGGTGAAAGTATTATTACACCACTAAATGCCACTTTGGTGATCGAGAACTGATTTTTTTAATAAAGCACAGCTTAGTTAAAAAAATAGTCGCGATAGATTAGACTAATTTGCAAAATAGCATATGTGTGAATGAAAGTCTTAGTTTCTTCACCTATACTGTAATTATACTATTAACCGTGATTTGCTTTGAAAATAATAATTACCCACTTACAACTGTAATTATCACAGCTGACATCTGGTGGCGATTTATGCAACTAGCGTAAGTAGGTAGGTATAACCAAAAAGTATGTAATAGAGTTACTCCTCACTACGGAAAATTGTATTGTATTGTATTTACATTTAAGGCAATTTTTTAATTAAATAAAATGTTACTGAATTAAATAGTAATATGTACAATCTCTACCTACAAATATCCACTATTTTTAATGACTTGCAGTGACATCATAGTTAACTTCAATTGTGAATACTGGAAAGACACATGGTTTTAAGGTTTTAAGTCGGTAACTAATGTGTTTTAGTTCTAAATGCTGTAAATATGTTCTCAAATTAATTATTACTAACCACTCTATGATTTTATAAATTAAGTAAATTGTGGAAAAAATAGTACAATTTTGGTTTAATATAAGGATAGGTATTGTAATATCCTACCTAGTTTTTCAGGTATTTTACAAAGGGGCCTTATGTATAGGGCAATTGTTTAGTTAATTACGAAAGTGATGAAAACATCCACTTACTTTAACCTTATCATTATCGACTTCAACAGTTTTTATCATAAAATCGACTCCTATCGTTGCTCCTTGTCCAGGTGGAAATAAACCCTGTGTAAATCTTCTAACCAGGCATGTTTTACCTACACCCGCATTTCCGACAAGAACAACTTTAAAAAGAAACTTAAAATCTTCCATGGTACACATGCAGCTTCTCAATTAAAGCTAAATTAACATATTAAAGTAGAGCGTTTCCTAAAAATAAAGGGCCATAAACATTGCAAGTAGAAATGTATGTTATTACGTCACGAACGGGTGCCGCCAATTCATATGATAATAGAGATGAGTATCCTTTCTTCTATTTGTGAAGAAATTTCTTGAAAATAATTGTATTATTTATTAAAAAGGTGAAAATACGCATTTTTTAAATGGTTTTTCAGAGCATCGACTTAATTATTAATTGTTCATCACTGTTACTTTGACATTTGTAAGTCAGTGGCGTGCATGACTCACTGTTCACTGTAGAAGTAGTTACTGAAATGAAAGGGCCACAAGTACATAATACAGAGCCGTTGAGTTGCCTCTATCAAGTGTCTGTGAAAATCGTCCTTTTTTTCGATGTACAGAGACAGTCTAAGCCCAATCTGTGGTGAACCCACATTGTCCATGTCGCTTATTCCACTAGGCACGATTGTTAGTTCATTTGCCTTAGATTCTATACCATAAGTTTGACTGAATACAGCTCTACTCAGCAAACAAGATAGTTGGGGAGGGGATACCGGCGCTAGAGTAGCTTTTAAGGTACAATCCGGAAAGAAATATTTGGGCGCTTAATTTAAATGTGTATTGTTGGTTACACATAAATGTATTGTATGCTGCATGAGAAGTCATCAGAAAGACTGATTTTAACAAATAAGAGGAACACAATAAAAGGATTAAGTATTAAAACGCTCGCGGAAAATGTCAGCTGTAAACTCTAATAATTTACTTTCAGCTGTGAATGTACACCTTAGAATTCTCAAATATGATTGGACAAATAATTTGCCGCGTCAAAAATTTCAAATACATTATTTTAGTTGACATATTTTCCGACTATCTTGTTTGCTGAGTGGAGCTGTACTATCGCGCGAGGGCCAGAATTATGTAGCACTGGAGCAGCTTTTTTAAACGGCTGCTACTTTTTCAAGAGATGGGATGGGATGCAATCTAATTGATCCATGGACTGGTTTCTTGGGCTAACGGATTTTCACATCGTTTAAGATTGAATCTGCTTGGATAGTAATCTGTTTTTCAGGGGGTTACGATATGTACTATTGCATTAGCTTTACTTCGGGATGTTTCCACACTTTTACGTTCTCCGTCTAGAAGATGGTTCAGTTTTTCTAATTGCTTCTCCTTTTCCAAGTCTCTATGCTCTTCAGCCTCTATAGCTCAATCCTCAATCACCTTGTCCGGTTACGTGGTTACATACACGCGACGAATGAATGGCCACAGTGTGAAGCGAATGGCAGGCTTTGGAACACGGTAGGCGCATTGTTTATTAAAAACATAGTTAGACAACCGGAGGTGTTTCTGCGCCACGACTGATAGATGGCGATTGCCACGTCCTATTTAAAAGCAATGCTAAGGCACTCGCTATCTATCAGTCGTGGCCATAGAGAAAAGAGAAGTCGTGGCGCAGAAACACCTCCGGTTGTCTAACTATCTTCTTAATAAACAATGGTAGGCGGTTGATCGGTGCTCGGTTGTGTTCAACCATCAGTCGGGTGTATCATCGGTCCACCTAGCAAAAATATCGAGCGCCGTCACTGAATACAAGCAGTCGTTGCTGCGCAAACTCGCGTAGTACTAATAATTGACGTAAAACGTAAAGTAGTGGTAGACTGTAGACCTCCATTTTGTGTAGTTACGTGTTGTGATAAAAATAAATATTGAGTGCATAATTTTTGATGTTAAAAGTGCAAGAAACGTTGAAGAATTATTGTTAAACGAAACTAAAGTAACGTCGCAATGTACCTGTATTGTTTAACGCATTAAAATCGTAAGTAAAATTAGGTCAATATGTTTAATGACTACCTGGGGAAAGTTGTAAGCCACAACCTGTGACGTTTTTGTTACAGATTAGGAATCCGTTTTATAATGTCGGGAATAAATGAAATACGGGAAGAGTACACGTCAAGTTTACAAGATTTGACATTCAATAGCAAGCCGCTAATTAGCGTACTAACAATTTTAGCCGAAGAAAATGTCGCACATGCCAAAGAAATTGTCGAGGCAATCGAATCGCATCTTTCAAGGGTATTTTTTTGAATAAATTTTTTGTTATTTCCTTTTTCTCTTAATTTAGTTTAGGTAACTTAGCTTATGTGCAGGTAGGTACTAAATTAGGCGATATAGACGGCACATAAGTCTGTGTATTAGACCATCTCATTTTTTTTAAACTAAGTTGTTATATAAGTTAATAAATATCTTTGAAAAATATCAATCATTTATTTCCTCATTCAAATTCTGTACGTACGCTAAAATTTTCTTTTAAAAAACATCCCCTTTTTAGTGGAACGTTATGTGACAACTTGGAAGTCGGAATATATTTCTTGTTTAATAAAAGTATGTTAAGTATGGACAAATTTGTTAATTTTAATTTGTCCATACTTGCGTTATTAAATTCATTTGCGATCTGATAAAATATTGTGAGTTGTAAATGTGGTGTGACTGCCCAGTGCAATGTATCTTTGTGGCTTATCTAATCTTCGTTTGCAAGCAAAAAGGATTACACTAAGAATAAATACTGGTGGTGGGGTGAATAGTTTTTTCAAATGTTACAACTACCTACATGGAACTATCGTCATTAAACGAAAAATGGTCAAATGGAAGATTTCTGGACGTTCGTCTGATGCCAAGTGTACTCTCTTCAATTTTTCGACAAGATTTTTGATATTTTCCGATGTAGAGCTTAGAGTACTTTCATAATAGGACACTGTATGTTAGTATTAGTATGTTGCATACACGTATTACGTTATTCCATAGTGACACTGTTATATGTATTGTAGCAGAACACAACATTTACAGTTTGCAGAATTTAGTGCTCTCTTATTGGGATCGCTAGTTTTTATACAAATTAATCCAGTTTCTAAAGGTAGTCCTACATTTATTTACGTTTTCTAACGCTAATGTCGTTTACAACAATGTATTTTGTAGCATAACTGTAATGAGATCGTTTCGAGCCAAAGAAAACTCGATTACAGTGTGTATTTTAAATAATTGGTGTTAGAAAACAGCATGTGTTTTATGTTTAAAAAAATCTCGTGCTTAACAAGCAATATCGCCTTATTTCCGATTATTGCACTTGGCACTCGATTTTTAAACTCTTTGTTGTCTTAATAGTACACTGTACGGTGGCCGATTGCCCGATGTCTCTCAAATATCTTGTAGTCTAAATGTGAACAGGTTCATTATTAAAAATGAGGTGTGCAAATCGGCCATTGTGCTTGTATTAATACAAAACAAACCATAGAAATATAGAAATGGTGGTAATACGATAGGTACAATGAAAGTAAGTTAGCTTAAAATGTTTGTCACAGCTTTCTTATAATAATGTAGTGATTGGTTTATTTTTTCCTTTGTGTCTTCATGAAAGTACAGTATCTTCCTGTGAAAGTACTCTTAATTGAAAAGGTAAAAGTAAGTTTTAGTAGTTGTCGACACGGGTAGAGACCACATTCTTAATGTGTTAATAAACTCTTTATGGGATCGAAATTGTATGCTATATAAGATCTTCGGTGTTTGATGTGTTTAAATATTAATTGTGCTCATCATAAGTCACTTGGATTTAAATGAAACATAAATGCAGTGTTTTTTGGTTTTTGTAGCTGCTAACAACTTCAATTATACAAAGCATACAATAAATTGCTTTAGCGCAATTTACCAGTTTACAGTATGTTTTTCTTATGGAAATACATACTCATTTGTTTACTGTATATTACTTTATACACTAAGCAAACGCTCGGAACAACTGGAATAGTCAGAGTCATTTTTTACATATTTATGAGTAGTTGTCGCTTTTGGAACTTTTTACAGACACAAAACATTAAAAAACTGTCAACCTAAGACTATGGTCTAGTTCTAGTATATAAAGTCCATAAGAACTCATTCTGTAAACTAATGCTATATGGTTACAGAAATAAATGTTCAACTGTTACAGTTTGTTTTTAGTACTGTATTCCAGTGGCGGATTTACCAGTGTAAGGGTCCTTTGCCCGCGTGTTGTAAAACATGTAAAGTTCGTTTCAATAATAATCCCGAAATAAACAAAAATTGTGTGACCGACTGTAAAGGTGTCCATTAATTTTTTTGGGCTCCAGTCCTGAAGTAATTAAAATTTGTACAATAGAATCTGCGATAAGAAGCGGAATTTATCTATTAGGATTAAAATCTTGAGTTTGATTAATATTTTGCAGTCGTACTGAAATAGGAGGAGTCTAGGAAGAACGTAATCTCATAAACGTCATTGTGGTACTTGTACTAATTTTAATTCACCATAAAAGAGGTGAGTTTACTGAAGTTATGGCACACTGACCTTAATAGGCGATGTTGATGTACCGAGTCAACGAGCTGAAGATGTATGTTAAACTGCAATTGATCACTTACATAACTGGAAGAACCAGAGAACACTTGTCACTGTTAATCACAGCACAGGAAACACTGAAAGTCAACACAATATTTTATTAAACTATATTTGTAGAAACTCGTACAGTGTAATAACATATTCTAGCTTTTTGTTTCCTGTGTTGTGTACTTACATTTAGCATTTTAGCGTATACCACATTTCCATTTCTAGACATTTCTATAACATTTTCTACATTAAATAATAATTTGAGGTTTTCACGGTTCCTCGAACTATCAACAATTATGGCTTATACCACATTGTTGTATTTGTTGTACAGCCTGCGTTGAAACGCTTACCTTGTGAGCCAAAATCCTTTGATTTTTGGAATGATTGTCCATTTTCATAGCTCCTAGTGGTGGTGAACTGTTTAAGTCTAGGTTTGCCAGGTCTGACTGCTGATTGTGAAACCAAAAGTTGTGACGTTTCGCAAGACATTGCAGCTTCCATCTTCAGAGTGATAAGAATGAAGGCTTTAGTTACGTTCTGGAATTTATATGTTTCTTTTTCACTAATCTCTCTGACCGTCTCAATCCTGCTTGGTTGTCACTTTCACTGGAAATCGGAGGGAATGGTTTCTTACAATTTTTCAGTCTATGAATGACTGGCATCTATGCTCTACCGAAAGTGAAAGTTCAACAACAACCACTCCCTCTGATTTCCAATGAAAGTGACAAAAGAGACTCGCTATTATTGTAATAAAGTAAAATCCCCATGTTGTAACCCTCGAGTAATTATTTTTAAACAACGGACCTAGATATTCTTCACATCATTTTTTTTTTTAATTAAATCCCTCAGATCTTTTACAAAAGGATATTACTAACACAACTGAACGATTCTTACTTTACGTAAACACCATTTTGACGACAGTGATGTTATGGCACACATGCTTATGCTGACAAAACGATGGCTTTTCGAACAATGCATACATTTAAATGCGCAATTAATCGGGTTTTTTCTTTTGTTAACATTTCATATTTACCCGAAGACAATATTCACAATATTATTTATGCGGGAGGTAAAATATGTTTACCGCGTGTTTATGTATATTTTATAAAGGGCGGTAATTTGCTTTTTTATCCGAGGCGGCGCAATATAAAAAAATATGTGCGCTACATAGGAAATATTTACAAAAAAAACCTCTAAGTGTTTTTGTTGCAATCAAAAAACGAACCCCCAGTCAAATTATATCCCAGCAGAGGTACATAACATAACACCCTATTTACGAACACATATGGCAAGCTCATAACCTTTTCTAAAATATTTTCCACATTTCCAAAACGTTTTTTGACATTTCTAAAATCAACATTTCAGAAAACTCTGTACACCACATTTCCAAAGCCCTTATCCCTCGACTTACATAACAACAACACAAGTGCAAAGACGAAACTACAACAATGCATTTTACATAATTATGCTAATATTCTCCGTTTCAAGTAGACATTCTACAACAGATACATTTTAAACATAGGAAACTTTGTGGCAAAGTTGTGTACTTGGCCAATCCAATTTTTTTGTTACATACAAAATGTGTATAACTCTTTTTTAGCTTCGGCTACAATTGCGGAACATTCTTCTAAGTAAATGAACCAATTGCATAACCATTGAGCGGCTATGGTGGACAACGTAAAGGCATTGAAAGGTAAGACCAAATGGGGACAGAAGAAATCCTAAAAAATTTCAACCTAAGAAATTATAAAATTGAAAATGAACTTCGTTTTCCAAAATGATAGGCTGTAGTGAAAAATAAGAAAAGAAATACAAAGAAAGAGGCTGCATGTAATTGGTTACATACAGAATTCATTTTGAACATGACATTAAAAAATAGTTGTGTGTAATGGGTAACAAAAGATGTGTACAAGAATAGTGACAATGTAGGCGAATTCGATTGGTTCACAATACTGCCCAATCCTAGAGACCGGAACAGTGTTTGTGTACTGGGTGAAGATTTAAGAACAGTGGATTCACGCCTTTGGTTAGCAGCATTATCTTTGCTCAAATTTTACATGAACTAAGGGAATTTCACACTCGACAAGGATACTTTTAACATACTGAACATGGCATTAACATAAATTCTACAACTTTACTTTTTATTCGAAATAAGGCATTTTTGTCCATACTAGAAAAATGGACACCTCCTCCTAATTCTAACTCACATCATCAGACCAAAGGGAAACACGTCTACCTAACCATCTGGTTAGCTTTTAACTGTACCAATTATTAACGTTCATTTCGAGGGAATCCACAGTACTTAAATTTTTGCTTGTACTTAAATTACTGCTTTTTTTTTTTAAATCTCGTCCTACTGTGGATGTTATGATGTAAAAGAGTTTTACAATGTGCCATTCTTCGGAAACGCATTGAGGCCCCCCAATGAAGGTTAAATCCGTCACTGTTATGTTGGACTAGTATTTTTCTGCGTAACGGTTATGAATTTAGGGTCCTGAAAGGTAAATTTTTCAAAATTTTGTGGTTATAATTTTTAATTCGTTCTAAAAAAATAGAATGGATTTGTGTATTTGACAATTTTAGATTGCGAATACTGGAAGATAGTACAAGAATCCGGAAGATTCCAAGTTGTTCCATACACTCGCTATATTCATACATCAATCACAATTTTATGTATCTATATTTATACATTGTGAAAGAGTTGTACAATAAATAATAAGAATTTACGAAAGAGTTTTCTTTCATAGAGTGAGTTTCTATTCTATAGGTGCGTGTCGAGGTCAAACTGCCTGTACTGTATCTTATTGACTGTATTATCAAGAATGTTGACGGACCGTACACTGCACTTTTTTGCCAGAACATTGTATCTACATTTTGCAGTGTTTTTGAGCAGGTACAGTCGAAATTTGTTTGTATTTACATAACCAATTGTTTACGGTTTGAAACAGGTGGACGAACGGACTCGTGCGGAGATGTTTAGACTTCGGCAAACTTGGAATGATGTTATACCGCCAAAAAAATTATATGCCTTAGATGTACAAATTGCTCAGTTAGATCCCGCTTGGCCTGTAACAGCACCTCCTCCAAGTATACATTTTAATCCGAAATTCTTAAAAACAACAGTAAGTATAGTTTGCGTGTCACCCTTTAACTAATTTACATTCATTTTTAGACAACCACTGCTTCCGGAACACCAAGTGCACCAATTAGCTCTAAGTCTAATAAAAATTCTTTAACTAGTACATCTTCGTTAGATACGAAAACCTTAAGTATGCAACAGAAGCTGATTAATAAGCAAAAGGAGTTGCTTGAACTGCAACAACGTAAGTTGCAATTAGAATTGTTACAAACTCAAGTAAAATTACAAGAACAACAGCTCCTACAAAATTCTAATACTGTGAAAACTGCTCCACAAATGAATGTTCCTCATTCACAGGTATGTCCACTTATTGTATTTATACTACCGGGGCCTATGTAACACTTATCAGCTAGCTCCTTGTAAGCATATCAGACTTAAAATTGTTTGTTACGATTTTATGAGCAAATTAGTTTTATAACTTCACTTTTCAGTGATTTTCTATGTGTTTGCATTTACAGCGTTTAGGAAATATGTTAACATTTTGCTTGGTAGTGTAACCCGAGTTACCATTAACAGACAGACTGACACGTTGAGCGTACACTGTCTAGTAGAAACTCTTGTAAAAACTACCCATTTTGTTCTGTTGTTTAGGTGTTGGCACCCTTGACCCTTATTATATATCATTGCACCAAGCTGTTTATTTACATTTGAAAAAGTGCTTCTCCAATGAAAATACTGATATTTTATATATATATGCAATTGACGTTCTTGTATATCATCCAGTTCACGATTGTTTGCCCTGAATCAGTTTTCCCCATAGTAATAGGTTACCGTGTGTAATACCATTTTGTATATTTCGTATAAATTTATGAACCAGCTGTTAACATTACATTGGTCCCATTGACAAAGAAATATTCTACCAGCTGCACTTTTTTGTTTGTTTGGCACTTATGTATATCTACTTAATCTTTCTCAAACGGAGTTATACTTTTAATTGTTGAATTTTCAGAATTTGCTTCTCAAACCCGAAGTTGCTAAGCAAATGTCCTCGTCAAAAAACAAATCAAAAATCTCACCGCCCGTAAGCAAACCGTTTTGCGACATACGCATTGACCCTAATTTTATTTTTACAGCAATCGAGTACAAAGAATTCGGCAGGCGGTCCAAAAATTTCACCGGTAAATAGTGGTTTGGTGAACGCACGACCGATAAGGGATCCCAGATTATTACGTCAGCAGCAACAACAGCAAGCGCAGCAAATATCGTCCAATGTTAATGCTAATGTTCATTTAGAGTCTAAGTCAAAATCTGGAACACAAGTCACAGTAGATTCAGACAATAAAATTGTTAACAATAAAACGAGCGTTCGAAACGATCATATCGAACATCGTTTAGTAAATAATAAAGGTAACATTGATTCCCATGGCAAGTCTAAGACTTTGCCTCATTCCTCTCCCCTTAAACACACCCAGAAAATTGGCAGTTCTTTACGTAAAAATAGTAAGTTTTCGCGTGATTCCAAAACATCTAACAACTCCGATACATCTGATGCCAAAAATTCCGGCATCCCAGATTCACCTAGTAAAGTAGGTAGAGGTGAATTGTCTACATTAAAACAACGTACATTTAGTAAATCATTTCTTAAAATAAAAAAGAAAAGTGTTGTTGAGAAAGATCGTTCTGATAAGGTTGTAGGTACTGTTTCTCCTTCAAATAGTAGTGGTTCATTTCGTAACGATAAAGATAGTGTCGCAAATCGTGTGGATAAAAAAAGTGATAAACATTTACCTAAAAGTAGTAAAAGTGATAAAGAGAAGTTTAAAAGTGACGGTTCTTTTAAGGATCCTAAGGGTTCCATTAAGAATCGTAACTATATTAGACGCAATCGTAATTCTTCGCCTAGTCCAGAACTTACCCAAGATGTGGATCTACGCATGCGAGCACCTCCCGAAAAGCAACCCCGATTACTAGGTGACAACATTGACGATAAAAGTAAGCTTTACAGGCCTATCAGTGGAGTTATGCACTAAAACGTAATTTAATATACACAGACACACACACACATCTGCACACATTAAATTCATACATAGCATTTTGATAATAATTAAAAATTTGCTCTATTTACATTGCGACATGCTGTGTGTGAATTAATTTTTAACCTGCAGTAAGTTTTTTTGGGGTGTTCAAGGATTAAGTGGAATTAACATTAATTAAGTAATAGAGTAAGTAACTGCAGGACCTTTTTTTTATTAACGTTATTTTTATTTGCAAAGTTAATCAAGTTAATCAATTGCCGAATGTTGGAGAAATCTATTTGTTTTATCTGAGTCTTTTGTTACGGTTAAAACGGCTGAAAAATTGTTCGGCAATAACTTAACAATTAAATTACATTTATTATTGCCAACAACTCGAATTACTAGCTTTACTTATAGATGGAAATGACAGCCCCAAGCAGCCGGTTGATATTGACTTACGTCAATTGCCCTCAGTGATAAGCAAGAAACGGCCATCAACTGAAAATCAAGAATCGCCCAGTGCTAAAAAAAGTAGAACGGAAATGTTCGATGTGTATGTATTACAGCCTAATAAAGAGTTTAATTCTAATTAAGCGGGTTTAGGTTGTTTGGTAGCGAGGATACCGATTTGCGTCAATTACCTCCAGTATTATCACCGCCTAGGTTATCAGACCGCCCCCCAACTCCTCCACCGCCAATTATATCCAATAAACTCGAACAGATTTCTGATAGTTGCGATTCGAGAGAAAAGAAGGACGACAAATCTGCAAACATATCGAAAAGTTCAAATCTTGACGTACTGCGTGCGAAATTGGCAAATGCCGTTAATCAGAATAAATTAAAAGATAGGGCGGAATTTGATAGTTCGTCGAAGGACACAAGAAAGGAAAAGCTACACGTCGATACAGATATGAGGAAGTTCAATTTTAAGAATTCAGATTCGGACAAAATGAATAAAATTATAATATCGCCCGCCGACGAAGAGTCGATAAAGGCGGGTAATATGACGAAAGCACAAAAAAATGCATTGATGCATAAAATATTGGCCCAAATTGAAACACATAAATTAAGAGAGGCGCAAAGGAAAGAATCCGAAAGTAACATATGTTTGCAGCCCATTAGCGACGAGGAGCCCAATTTCAGTGGCAGTGAATCCGACGAAGAGTTGAAGAAAAGTACGAATATTGGCAAAATTGAACGACATCGTGATGATAACGATCGCACATCTCCCATTCCTTCCCAAGTTAGTCAACTAGAAGGTACTTATCCCCCGTACTCGCACCAATCCGATCAACGTGATCCGAGACGATTACGGCATTGGAGAGGAAGGCACCGGAAAGTATGGGATTATCCGACTACTGCTCCACGCCCTACTGGACGACCAAGTTATAGGGATAACTGGGTACGACCGATGAACGAGGCTTGGCGTTCTATGGGTCCACAACCGCTCTTCCCCAACAACTTTGGTGACCACATGGGCTCGTATCCGAAAGAACACGGAACGCAATCGCCCAATTCCAATAGCCAAGAATTGCCAACTTTGGAATATGCCCATCCGGATAGTTTTAAATTTATAACGATAGATAATGAACCTAGAGAAATACGTTATTACGATGAAACGGCGATCGTGTTTATAAATTCTTCTGATCCTAGGGAGATCACCTTCCATAATGGTACTAGACGAATTTTCTTTGACGGCGAACCATTTTTATTGAAATTAAATTCTTCTTACGAGGAAATTTCGCTTAAAGGTATTATCCATAAAGTGAGATTGGGAGCGCCATCTCGTGAAATTTTCATTGATGGAAAAGGGTACGAATGCTACTTTGATAACAACGAAAAAGTTATCGATTTGGATGGTAATAAAATTTTTGTTAAACTAGAACCACCACCGCCACAGGTCAAGATTGGTCAGGAAAAACGACTCGATTTAGTCGCCGGCAAAGTACAATTAGTTGTAGACGCTAAAAATATGTACACCATATTTCTGGACGCCAAATTACAAACTTTTGAGTTGAACGGTGTTGAACATACATTGAAACTTGTTGACTCTCTCCGTGCCGCCATGATTAACGATGTCCGTTTTGAAATAGAATATGGAGGTCTTCCTAAACCCGTCATGTTGCATAACAAGAAACACTTTATAAGATTTTCCGTGTTACCGGATGGTATTAAACAGGGACATATTAAAATTAAGGACATGGAAGCTACGCAGGCCACGGAAAATCTTGAGAATGAGACTAGTCAAGACGGATTTCAATCATCTTCACTTTACGAAAATGCCAATAAGGATTTGTTACAAAATAAACTTAAACTTGATGGAAATTCTCCAGATTGTAACTCCAATTCTCCACATCATCATCCTAACTTCAGTACGTATTGCCTCTTTCTTTAATCCTTCGTTATTTTACAAATGATTTCAGATAATCTCGATATGTTATCGAGCGTAATTGCCTCATCAATGCTACCGAGCTCCATTGAGAGTGGATATCAAGTTGAGGATACAAATTCTCAAGATGTACAAAGTGCGGTGACGCTTCCCACAGACACTCCTCAAAGCAAAAGTGCCCCCTCCTTAAATATCAGTGAACTGTTTCAAAGACTTGTCGCTACCGGCATTGTTACGACAGCACCTCCCCCTCCGCAACCCGTGGAAGAACCTCCACCTCCCTCTCCTCCTAAAGTGATGCGTACTCCAAATACTCCGAAAAATTTTAAACCTCCGTTATTCAACAAACCTGAAACTTTAAAAACGTAAGTAAAAGTATTTGTACTTAATTCGACGAGTGACCTTATTTTGTAGACGGAGACTTCCTTTAATACACATGTTGTACACTGGAATGCAGTGCAGTAGTTGCGGTATGCGCTTTCCTCCCGAACAAAGCATATATTACAGCCAGCATCTCGATTGGCATTTCCGTCAAAATCGCAGAGGCAAAAAGAATATTCGTAAGGCTGCAAGCCGACGCTGGTATTATACAATATTAGATTGGAGAAATTATGAGGAAATCGAAGATTTGGAGGAAAGAGGTGAGAAGTGCACGTTTTTTGTACTAATTTGTATAGCTGACAATATGGCAGAGTGGATGGATATATACCAATCGATAACAAGTAGTAGGCCGGTCCCACACTTTTGCCTCACCCCGAATAAAGTTCGTACAATCCTTTAATCCATCTTTTAATATCATTGCTAGCAAATACATTCAATAGTAATACGTGCAACTCTTACCAGTTTGCATACATTATATTGGCAGTCACTAAAACAGCGTCATCTGGTGGTATGAGTTGACAACTACACTATTTGGATATCATTGTGTATTATGAACATAATGAAATATTTAGTTATTATTATTTATTTTAACTATAAAATGCAAATTTTATGTAGGTCCTATGTATGTACGTCTACATTATGTATTATATTACATAATTTCGTACGTATTTCATCAGAAATACACACAAATGGAATGTGCATACTGCATCTTTTTAAAGTGTCCTGATGATATTGTGTAACTACTCTCAAAGCAAGATTTATATAGTTAGGTATTAAGTATGTAATTATGCTCTATATAAATAAAGGTAAAACATGAACTTGATGGTGTTCCCATTCGTGTGCATTCGATCATAACACAAAACTACGATTACAAATTACATGAAAATGAACTTCAAAACGGAAACTTTTCCCGCTAATAAGTTGAAATATGAGCATTGAGGCTATATGACAATTAACAAGAAGACTTTCACCGTTGATTGATTTCACATTAAATTCATATAACAAAAAAAACCATATTCACATGTCAGTGTTCTTTGCCATTTTATAAAATGATTTCACTTCCTTTTGCTGTTTATAATTATTACAGCCATAAATTGCACACACTGAACCAACTTTATAGGAGGACATCTTGTAATTAAAGTTTATTAAAGTATTAATTTAAAGCAAATATTTGTATTTGATTTAACTAAAACATTGAATGAGGATGGTAGTTCTCAACTCCTACCACTACGACGCTAGTATAGCGTGGTTGCCGATTTTTGTGCGAAGTTGCACGTATTACTATTGAATGTATTTGTTGCTAGCCCAATTTGCGGTCTTGCGAATTATTTTTACATTTCACGCTTGATGATAGTGGAAAAGTGACTTATAAAAGAGCATTGTACAAACATTGAATTTGTCCTAGGTATATTGTCATCGGTAATTGCTATTTAGTTTTTGTCTGTTGGTCTTTTATTTTACATCCCTTTATAATATAGACTTCCTGAATCAATTCCTTGGCAATCCAGTGTAAGCGACTTTCTAAACTTCGTATTTGATTGACAGATACATTTGCACACTAATGAGTTATAGTCTCTTTAATGATGCAAACCTGCACGTTTAAAACACTGTTTTCAATTTTCCTCGAGGATATATTTAAAGCTTGCTCGTTCAGTATTTAGTTTACTTTCATTACAAATTTTGTTTTTTGCCATATCCACTCTGCAGCTCACCGTTATGTTGTTTTATAAGGTTGAGATCACAAATTACCAACTAATACAATTGTAGAGAAAAATTATTTTGAAAATCAACAAAATCCCGACGGGAGTAATGAGGATCCAGAAGAAGAGATCGAGATACCGTGTGTTCCGGCGGATCCCAACGTACAGGATGCCGCATGCGAGGTTTGTAGAGATAAGTTTGAACAATTTTATAACGAAGAGAAGGACGAGTGGCAATTGAGGATGGCAATGAGGGCGGATGATAAAACATATCACCCGTTGTGTTACGAAGATTATCAGGTAAGCACGCTCGGATATTCGGCACGTGTCACCTTCACACGCTTGTTTTTGTAGGCGTCGTTAGTCGATCCTTCTTTGGAAGAATCCAGATTGAATGTTAGCGAAAAAGAGAACGATCCCGACATTCCGGGATTGGGAGCAGAAGAATCCGCCAATGATACTTACGACGATGTAATGGAGGTTATTGAAAATATCGACGACGAGGATTTGCCGCCCGTAATCGAAGAGAATAAGATGACCGACATTAGTATCGACGATGACGATGAAGAGGAGGGCGACGATGATGTAATTATCAACGAAATAGTTCCCGAGAGAATTGTGGTCGATGATGACGATAAGGACGATTACGCTAGCGGGGACGGACTAATTCCTGGGGTGGTTGTGAAAGTGGAGCCTGTGGACGATGGTTTTGTCGATGTAGAAGGGGGACTAGTCAGGACCAAAGAAGTTAAAATTAAGCCCGAACTTGCTGTTACTGGTATTTATTTTTTTACATTACATATTTGTTTTGTCATTTAAAATTATTTATTAAATCGTTATTTATGAATTGGTTTGCATTTAGATGACGTGGAAACTGTTGTACCGGGATTACAAATAGCACCGGATACGGCCGATACAACACATACGGAGGTTGTGAGTACAATTGACGGAAATGTAGAATTTGATTCGGGTGTTAATCCTTCGACCGGTATAAGTGGTAAAATTAAGATAAACATAACAAAGCCTATTCCAGCAATAGTTACAAAAGAAACTAAGGAGACCGTAGAGGAGGAAGTAAAGAGTGCGGATTGTATCGATCCTAGTCAACCGTTACCTCCCGGTGAAGAACCGATTCAACTCAACGTTAAACCGGCATTGCAAGGGTTGGACTTAAAAAGGCAACCTGCCGTTAAAAAGGGTTCAGAATTAACGGGATTGTGTTCCATAATGTGATTTGGTTAAAGACTTGTAAATAAATGAGTGTACAAAATGTGTATAAAAGTAATGAAATTATTGTAAATAAGCATTCCACAAACCTGTGGTTATAAAGAACTATTTTTTCAACACCAATTTATCTACATTGTTTATTTTGTTGAATATGAAAATTATGTAATTTAATTTGCAAATAAAAACTTTGTTGTTACGTTATATTGTAATTTAATAATTGATACAGTATAAGGTCAAAATAAAGTGTCCGCCGATTGTTATTTTATTTTAAAAGAACTAATCATTTAATTGTAGAGTTGTGGATTATACTGAACTTGTATAGTAAAATACTTAGAGGGATAAATAAATATTAGTGAAGCTTCTCTGCCTTTTTTTCCTGTTGTTTAAACCTAAAATTGATTGATCTTACTTTTTTCATTAAAAAGTGAATAGGAACTATGAATCCATCAAATATACAGTCTCGTCTAACTTTTTGGAGAAAAATTATATGATGTTTGTATTAATTTGGTATTTGCATAACTAAGGTCATGGTTTATTTTTATTCTATAAGACGGTATTTCAATGATATCATTTAAAAATTTGTTACTGGGTTAGGTATGTATCTGTACTGAAAGAAATCAGTATGAAGAGTATTTAGGATGAAACCAAAATAAGTATATAAGATGATTGTGGGATCTTTAGCAAAAAGTCATTTAATGGAGTATGTGCAAAGAACATTAATATAAGGAAGAAATAAGAGTTAAAAAAAGGAACAGAATTGAAAAATGGCATGAACTATCAATTAATACTAAATAAAAATGAAATGTAGAAAAGTGAAAGGAAAAAAGGACAATGGACAATGAGAAACTGACAAAATCGAATTAGGCAAAGAGTATATGATAAGAAATAATAAAAACGAAGAGAAATGGCCTGGATTTGCTAAAATGGTCATGAAGTGGGACATTACATAAAAAATTATGGGAACATAATATTCAGAGAGATACAAATAGTTTTTGAAAGATCAAGGAGAACAAATACCTGTGGAAGATGTGCACATGGAATGAATGAAGAGCTTACACAAGTGCGCCGCCAAGGAGGGGCCAAGGACATTTTTGATTTACATAAGTCATAAATGATCTGGCAGATGAAATTGAAGAGTTTGTTGAAACGCTAGCAGAGGAAGTGGGTGGCTATGTCCATTTTTTCGCTGATGATCTATTGTTCTGATCAGAGTCTAAGCGGTGTGATTGATGACATAAATTGTTGTTTAGTTGTTAAATAATTTGTGTCTAAAATTTGCAAGAATGTGGAGGCTTTTTAAAAAATTGAAAATCATTATTTTCTTCAAACTTATGTCCTTATGTATTTCCGTACTATATTTGTCTTATCAAAAAGTTATAGATAATTTTACTTTCTGCAAGGTTTTTTATTTTTTATCTAGCATAATTCTTCAGATATGAAATAATTATAGATAATTAGAAATAAGGATTACCGATTATAATTAAAATACATATTAACACCTAATAGTCAGTGAGACAATCAGATTATTATCTTTGAAATTGAGTGCGAAACAAAAGATTACACGCCTATTACATAATTAAATTACAAAAACATTAAGATTGTTTGATTTGACTGACTTCACCACCAGTGGTATGCATCACGTTTGGGACACAGTATACAGTATGTGTGCAAGGTAGTACCTTTGTACTTATTTATTTATTTTTTATTTAAAACAATAAACGGGTAAACCCATTACACCAGTACTAATATCAAAATAAAAGACAATGATTGTGTTATCTCATTAGTCATTAGAATAAACATAAGAAATTGTATCTAGAGTTTAACATTACAGCATAATAAATAACCAAAATGAAAGATTTGGGGTACCTACACAAATTACTTACTACAGGACTACAGTCTAGACACTCACTGAAGTTATTCAAATCTTTACAAAATTGTAACGTACTTCCAAAGAAATTGACGACATTACTAGAATTATTACCAGCCATAGATACTGCAGCCATGGGCGCATTAGCACCATAATTTGTTCTATGCTGACCTACATAAAAAATGTATTACTATGTCTAAGAGGTCTAGTACAAGCGTATAAACCAATTTCACTTAACAACAATGGGCACCTAATATGTGAATTGATTATTTTATACAACAAAGTTAAGTCAGCCTTTAAACGTCTTGTTTTTAAAGAAGGCAGATTTAAAAAATGTCTCATTTGTGGGTTGCCGAATAACCTAATGTATCACCATTTAATTTTTTGTAGATGTATCTTAGAAAGGAGGATGCACACTTTTAACGAGGTTTCCAAAAATGACGGAATTTGATAAAATTTTAGTATATTGTAGATATCGACTTTCTGACCAAAAAGTCTCATGGGCCCAAAGCGATCCTATGACTGGTTTCCGAGATACAGTGGCGGGTATGGGGTATCTTGAAAAACAGGAATTAAATTATAAATACCATAAAAGGTTGATATTTTCTTTAAAAAAGTAATACAAGTAATTTAATTTGATCTTGGGCGGCTGTCTAGGATGTCAGGTGTTGATTTTTTGTGTGTACAGGGTGTACAACTAAGAAAGGAGACCGGCCATAACTCGGAAACTATTTGAGATAGAACAGTGAAATAAAAAATCTTATAATAAATGTGGCCAAGAGAAAATTCTGGAAATTATTTTCAATTTCATACCATTGCCACCAGAGGGCGTTTCACTGATTTCAATTTGAAATTCCCATTTTTTGGGCAATTTTCCTCAGTAAGGTATTTAAAAAAATATATTCATTGTGAACTAGTGATCAATATGTAAAACTTTGTTTAATGAATTTTGACGTGCTGTTACGATTTGTTCATACCTCAAATTGCCTCTTATATTACCACATTTTTGACTATATCTTCGGTACTATAAAAGCTATATTGACATAATTTTTTTTTAAATTACTCGCTTATGAATTTTCCTTCCAATAGCAGTGAAAAAAATATTTGGTACCATTTGAATTTTTTTAGAAAAGTCGACCGTTTGTTCCTTTAACAAGTTGCGCCCTCTATTGGTAGACGGAGATAAGAAATTGTTGTGGTTTTGAATTTTTTTGGTAAGTATGAAGTGTTGTCTTTACATCGAGACCAATCTTAACAAATTCAAGCAAACCGTTTCGAAGTTACACGATTTTTTCTAGTAACACGTAATTTAGATCCCCGTCCCTTTATTTTGACAGCAATCGTAAAAATTCATTAAACAAAGTTTTACATATTAATCACTAGTTCACAATGAATATATTTTTTTAAATACCTTACTGAGGAAAATTGCCCAAAAATGGGAATTTCAAATTGAAATCTGTGAAACGCTCTCTGGTGGCAATGGTATGAAATTGAAAATAATTTCCAGAATTTTCTCTTGGCCACATTCATTATAAGATTTTTTATTTCACTGTTCTATCTCAAATAGTTTCCGAGTTATGGCCGGCTTCCTTTCTTAGTTGTACACCCTGTACAATGTACACCCTGTACACAAAAAAAATCAGCACCTGACATCCTAGACAGCCGCCCAAGATCAAATTAAATTACTTGCATTACTTTTTTAAAGAAAATATCAACCTTTTATGGTATTTATAATTTAATTCCTGTTTTTCAAGATACCCCATACCCGCCACTGTATCTCGGAAACCAGCCATAGGATCGCTTTGGGCCCATGAGACTTTTTGGTCAGAAAGTCGATATCTACAATATACTAAAATTTCATCCAATTCCGTCATTTTTGGAAACCTCATTAAAAGTGTGCCTCCTCCTTTATTCTGTATACTCTCTATTC
Organism: Pyrocoelia pectoralis; assembly: GCA_036250285.1. Classification (NCBI taxonomy): domain Eukaryota; kingdom Metazoa; phylum Arthropoda; class Insecta; order Coleoptera; family Lampyridae; genus Pyrocoelia; species Pyrocoelia pectoralis. The sequence goes on from CM070078.1 coordinate 50,451,378, forward strand.
TATTACTATCCGACAAATATAATAAGGTGACCAAATAACAGCAATATTCTAGTACCGAACGTACCAACGCACAGTAGCTTCACATAGGACAAACCCAAGAATTTTATACGCTTTATTAACAGTAATATGGAAATGATTTTTAAAAGATAGAGAAATTGATACCAAGAGCACAAAAAGTATCTACTCTGTACTCTGTTCAACACAACATTATTTATGAAATAATTAATTTTAATACAGGTACCCCTATAATATGACATCACCTTACATTTTTTAATATTTAATGCCATTTTATTACTCACACATGAATCAAATACTGAGTCCAAATCAGATTGCAACCACCTAGAATCACTTAAAGATTTAACAATTCTGTATACGTACTTTCATTTCATCTGCATATAGAGCAGAAATGGGGACGATAAAACATGTTCACCTACATAATTAATAAATATATTAAATAGAACAGGTCGTAAGTGGCTATCCTGCGGTACCCCAGAGGTAACACTCATCTTCCTACAAACATAGCTCTCGACTTTGACATATTGCGGTCTTGACATTAAATATGATATCAGCCAATTACAAAGTTTATCAAAATCTAATGCAGCTACCTTATTGACTTATAATAATAATAATAATAATATTGTCTTTATTTAAGTACAAAAAGTTTACAGGGCGAAGTTCAGTACAGCAAAAGAGTATTTTGCCGTCGGCTCTGCCACTTAACTCTTCTGTATGCAACGCTGTGCGGCGAAGGGAAACATTGTACATGGATTAGTTGGATTTAGTTGTATAATATTGACATCTTAGCGTTGAAATTGAAATGTTAGGCCATCCTTCATCATTTTACGCAGTTTTATTTTGAAATGAAATGGGGCGAGAGATTTTAGACTGTCAGGGAGACTGTTATATACATTTTAACTATGTTGTATGTAAAAGATCTTTTAAAGTACTTAATCAGTTTTATGAAGAGGTGGTGTAAGTAACCCTTTGCATCTGTGGTAGTACCTACTATCAGCGACTTATTATATTATACTAATTATACTGTCAGATTGCATTTAATCTTAGAATTAGGATATAAAGCATCTGAAGCAGACAAGCAGTTATGTATGCTGGCAATAGTACACTGTGGCCCGAAATAAAGGAGTACATTTTTTAATCTGAAATAACTTTTTTGTTTTTAGGGCGATTTATTTTCTTTTTACAGGGTTAATACCTCAGCATGTCCCCAATATCAGTGCAAATTTTGGTATAAATAAAATGTACAGGGTCGGACTTACAAATTTTTTTCTTTAATGGTGCATTTGTGATCGTTGCAAATGAAACATGTTTTAGCTAAATTTGAACTGATATGCTCTTTCGGTACGGTAAGTACCCAGAACACTTCCGTACAAACGAAATTCTCCGAAATTGTAGGGTTTGCGAAATATCATTTTTTTATTTAAATGGTACTAAGTACGCGCATTAGCCATAAACTAAAGAAAAATATCGAATTTTAATATTTATATAAATTTAAATGTTTTTCTAATATCTTCACTAAAACGGAAGCTCCTTAGCACTAAATTACATCTTTCCTGCCATTTCTTCGAACGAATGCAGTTTGTATGGAACAACTTTGAACAGCGTACAATAAATGGGGCCATCAATTTATGGCGCAGAAGGCTACAAGAAGTGGTGAACAATCATGGTGGCCACATTCATAATATTTTACTTTAAGTTATAAATTATGTAGCTAATTTTCTTTGTTATAATGTGTTATTTAATAAAATGTATTATTTCCTTATTTCAATAAAAAAATGATATTTCGCAAATCCTACAATTTCGGAGAATTTCGATTGTACGGAAGTGTTCTGGGTACTTACCGTACCGAAAGAGCATATCAGTTCAAATTTAGCTAAAACATGTTTCATTTGCAACGATCACAAATGCACCATTAAAGAAAAAAATTTGTAAGTCCGACCCTGTACATTTTATTTATACCAAAATTTGCACTGATATTGGGGACATGCTGAGGTATTAACCCTGTAAAAAGAAAATAAATCGCCCTAAAAACAAAAAAGTTATTTCAGATTAAAAAATGTACTCCTTTATTTCGGGCCACAGTGTATATCCTACCAAATGAAGTCAAGCTTTAATAAGATTACGTTGCAAATTGAGAGAAGTTTGAACCGAACTGCAATTCATTTACTTTTTAAAAACATACGAAATTAGCAAAATATAATAATTACTAGCGCATTGTATTTCAAATTTGAATAAGTTGATCATTAAAGTTGTCAGTAGATGGCGCAAGTATCGTAAAAGCGGAAGGGGATAATCAACTTTGCTTTCTTTAAAGTTCGTGTAAGGCGTTCTTCATATCAAGGTAAAAATAAATGTCGAATCGTAAATTCGTGAATCAGTTTAATAAGACGAAATGAATAAAGGTTTCAATTATTCGAGCAACGTACATTTGTAGATCGAGTGTTAAAGAAACAGGTAAAATTTGCTAGAATGTTTGTTTGCTTTATATACCCATAGTCTCCATTTGACAATGGCGAAGCCATTTTACGTTTCTAAAAATTGTACATTTTTTTATCTTTAAACATCCGCTTTAAGATTAGATCGTGATTAAATTATTTTTCACTTTTGCCCAATTCACAATTTCGATTATCATAAAATCTTCTTATTTCCAAAATTTCGTAGTTAACGGTAAAAAAAATTTTTTTTTTGACCTATTTATCTGTTATTTCTTTTACAGGTTACTTTTTCAAACAATTTGGTCTATACTACATATTGTAGACAAACCAAAGAGGTGTGGGTTTTATAAACCCTATTTTTTATTACATTCATTTTAATATTATCGCACGAATCTGCAATCATGATGACCGATACGCTTACCACCAACAATCACGTTGTTCCACTTCAAACTAAACTGTAACGTATTATATCGATATCTTAATGCACGTATACTTATTCGATAATTATTATAGTGATGATAAATTGGACGATATTGGATGGAAATCGAAATTAAAAGTACCCCCAAAAGATAAAAGGATAAAAACAAGTGTAGGTAACCCTTAATAATTATGTGACAATTTCTAATTGTGTGACGAATAGGACGTGACGGACACGCGCGGGAACGAATTCGAAGAATTCTGTTTAAAACGAGAATTGCTGATGGGAATATTCGAAAAAGGCTGGGAGAAACCGTCACCCATACAAGAAGCTTCTATTCCGATCGCCCTTTCGGGGAAAGACGTGTTAGCGAGGGCGAAAAACGGCACAGGTAAACCGTGCGAACAAGACAAAACGAGTGTAAAAACCCTAAACTTGTAGGTAAAACCGGTGCGTATTGTATCCCAGTGTTAGAACAAGTAGATCCCGATAAAGACTATATACAGGCGTTAATATTAGTGCCGACACGCGAATTGGCACTTCAAACTTCACAAATATGTATAGAGTTGGCGAAACATATGCGTGTTCGCGTTATGGTTACCACAGGTGGTACCAATTTAAGAGACGATATAATGCGTATATATCAGAAAGTACAAGTGATTATCGCAACTCCTGGTCGTATACTTGATCTCATGGATAAGCAAGTTGCCAAAATGGATCAGTGTCGTATTTTGGTACTAGATGAAGCGGATAAACTTCTGTCTCAAGATTTTAAAGGTATGTACATCTCTTATTCTTTTTATTACATTATGCATGCAATATGGTGTTATCAATGCCATTATGTTTAAATATTGTTAAAAATAGAATTTGGCCTTATCATTATCTTTTATACTTGGAACATACCTGATTAAATTGTGATTTATTTTTATTTAAATCTGGTTTGAAAATGTTTACTCAACTCAACATGATTCTATTTTTCTAATTTACTCAGTGTTATACAGGGTGATTCGGGAGGAAATGGAATTATTTTAAAGACATGCCAGGAAGCTAAAATAAGCTCATATGTTTAAATCCGATTTTCATTTGTTTCAGAGATAAGTAGGTTTTTCTTTTTAAAAAGTTAATCAAGTTAAATTTGACAACGTTGTCCTAAATGCCAATTTGAAACAAAACATTAATTAGATAAATGTTATAAAAAGTGGCAGTTGTTTTCGAGATTATAAAAATGCCTCATATTTGCAGTCAGAGAATATGCAGATATGGTGTTTGTTTATGGATTTTGTAATGGGTAATTCTGTTCATTCGGTAGAAGAGTATCGACGTCGTTTGCGAATCGAAGAATTCCTAATAGGCAAGTGTTCTAACATGTTTTACACGTGCTAGCGAAACTGGAATGTTCCCACGTGCACGTAGTGCTTCTGAAAAACTTGATTAACTTTATAAAAACAAAAACCTAATTGTCTCTGAAACAAATGAAAATCGGATTTGAACATATGAGCTTAATTTTGTTTATTTTAGCTTCCTGGACATGTTTTTAAAATATTTCCATTTCCTCCCGAATCACCCTGTATTGTAGCTTTAACAGGCCAGTTAGGCACATTGCTGACTTATCCATTCTTGCTCTGCATCTCCACCATTTGACTGTAGAACATCTGTTATAGTAGTTGTTGATGTTCCTCTCTTTCTTCCTTGGGTGCATTCCAAAATTATCACAAGTGTAGATAGCTTATGTTGTTGTTAATATGTCTCTACACATGATTTAAATCTCACTACTATCGGAGTAAAAATGCAAGGCGTCTGACTTTCGAAGCTTGTATCTGAGTAATTAGCAATCATAATTTAATGAAATAAAGTGCATTTAAAAGATCATTTATTCCTACAAAAAGGTGTTCAGTTTTAGATTTTTGCAATGCATCGTTAATTTTCTGTATCAGTGTATGTGCAAAAAAGCGCTAATTATGACTGAAATCATACAAGCCCTCAACTTTAAAAATTAATTACGACTATATTATTGAAACTGAGTGATAGATACTTATATATTTGAAAAATCTATACTTATTTGTCGGTGTGAGATGCTTTTGAGGCCAATTGGTTAATTAGTCTTGCCGCTCGCTATTTGCGATGTGGTAGATTACCTCTCGCGGGAATATGTGCGTCTTTCTTTCGCGATAATCATAACATTTACTTAGAATTACAAGAAAACAAATTTTATTTTCAATAAAGGAATCATGCAGCTTGATTCAGTAATAAAAATTTAGCATTTAAAACAAGAATTTTTTCTTTAGTTTCAGTATGTTGGAAAATAGTAAATTGTCTATTATAGCTCATAAAACCAGTTGATAATATCAATAATCAACATTTATGGGCATTCGACTTTCGAAAAGTATGTATGCTACAACATTTGTAAATTTGGTAACAATTTATGGAACAATAACAATTTTATGATAAGTTAAAACTGACCCTCAGCCAGGAAAATGCTAAATACAGTGTTTTTATTGCTGTTAATTAAAATAACAGTAAAACAAGTGATTCTCCCATTTTGATTTTTACACATGTTAAATATATATATACATAAATGACTAATGTACTGCCCAAAAATGAAACAATTTCATCCCCCAGTTTTTTCAGTATGACCACTCAGTCAGGCGCCTTGCATTTTTACTCCGATATTACAATAGGTAATTAGCTAAGTAGTTTATTAAATTTATTATAAGTATAACAAGCTACTCCCATACACAATGATCGCAAAGAGGGAGGGATTGACTGTGTCTCTATTGTCATATCTTTTTTTCGCTACACTAAAATTCCTTCCTACTTACGATCGTTTTCATACATAATATAAAATACAAATAACATTACACTTACGTAAGATCAACATAGGAGAGTGGGAAGCGCACTGCATGGAAATTGTAGTGGGAAGGTGGGGTACTGAAGGAGAGAGTTGTGAGAACGGTTAAGTGGGAAGTGATAACCGCAGAGCAGTTGAGGAATGGGCTAAATAGATTAAAAAGGGGAAGGTAGAAGGAAGGGATGTAACTACAGGGGAGAATTGGAAGTATATGGGGAATAGAGCGAGGGAGGAATGCAGAAGGATTATAAATTTGATTTCAAGGGGGAAGGGTTGTCAGGGGAGTGGTGGTGTGCCCCTGTATATAATGAGGGGGGGGGATTGAGGTTAAAGAACTACAGGGGGATTAACTTAATGAATGTAGGCTGTAGGGTACAACTTCAAAGTGTACGCCTGCATCATATAGGAACGCTTGGAGGGAGAGTTAGAGGAAAAGGGCATCATATGTGACTGGCAGGCAGGATTCAGGAAAGGAAGGAGGGTAGTGGGCAACATTTATATTGTTAAGCGGCTAGTAAGGAGGGAGCTGAAGAGGAAGGGGGAAGGCGTTGGCTGGTCGAAAAACTGAGAAGGCAGGGGGGGGGGGTGATAGGAGCGAGCTAAGTGTGGGCTGGTATTTGCCAGATCGGAAATGGAAATCAGGGATATAATCAATTCGTGAACGAGTTTATGGGGAGGAGGCGGTTGCAGGTTAAGGTGAAGAAGGTGAATTGGTGTTTCAAAGAAGAAGGACATAAGAAGGAGGAGTGGAAGTCGGAAAAGGAGGTGATAGAGAGTGTACAGGAGGTTAGATACCTGGGATACTAATTAAGACATGACAACAATGATGATGCACATATCAGTGAGGTAAAGAGAAAGGGGAAGAAAGTGGTAGGGCAGGTATGGGAATTAGGAGAGAGGATATTTAATGGTGACGTGGGAAGGCACGGTGGCTATTTAACAAGTTAGTGTTATGACATGTGGGATTGAAATCTGGGGTTGGAAAAAAGAGAGGTGTTCAGTTCGAGAAGGTACAAATAAGATACTGGAAGTGGGTTTTGGGGTTGTATAAGGAAACTCCAAGATATATTTTACAGGAAGAGGTGAAGTGGGAAAAGCTAAGGACTCAAGCAAGCAGGAGGGCTATGGGAAGAATTGGAAAGGAAGAGAGGAGGGACAATCCTTCAAAGCTGCTGGAGGGAGTTAAAAATTGTGAAAATTAAGTATGGGCAGGAGGAAAGGAAGAAATACTACGAAAGGGGCGAATATGGTAGTGGAGTGGTGCAGAGCAGAAGGGAGAGAGGTAACGAGGGAGATCACGAGAGAAGAAATAATAGAAAGGCACAGGAAAGGAGGGAAGGTATAACGGAGAAATATGGGGATATCATGGTGGAGGGGACACTGAGATATTTATGCTGTAGGCTGAGTGCAACGAAGAAAAGACATAGGGAGGTATAGATGCGAAAATGAGGAGGTGATTAAGAAATATTGGAGGGAGGATGTGGAAAGGAAGTGCAGATTTTGTGGTGAATGGTGGGAGATTATTGGGCATATGCTGAGGCGGTGTGGGGAACTTCAGGAAGGATCTTGATGAGCTGGAAAGTGATATTAGTGGGCCATTTAAAATTTATTTTAATGTAATTTAAAAAAAAGTTTTTGAATAAAAGTGGTGACACATTTTGATGAGATGTTCATTATATTTTGATGTATTGTTAATTTGTCTTTTTTTTTGTAGATATGCTTCATCACTTAATTGGAAGACTGCCTGACGAGAGACAAATTTTATTGTTCTCCGCAACATTTCCATTAACAGTAAAACAGTTTATGGAAAAACACCTACGTGATCCATACGAAATAAATTTAATGGAAGAATTAACATTGAAAGGTGTCACACAATATTACGCATTCGTTCAGGAACGTCAAAAGGTGCACTGCCTTAATACTCTTTTTTCGAAGGTAATTATTTTCCGTAATACTTCGCTTTCTTTACATTTTATCTCTTTTCAGTTGCAAATTAACCAAAGTATTATATTTTGTAATTCAACGCAACGAGTCGAATTGTTGGCAAAGAAAATAACGGAACTTGGTTATTGTTGTTACTATATACATGCAAAAATGGCACAAGCACACAGAAATCGGGTGTTCCACGATTTTAGAGCCGGTCTCTGTCGAAATCTAGTCTGCTCTGATCTTTTCACAAGAGGTAAGTTCAAGAATAGGTGTGTTGTTAGGCATGGCGTACATTGACGTCAAATTTGTCTACAATACAAATTTTTGATGTACCTGTACGCAATAGCACATGTGTTTTTCAACGTAACTAATTCTGTCGCTATTTAGTTATTCAATAGGACACATACAAATCTTGTAAACTTATAAAAATTACTAAACGAGAGCAACTTCCAAATGCAACATGAGCTTGCCAACAAGAAAACTTGTTATGCAATTTTTGAATGAAATTTGCCCTTTTCTATTGCGGTTTAAAACTGTACAGGAATCCAAAATTGAGCTTTGCAATTATACACTGTATTCTCATAAGCATTATACTGCATCTAGAGGTTGGAATTTTGTGTGCATCACTAAATGTTTGAACACTAAGGAAATTTATGTTACTATTAATGTTTTATTATAACAGTAACTACAGTGTGTTTAAGAAATATTGAAGCACGTTTGAATTTCCCGCTAGTTCGTTTAATTTTTTCAGTTGGTACTAGTGAATAAAATTCCATGAGCAGGTACGGTAGAAACTGTCAATTTAAATACATATTCTTTACAGTAAACTGTAAAGAATTATTCGGATAGTTAATAAATTGAAATTAAAATAGGCGGTATACTAATTAGACGGATTTTAAGTAAGTAAACATCAGTTGTCACGCTATATCTTTTAAAGTGAAAGAATACGACATGTGAAATTTGAACACACTTCAATCATTCTCGAACGCACTGTATATATCTTATTTACTTATGATACCTCAACAGTAAATTCAATTTGGTATGCATAGTAAAAAAAGACTGACTTGCTGTCAAATTCGCTTGGCAACTAATAAATTTAGCAATGCTTGAGGATCAGTGCATAATTTCTTTTGTTCACGACTGTATAATATGGTCGCTATATAGTCTAACATACATTATTAGAACTGTATACCCTCATCTGTTATTTGACGATGACAAAGATTATAAGTTAGATAATATATAGGTCGATAAATTGCAAATGGGTTGCCTAGCTAAATTGCGGGCCGATGCTGTTAAATCCGCTTTCTTTCAGAAGAATGCTCTGCATCCCTGTCTGTTACATGGAGTGGCGGGCGCAGCGCTCTCTGTCATTCTCCACGCTCGCACTGAAAAGATAATATCTAAAATCTAGGCAACCATGGATGTGATGGTAGTGACAGAGAGCGTTTTGATATATTACATATTTTTGTGACTGGTATTTTTAAGTTTATGCTGATTAATCCTCAGTTTTCTATGATTTAGTCAGGTAGTCATTATCTTCCAGATGGAGGTACAATAGAGTGGATATAAATAATCAATACGGGTGTTGAAAAAAGTATAGGGCCTGTACAAAAATGTTTATTGATCTTCATTGTCATCGTTTGGGAATTATTTACTCCTTTGACATTTAAATCCTTTTTAACTTAAACTTTTTCGAGCTTTATTTTTTATTTGATAACTCCCTTTATAGAGGGGTACAATCGCATTGGTGTGTTTTCCCCCGAAGATCGGACTACCTGACTTTTTTAATTGTATATATTATTTAAAAAGTTTAATGGGATTAACTTTTTATAGGTATCGATGTGCAAGCTGTCAACGTCGTTATCAACTTCGACTTTCCAAAGATGGCGGAAACATATCTACATCGCATAGGTAGATCGGGCAGATTTGGTCATCTGGGTATCGCAATCAATCTTATAACGTACGACGATAGATTTGCCTTACACCGTATAGAGCAAGAGCTAGGCACCGAAATCAAGCCTATACCAAAAATGATCGATCCGTCTTTGTATGTTGCTAATTCGGAAGATGAACTTTTGGAAGACGGTAGCAAGTAATGTTGTGATTTTGCGAATTACGTCGATGTGATTTAATAACTAAACAAAAAGACAATTAATAAAAATGAAAACTTGTAAATAGTAGCGCTCAATTGAACTTTGATTTTCTCTCTTTATATCTAAACAGAAAAAAAGGATGCAGTTTTTGTTAAATTTTTTATACAGAGATTTATACCTAGAAAACATAAGCAAAATTACGGGAGAGGTTTTGATTCATTTCAAGTACGTAGTGGAGTTCGAAATTTGTAAGATCTCGTATCGCAAGAGGCTGAACTCTTTGAGTGTTATCCGAATCTCCTGCAGTCTCTTACGATTGATAACTTACTCGATCGAATAAAACCTCTATATTTGCTAATATTATTTTGATTTTGTTTGGTAAAAGAAGCTACTTGAACTTATTTATACGAATATAAACGAGAGTGATATACTTTAATTTAAATCTTTTTACCGGTGATGTGCAGTGGAGAGAGGGACTCCTTAAATTAAGTTCAACGGCTGACTATGAAGAGATGAGTGAGCACGAATGATGGATTGAAAGCAATGTACTATTAGTACCTAAAACTAGGAGATTCTCTAATCGGTTTTGTATTAACGGCCACAAACCGATTATTTTGTAAAGGCTGTGTTAAAAGTAACATCGATTGGTTAATTTTTGTGTTTACATTTCATCCAGTTAGAGTATTTTTTTATTATACAAAAGTTGACCAATCGATGTATACATTTTTAGTAACGCAAATATTTCCCACTTTTCGGGGCTTTTATAGAAATTTTCTCTTTTTTTTTTGTGGAAATGTTTGCGTTAGTTTTATATTTCAAATCAAAATTTATACAACAGTTTTGGGTTGTTTTATCAGAAAATGGGTGGGAGGGGATTTTCTTTTTAACACGTCCAACTTATAATGTTTTGTGGGGGAAATGGGGTGTCGTTTGCATAAAATAGTCTGTGTTCTTTGTATGTATTGCATTGACCACAGGCAACGTGTTAAAAATTGTAATTGTATGTTGCTCATATGCATTTTTCACGGTTTTGGATTTTTGTTTTCATATGAAATTTAATCTTCTTTTATATGGCAACATGCAATATTTTCTATAAAAAATTACTATAAAAATGTGAGGGGTTTTTTGTTGACATTTTAAGTATGTATTTCAACAATTATTAATCGCATCAACAAATTGTTTTAATTATGTTAATTGTTAAATGGCCTAATTACATTTTTGTTTTTACAACAGATAAACACAATATGATCAAAATAATCTGTAATATTCTATTTATGTACGAATTTTTAAAAGTATAATCCTTCGCAACATTTAATATTTTTATTATGCGTAATCACCTATTGTACATTAATTTTTGTTTGTTTTTTGTAGGAATGATCAACATTAGAATTTCATCATTTGAGACCCTTTTTTTTTAAATCTATCGATGTCGAAATGTTACAAAAGAAGAATTGGAGAGACATTCGTTACGGAAATTCAGGCTTTCCTCAATTTCTTTTCTCTTTCAGTTGCGTTCAGGAACCTTAACGTTATTAAGTCAACTTCAATTATGAGTATTTAAAGACGAGGTTGTTGAATTACTACCTTGCACTCATTATACCTGCCTTATCCTTCTATTGCTTTGTCTATAGCAATCAGTTTAAAAATAATGTTAAGGCAATTGATTGTATCTTCATGGACCTTCTTAATTGAACCTTTCATTTGATCTAATTGTAACATGAATAAATTTTGTAATTTTAGATTATAACTTTCAGTTAGATGTAGATTAACCTTTTCGCTTTTCTGTTAATTTGCAAAAACAAAGGAGAATTGGATTCTAATCACATATTTTGATCTACTCTGTGTTTCTCGTGAGAGCTTCAGCACACAGTAAATGACGTATGTTCATTTTTCTTTACATTGGTCCTTTTGTTTTAGTATCCAACACATTTTTTTCTTTAAAGTGTGTTTTGCTATGTATTTTGGAGTGTTTAGAGCAAATTAATTATAATGATAATCATTCGTACAAAAATAATTGCCTGGGTTTCATCATTATTGGATTACATCAATTGTTTTTAAATGGATTATCAATAAAAACCAAGGTATCAGTATATTTTTTCTACTTCAATTGTGGAGAGACTGTCCATAACCTGCTTTTTATCTTTTAGATGGCTCCTTACTCTCGGCGCTGTCAGTTTTGATTATAAAGATGATAGTCGATCAATATTCCCACATTCTTTCTACCTATTCTTCAGTTATTTTGCTCATAGTAAGAATTATATCTACAGCATTGAATTTCACATGTGGTTTGAATATAACTTAAAGGTAAGATTCAAATTTTGTAGTGGCTTTTATTATTCTTGTTATTGTATCTTTATGAACCTTCTGAATTTGATTTAATTGTCTTAAAGATGGTTACATTAATTTTTCCTCAAACATCAAAATAGGTTTCGAGTGAATAATGGGCGTCAAAGTTTGACATTATCGCTAGAGCAGATTTTATGGAAAGATTTGTTATGGAAACACAACAATAGGTGTTTTCTTTTTGCACGTTGTGTTTGACGACTCAGTTCTCCTTAACTCTATTCGTATTAAAAGCTTTATTTAAGTTTTATATTAACCTGAGGCAGAAATGTCTTATGATGCAAGGCACTTCAATCACGTGATAATTATGACTTTGACTAACCCTATGGCTGTCCAAAAAGAAAACGCCTACTATCGGAGTAAAAATGCAAGGCCTCTGACTTTAAGTGATCATAACAAAAAAACTGAGGGGTGAAATTTCTTCATTTTTGGGCAGTACATTAGTCATTTATATATGTTTAACATGTGTAAAAACCAAAATGCTAGAATCAGTTGTTTAACTTTTATTTTAATTAACAGCAATAAAAACGCTGTATGTAGTATTTTCCTGGCTGACGGTCAGTTTTAACTTATCATAAAATTGTTATTGTTTCATAAATTGTTACCAAATTTACAAATGTTGTGGCACACACACTTCTGAAAAGTCGACAGCCAATAAATATTGATTTATTCATATGATTAACTGGTTTTATAAGCCCTAACCGAAAATGTGCTATTTTGCAATTTACGGAAGTTAAAGAAAATATTCTTGTTTTAAATGCTAAATTTGATATTACTTAAATCTAACTGCATTATTCTCTTATTGAAAATAAAATTTGTTTTCTTGTAATTCAAAGTTTATCGCGAAAGAAAGACGCCCATATTCCCGCGAGAGGTAATCTACCACATCGTAAGCAGCGAGCGGTAACCCACAACAATGTGATTATTCTTTTGCATTGTACAAAACCATGCGCTTTATAGCAATAGTGTACGACAACAGCTGCCCCGCGCGGCCGCGCTTCTCCCCTCCAACTGGTGCATGCATCCTTTTTTCAAAATTTCTTTTTAAAAAAACGATGTATAATGACATTATTTTTGTGAATCGTGTTAAACCACAGTATAATTGCTTTAACCTTGTTATGTTACTGTCAAATTGTTAATATCGAACGTTCAGGTACTGAGTTACATAAGATGTCGTTTTTTCATTATAGCTTTAAGACTAATAAACCAATTGGCCTCAAAAGCATCTCACATTGACAAAAAAGTATACATTTTTCAAATATATAAGTATCTACCACTCAGTTTCAATAATATAGCCGTAATTAATTTTTAAAGTGGAGCGCTTGTGCGATTTGAATCATAATTAGCGCTTTTTCTCACATACACTGATACAGAAAATTAACGATGTATTGTAAAAATCTAAAACTGTACACCTTTTTGTAGAAATAAATGGTCTTTTAAGTGCACTTTATTTCATTAAATTATGACTGCTAATTACTGAGATACAAGCTTCTAAAGTCAGAGGCCTTGCATTTTTACTCCGATAGTAATGTAATTTGCACTCAATAAGGTTATTTACTGTGTTACCAATGAAGCAGCACCTACCTATTCATGAAAACAAACCTACCTACTTGACAACAATTGAATTATATTTACATTGATTAATATGGAAATAATTGCCTTGGTTTTCGATTTTCTCGATTCTTTTCAAATAATACAGAAGGTATTAATGTACTGATTGACAATGATGACAGAGCTAATAGTTTTCAGTAGTAAAATTACTATATCCAGTTAGGTAACAATATTTGAAAGGGAGATACAAACTGTATCTTTAAATGATATTGCCAAATCATAAACCAACATTTTGGTTTCATGTCTGCCAATTGTAGCACGTTTCCAAAATCCTCTATATCGGGTATACGAAATAAATTTAGTCCATAGAATTGTGTGCATTTCCAGTAATTTTTGTTACCGAAAGACGAATAGCGCACAAAGAAGGAAGGATTTATTTTCATTATTTCTAAACTCGTATGTCTAAAATTATGACATTTTTACATTGACAGTAACATGTGAAATGCCACGTTCACGTTCACGTGTCGAATTTGTACAACCATTTATACTTATAATTTTAATTATTTGGTCTTATTACATATATGTGGTGGAAATATGTATTAAGGAGATTAGAGATACGAATACTATAATATGCTACCTGGTAATTTACCACATAATCTCTTTAATGATGCATTGGTGTTTATTTAAAGTAATCTTTGGGCCCACACCTACCGTACCAATATCATTTCGTGTTTCCAACTCGTTATATCTAAAACTTAAAGATCTCAATTCCGGTGAGCAAATCAATACTTTACTTATACAATTTTGTAACGCTAATGAATTGACTGTTGTAACACGTAACGCCGATGGACATATAAGGTGAACACAATAACTTAGACAACACATTACCGTATTTCTTTTACAGATTCTGTAAGAAGTGCAAACACGTAAAGCCCGACAGAGCGCACCATTGTTCGGTTTGTGGCAAATGTATTTTACGGATGGACCACCATTGCCCATGGCTTAATAGTTGCATTCACTTATGGAACTATAAGTTTTTCGTACTGCTTCTATTTTATGCTTCGCTGAACTGCATTTTTTTTGTCGCAACTTCGTTGAAATATTTTATGAAATTTTGGTCGTCAACTCCAGTAAATTACGACCTACTTCACATGGTTTTGGGGTAAGAAAGTAGACGGGAAAATTGTTTGCCAATTATTTTTCGTTGCAGATTTATGTCGGTAGTATTTTTGGGTGCACTTATTACTGTATTTTTTTTCTATCACGTGATGCAAATTTGTTATAATAGAACTTCCATAGAATTATTACAGAAGCCCAACTTCAGCGTTGGTAATCAAGATTTATATTTTGATTTAGGACTTTGTGGCAATTTTAAAGAGATTATGGGTGACTCCTGTTGGTTATTGTTGTTTCCTGTAGATACTACTCGATCCGATGGGGTTGAATATCCATTAGCACGGCGTAAAGACTAATTTTTGTGTTTCATAATAAATGCCAATCAATAAAGGTTCTTAATTGTAACATTTGTATTTGACATCAATTGGCTTCAGTGTTAAACAAATTCAATCGTAAACTGTGAGGTGTTGTCATTTACTGAATTTACTGTTTTTAAGTTTTTAAAAAAAAATTTGCATCATGCACAGAAGTCAATAGCAAAAATGTCTGTCTGCATTTTTGCCACATTAGCCGTCATTGTAAGACGTATCTTAGATAATGATTAGGCCACAGGCCTAATTGCGCAGTAATGATTAAAGCTGCACACAGAATCTCAGTGACGAGTACTATATTAATAGAAGCCATCCCCTATATTTGTTTCCCATGTCTGTCCACTGACATGATTTTACTATCCATCTACTTGTGACCCTTTTCTATCATCTTGATTCCAATTGAAAAATTTATGGTTCTATTCTAATGTCTACTCTAACAACAGTAGATGGAAGAAATTTTCAGCACAATTTAAGCAAGTATCGAATTTCCCAAATTGCATTACTGCCATATTAATATTTAGCTGGCAGTTCATGTTCTTTTTGCACTAGTTGACTTATCGCAGTAGACCTTGGGGTTGTATGGCAGGAATGGAAAAATGATTGAAAGGAGAACATTATTGATGTCGCCAGAACTAAATTTATTACCCTATCAGCCCGTCTTTTTTGGGACTTAAAACGCTTACTTTATCAGTACCGAAAATGGTAAGAAGCAAGGCAAAGGGCGGAGAAATGTATAGTGAATCTACAGAAGATAACTGCAATGAGAAAAGTACAACAACGTCTTTGATGGGGAAGTGGCATCCCAACCTGGCATATATATGTATGTACATAACACATTTACAAGACATCTGACCGCCAGAGTCGGTTGGAACTGTTGGTTGATGTTGATCTGTTGAGAGACTGACTGCTGGTGCTTGGGTGTTCGCTTATAAGCATTTATAAGCGCGGCGCTGCGTTCTCATTTTCTAGCCAATGACTTGTGCGGTAGCTTCTCAGTCGAGCTTTGAACGAGGGCGAGATCGTCACACTGTCTTTCAAGCAAAACTAGTAGGAATAACGCTTAGTATCCCGTACTTGTCCAATTGAGACGATCCACGTTGGGGAATCCTGGCCAGACATGGTTACGATTAGAGCCGCTTCCCCTTCTAGCATCCTCGGGTTTATCATCAGTGAACAACTAATCAGACATACAAAACAATTGAATAAGTAGGTCACAACTCAAAACAATTGTTTTAACTGAATGGTAGGTACTGCTGTATGTTTTAATTATATCAGTACATCCACGGTTTGGGAATAGCAATGTCACAAAAGCAGGAATGAATATGTAAAAGAAAACTGTCTTAAGTGTGGCTTGCTTAGAAATATTGAAAATAGGGATCATTAGCTTAAATAGCCATATATTGTATCCCATAAGCGTTACGTTACCAATGTACGAAGTGAATGTGTTAGGATATAAGTAATATAATGAACACACAACTTTTTATAATGGAAAGCTACCAGGTTGTGTAGCAATAAAACAAAATGAGAAAGATATTTAATGGTCTGCTTCCAATGATAATGCTCAAAAACTTATTTATATTCCATAGTTATTCAGACAAAATTATGTATAACCTTGTCTTAATACCTATCAACGATTTATATACATAATTAGTTCCAGGAACAAGATGAGATAACGTGCGGTTGTGACGAAATTTTATTAATGAAAATATATAACTATGTAAGTGTATGTATGTTGAATTAAAAATAAGGAAACAATAAAAGTAAATTCAAGGTGAGATAAAAAAAAATTCTCCTGTAATTACAATAATTAGTCTATAATTAGCAAGTATAAGTATTATTCCCTTAGCTAAGGTTTGATATATAGTAACTATAAATATTATCTTATTATGCATGGTTGACTAAGAATTTGAATTTTTGTGTATTCATAAGTTAATCGAAAAACCTGATTTCATTGAATTAACAGTAAGAATAGGAATTTAAAATTTGGTAGGTTTACAGCTGTAGGTAGTTGAAAAAAATATATTTATTTATATAAACATATATTTGTGCAAACTTGAAATACTGTAAGGATCAGTTCCATATACTGTTCTTAAAAATTTAATCGGTATGCACCTACTCCTTATCATTCGAGCAAGTAAATGTGTAAAGAAAGTATGACGATAATTCACAATGTAAACTTGAACCAAATAATTTATAAATAGCTTGCCACATAAAGTACATATGAAGTGGACTTTCAAAGCTGAATCAATGAAGACATCTCCCATACCGTGGGTGCTGTTAATGCTGTTTGTTTTTGGAAGCACGGTAAGTGCTTCACTGTTATATAAATTATTATATTAATAAAAACATTTTCTTTTCAAACAGCAAAACGTGGTGAGACAAACACAGTATGGAAAAATTCGTGGATTAATCCGAACCAGTAGAATAAATCCTAATGTGAAATTCTATCATTTCCTTGGTGTACGTTACGGACGAGCCCCAGTCGAAAGTTTACGTTTTCAGGTCAGCCAATTGAATTTCGATTATCGATATCCATAAAGTTGTTATAGGAAGCCCTACCGCCTACTCCATGGACAGATATAAGAGACGCGACCTCTCCGGGAAACAGATGCGTTCAGCTCAGTGACGAATTTGCTGGAGATCAGGTGTTGGGAGATGAAGATTGTCTTTTTTTAGATATTGCCGAACCGATTACTGTAAGTAAATCCTCTACCGTCGTTTCGTAACCGTTTGTGTTTAAGGCATGTAAGAATCATCATCGAAAAATGTTACCCGTAATGGTCTGGATACACGGTGGATCATTTCTGTTCGCTTCGTCATCGGAAACTCAGCCTGATCCTCTTATGGAGGAAGCGGTTGTCGTAGTAAATATTCAGTATCGTTTAAATGTGTTCGGTTTTTTAACTACCGGCGATAATTACGCCAAGGGCAATATGGGACTGAAGGATCAGTCGGCTGCGCTTATTTGGATAAAACACAACATACATAATTTTGGTGGAGATCCTAGAAAGGTGACGATATTTGGGGGAAGCGCCGGAGGTGCCTCTGTACAATTCCATATGTTATCTCCCAGAAGTGCAGGTAAGATGCTAGGTTGTTTTACTGTCCTGCTTCATTCGCCGTTTAAGGGTTGTTCCACAGAGCGATAAGCGAAAGTGGAATTACATTTGGTACGTGGGTATTTCAAACGAAGCCCGAGCAAAAACTTCAACAGTTAGCAGCAGCACTTGGATTTGACCGTACAAACTCGGAAACGCTTGTAAGAAAGTTACAAGGTGTACCTGCCGATATTCTTCTAAGAACTGCATTTAATCAGTCGATAACGGTATTTCGTTCCGCCAATTAAAACTTACCTATTTAAAAAAATTTTGTAGGGTCCCTACATATTGTTCGACGAAGTACCTTTCATACCAACCATTGAACACGAGAGCAGCACAGCATTCGTGTCAGAGCGCGTTTTTGAGTTGATCAAAGAAGGAAAAATAGCCAAAGTACCATATATGTTGGGCCAAGTATCTGAAGAAGGCTCATTTCCATATGGATGTAAGGTGTCATTAAAACTATCATACTTGTTTTTCGATTAGTCTGTTGACTAGCCATCAGTCACAATTTTTGAAATATTAATAGTCGAATGATTAATTAATCACGTCCATTAGTTGAAAGCGCATATTATCCTAGAGGCAAAATCAAAATTCAAAACTGGCTACAAACCAAGACTAGTCACAACGGGCTGAGAGTGACAATTTCATCATCAATGTGTCCGAAATAAGATTTTTATAATAATTAACCCTCATTAGATTAATTAATATACTAGTCAACTAATTGATTGGTCCTTTTAATTATTGATTATTGAATTAGTCGATTACTCGACTAATGATTCAATTTTGAGTTTTGACTTTGACTAGTCCAACTGTCTCCCTGTCAAAATAGCTAGTTTTTGACTTATACCGCGTCATTATATTTGTTCCACAGCCTACATTGAATACATTTTTTAATAGTTCATATCCATCAATTTTAGATATTGATTCCGGCACAATTGACATAAACGAGTACGCGAGAAACCCAGAATTATTTATTCCAATATCGATGAACATACCAAAGGGAGACAGCTGCATTAACGAAACAGTTGTTGCGATACACCAATTCTTCTTCGACAACGGATCTTTTACCGATAAATCTAATTGGATTAAGGTAATTATCGAACATGTATAAACGGTTTAATTTTCGAATGGAATGCAGATGATGGGGCAAGACGTTAGAGGTATTCAAAAGTCGGCCGATTTAATTTGTGCCAATTATCCAAACTTTCCAATTTATTTTTACGAATATGTGTTTGTCGGTACCAATAGTTTGAATTACGAAGGTAAGCTGTAGGGGAATGTGTCAATTAGATTAAGATACAATTACAACAGGAGGAGCGGGTCACTATAGTGAAGTTTTGAAATTGTTTTATCCCGTGAAAGAAGGGTGGAGTACAGCTTTGACTCCAGCCGATCGACTTGTTCAACGGAGACTCGTGAAGATATGGACAAATTTTGCACGCGATGGGTACGTATAATTAAGTTTTTTAGTATCTACGCTACACATCTGTTCAGAGATCCAACACCGCAACGTGACAATTTGCTTCAGAATGTAGACTTACCCACATTTTGTAATGGGAAGCCTTATTTAGAAATTGGTAATAATTTAATTGTCAAACATTATCCAAGTCGTGCCGTGTATCAATTTTGGGAGGACAATTTCAAAAAATGTGGTTTTCCACCATTCAACACTTATTGATGGAGGGATGCTACTTTTAGATACCTAAATAAAAATATTTAGTTTTGACTTTGAAATATTTTTATGATTCTACTGTTCTTTAGAGTTCTGTATAATTTACAATAACGTTAACAGGTAAGCTTAAGGTTATAACTCGCTTTGGTCCTTGGTGCAATCAATCAAACCTTTATTTGTTTATAAAATATACATTATTATACAAATGAATCTTATTCATCTTGTCCCCCTCACATAATTGTCCCAAATATACATAAAAGACCTACTCCAAAAATTACACCCACATTTCCCTAATCCTTATAGCGTAAATTGGCGTAACCTAGCCTTCCCTTTTCTTTTCCTAATAACCCTCCCTTTGGCCTGCTACCCTTACAAACCTTCCTCTTACTTCCTCCATCCACCCTCGCATATCCCTACCCTTCCTCTCTCCAAACCTCTCGTATCTCATTGCTAGCCTCCCCGTCTGTATTCTCAGATTCTCTTTCACCTCCTCCACCACAATTTACCCAGGAGTTTCCCTCTCCAGACCCAGTACCTCGCCTGCACTCTTTCCAATATCTCCCACTCACTCAACTCCCATACAGTGTTACACTTTTGCAGAGTTTCTCAAAAAGATGGGAATCCTCTTGATGTCGTTGCCCCGACAAATATCTCCCCAAGCCCCATATCTGCCCTAGAGTTATGCTTCCTTCTTCCGACATAATTAAATATATTTACAAACTGATAGAGAGGGCAAAAAAGTTATCGAATTTTGATAATTACGTCACTAACTATAGTAATTATAAAAAAAAAAAAAAAAACTATTATAGTGGTATATCAATAACTACATATATGAATGTCAGTGCATCTATAGATCTATTTATAATAATCGCTATACCTACTAACACATCGATGATCGATACATCAATTGTCTCGATATCATGATTTAATTTCTAATAGAAAGGGTAAAAAAATTTCTTATAAGCATGCGGATAATTTTCATTTGTTTATAGTAAGAAATGGTGATATTTTTGTTACAGCAATTGAAATATATGATGGTGGCAATGGTCATTGTTACAAATGGTGGATTGTTGTAGGCAGACATCTTATACATGTTACCATTGCGTAGTTTATATAACAAATTAAATTAATGCGTCATTTGATGTACTGATTTTTATACATTTCAATATATCAATATGCTGATAGTTGCCGACATATCAATATGCCAATAACAATTGAAATATCGATGAGCAATGTATATTGTGCTGCCAATTTATCAATAGGCAAACATAATTTTAACCTATGTATATTGTAAATATTCCACTGTATTCGTTATCAAAGGATAAAAGTAGTATATAGCTGTACAGACCCAGTAGAACCTAGGCTTATTTTACTGTGTTCTGTCATACAGATTTTCTCCTATTTCGATGTCGGTCTTCCTTTTTTTATTTGCTCGTCCTAGTGTGGTCCAGTACTGTCTTGGTCGCCCTTTCGTGTACCATCTTGCCTATCTTAATGTTTCCACTTAAACTACTGTAATTGTTAATTGTTTGACCACATGCATTACTATCGGTCCAATACTATTTTTTCTTAAATTTTTTCGCATGTATGTTGATATACGGAGAACTTTGTGAATAAGCATAAATACTACAATTATAATTGATAAGTATTTATTCAATACTTACTAAAAAAAGTATAAAACATATATTTATTGATTAATAATTAAAAAGATAAACATTTAATAAACATTAGAAGTTATTTAAAAACAGTAACAGAAGTAAACTTGGAAGAGATAAAGCTACTACAAATTTGAATACCACCAAAATTCGAATTAACATCATTTATTTAATTATATAAAAAGTTATTAACGAGATTCATTGGGTTTGTAATAATTAAAGATCTTCTCCCAAAGTTTGTTAAATAAAAGGAAGGAGGGAGAAGATACCCTAAGAACCTTTGCACCATGTTAGTATTGAGATTCGGTCCTCTGAATATTTACAAAATAATGAAGTACACCATGTACTAAGTACATCTTTTTTTGGACCTTATTTCGATCAATAAATAAAACTTAAACCTAATAAAAACAGGCACCTTAATTGTAACAAGAATATAAATTTTATTCTTAAGCGTAATAATGTGATGGTTCCCAATCCTAATTAAGTTAGGAATCTACGATGTCGTGATATAAAGAATTCCGAACGTTAGGTCGGAAATGTACATTACTTGGACCTTCTAAATGTAAATCGCCATTACTTTCTGGATATGACGATGGAATGGTATTTAAATTGGGAGTGCCTAAAACCGCATAATGTAATAAAAAACCGATCTAATGACACTTGTACACTTACTGCTCCTTAACTTTTTAGCTCGATCAGTTTCGTACTTAATAATAGTTTCATTTGTACGATATTCCTCACGTTTAATCTGGTCGCTTAGTTTCTTCGGTGTATCGGGTATTATCCACTGAACGGCGGATATAACGAAACCGACCAGATTCTGATACACTACAACGAAAGCCAAACGAGCCGCCATAATGTGCCAGTATTCGACGGGTCGATTATAGTTTTGTTCGGAAGAATGCCTATAATCCGTGTAATGGCAAACTGACACATTAAAATTGCTTCTCTCCGGGGCAGTTCCGTTCAGAAAATGCGATACGTCGAACCTAGACAGGCTGAAATCCAAATATCCGTTCATATTCTTATTGCCACCTTTCCGAAGGTAATATACTAATTGAGGTATGAAGTGCGACGAGAAGGCGATAATAAAAGCGTTGGATACGACGGAAATTCGCCCCAAGACGTCCATTACGGGTAACCATACGCCGATGTTCTTGACACGTTGAGGTACGGGTCGACGATAATATTTAATTATTTTTTGACCGTCGAGTCGCATTTCCAGAATGTTGTTGAGAAGTGCAAATAGGGGGGCGAGCGGAAATGCGGTTACAAAAATTGTTACGAAACCGTATTGCAGCACTAAAGAAAAATTTGTAACCTCTCGTCATGGGGCGGATTAATAACGACTTACCCATTTCCAAATATTCGTTAAATAAACCTTGCGGCTCTAAATCCGATAATGTGTAGTCTTCGGTCCACTGGTTACAGCAAATAATGGAATCTTCGCTCTTCTGTTCCTTCATTCCCGTACTGATTTGAAAGGAGTTGTACATCTTTTTTAAAAACGGCATTATCATTTCCAGGGCGGAGTTGAGAGCTTGTTTTCCGATCATTATTATTGCCAGTTGAATTGTTAATTCGAGTAAGCATCCACCTGGGCTACACTAAAATAAAATACGACGAGTGAAATGCGTAATACAAAAATTGGGTGGAAGTCAACCTCTTCTTGGCGGTATCCAAAAACTCTATTATATTTAGCGGGATATCCGACAAATTTTCCTTTCATAAACGCTATATAAAATATGCAACTGTAGTAATTAACGAACTGGAACATATAAATTTTTAAAGCAAGACTATCGTCGTATTCGGTTTGTGTGCGTTGTAATTCCAGTTCGGTTAACCTTTCCGCCAAGTAACCGTAAAAATAATTGAGAATCATAATGCAGATTAAATTTAAGGTTGCGGCAGTAACAGGCATAACGTACGTGTAATAACCGGTATCATCCGCATACAGTTTATCCGAAGCAAGAAGCGTCATTCTGTAGATCACGATAGCGAAGACAACACCGACGGCGAGAAGCACCTGCAAAGTTTCGATTAGACAACGAAATGCGACACATTTATTATGACAATACCCAAAAAATGGCAACGGTAAAACTTAAAATTAAACTCGGCAATTTCACTCTCCAAAAAGGCACGACTGGTTCAGAAACTTGGGTAACCACGTTTATTTTATGTTTCTTCGCTTTTGCCAACCTCGCCAGATACTCCGGTCTCGGTGGTTCGCATTGCACATCAAAACCGGTTAAGCCCCATCGATGCGTCACTTCGGCACTGTACCGTTTCCACAGCTCTAAATACAATGCGGCCCAAAATGACATAAACACGGCGAAAAATATAGTTGCGGGATTATCTATTATGTATATGATTTTGGAATATGTGCAAGTATCAGACAATCGCCAATAATCACAGTTTTTATCACAGAGTGGACACATTAAAGTTGAAGATTTGCAAATATCTCGACTGAGTATATCATTAGGTAACGTTATAACGCCATATAACATGCAACATAATCCTATAAACGCGGCAGGAATCAACATATGCGTATAAAACCCTAACCAGGAGAAATACATGGCTAATTTTACACCGAAGTACTCTTTGACGTTGTCGATCGGTTGAAATTTAATCCACTTCCTTACCGAAGCCCATTCGTTGAATAATAAGTATCTTTGAGAACCCTTGGTGTACAAATCCCCCTAAAAAAATAATCGGTAAAACAAAAGCGTAAATTCGCAAACAAACTTACATCATGTAACGGATACGCCGCTTTATATATTTTATCGACGATCAATTTTTTAATCCCCGTATCGTGAGCTTCTTCGCTAAACTTCTCTCTTTCGAGAATATACCAAACGACCGAAATTCGAATAGACGTCGTGAAAAAATTCTCCGACTTTGTATCGAATCTGTAAAAGGCAATAATTAACTCGATTTATTCGTACGAAATTGAAGATACTTACAAATAATCTTTTTCTCTGGAAAAAATCGATTGGAGCACATATTTCTGGGGAGGGAACTTATCCTCGTCAAGCTTAATGTTCATATAATCTAAGGCCTTATTAACCATAGAATTAATTAAATTAGGTTCTTCCTTTTGTACACTACTCTAAAAGATCTTCGTTTAATACACTTACAAGTACTCGAGGTAGTGCCTTACATCGTCTCTAATCGGCATTCGTAACTTAAGAATTTCCGCATACCTACATAATACCTCGTGAGGCGCGTGTATTTTAACAAAGTTAATCTTTTGACATGTTTCACGTTCCAAAATCAAACCGTTTTCTTGCAAATGCTTTTCGAACGTCTCCCGTATTTCCGCCTTCCGTACATTACCGTCATCTTCATATGCCAATACAAAATCTACAACTAAATCGCTTTTGGTGAAACATCTCCACGTCTAAAACATAATTGATCCTAAGTTTATTTGTGCGAGTGAACGGTGGTTCTCCAAACTTATTTAATGTGTTTGAAGAACTACTTAATTCTATGTAAAGTTAACAAGTCAAAAATGAAGCTTTGGGGATCAACCATTATGCAAAATTAATTTAATTTAAGATGCGGACTAACCATTATACTTTTAAAGCTCTCCCGAATGATCAATGAAACACACCCTTGTCAGGAATGCAATTTACTCATGTTTATTGTTCTTTTAGCGCCAGCATGCGCTTAATAATGTGTTGTTATATTGATTATTATTAAATAGTTTAAAGCCTCTCCCCAAACTCCATCGGGACACAAATTCTCAATTATTTATCTACAAGTATATACAGTGTGATACAGAAATTACTTCAGCTTGTCCCGAACTGACGGCAATGTTTGTCCACACTAATTAGTTCCCTTCAGATTTACCCAAAAGGTTAGTGTTCTCGTTCCGCTCAAAATGCAGATAGAATCGAACAGTAAGGTATATTATGTTTAAAAGTCCCTGCAGATAAAAACATTCCATTTTAAAAAAAGCGAGGAAAATAAAGGTGAAAAGTAATTTTGTTTTCGTTAAATTGCGTGCGAAAAACTTTTAATAATATACCCTATTTTTCCACTCGGAATATGTAACTGTTTTATTATTATTAGAGACCTTGTATTGTTCATCTTTCGTTACTATCGGCTCTAAATTTTCCATTTCTAAATCTACCGCCGAATGATATATCGTATTTCTCGATAAGCTCAAATATCCGTTGTCTCTTGTTTTTCTTTTTCCAACCGAAATGTATGAGGCTAATGAGTTGGTATCGAAAAATTCGTCTTCATCTTCCATTTCCTAATGGCGCCTAAAAAATTACAAAAGCTTAATTAAGCGGAGGTTATTAGTATTCCTTGATCATTTCTTTCACCAAAAAGCTAGTGTAATAAGTCAGTTACCAAATTTGAATGAACATAGTGAACAATTTAGTGATGCCAAATAGATAATGTCACTGAATGGGCAAAATAATATCTTTAATGAGATAAAAGCAGATACAGTACACGCTCGATAATGTGAACACAGACGTCCTTGCAACTGTTCAAACTATTGCATTTGTATGGACTAAAGGTCCTCGCAATGAGTTAGAAACAGTAGTTCCAAAAACCATTAGATTGCTAACGTGTTGTATCTAATATCATCACATAGGTTATTTACTCAGTCAGAGCACTTACATCACAAGTTGTGATTCACAACCAAAATACAGTAACTGACATTCTACCGATATTTAAGTGCGCAGGTGTTTGCAAAACATGTGTAAGGTTTGTAAGCGTGTTTGATACAAATTGTGATTTTAAGTGTATGGAGACGTAATAAAAGAAGCATAGCAATAAGAAAACAACCTAATTTCTGTGGTAGACGTGAAAGGTTTGTGCAAGATTAACATTTGTGAGCCGTTTATACTTTTGTTTCCCATTTTTTTCTTTGCACTGTAAGTCACAAGGTGTTGTGACATAATTATATTTATCAAATTTTCCACATATCGTTAAAATAGTGGTCCTACAGGATTGTTAAGCACATTGTGAAAGAACTTCAATTTCAAATTAAAAATATGTATTTGGAACTAATAAAATAATATTTAACATAAATATAACAAGTGATACATCAAAATTTAGAAAATTTAACTATCTTCAAAAACTCCAAAATATATAGGGTTGTCCAAACATCTTGTATAAAATTGTCGCCATGGATTCTACGCAAAAAAGTGTTCTAAGGAAGATTGTGCCAAAATCACTTATCATTAATAATAAGAAAGTTATGGAGCACTGAAGAAATCTTGCTAAATTCGAGAAAGGCCCTCTAGCGTCCAAGAGATTAGAGATAGCTGAATTCTGTTTGCCCCAGTGCTTTCTCATTCAAATTGAGCTCCAGACACCTTGGTCCATTTTTTTCTATCTCTTAAAAATAAAAGTGTCCAATTTGGACCACCCTGTACACTTACGATCCCTTGTGTGACTGTATAATTGTTGTGTGCTTTGCCCTTTTCTGATATGGCTCTGTTCTTCCTCTAACTGCTGTTCCCTTTAAACTGTTGTTTAGAATTTTTCGTAGGCTATTAATAATTTTGGTTTTTCTTTTGTGCACCGGGATAATTCTTTTTACCTTGCTTTCATCAAATCCTTGAGATCCTTCCACTTTCCCCGACCTTGTTACATACTTCTATAAGCATTTTTTTTCTCATTTTCCTCACATTTTTCAGCATTTCTGTGATACTATCCCATCGTGTCCTGTTACTTTTCTTTTTTTAAGGCTCTTAATTGCTACTTCTATCTCGTCTATTTTTATGTTGTCTTCTGCTATCCCTTCCCCAACCTGTTCTGTTACTTTCTTTGTTTGGATTTCGTTGGTCTTTTTCCAAAGTTTTTTTCTTAGCTGGTTTATCATTTCATTTACTCATATTCTTTGTTGCTTGTATTTTATGTAACTATTCTCTGTTTTATGTGTTTGTTAATCACCATTTTTGTCTCATCTCATCAGGAAAGTGGTCATTTGGTCGTCGAAAATATTGTTCATCATGTCAGGGGCAAGTTTGTGCATTCTCTACTGCTTTTTATTTGTTGTAATGGCTCCACAGTTCTCTTTGGCGTTGCAGGTTAGGATTTGGTCCATAGCTCTTCCATATTTGTTCTTAATTATCTTTTGGAGATCTTTTATTACCCCTTGTTTTCATTTTGGTTTCTTCTACTGTTTACTCTTCGTTTAATCTCAATTGGTTTTACTCTCTTTACTGTGTTCATCCGATTTTCTGCATGATTTCAGTACTTCAATTATTCCGCCGAGTACCCACATTCTTCCATTTGCCTTTCCTGTCAGTTCATTCAATTCTTCCCAATATTTCTCTTTTCATTCTCTTTTGGGGTGTATGTTACTATGATTTCGGTTTTTAGTGTGAATCGCCAATTTTTAGTTTCATCGAGATGTTTGTTTCTATAGCTATTTATGTCCCACTCTGTCTATTGCTCTCTTTTATCTTGTCAATAATTTCTGTAATTGGACTTTAATACAACAAAAGTAATTTAATGAAGGTTGAAATTATTTCTAATGGAACTTAACTCGAAGACTGACAATCTGTTAAAATGGGATCCTACTCGATTTAAAGTAATTTATAGTAAATCAGGATTATGCACTATAAGTGTGACAAATCAATTTTCGTTTAATCATGGTCCATATGTGTATTGAAATTACTTTCACCTTTCTATTAATAATTTTGAAAATTGGGCAGTCATTTGACTTCAGCTTTAAATTACTGACATACATCCATCTGTGTGGTGTAAGTTTTTAGTCATCTTGAGTTAGGCAACTGCAATTTAATGCGTAGATAATTGTTTTTACAACTTATCATTATAACCTTCACGACTAGTACTTTGCACGGTGTGGCAAAGGTATTACATTAACATAAAGTATATTGTTTATAAATTTGGTGAGAACAAAGAAAAAATTTCCTAAACCTAATAAAACTCATTTATAAAAACAATCGAGTTAAGGTATTAATAAAATGACCGATATTGAATGATCGTGCTGTGTAATAAATTAATTAGTTCACCCACATCCTCTATTCCGACCTCAAGTTGATAAGAAGACGGAAACATTTTTTGTAGATAGGTAATTGGTTAATTACGTACAATTGGACAATTTAAAATCATAGCAAGTGGTGCAAATTATACATAAATTATAAATTTAAAAAAAGCGTATGTACAGAAAGTGCGTGTGTTCATTATATCTGAAAAAAAAGAAGTTTAATACCATTTTTAGTTAATGTGCAATATGCATTAAAGGATCACCATGCAGCTATGTACTACGTTAAGTAAGGGAGGTTCGTGAAGCACTTATCCACCTGAATGTTAATCTCGAATACTTCACCAACAAAAAAACACTATTGAAGCGTGAAGAAAGTGAAGATAACGCACATTTTTTCCTTTGACAAAGATGACACTAACCTGCACCAACCACAATTAACCTCAATTATTGAAAGCAACTGACACCAAATACATTTAACTGACACCAAACAATACCAAAAGTAAAATGCGTACGTTACCAACTCAGGAAGTGTTTATCCCCTACTTCCTATTTATATACACGTCTGATTGCGTTGAAATTAATTTAATTAACAAATTTCCGCTCTTTTAATCTTCAATTAATCACAATCTTTTTACTGCTTAATACACTTCTGATTTCACATACAAGTCTACCTTGCTTGATATAATCAGAGGACCAAGTTCAATATTACGTAATTAATTATTTATAAAATTAGAACACCTTATGTTCTCGAAACGGATAAATTTATGTGTGCATTAAAGCATTCACACGAACTACTTATTAATTACAATTTTATTTTAAAGAGAAACGTGTATTTTGCTCACTTATAATGAAAGAAAGTGACGCGAAACTGAGGTTTTCCCATTAAAATTCTAGGTACCTAATTAGCGTTTTCTTTTTACCGTTTACGTCCAGTTTATTTATTATTCTTATCTCTTTAACATAATATTATATATGTGTCCTTGTAGGTATATTAATACCTATCTCATTTATCTACGTCCTGCGGTTGACGAACACGAAGTCAGACTCAGGCGCGCCGCGCCAGCCTTGTTTTTGCATGGGTTGGGCAAGGGGGGGGGCAGAGAGAGGTCAAAACAGCCCTGTTTTACGAGTATTGTCTCTGACCAAATACATGAACTCTATGTATGTATAGAGTTCACTAACCAAGACCAAGTGCTTTTGGTTCGTCCCGATGTATGTGTCACCCTCCCACTATTTGTATTGTGGCCCGAGATCTAGGGACTGGTATTTCCAAGCATTTCAGTATCCAATCATCTACTTTGGTTATTAACACCGTCCTTGCTACAAGTTTCCTAAAACCAAGGGAATTCTGCCCAACGGCAATAAAACAGATCTTTAACATGCCGAACATCAGATCTACATCATCCTCTTCAAGAAGAATGAGTCTTTCAATTTCGATTGGGAGCTAATTGCGTCATTCGTTGCGATGATTACCTTGTTTAGACCATCAAATCTTTTTTTAATTTCTTCCTTCTTTATTGTCTCATTCAGATCAATTTCGATGATTAGATAACTTGGTAAAAATTATAATGAAAAGCAATGGATTTCTTACGAATTTAGATTAGAATTATATTTAGATAAGTAACTAATAATATAATCATTGGTTCCTCCTTTGAAACATAATGATATATGGGTGTAAGGCTGGTGACATACTGGAGAAAAAAGTTTCATGAGACTTGTAACCGAAACACGTTACGTGCAACTTCGTTTCAAATCCACACTCACCCATTTTCATTTCCTATGAAGACGCGATTTTGTTGCGGTGACCAAATTTCCAAAAGAAATCGAAAGCAAGAGGAAAAGGCGATTCGATTTTAGTGCATTCTGATTTTAGCAGATGGGCTAAATAAAGCTTCTGTCGTGATAACATTTACAACTATATACAGGTTGATTTTGCATGTGGCAGGCGGTTCACGGAACAAGAAGTTGCCGTGGGTTGAACTGAGTTGGCTGAATCCACTGGCGGTCAGCTGTTTCTGCAGGTAGTAGGTAGTCAGGTTGATGTTTTCTGTAGCGAGCGCGGTGCGTTGCTTATAAACATTGCAGCCGGTGACGCCACGTTCTCATTGGCCAGCCAATGAGCTTCCAGCTACCTCTCAGTACGCTGAGGATCGGGCGCACGGTCGCCACGCTGCTAACGTGAGAACGCCACTAACCCGCCCCGCAACACAGCAGTGCGGACCAAGGTCTGTAGATGGTTATAGCATTGTTTTTTATAAAAACAATGGTTATAGCAAGCATCTTGCAGTACGGATAAAAATAGTACTAGGTAAAAATCCGATAAATTAGGTATAGTCGATATATCAAATATAGTCGATAGTGCTATTTATAGTACCATCGATCATACCATGTTGTCTGTGATCATACAAAAATGTTTATCATTTATCTGTAGGTACTATAGGTTATCGGTGCTTTTAGCATTGCTTTTAGTTATGGCTCGGTGTATAGTATGTTGTTTTACTTAATTCTTTCTTTCAAATTTGTTTACCTTCGTCAGTCAACAATTCCAACCTAAAGAACGATAAAAGGTCGTTTATTAAAAGAATCTCTCTAACTGCAATTTGCTTACTTAACCGAAATTTTGTGCTATTTATAAGCTTGATACTGCTCCAAACCGGAAATAGGTGTGTCTCCAATTAATGACTCTTCTGCAAATCTATTTGTAGCATTTAAACTAGCAAGCGTGAAGACCTAGTTTATTTTATACCCACATACATAGCGCATTTCGTCGATGAAAAGAAGTACAAAGTCTTTAATGTTCACACCACCCTGTATATAAACAAATGTAAAAAAGCGGTAGTTACCACACACAAGATAAGATCAACTAGAGCATCGCGTAACTTTAGGTTATTTAACCTAAGTCGAGTAAATAAATGCTATTTATAGTGTGTTTATCATGTTTTGTTAGAAAAAAATAATAATTTTTTGAAATAAAAAAAAGTTCGTATCCATGCTAAAAATAGTTTCTACTTTACCTACATAGTTGAATAATGACATACGTCACGTGATTACAATCGACTTCGGTGGAGGTTTGGGGCCACGAGGTTGAACCTTAATAGTGTATTATTTCATTTTACCGGGCAAAACGATTTTGTGTACAAAATAAAAAAATGCCATCAAGTAATCCTTTACCACCAAAGGAAAATGCCTTATTTAAGCGAATTTTAGTAAGTGTCCTTCTATTATGTGTGTCAAAAAATATGTCTTTCCTGAAAGAACTCTTGTCTATTTTTAATTTTAGCAAATTTTTAAATACTCGGAGGAAGCTAATACACGCATTTTAACCTCGAAATCTTAACACTTTTCTTTATTATTTCCAAATTCTTCACGTAAACAACTAAAAATATTAACAAATTTATTTTGTAGAGATGTTACGAACAAAAGCAATACAAGAACGGATTAAAATTTGCCAAGCAAATTTTATCGAACTCCAAATTTACGGAACACGGAGGTTAGTTAGATCTGCGACAATAGCCCCCTTTTTTTTTGGTAAAAAACATCAAATTTTAGAAACATTGGCAATGAAAGGTTTGACATTAAATTGTTTGGGACGTAAAGAAGAAGCCTACGAATATGTTAGAAGAGGTTTACGAAATGATTTACGTTCGCACGTCTGCTGGCACGTTTACGGTCTTTTACAAAGATCTGACAAAAAATATGACGAAGCGATTAAATGTTACCGGAATGCGCTTAAATGGGAGAAGGATAATATTCAAATTTTACGCGATTTATCACTTCTACAAATACAAATGCGAGATTTGGAAGGATATCGGGTACGTCAATGTAAACGAACCCAACAATTTCTTTTATTATATTATTAACTTTATTAGGATACGCGATATCAACTTCTAATGTTACGACCTACACAGCGAGCATCCTGGATCGGTTACGCGATGTCATTTCATTTGTTGGGCGACTACAAAAGTGCGTTAAATATTTTAGAAACATTTTTAGACCAACAACAAGTGAGTTATAATTATTGCGTAGCGCTTTTTTTTTATTTTCGTTTTCGCAGAAGGGGAACAATTACGATTACGAACACAGCGAGCTGCTCCTTTATCAAAATATGGTGATACACGAATCGGGCGATTTACAACGGGCACTGCTACATTTGGAAAAATGGGAAGATCAAATTTTAGACAAATTAACGTTAAAGGAAATTTTAGGCGAATTAAATTTAAATCTTAAGCAATATGAGAAAGCCACGAAATATTACGAGGAGTTAATGAGGAGAAATCCAGAAAAGACAACTTATTATTATAAATTGATCGAATCGCGAGAATTAATTAAGTTGGAGGATATTGTACAGTTTTATTTAGTTTTAGGCGATTTATATCCGAAGTCGAATCCGCCTAAGCGTTTACCACTCAATTACGCAATCGGCGAACAATTTCGCACTTTAGTCGATAATTATCTACGCCAAGGTTTACGTAAAGGTGTTCCCCCACTATTTGTCGATTTACGATCCGTATATACGGATAAGAGTAAAGTCGAAACCGTTGAGCAATTGTTATTACAATACACTGATGCCTTAAAGTCAATTGGAAAGTTTTCGGAAAGCGAGGTGAAAAACGGCCCTAAAGAACCCGCCTCCGCATTACTTTGGGTTTACTATTTCCTCGCGCAGCACTACGATTATTTAAATCAGACGGAAAAAGCTTTAATGTACATCGACGCCGCTTTAGAACATACGCCGACGCTCATCGAATTATTTGTAACGAAAGGTCGAATCTATAAGGTAAACACTTCAACCTCGATCCGTCTGAAATTTCACCTAGCCGTTGTTATTTTAGCATGCGGGAGATCCGTACGAAGCGTGTAAGTGGTTGGACGAAGCGCAAGCTCTCGACACCGCCGACAGATACATAAACTCGAAATGCGCCAAGTACATGTTGCGCGCCAACAAACTGAAGGAAGCGGAGGAGATCTGTTCGAAATTCACGAGGGAAGGCGTATCGGCGATGGAAAATTTAAACGAGATGCAATGCATGTGGTTTCAAACCGAATGCGCTTTAGCTTACCAAAGATTAGGAAAGTACGGAGAGTCGTTGAAAAAATGCCACGAAGTCGATCGAGTATGCCGTACATTTTATAATAATCGACAATGCCGTTTATTTAAATTTGTAGCATTTTTCCGAAATAATCGAAGATCAGTTCGATTTTCACACGTATTGCATGCGAAAAATGACGCTGTGTTCGTACGTACGTCTTCTGAGATTGGAGGACATTCTGAGGGGTCACCCGTTTTATTTTAAGGCCGCACGTTGTGCCATCGAAGTTTATTTGCATCTTTTCGACGAACCCGTCAAAGACGAAAATACGGAGCAAGAATTAAATATCGGTAAGTTTGATTGCTTTCTGTTTATTATAATGAGAAAAATGTGACTCTCGCTCTGATGTACAATAACAGTTAGTAACACAAAACTGAATGATGGCAACTTTTTTTTTTTCCAATTTCACAAAAACAGTTATACCGCAGGTTAAGCCGAAAACTGAAATTGTTCAGTTGACATTTATTTAAATAAAACTAATTGGGCGAATTTTTATCGAACAAATATTATCTGAATCACTGTTTATTTATGTGTAAGTAAACATACAGTAGAAGCCGATTATCCGAAGTAATTGGGACCGGGGTCGATTCGGATAATCGAAAATTCGGATAATCGGACATAGACTGGTAATAAAGAAAAACGAACGTGAAAAGCCGCGCGACGCAAAACATGTACATATATAGTGTCTTGCCTCTAGCTTTCAACCATAACAATTGAAATATATCTGGACTCCAACGAGTTCCAACTTGTTACAACAAAACAAAACAAAAATTACATATGTACGTACTTGGTTTTAATTTTTTATATTACGCTTGGACCGATTCGGATAATTGGCGATTCGGTTAATCGGCGTTCGGATAATCGGCGTTCGGATAATCGGCGTTCTACTGTACTTTCATAATTTTATTGAATTTGGCAAAATGTGTTGTAGAAAATACGATTTTCGTGCCAATCTTTAAGAATTAATTAATTACTCGAATGCAATAGGAGGGTGGATTCCTATGCTCCGCCCCTTACCTATTTCTAAGTGGTTGCTTGATTAATGTTTTTGATAATTGGTTAAGCAACATTTTTGTAGATCATATCTACAAAATATCAACTATGTATCTCAAAGTGTTGCTATGATGTGACTAATTCTTGAACTGTGTGTCGTGATTGTTCATAAAAATCTATTCTGTAGAGTGTAGAACAAAGAGCCGTAAAAAAATACCTCCAGAAAAAGGGCATGACGCCAACTCAAATTTATTCATGAAGACCTTGTGGCAACTATTGGGTAGTCTATAGTTTCTTATGACATAGTTAAATGCTGGTACATGATATCGTACTGCAAGACCAATGAGTACATATCATGGATGATTGATCAAAAAACTAATGTCATAACGATAGTATGTAATCGACTAAATAAAAGCACTTATTATTATTATTATAAAGAATCGAAACATTGCTGTGAAGAGATGGTTTGTAGAGGGGGAGAATATATCGCAAAATAAGAAATATAATGGCACCGTAATTTAAATTAAAAAGTAACACAAAGATCATCGAGATTCATCAATTTAAGAAAATGTTTAATGATACAAGAAAATTGTATATTTTGTCGATTGAAATGCCTGCACTGTTGGGGGGGGGGGGATAGAATGAAGGCATATGAAACATGTTTCCAAACAAGATATTTTCAACCGCCATATCTCACATGAATTTTTGCAAAATATGTATGCATGATGCCCTGACGATCTGGGCGTGGAAGATTACGCCTATACTGTTATGTAAAACCAAATCTAATAACAGATTATTATGGCGAGTACTATATATTTGAATTCTTTGTTAAATGCTCAGCAAAATGATGTAAGGTACTATGGGTCTATGACTAACAGTTCCCCAGGTATTGACATTTCTATGTAAAAAAGTTTGCCAATTTAATAGGCTCCTGTACTGTCATCTTGAAAGATATCAGAGTGAAATTTTGGAATTTGTTTATCCAATGTGTCCAGTTTTCTCTTCTACATTCAGATTCCAGGCTCTTTTGTTGTATATATACAGGGCGGTCTATTTTGCCCAATGTCATTTTTCTTAAATGGCACACCTTGTATTTTATTACCGGTTTGAATAGCATTTTCTACCAACTTTTAATAGGTATTCCTTTACACTATTTATATTGAAGGGTTTTCGAATTATTTAATGATAAACTTCAGGGTGCATTAAAATACCACACATTGATGCTCACCCTACCTTTTACATCCCGCATCCTCCCAGGTGTAGATCACCAAAGAGAGATCAGCAATGCTCCCAACCAAACTCAGTGGAGACGGGAGGGGTTCCATGGTGAACTAGAACTGTAGAATACCAAATAGAACAAGAAATGCTACGGTCGTTACCAGCTCAATGACAACTCCCACTGTTGCACAATCGCAAACTGGAACATTTGATATTTTAATTGATAAACCATTGTTAATGCTCTAGAAGGAACAAATCTTTATTCATACACAATCCATGCTTCCCTCACATAACTAGAAAATCGCCGTAAACTTTGTAATACCACCTTTAATGTATAATTCGTGACAATATTCAATAATTGACAAATTATGGTAAATTCCCACAATTTTAATGACAGTGCTTAATTATTGACACCTCTGCTACTACTGCAATATAGATACGCTGCTTATTTAGATTTCTTATGAATACTTAAATCTACTTTATTCTTAATCATTCCTCTCCTATATTGACGTATATACATAGCTATAAAAAATTCTTTTCTTCTCTTTATTGGACTACGTTCATAACTATTTGTTTGTAAAGTTGTGCCTACCTGTTATTGGGGTTAGGCGACCCTGTTGGTGGGCCTAATGCTAAGACTAGTATGTTAAATAAATAAAGATCATTTATCTATGTACTTTCACTCTGACTGAAGGGAACTCTTGTCGCCAATCTAGTTGTCCGGATTAGCAAGACTATTGTAGTTTTAAACAAGTATCAAAAGGCGCAAATTCTTATAGAATTTTAATTTCAACCAACTTCAAATCTGTAACTAATTATGGCATATACTATATACAATATATTATATGTATATAACTACCCCCCCCCCTTCCCACCTCAGACATAACTACGCCGGATTCTGCACAAATGAGTCATTGTTTTTCTTTCCACCCTTAAGGGGGATGGGAGTGGAGAGGGTGACGGACAATTTGTAAATCACGAAGAAATGTTAGAGGAAAAAAAAGTAAAAAAGATCGTTTTTCTGCGGACGTGCAATTTTCCCCCTTTGCAATTTGAGTATCGTTTTTTATGGAGAATCCAAAAGTTATAAAAAATAGGTGTTCCCATTTAAGTTTTGAAAACTCACCCCCGCTCCACCCCACAGGAGGGGTGAGGGTGATGTTTACGTATCATGACTCAATAGCTTTCAACAAATAAAGGAAACGTATTTTTTCTTTTTGTAATTGGACATGTCGTTCTCGAGATATTAAAGGGTGTATATTTTGACTTTAATGGCGTCCCGACGGCGAACGGGTGATCCGATCAAAAAATTTACCAGCGATTTGGAATCAGTGAAGAATTTCCTATAAGATGACACCACTTCCAGCTTTCTAAACCCTGTAACATCGACCAACGCACAGACACACAGACACACAGACACACAGACATCCGGACGAATTTAGTAACCAACTTTTTGAAGTTGGTTGATGAGATTTAAATTACAATCGGTAAACATAATCAAAAGCTTTATATACAATGACCAGAAACTATAAAAGTATCTTTATTTTAAGATAACCCAACTCATTTCCATATTATGTACCATTTTCAAGGGTAATAAATAAAATAAAGATTTTAGTTAAATTATGTGGAATCATATAATAAGTGTGAATGAACAGGTGTCCTGTCCGTCTGTAACAAATTCGCATTAAAGTAGATATACATCCTCTTCGTTTCTTTTATACATTGATTAAACAGCTGTTTTCATCTGACTTACATCTTTTAATCGTGTTTAAAATGAACTTGCCTGGCACTCATCAAAAATTTAAAAAGGCTATTCAAATACTGGTTGTATAAGTATTACTTATTAAGTCAGATATTTTTAGATATGAGATTTACGCAAATCAATGATAATATTATGATTTTCATTTTGTAATTTTATATTGTGAATAGTAATGGACATGTACAACAGATGGGTCACATGCCAAGCAAACATTACAGTGACTTTATTACAAACAGTGACGACAAGCGGCGATTATCCGCCATTAAGAGGCAAAATTGTGGGCGGGTTTATATGAACTCAACGGTGGTATCCTAGCAACGTTCTAAATCAAAATAAAAATCACACGCTGATCAAAGGTAAACACAGTCAGGCCGCCATTAAGATGCAAAATATACCACGGCCAATCAAAATCGATACCACGCTTGTCGTCACTGTTCGTAATACAGTCACTGTAGCAAACATTATAGCCCCTTAACACAGCGACATCCTTTGATCTTGCTGACTGGAACAAAACTGGTTGGTAACACTAAAATTTCCTAAGCGGATGAAATTCGCGCATAGATTAATGTCATGTTTGCTCCAGCGTGTCAGTAGGTTATATTAATTAATATGTATACGCTATCTCACTCAGTGCGATATTATTTCAAGCATGGCCATATTGATACTGATCATTTAATTTATTGCCACCTATGAATCAAATCCAGAACCTCACACATTAGGTATTTATTCATTTATGCTCATAATACTTTCCAAAGCCACAGTACTAATTTTTAATTAATTGGAAGGAAGCTATTGTTCATTTCAAGTTCAGGAATTAATTAGAATTACTCTGAATATTTTTGTTTATTATAAATATACCATATTAGGAAACTGGGAAAAATACTGTTTTCTTTGCTCGTTTAAGTCAACAAATCGCGAAAATCACGATATTGTGTACAGAACTTACTTGAATTGCATCCAATAAATAAAATTAGATATAAATATGTTAACATTAATAACAATATGGTGGAAAGAATGGGTAAAATTCATTACCGTATTATGCCCTAGTTCTTATATAAAACGTTTCGTTGTCAATTAATCTGTTAGTTTTACATATTAATTTGCTTTTTGGATATACAAACATTTAAAATACCTACTTAAAATATGAGCGTTTTCTTTGTTTATTAATTACGTAGTCAATTATAATTCAAATGCATTATAAAAATTCCCCGCTTAGAAAGGAAAGTTCGGATCACATTTAGTTTGTCAAATTTTTGTGTAAGCGTTATGCAGGCTCTGTGAATTATATTGTTTGAAAAATTTACAAAAGTTAACTTTGCGCTGCTATACCTGTTATGTATTATTATTTATTCTAGTGTGATGCGATGTAATGTACCCATTGTCCTAATATTTTGTGAAAATTCCAAAATGTGTTTACGTCCTCTTTTGAGTGCAGAATATTTGTATGTTTTACAATATAAATCATCGAAATTGTGTAACTGTGTGTTACTGAGAATTCTGTGGATGGTCATATTTCATTGTTGAGTTGGTGGATTAATAATTTATATGAGTACACTGTAATTTACACCTCATGCAATTGTTACTTATTTCTGTGATGATTGAGAAGACCGATTAATTACAATTGTATATGTGGCAATTGAAGTCTAAAGGTGTGTTCGCTATATGTACTTTACTACACTAAAAATAACATTACAATAATTATATAACGTTTCAGGTAGTGCAGATTTAACCTATACTCGCCAATTTTTAGTGCAACACTTGAGTTACACCAAATTGTAATGTAGTATTAACTACAACGAACACCATCACTGTTACTACACTATTACAAAAATGTGTTCGCCATAATCTACAACAAAATTGTACTACACTACACTAATTACACTATTATTTGAGGTAGTGCAGATTTAATCTGCAAAGTTACACCGAAAGTGTAACATAGCACTATCTGTTACATACAAAAAATGTAGATAGTGTACAACGAACACATCGTAAGTCTGTCAAGACTGCGGTGATTGACGTTTCGTAAATTGTTGCATGAGATTTGAAAGGAGGTAAAAAAACAGATTTTTTTAATTCATATAATCTTCTCACAGAGACAAACAATTAAATTTCTAATCTTAAATAAATACATATCTAAAATCACTTTTGAGCTCATCGGATTTTCTTTGGTGGTAAAAAATCACACCTATCCAATTACACAACCATAAAAAAAATTTGATCTAAAATAAAGTCTTTTATCGCTACTACGTTTCACGATTTTGTCGTATCCTCGAATCGGTCGATTGCGGCGGATAATAGTTTGATAACTGCGGCGTTAAAAAGTAGAAGTGGGCACCGTCGTCTCCCGGAAGTTCGTAGGATATGAAAGAGCCCGCCTGATTTTCTCTTAACGTCGCTCTTACGGGTACGTTTATAGCTTGAATCGTTTGTACGTTCGGGTGAAGTTTCTGTTGGTAATCATCTTCGGGTAAACGCGGCGATTGGTAAGTTCCGATGTATTGTGCCGGAACTTTGGATAGCTGCGGGTAATCGACGTAATCGGTTTGAAGGGGACGCTTGAGGTAGTTTACTATAGCGTCTTCGTTGGGACGTTTCGGCTGTAACCGTCTCGGTTGTTGTTGGGCGAAAATTACTTGTTCGGTATTTGCGGGTGGTGGAAGTGGCGTCGTGGTACGAATTCTTTTACCGAATGTCGTAAAGTACGTCTTCGTAATGTCGTCCAAACCTCGTTCGTTTTGCTTTGTGTAATACTGCTCGTAAACG
This sequence comes from Pyrocoelia pectoralis, assembly GCA_036250285.1. Classification (NCBI taxonomy): domain Eukaryota; kingdom Metazoa; phylum Arthropoda; class Insecta; order Coleoptera; family Lampyridae; genus Pyrocoelia; species Pyrocoelia pectoralis. Next base: position 50,491,727 of record CM070078.1, read on the forward strand.
GGATTGGGTGTTACCGATCTGACTGGTGGTGCGTACTTTGGTTCGTAATCGTATTGAGGTTGGAGATAGATTGGTATTGGGTGATTGTGGTAGATGGGTGGTGGTTGTGATGATACTTCAATTGCCGATTGTATTTCGACTGCGTGTTTCAGTTGTGAAGGTTGATAAGCCGGGTGTAATTTTTCGTGTTGTTCTTTGTAGTTGGAAACTTCAAAACTGTATTGATACACTGGTTTGGGCGTCTGGGATCGGACACGCGTCCTTGTCTTTTGGTATGTTTCGATTTCATCTTGTAATTGCACTATGTGGGTATCGAAATTGTTTGAGTGCGTCTGAGGAGGTGGTTGCACCGGTAAATAATAACGTGAGCTGGTTCTTAAACGGGGTACATTTGTCTTAACATAATAATTGGATAAATTACGAAGAACTGGTTTTTGTTCGGAGGGGTAAGGTGTGACAAGGTTTGTGGAAGGGGTGTCATCGTAGTAGTAAATTTGTGGAGGTGGGGGCGTTTTTCTCAACGAAGATTTTGTCGTGCGACGGTCCTTTTCGAGAAGAGTTACAAGGTTGTTGTCCGTTTCACTTGATGTACTGTAATACGCTTTCAATGGTACCTTTGTGGTTTTTATTGTCACCTTTGGATATTGAACTGAAGGTGGGGGACCGTACACTTCAAAAGGTTTGTTGGGTATTTGATCGGAGACAGCTGGTTTTTTCGTCGTTTTGACTGGCCGAAGTATCGTTACGCTGACAGTTCTGTTGCGAGAATGTGGTACTCTCATTGAGAAGTGCGTGGGTAACGTCGGTTTAATATAAACGGGTGTCGGTATGGTGGTGGTGTTACGCATTGTATTTCCAAGTGTCGTCGTTGCTTGAGCAGGGGTGGTGGTCGGCTTTTGTAGAAGACCGAAGAAGTTTGGGGGTGGCGGTAGCACAATTCCGGGTACCAAGGGCCCCGGAGGCACTTCGCTGATATTTTCTTTTTTGTAATAGAAACTGTAGGGAGGAGGATAATATATTGACAGATCATCTTCGTCGTATTCTTCTGTCATGTTTGGTGGAGGAACGACTGCCGAACCCGGTGGCAATGATTCGAAAAATGGCGGAATCCCCGGTCCTATTGGGAATTGAGGAATTGCGTCATACCCAGACTGATTGCCCCCCTGTACGGGGGCAATGAAAGGAGCATCTGAGAACGGAGTTTTCCCGGCAGTAGCGTTGGGCGGATATTGATAGGGGGGTGAGAAGAACGGGGTGCTACCGGAGTCATAACCGTCCACGGGCGATATCGGATATTCGGGAGGGTAAAACGATTCATTAAACGTTCGCGTAAAGTTCGTCCCCAAGATTTGAATGGGACCTCCTTCCGTGAGTTGGACGGGAAAGGGCGGCGGTACTTTGGGATTATTTGGTATTTTCACTGGGCGTTTTGGTGCTTTATAATCGTCAATTGGCGGCCATACAGGGTTTGTCGCGTATTCGGGCGCGTTATCTATCACTGATAAGACACCACCTTTTAACACTAATAAATGGTTCTCGGCTAACCAAATATCACTTTCATTTAGTCCACCTAAATTGTTTACGTTATCCGATGGCACTTCACTATTACTCTCGTAACTTACTATTCCCGGTCTAGTCACTGGTGTTTTGAAGATCTCGTTAGGAATTAAGCCGTATCTTCCTTCAGCCACTTGTTGAGCAAGCGTTTTCTTGTCATCGTCGACCTTTTGATTTGTTTTAGCCACATTACTTGTTCCTTCGGGGAGAAGATCGACTAAGTCACCTCCTGTACTTGACGTTAGTTGTGCTTCGACATACAAGCAGTGATGAGTGTAGAGGAACGAGAGAAGAGCGATCCACTTCATCTGCAACACAAATAAAATTAATCATTTCAATATGTCATTTACGTACATTACATTATTAACCGCGTTAAAACGCTGTCACAAAGCCGAGCATAGATATAGCATTAAGAGTGGTCTTGTATGTAATTATTAAGCCCAGCCTTGGTCCTTTCTAGTTCCTTTACTTATTCGACGCCGGCACATTGTGTTCCTGCCACGCCTCATGTTCTGCAACTGCATTTACTATAGCAGACACTTTGTATCGGCCAGTTGAGAAAAAGGGTCAAATGTTATGCGTTCAAATCGTGATTTAATCTATATCAAGGTTGGTAGACTTTATAAGGTGGAGCAACTTTTTTTTTAGACATAATTATAAACCGTTCACTTATTTTTTAACCGTTTTTTTTTTGTTCATAATATCCTAAGGTCAATATTTTCAACTTGTTCTTTAAAGTGCAAGGAATTCGTCTTACGTAATCAAAATTGTGACTTGAATTCGATTATTAGCCATAAAATTAATTACGCACGAATTTAATTGGAGGAAATTGGATCTTGTTAAGGAAATTGCAGTTTACTTATTTATTTATTTATAGAATATCGAATTTAATTTAAAACCAGTTGAAATTTCATCATTTCATAAAATCCATTTTGGCACGGACCGACGCGACAGACGGAATATTTAATACAGTACGAAGTTCGTTGAGAAAAAAGAAGGTAAAAGTCGATTATGTAAATCGTAATTATTTTAGTCTAGTTCAGGTTTGGCATATGTTTATGTAAATTTGCATACGAATTATCCTGTTTTTTAGAAATTGTTACCTATGTCGCATTGTCGCAACTCGAGTGTGACATTACAGAACAACGCATGCTTTGTACTGTATTGTATGTACTTCACTCCTGCTAATGTTAATTAATGACATACCTGCTTCAGTCAATTATTTTTATTTGTTTATCAAATTACTATTTCCATATATGTACATAAGAGTCATGGCTACATCGATTAGTAGTTTCTAACATTTACCTATATGTCACTATTAAAATAGTCACACTAACCTAAAATTTGAGAAGTTCACTACGCTATTTTGAAATTGTACGGGGTTGTCGATAAGTTTCATTCACTTCTCGTGTGTCATGAATGATGCATGAAATTGAAAATGTCGACAGGTTGGTAATTAATAACGAAAATGGTTGTAACCGATCATAAAGAGAGTGTAAAACATGAAAGGATTATTTAGATTTCACTTTTAGATCAGGTACAAGATGGGATGGTTAAGTTCAGCCCCACATCACTCACTTGTTATAAATACATATAAAAAATAGCCCTCTGGATAAAATGAAAGAATTGCCTGATCTTCCTGACATTTTCTGTAGTAAGTCGTTATAGTTATTAATTACATGGATTCTATTAATCTTTTGTATGAAGTTCTCCATATTGTTTAGCTCTTATTAATAAAATAAATAAATTTAAATAAGCTAAAAATTTTTTTTTTTTATTCTTAGGCGATTGACTTCAACATCAGTGTGCCATTAGGCCAAGCTCAAAAAATGTTTAGCTTATTTAAATTTATTTATTGAATTCTATTAAATCTGAGGCACCGTGAGTTATTTAAAATTGATTGATAGTTCGAATTTTAAACATTTTGAACAATGATTAAGATGGGCCCTCTGGATAAAATGAACGAATTGCCTGATCTTCCTGACATTTTCTGTAGTAAGTTGTTATAGTTATTAATTACATGGATTCTATTAATCTTTTGTATGAAGTCCTCCATATTGTTTAGCTCTTATTAATAAAATAAATAAATTTAAATAAGCTAAAAAATTTATTTATTTTATTATTCTTAGGCGATCGATTTCGACATCAGTGTGTCGAAATCAATGGCCTAAGAATAATAAAAAATGTTTAGCTTATTTAAATTTATTTATTGGATTCTATTAAATCTGAGGCACCGTGAGTTATTTAAAATTGATCGATAGTTCGAATTTTAAACATTTTGAACAATGATTAAGGTGGGTCCTCTGGATAAAATGAACGAATTGCCTGATCTTCCTGACATTTTCTGTAGTAAGTCGTTATAGTTATTAATTACATGGATTCTATTAATCTTTTTGTATGAAGTTCTCCATATTGTTTAGCTCTTATTAATAAAATAAATAAATTTAAATAAGCTAAAAAAATTATTTTTTTTATTATTCTTAGGCGATCGATTTCGACATCAGTGTGTCATCATCAGGCCAAGCTCAAAAAATGTTTAGCTTATTTAAATTTATTTATTGGATTCTATTAAATCTGAGGTACCGTGAGTCATTTAAAATTGATTGATAGTTCGAATTTTAAACATTTTGAACAATGATTAAGGTGGGCCCTCTGGATAAAATGAACGAATTGCCTGATCTTCCTGACATTTTCTGTAGTAAGTCGTTATAGTTATTAATTACATGGATTCTATTAATCTTTTTGTATGAAGTTCTCCATATTGTTTAGCTCTTATTAATAAAATAAATAAATTTAAATAAGCTAAAAAAATTATTTTTTTTATTATTCTTAGGCGATCGATTTCGACATCAGTGTGTCATCATCAGGCCAAGCTCAGCTTGGCCTGATGATGACACACTGATGTCGAAATCGATCGCCTAAGAATAATAAAAAATGTTTAGCTTATTTAAATTTATTTATTGGATTCTATTAAATCTGAGGCACCACCGTGAGTTATTTAAAATTGATCGATAGTTCGAATTTTGAACAATGATTAAGGTGGGAACCAATCGACAATTGAAATTATAAAACTATGTAAAATTTCAAGCTGAGCTTGGCCTGATGATGACACACTGATGTCGTAATCGATCGCCTAAGAATAATAAAAAATGTTTAGCTTATTTAAGTTTATTTATTGGATTCTATTAAATCTGAGGCACCATGAGTTATTTAAAATTGATTGATAGTTCGAATTTTAAACATTTTGAACAATGATTAAGGTGGGTCCTCTGGATAAAATGAACGAATTACCTGCTCTTCCTGACATTTTCTGTAGTAAGTTGTTATGGTTATTAATTACATGGATTCGATTAATCTTTTGTATGAAGTCCTCCATATTGTTTAGCTCTTATTAATAAAGTAAATAAATTTAAATAAGCTAAAAATTTTTTTTTGTTTATTATTCTTAGGCGATCGATTTCGACATCAGTGTGTCATCATCAGGCCAAGCTCAAAAAATGTTTAGCTTATTTAAATTTATTTATTGGATTCTATTAAATCTGAGGCACCGTGAGTCATTTAAAATTGATTGATAGTTCGAATTTTAAACATTTTGAACAATGATTAAGGTGGGCCCTCTGGATAAAATGGACGAATTGCCTGATCTTCCTGACATTTTCTGTAGTAAGTTGTTATAGTTGTTTAATTACATGGATTCTATTAATCTTTTGTATGAAGTCCTCCATATTGTTTAGCTCTTATTAATAAAATAAATAAATTTAAATAAGCTAAAATAATGTTTAGCTTAGTTAAATTTATTTATTGGATTCTATTAAATCTGAGGCACCGTGAGTTATTTAAAATTGATTGATAGTTCGAATTTTAAACATTTTAAACAATGATTAAGGTGGCCCCTCTGGATAAAATGAACGAATTGCCTGATTTTCCTGAAATTTTCTGTAGTAAGTTATTATAGTTATTAATTACATGGATTCTATTAATCTTTTGTATGAGGTTCTCCATATTGTTTAGCTCTTAAGCTTGGCCTGATGATGACACACTGATGTCGAAATCGATCGCCTAAGAATAATAAAAAATGTTTAGCTTATTTAAATTTATTTATTGGATTCTATTAAATCCACCACCGTGAGTTATTTAAAATTGATCGATAGTTTGAATTTGGAACAATGATTAAGGTGGGAACCAATCGACAATTGAAATTATAAAACTATGTAAAATTTCAAGCTGAGCTTGGCCTGATGATGACACACTGATGTCGAAATCGATCGCCTAAGAATAATAAAAAATGTTTAGCTTATTTAAATTTATTTATTGGATTCTATTAAATCTGAGGCACCGTGAGTTATTTAAAATTAATCGATAGTTCGAATTTTGAACAATGATTAAGGTGGGAACCAATCGACAATTGAAATTATAAAACTATGTGTGTCCTTTCTAATGTCACCGAATCGGAAAATTCATTCTACAGGGTGTGGTTAAACTACACCCAAGCCGTTGAAATTACTATTTGCCTAACAATTCATAAATTAATTCGTTGTGTAAAGCATTATTATTATTAGAGATTGTGTCCTTGACGTGTGGTCACGGCTGTTTCGGAATTTTTAATGGCAATATTCGGAGCAAATATTATTTAGAATCGTTTTGCTCGGTTACTGAAGTAAATTAAATGTAATGCAACCGCTGTGCAACAACCGACCGTAATAAACTGTTGAGAAAGTAGAAATTCTAGAATAAACTCTTTTATGCAGGTTGTCTTTTTAACCTTGATTCGTTTATGTAGGAAGAGGTAATAAATATTATTAATTAACATCGCTCGCTCTTTAATTTATTTGGTAATTGAAAGCGATCTCACGTGTAATCTCGAATCAGTCATGCGATCGGATGATCTTGATACCACACGGTGATTGTATGTTGGCACGTGTTGGAAAGTGGGTGATCTTCATCAATCATCTACATACAGGGACTGAACCATTTATCTTGTTCGTACGCAAAGGAACGCGGAACAATTTCTTTTTTTTTTTTTAACAATATTAGTAATTGACTAGAAACTGACTAACAATATTTATGTTACCTAATTTCTTTTCTTTACACTATATAAACTCAGTTCCTTTCCGCTGCTTGTAATTATTATGCTTACAACATATAAAGTTCATACTTTTGTTTGCTCAATCTCCATAACTTTTATCTAAATATGAAAACGATATATAATAATAGGCTGGCAAGTGGAGGGCGTGGTCGTTAACCGTTGCAAAATCAAATATTATGTAAAGGAACTCGAACATCCCAACGGAAAGTAAAACACTAAGCAAATTATGCTAATTATTTTCTCTCGAAAATAATGCCCTTTTAAATTCATTAGTCGTATCTGTGTGAAAAGTAGGTCGTGTTAATACTTGGTCGCATTGTCTATTTGAAAAATGTTTTTTTTTTATTAGCTTGTAATGTTCCGTAGGCTAAGTTTAGTATATTATTATTATTTATAAGGTCTCGATTCTACTATTTCTATTGTTACTAATAAGGCTAACCCACTCGCTTTAAGAGAAATTGCCAATCACTTTCAAATTTTTTAAATACTATCAAGGACTGAAACGTGCAATTTCACGTTTACAATATTTGTGTATTACATTTTTCATTACGTGAAATAGAGCCCTTTTTCCCATCCGCCGATCACCAACTTACGCCTTATTTAGTAACCAGAGTAGGTACTATATATCTTCTTAGCATATTAAATAATACATAAATGATAACATCTTGGTACGGGTTATGTAAATATCGACATTAACATGCAGAAGGAGTTTGTTTTTCTTTTAAATTCGTTGATCGAAATGCGTCAACAATATCATTATATTTGGTTGTAAGCGCTCCCATAATAATAATAATAATAATAGATTTTTGAACTAAGTGTTTCAAAAGTACCACTGTGGTAAGATCCAATTGTAGATTTAGAGTTGGGTCTAATGGGATTAACCAATTTTTTGATCTTTATTTCCATAAATAATGGAGGAATTTTCGTATGGTTTTTTCAAATGTATGGCCATAGTTGCTTTATGAAACAGTTGAGGGATCGTGATAAAAACCATTGGCAATCTTTTAAGCTTTCATTATCTTGAAATAAGCATTCCATTTTTCTATATGAGGGTGGTATTGTAGAGCTTAGAGCGCTAGACTACGATGCTGATGGACCGGGTTCGATTCCTGATCCCACGAGAAAAGCTGTTTAAACCTTAGACAGAAAACACTTGGTGAGATGTTCGAAAAGCGGGACTATTACTATTTCCTTCGTTTTATTTTCTAATTTAGATCTTATGTGCGTTGATTCGTCCGCTTTTATCCTGTCTTTTTGCGCATGTAAGTATTTTACACGCTTTATAGCCGTTTAATTGCAATAAAAGCGTGAGTCGAATTTGATAATATAATACAATCTACGAAGACAAATACGTCCATTAAACGTTTAAATGGAAATTTTGTTTACATCTCTTAAAATTGTTATTAATTAATACTTTACAACATCCGTGATGGCAAAAGTAGGATTTGTCATAAAAAAGTCGTTAACTTTTTCGTTCCATTAACTTGTACGGCCTCGGTTTTTTTGGAGTTAAACGAAATAAATTAAAAATTGACTTATTTTTCATGCAAATTAATTAAGCCATCCGCGTAATATTATGAAATCTTTCCGTCTTTCACGCTATATTTGCGTGATTCTTTTTGGTTCGAGCGTTCGCCGATTTTTTCAAATTTTGTAATATTCATTACTTTACCAATAAACGTTTGACGCAAGAACATAATAAAATGTACTTAAGCGTTAATTTCATTTTTTTCTATACACTTCTTTACGGTAACGCTGCTTTGTGGGACATTCCTCGTGTTAAAACATTTTAATGTTTATTTGTGTCGACATAATTACATTCTCTAAAAAATTTCTTAAATTACATATTTTATATCAGGCGCGTTTTTGCCTTTCGTAAATATTGGAAACTCCACCATTTTCTACCTAGTTTGACCATTTTTACGATTTTAATAAGTACTTCAAATAAAGACCATTTATTACTATTATTATTTCGGTTTTGATATTGCACCGCATTTTGTATGGAACTCGTTTTCTTTAGGAACGGCTACTGAGGAAGATATGCAGCATATTTTGTGCGACGTTGCTCATTGGTTCGTGTATCTAAGAAATCGTCGTAAAAATCTCCAAAAATCCTAACAAATGAGTTCCCTCGACTCAAAATACGAGTCGTTTTGTGTTTTCTAACGTAATGAAGTACCTAAAAACTGTTCAAATATATAAATACTTATCTACTTTATTTTGAATTTCTAATGGGAAAAATTTGTCGAAATATTACATTAAGTATCAAAGGTTGTGTGGAATAAAGCATTTATTTCCTGGTCACATGACTTAATAATAATAAAGCGGAGGCGTCCACGGCCAGAGTCAATGAAACTTCTATTTCAGCGTCACGCCCGTCCTTTTATGCGGTTTAGGTTTGTGTCTCGATTGCCTTTTGCGTGCGGTCAGGTTGACAATTTTTGATAGTTATTTATTGGTCTTTGTAAAAAGTTAAATCCAGCAACAAAAATGGAACACTGGTAGAAGAAACAGGAAGGCCAATCGAAAGGATGGAATAATCAAAGCATTAAATACTAGAATGCCAATTTTCCTAGAAGGAATTCCAAAAATATCAAGGCCACCAGCCTGCAAACCTAAAAAGAATGCCGTCTAAATAATGGAATGTCATTAAAGATTATTCGCTTCAGATCCAAGCCTAAACTTAGTGACACAAATTACAAAAACGATAATATTGCCAAAATATTCAAAGAATACACGAGTAAACTATCTGAAATGATCTTGAAGAAGAAGATGAGCCAAACTTTGACAGATTGCCGACCGTTTTGCTTTGAAATTATTGTAAACGTTCAAAAATTAGAAGCGAAATAAATTCGTACGCCATCTTGAAAAGTTGAATAAACAGAAAAATCCGCACCTTTTCCTGAGAATAAAAGGCTATTTTTTAGTCTATAAATTTTGGAAAATTGTACAATTAGAAACAATTAAGAATCGGCAGAGATCTTATTCATTTATGACGCTTCAAAACTTGAAAAATGTCGCCAGATCCTTCTCGCGTCGACAAGTGAGTTTTTAAAACTTAAATGGGAACACTGATTTTTTATTTCACTTTTGGATTCTTCATAAAAAACTATTTTCAAATTGCAAGTTTCACCCCCAACTGCAACCTCTTTTTTGGGGTGGAAAGGGGGAAAATGCACATGTCCGCAGAAAAAATATTTTTTTACTTTTTTCCCTTTAAGGCTGATCCGACTGAGAAGCCCTAACCATCACAGCTGAAGAGGTAGGAAGCGGGAGGTATAAGAAAGGCGGAACCTTATGTTTAGTCTATTTCTTGCCAATTTGAGACAGAGCAATGCCTGCATACATTATCATGCACGAGACAGGGCGGTACTCGAAGATCGTGTAATTCATATAACTTTTTCATTTCCCTATTAGCCGCGTTTCTGTATGAAATTTGCAGTGTGAAAATAAAAACGGATTATGTTAGACCATTAGCCGTTCAACATGTTATTGACAGCTTCCGGACCCCAGACTTACCACAAGAATTAAGTTGGGTCTGAGGATTATACTTGTCACCATATTTAAAGATTTATGGTTCACCTGCAAATCTTTATACCTACTGCAGTACCGACAAGGTACACTAACCCCTACATAATTAATAAAAGGGCTTCCGTATCCACTAGGAAGCCAGTTACTATTTGCTTGTTGAAGTTTGTAGTAGTCAGCCAATCATAACAATAAATTACTCAATCGATTAATATTAAGTTAAATTGTAAATAAGTATTAAGTATATAGTTTAAATCTTAGATATTATTAAAAATTCAAAAGAATAAATTCGGTGGTTACGAAATTAACCTGGTCCTTCGAAGATTCGGAAATCGCAAACAGATTACCTATACTTGCGTAAAAGTGCAAATTAGTTACACACGCCTTTGTTTTATCTTATTATCTTTCACACCTTGCCTTACATTTCGTGTTGTCCAAAAGATGGGAAAAGATACTAAAGAACCAAAATATCGCCGGGGCAACAAGTGTAGGTTGAGGTTAAATACAAAGCGATTAAAGAGGAAAGGTTTTCCAGCATCAAGAGTTCAAAAGAGTAAGTACCTTTGCATAATTATATTTAGGGTAAAAATTCACCAGCACTCTTTATCATAAAGGGGTGCAATAGAAATTTTATTCTATTTGGGAAATTTCCGAATTATAAAACGAGCTTCTCCAAAATTGATCATTTATTTTAGTAACCACTTTACCGAATCGTGAAGCAGAAACTTCATTGAAGAATAACAGTGAAAATATTCATGTGTCCAGTGAGGAATTAATTGTTGACACCGGATTATTTGATAATGACGTTGAAATGAAGGTGAGCATCCGCATATACAAGTATTAAAGTAGATTTCAGTACTTTTGACACCCCAGAAGTTGCAAATCTTGTTGTCAATTGATCATTAAGAAGGTTTTACCTACTTATTATACAGGGTATATCACGGAACCCGTTCATTATTAGAAGTTTCTGGGGCCCCTTACTATACTTATGAATTTGAAACTTTCAGGTTAAAGATAACCCATAGCCTTCTTTTGTTCTAAAATATTGTCGATGTTGTACCACTTCCGAAAAGAGCGGAAATCGCCATTAATCTTCTTATTTTAAATGGAACACCCTGTATATTATTGCATTTTTGGATTATACAATCGCTTTTGCGTTACACTGTATTACATTATCCTATACCTATCGTCAACTGTTTTTGAGATAAATTATGATTTTCTAAAACAATTTGCGTTTTGCGGAGGGATGTTTAATAGCCCTCCTTTTGATTTTCTTTGAATGCAAAACATTCATACTTTACAAACACCAAGTAAAACCATAAGGGTTCACAAAATACATTTGCAAACCTATCATAGATTATACAGGGCGTTCAAAATTAGTGGGAAAGTAAAAAAACTTCAAATACCAAAGTCATTTTTTTCAAATCGAACACCCCGTATATTTTTACATATTTGGAAGGCGGTTTAATTTACACATAAGAAAATTTTGGAAATACACCCGTATGAAACGCATAAGGTTAAAAAAATCGAATGCAAAAACCATTTACTCCGAAATTACTCCAAAAAAATACGAGAACTGATTAAGGACACAACAGCAGGACCTTTAAATTTACGGAAAATAATTGAGGTAAGAAGGATGAGTAATAACTATGTTCTGTTTTTTGCAAAACTTAAAGGAATTTTTTGAAATATTTATTTTTGTAGCAAAATCAATTAAGGTTACGGTGGGCAATAACGAAGGACATAACAAAAAGAAAAAACGAAGCTGCATCTCTTGAAGAAAACATAAATAATTTAAAACGAGATATCGATAACTCCCTTACTATAGTCATGTTTTTGACGAGCATCGAGACTGCAAAGCTTTAGGCTATTTTTGCGATAAGGATTACAACCTAAGCAATAACTTAAATGACCTAAAATTAACTGGTACGTGTGAAGTAAAAATACATATTATAAATTCAATATTACGCTATTAACTTTTAACTATCGGCCCTTTTTTTATTTGATTCAGATTTGTACCAACAATTATGTAATTTTAAAAATTGCCTAGTTAGGCATGCTGACAGTCTCATCCATGATGTGGATAACAATTGCGTGGAACAATTTAATTCAGTAATCGCTAAATTCATCGGTGGAAAAAGGATTAATTATTGCCAACGACGATCCTATCAAAGCAGGTGTGCAGCTGCTGTTGTGAGCTACAATACAAGGAGACCTATCTACACCATACGAAAGCTTCTGTCGTCGCCGGGAAAAAGTCCAAGCGAACACACTAAGAAATTGGAAAACCGAAGAATTGAAATAAATAAAAATAGAAAAGTTAGTGTACGAAAAAAGTTATTTTTAAAAAAGACCAATGAGGATGATGCCGGTAGCTATGGACCAAAATGTGAAAAACCAGATATGTCCGAAGAAAATATAGAAATTGCGAAAGAAAAGTTTATAGAAGGCTTACGTAAATCTCCTGAAGATATTCAGATCATTGAATCCCTAACCAGGCAGCAGCAAAGCTCTGATTTATGGTATTTGGAGAGACGAAAGCGTCTGACTGCTTCAATGTTTGGCGTGGTTTGCCGTCAAAAAACGTCAACTGGCTGTAAATCTTTAGTTGGGACCATTTTGTATCCTAAACCATTTCATTCTGCTGCTTGTGATTATGGTAACAAATTTGAACCAGTTGCTCGAAGTACATTGGAAAAGATTATTAATCAAAAGATTGAACCATGTGGTCTTTTTATTGATGAAGAACAACCATTTTTAGCAGCATCTCCAGATGGTTTAATTGGAGACAGGGGTCTTCTAGAAATAAAGTGTCCATATTCTGCAAGAGATATGACTCCTGAAGAAGGCATTAAGCAAAGAAAAATAACTTTTTGGGACAAAAATGGCGTTATTAATATAAAACATAAGTGGTATTACCAAATACAAGGGCAACTGCATGTAACCAGAAGGATATACTGCGTTTTTTGTGTTTGGACCCCACACGGAGTGAAAACAGAAACAATATTTGCAGATGATTCTTTCTGGTCAATCGAAATGCAAACTCATCTTGTGTCTTTTTATAAAAAGTGTCTTCTACCGGAAATAGTAGACCCGAGAGTAGCACGCAATATGCCCATCCGAAATATTAAGCACAAGATAAATGAAAACATGACAGACCAGCAACTATGAACATTTTACAGAGGGTGAGAAAGCAACACAATTAAAATTTAAATTAAAATTAAAACATGATTACAGAGTAGCAATTATGAACATTTTATAGTAACGTATTTAAAATTTACTGCATCCGAGAGCAGAAGGCAAATAGTTTTTTTTTAATTACCGTGTGTTCCAAATTCAATGCTAATAGGTATTTTGGAAACGTTGACTTTCCCGTTGCTTTATCAGGTTGTATCATCGTATTTCTGGCTCATCCCACAATGGGCGTCTTTTTACGTAATAGTTAACCTTTTGTTTTAGTGCATTTCATATTTTTCCCCATGGTTTTCACGACATTTTACAATATTACTTCTCACAATTCCACTTCAAGCATTTTTTTGGTGATGTATGTCGAACCGTGTCATCATAGATGAAACATTATTCACTTAACGTTAGTTATGTTATCACTTATGTTCACTTAACTCTTTAATTACCCTGATGATGATAATGTTACAATTTATCGAAACTTCTCACTACTTTCATGTTATCCTAGTCAATTCAATTTAATTTTAGTCAATAAATTTATACATGGGAAATGTTTTGTGGTACTCTGGTACTTACTACTCAAGGAAAGATTAGTTTACCCATTTTGAGTTTCTCACTCCCTTGAAAACAACTAATATGGACCATATCAATTTAGGTACCTGAAATCTTATATCCTTGAAAAGGGGAAAAAACGAGCAATTTGAACCTATTAAAATCAAATATGATTTCCACTAAAAAAATAGTTTGCCATAATATGTTGCCGCTGTATTTCATTGTTTTTGAGTTTTTATGTCATAGAAAAATGAATGCTTGCCATTGTTTTAGAACCAAGCACGTTAGTTTTTTGTAGTAAGTCGTTCTATGAACGAAGTAACTATTACACGTATTTTTCGTGTAGTCTTTCACGAGTCTTTCATGTGAATTTAATTAGCTGCGGACACAATTTGTGTCGCGTAGAGGTTCACAGTAAAAATAAAAGGGCAGTTCTTATTAAAAAACCAAGTATCTAATCCTAAAAATAAACTAATGTAGGTAATTAGGTATATTTGTATAGTTATAGGAAATATAAGACTTAAAACCAAAAAGTTTTGTATGTCCGCAACACCATATCTGAAAAATTATGCTAGATAAAAAACCTTCTTATAAAATGTCTTGCACAAAGTAAAATAAAATTGTCTAAAACTTTTTGTTTAAATTTGAAGAAAATAACGGTTTTCATGTTTCCATTTAATCTAAATCGATGCACTTTATAGGAAAAACAACAGATCTGAACAGATGAGATAAAGGCCTCCATATTCTTCTTGTATTTTACCGACGAGGAACATCACTATAAAATTGTAAACCATGTAAGTTAACCGGGGCCCTCATTCAAAAAAAGAAAATACGTTCGATCTTAGGTTCAATGTTAACCGTAATTAATTCAGGATGGCGCCACGTCACGATTACAATTTTACAATAAAATACGTTTACAAAGCAGTCTAATTACTCAGCCATTTGTGAACCTATTTCAATTTTTTGGGAATCAATGTATAAACAAAGGATGGTTCTAGGTTTCTATAGACTTAGATTTTTGAAACTCTGCTTAGATTAGATGTCAATTTGCATTGAAAAACAGTTACATTTATGAATGTGTGCTTAAGTTTCAAGTCATAATTAAAATAATCTAAAAAATCTAACTCTATAGAAACATTCCTTTATATGTGTACTTGAAGCTACAAAAAAAAAATTGTTAATATATTTATTAGTTACGTAGCAATTAGACTGCTACGATACCCTTGTAGTCGTTCAAAATTCAACCCGTCGGATCAGCCTTAACACTTTTCGTGATTTATAAATTGTCCGTCACCCTCTCCGCTCCTATCTCCCTTAAGGGTGGAAAGAAAAACAATTACTCATTTGTGCAGAACCCGTGGTGCTTGTGTCTGAGGGGGAGGGGGGTAGTTCTATACAGGGTGTCCCAATATTCCGTGGACATAGAGCTACAGTAGGTTTGTGGGAACAAAAAAAGTCGAATGGGCTAAACTTACCTATATACTAGAGTACATCGTTAAGCCGTGAGAGGGCGTCAAAGTTGGAAGAATATTTTTGTTTTATTTTAATAAATCGGAAATTCTTTGATCGATTTTTTTAAAATTTGGTTTGGGCACATATCAATGAAGGAACTATGTTTTTAAGTGGCTATCAATTTAACTGAATTCCGGGAAGGGTGAAAACTACCCCTACCGTTCGATACATTTAATGGTAACTTTTTTGTGGGTCGTAGGAGTGCTTTAATTTTTTGTAAAAAGGAAGATACATTAATTTTCTGTATTTTTCGTCTCTTACAAAAATGGCGTATCTCTTTTAGTTTTTGAGTGAATCACACAATAGTCACAAGTCCTGCGTACAATTAATTTATGCAGGGTCGAAGAGGTGGTGGTCGTATTGAACATTTATTGTGACTATTGTGTGATTCGCTCAAAAACTAAAAGAGATACGCCATTTTTGTAAGAGACGAAAAATACAGAAAATTAATGTATCTTCCTTTTTACAAAAAATTAAAGCACTCCTACGACCCACAAAAAAGTTACCATTAAATGTATCGAACGGTAGGGGTAGTTTTCACCCTTCCCGGAATTCAGTTAAATTGATATCCACTTAAAAACATAGTTCCTTCATTGATATGTGCCCAAACCAAATTTTAAAAAAATCGATCAAAGAATTTCCGATTTATTAAAATAAAACAAAAATATTCTTCCAACTTTGACGCCCTCTCACGGCTTAACGATGTACTTTAGTATATAGGTAAGTTTAGCCCATTCGACTTTTTTTGTTCCCACAAACCTACTGTAGCTCTATGTCCACGTAATATTGGGACACCCTGTATATTGTATATAGTATAATGCTATAATTAGTTACAGCGGGTTTAGTTTAAAAATTCGAAAAACTTCTGATTTGCGACCGTTCCTCACTCAAGCAGGCGATGTGTGTATAAATTTTTGGGCGAGGATCTGTTTTGGAAAAAAGTGAAATTCGAACCTACACGTGTGGTGTGGGATGAGTTTAATGTCAAACCTTAAAATGTGAAAAATATTGGGAAATGGGCGAAAGCCGAAGAGGCATTATAAAATTCACCTATTTTGAGGAAATTCAAAGAAACGTGATTTTTCTTTCTATCATTGACGATTCTTTCCTCGTGTCAAATTAATAGTGTGTACCTACCTAACGTTCTCCATTTGCCCGACTTTTCAACGTTCTTTCTTTGTAAAAAACGGTCCAGGCTGTTCAGACATTCAAAATTTGATTCTGTGTCGAAGGATTGTGATACAAAGGACTCGTTTAAATTGACGAAAACTAGACTTTTGACCGTCAGAATTTTGAAGCATATTAACGATCGTGACTTTCTTCTACATTCAAAATTTAACTTTTCCAAATATAAAAGCTACATTCAAATATTTTTGAATTGGATCAAATACATTTTCTTATAAAATCCATTTCAGAAGCTCAAAATTTTTTGAATTTGCAGAAAATTCACTATGAATTTTCCAAAGTATCTAAAATCTTCCTAACGAGCAACAATCGTATTTGGTTGTTTTTGAGGTGAGTGAGTTGTTTGGAAAAATATCTAAATTTGAACTAATTTAGAGCACATCCGTCGTTAAATACTAATTCGCAATATAAAAAAAATAGCAGAACACTTGATGTTTTTGATTTTTAAAATAAACTCGAAGATGATCTTCTCTGGGAGAGGAACTTTGATCTTCTCCCTGGAGCGACCACTTCTTCGGCAATTCGAGGTGACGGGGAGGAAGAGATAATGTAGAAGGCTATTTCATCCAATTAGAAAAAATAATGAGAGGAGAAGGGGAGACATCAATTTGTGATCTTTTTTAATCAACCGAAACCCTTGAAAGTTAAATTGGTTTCTCAATTTTACCTTCAGGCACTCCCGTCTTTTTCAAATTTCCTTTTTTCAAAGGAAGTACAATGTTAATAATAACAAGAAAATTGCTTCCTGATTGATCGATTTATATCGACTAATAAAGTGGTAATTACGTTTTTTTTTTCTAAAGTTCGAATGGCGCATTGTTAAAGCATTTATGTGAGTTAATATATGTATTGAACGATCGTATAAATAATTATAAAATTTAATAGCCTTTCGAGATTAGTTTGGGAGGAAGTTATATATGCGTCCGTGCAATCTTATTTAACTTTCTAAATGGTGTAGATTTTTAGAGTTATTTTTGCAATACATAATTGATTGACCAACATAATGCGTAATTTTTGGAATATTTAAAATTTGAAAAAATATACGAGGCGTTGGCACACATTTTTAGATGCATACATATCACCGACCG
Organism: Pyrocoelia pectoralis; assembly: GCA_036250285.1. Classification (NCBI taxonomy): domain Eukaryota; kingdom Metazoa; phylum Arthropoda; class Insecta; order Coleoptera; family Lampyridae; genus Pyrocoelia; species Pyrocoelia pectoralis. The sequence goes on from CM070078.1 coordinate 50,509,418, forward strand.
GTGATGCGGAAATACCGTTTGCGGTTTAACCACGTTGATTATTTTGGTACCGTGTTTGTAAACCGTGGAATTTTTTTGCATAAATATAAAGTAAAATGATGTATTAGCGATTATTAATTAAAAACTTTCCATATTACACTAATAATTCTCTTGCGTAAATAATGATCTACAAAATTCCTGGTATTAATTGTTATTGTTTTACATGCTGGAGGGAGCGCGCATAATACCATCTCCGGTTGTCTACATATACGTGTACTATTTAGAAATATTTAATTATATTTTATATAAATTTTAAACAAATTTAAATTATTCATTAAAGAGCAACTACAATAAAATTCGTACTTTCGTTGTTGTTATGACCTGATTTTTTATGAATATATTTGCATATTTTAAAAATATTGCAAATGCCAATGACATATTATTACACATAATGGTAAACGTATAGAAAAATGAAACAAAAGTCACTCATTCGGCGCATGACTCTCGAATGTAAGTCTTAAAATTGTAAATAAAGCGTGCCCCGATCGCCGTCACTTTTCTTTTTACTTTCAAATCAAAGTAGGCCTTGTTTAGATGAATTAGTGACGCGTTAACAATTTACTGGTAATGGAGGAATTTCAAGGATTATATAAAAATTTATAGGATCTTTTTATGCACACACCTCGTCAAATTATCACATAACCGCTGTCATTTAGTGTGAATGTCATTTTTTATTATGTCAATTAAGAATGACCGCTTAATTTTTTTTGTGCCAATTTAATGCACGACACAAACACGGAATATACAAAATATCTTTTATATTATGTCAGTCAAGTTACTGGTTTCTCGAAGTCACACGAAAAATTTCGCAATTGTGATTTATAATTAACATAGATAATGAGAAGTTGTCGAATTCGATCATATGTCATAACGAAAGCACTGACATGATCAGCGTTGATCGTTAGTGCGTTTTAGTGCCTTGTAGATTGCACCATTGCGACGGGTTGATTTCCAAGCAAACTACAGTTTTTCTGGCATCCGATGTCATTGGAAACACTAACGTGCAGACCGACCACACATAATAATAATAATAATAATAATTCATTTTCATAAAGTTACATCATGAACAGTAGTTAGTGCCTTCAGTGCTGCTTTGCAGATCGTCTCTACTGTTTCGCAATGGACAAAAACAAACTTGTGAGAGACATTTAAAAATATGTGACATCGCGCTAACTCAGTAGTGTGCAATCAAATATACACGCGTCGAATTACGTAAATGTAGCAACACAATTGTTGTATTTACTTTGAATTATACAAGGTTTCCGTATCAAACACATATTTTTTTAATGAATCGCTCTATATTTTAAAACTTGTGGCGGGTTTCCTATACCTAAACCTTCCAGTTTCATTTGTAAAGTTACAGAACAATTTTATTTCGTTTACTATTGCTAGATAAATTAATCGAAAAAATATACAATAACTTTCTTATTTTCAATAAGAACCTTGTGTTCAATGATTAATTCCACCCTAAAATGTTGTATTAAGATTCCCTATAGCTATCTCTGTTAGCTTTTCAGTAATTTAATTTGTTTGCGTTACCTTTAATAAGGCTCTCATTTCTATTTCTATTGAAATTCATTGAGGTCGTGTGTAATAAATGACGTAGTTTAATCAATAGCGCAAACTCGACTACAAACAATACTATTTCTCCCATGCAAGTTGTTTGGGGGAAACTCTGTTCATTATTAAGTTCGTTGTTTTCCTGTCCTTGGAGGGCTTTACTATTTCTTGAATTGAATTGTAACAGTTCATTTTGTGAGGTTCAACAGTTTTGTGGAGATGGAGATGAAAGTTGCACAGAGATGTGGAATAATTACAAAATGTAAGAGGTTGAATATAAGTGATGCATAAGAATGCAGGAGGTATCTGCATAAGGAGTGGAAGATGCAGAAAGAGCACCAGAGATACAATGTAGCAGAAGTCGAACAAAAGGGCAAAGGTGCGGAAGCGGCAGAAAAAGCTTAAAAATACAGAAAAAGTAAAGAAAAGTCTAGAAGAAGCAATATATGAAAAAGAAGAAGCAAAGGAAGACGACAAAAATGTAGATAAGCATGAGAAGAGAAGAAAGATGGAGAAGATACAGAAAGAGCAGAAGGTGTAGAAGAAATTCAAAAGAAGGAGGACCGTTATGCAGAGGAAGTAGATATAGGGGAAGGCACTGAAAAAGGAGAAACAGAAGAAGATGCAGAAAGTACAGAAAAAGAACGAAGTAGAAGAATTACAATTTAATAGTTTAATGCAGGTTTTGAATCAAATTAGAATAAGGATCGCGCACCTAAAAGTCTATGTGACTTACTTCAGAGCAAAATTTTGAATTTAACGAATAAATTCCCTATACCTACAATTTCCAATTTTTGAGGCAATTTGAATGTTTTAAAATTACGAGCAATTGTCATTACACCGTAACTTCTCGCTTTAACACTATACAGTGTGATGAAAAATCCGTGTACACAGTACACGTCTGTCAACCTTCATTCAACTCTTATTTTAAATAAGATATCGTGACAAATTCCATCTTAAAATTTTGTTACCTTTCAACTTACAGTAGCATTCTCTATATGTAGGTATCCCTTGTTTTTCGTTTTTTTATAATTATTGCTTGTTTTGCCCTTATATTAAGTTAACACTATTAAGAACACCCTGTAATTCTGTAATAGTACATATCGTAAGTACGCCCTAGACTGTCTATATTGGTATTTTTATTTTTTTGCATTATTTTTACCTTTTTTAAGAGTATGCCGAATGAACGCGGACGACTTTTCCACAAATATTCATTTTGCGTTCATTTAAACAGGCGAGCACTAACGACGTCTACTGGTCGAGTGGATAGTGCTTTCAATGAAGATAGGCTGCCACGCTGCACAACGGTATCACTTTCTTGAAACCGACTAGTTATGCTGATGCAATTTACAAAGCACTAAAAAACATTGGTCGTTAGTGCTTCCAATGAAAGTAGCACTGCTCACGAGTCTTGTCGTTAGTGTTTTGGTTGATTGCACCAACTTCACGTATCTCTATCAAGAATTATTTATGTACAGTGCGTTAAGCGTCTATGCTGAGCGGTACCTAAAGGTGACGGTTAATTCTAAATGAACGATCACTCGTGGTGGATAACAAATTCTGGGTCTTGGTGTTCTTTTCCTACCAAATTCACAGTCATTGAGTCATATTTCGATGGTATGTGATGTGACAGTAAGTTGTATTCGGCGACAGTGATTGTTCCACAAGACGCAAACGTGGGACAACTCCTATTTTTGCCATTCATAAATAATTAGCTCAAATTTTTATACAAAATTGTTCTGGGTTATTATTATTAGTGCCATTATGATAGGGCCGATTTTTGTGTACGTAAGTGAAAACAGAAATGGAAGGATGGGAATATACAGGCGCTTGGTGTGTTTGGTTACGAATTGGAGTGCAGAATGTGATACGCTAACGAATATCTTACATCTAAGATTTGGTTATGGTGGTTCAAAGCTACGTTTCAAAAATTACTCCTTTAATAATGTGCCTCGTGCGACGATGACGATCAAAAAAATACAGAGAATAATAAAAATAAACGTCGCATCGTACTATTCGTATTCGTACTATTTCGGATACTTACATCCTCTTTTTAATTTTTCATAAGTTAGATAAATCATGCTGTATTGTCGCATAACTCAGTGGAAAGGGTTAAGTGGAAGAACAGAACCATGGGTATCATAACCTACTAACATTGGTTTTGTCATAGAAATAAACGAAGTCATAAAATAAATTCGGATTGTCACATTTTATAAAGAAAAGCTTTATGAGAAACAGAGTGTGAAAAGGTTTCTTTTTGTGTAATTAAATTCAAAATAGTAACTTCAGTGACGTCGATTGATATTTGTGACAGAAATTATTGTAGGCCACTGGTTTTTTTTGTAACATATTTTCTACCCCACTTAGTTTTTGAAAAATAAAACGAAAATCTAAAAATATTTTTAATTTTTCCAAAGTGTTAAGAAATAAAAGCTGAAATAATTTTAAAATTCGCGTTTTCCAATTTACATATAGGGCGATTGAAAGTGTGCGTGGGTCAGTATATTTTTTTCAAATATGGTGCGCTTATTTTAGAAAAAAGTTACAAGGGCATCTTTGCGACCAATTAAATTTTTGCAACGATTCCTAGTTGAAACAATGAAAAGCGGAATTTTAATTAATTTTTGCAATGAAAATTTGGTACTGATTTGAATTTTATTCAATTTAATTTAAATTAATTAGAACAACTTTTTTTTTTAATTGGACGTAGACTGCATACAAGGGGCGTGAGCATAATTTTGTCACAAAATTTTGAAAGATTAAAAACAAATATTTAAGATAATTGTACATATTAAAAAAGGACGATTAGCAAATTAAAAAAAAATAATAAAAATAAACTGAACCACGCCATTAATTGATCATAAATTATTATGTAGAAAAAAATTAATGGGATCTTACTTTTAAACGTGTTTCTATTCTCGGGAGCTTCCATAAATCACAGATTGGTCGATAAACGCCGCGGATAAAAAATACACAATCCTTATATGATCACATAATATTGATTCACGGTAGTACTACCTACTCGTTGACGGTACCGTCCTGTACCGTAAAATGCAACTTTACGATTAAACGATTAAAGATCTTGAAAACGAATACTTCAGGTGTAAAAGAGAGGGGGGTGGTGGTGCACTATGATTAAAAACCGAGAGTTCACGTGTTAATCGAAGGTTGTAATAATATAGGTAGGTACCTGCTGTGCAGGAATTTTCTCAGCTCAGCTCTCATGTTGAGGAAAGTACCGGTGCGGTGATTGACTCGTGCCATATGTTTTTGAAACAAATTAAACGAGACAAAAAGAATATTTCATTATTCTAATTGGTACCTACTGTTGTATGGAGAAAGCGTGTCAGCAATCTTATTCCTAATTACTCCGCCGAGGGTTCTTTTTTAAATTGCTTCTTCAGTTACCTACTCTGTCTTTCGAACAAATAATTTACCTTGACTGTCAAACAATTACCGACGGTCTTGCAAAAAAGAGATAACAAGATCTAATTGTTTGTTTCGGTTGTGCTAAAGTGGCGCATGGGAAACATGTGACGGTACAATATACGAAACTGAGTTACAAGTGAAAACTCAACCTTTTATCTTCGAAGAACAATGAATGTAAATTGTTTATGCAAGGTCACACGGCATTAATAACAACAACGTTTATGTTCCATAAAATTTATAAAAAAAAAAACATTCAAATTTCAATTGTCACATTTAATTAATACCTAAGTGAAAATGAAAGCAGCCTTTTTTTTGATAATGACCCCTGAAAGCAAAGAAAATTATTATTTTCACCGCTAATTTGCATAAATACATTTTTTTTCAGCTAATTTAGCGATATTATTTTTATAAAAATTAACGATCAAATTTGCTCCAATTTTAATATAATTTCCTACGTGTTGCAATTTGTTACGTCAGGTTTACGCAAGAGGGTACATTTTTCGGCCCCCTTCATTATTTGTTTGACCGATTCGAAACGCATACAAAAATTAGGCGAATGGAATGCAGGAAAAGGTTGTACAACACCCAGTAAGTGTATATAAAACAATTCTAAAACATTAAACACAATGACAAAACGTGAGTTCAATATATAAATTGAGCTGAGGCGTATTGCGAAATAAGTCAAAAGGAGTTCCTTACTTTCACTTGGGTTGTGTGCAATTTCGACCCTTTTTGTTTTAAATATCAGGCGCTGCTTAATATTTCAATGTGAAGGTCGTCAGGATTTTTCCTACGATTTGACAATGTTGTAAGTGTTTTTAATCGTTACAGAAAATTTGGCTCCGTCCGAATTAAAAAAATTACGAAATAAGCAACGAAAGGCGAGAAGAAAAGCGGAACAAGAAAGTGCTCAAGCCGCCCAAGCGCAAGTTAAGCGAGATCAATATCATAAGGCGAAACAGCAGGGCGATGTTGAAGCGGATACACCCCATCTGGACGAACTCATACCAGAAAAGTTGGCAAAGGTAAGACTGTTATGACTAGGTATACGGAAATCTTTTTTTTAACTGACTAATATACTTCAAAGAACTTAACCACCTTCATTTTTTATGCTTCTTTCAAAATGATGAGTAAGAGCTGGCAATCGTACTCTTACGTTATTTTAGCATACGACCTCTGGTGGAGGTTTATGCGACTACTGTAAGTAGGTAGTGCCTGTCTTTAAATTTAAGAGGGATATTTTGCTATAATCAACTAAATAGGGGTAACTTTTCAACGATAACTAAAAAGTCTAGCTCTACAACATCGGTAGTCTACCGATCAGCGTGTTTATCTTCCGCCTCCGCATGAAACGAGTGCTAATCCGTCCGACGTAACCATTTTTCTAAAGTCTTCTGAAATAGAAATAGCTTCTGCTTTGATGGGATGTACCTTTACGGGGTGGGGGGGGGGGGGGTCCCTCAATTCAGACAATATTGTAGTAGGTATGTATTTATATTTCCAGTTGGCCAATCCGATAGAAGCCAGTTCTTGGAGGTGGGCACCAGAATTAAATTATGTAGTTCCAATTTTCTCAGAAATGTGTAGGTATAAGCTCCCTAAACAACGTAGAATAAAGCATCTCGGATCAGGGGTGTGCGAGAGGGGGGGGCACGCTTTTAACCACTGAAATATAAGCAACCTGGAACGCTTACGCTTAACTTACAGCCGAGCCGACAGAAAGGGAATTAATGTAGGGTCATTCGGTCTCTGTCTTGCTGATTATGTTATTGTATCTTGTATCGTATAAGTAATTTTCCGACAAACGCGAAACTAAATATGTAGGGAGTCAATGAACCCTCCTATGTACGAATTGCATACAAGGCTTTATGTCACACTGCGAGAGAAACCAATAAGTAATCAATTGAATTGCTTATCGTCAATTTTTAATTAACTCCATCGTCACTATGAAAGGCGGCAATTTTACTTTGTTTTTATTGTTTATTGATTATAAAACAACAATATTTAACCATCGTATAACACGATTGTTTTTCAAAGTGTAGGACAAAAACTAATTTGATTAATCGTAAAACAATCAAAATGCTTCAACAGCTTAACTGTGAATGAGTACAACAAGGACAAAATGACCCTTCGTTATTGCTATCGCACGCTCGGTTTATTTCCTACAGGTTAAATGCACCGTGCGCGTTCCAGGTTGCTTATATTTCAGTGCTTTTAACTTACCTTTTTTTTTCGCTCATAACGTAGCGGAAAAATTCTCAAGGGCTTATTAACATTGCTACAATTTTGCATCTACACATATAGTCCAATCATTTTAGACAAAAAATTACATGTTTTCAAACATTTGTCATACAAGCAAGGGAATTGGTACACATATTCATTGTTGCCGTCTCATTTAAATGTTATAAAGTCCCCAAAAAAAAAGTTGTGCTGAAGCCGCCATCGTAGAAAATGGCGGCCAAAATACGTTTTTTAAGGTTTTATTACTTAACCGTTGAGTTTGGAAAAACATTTTTTAAACAAAAGTTGTTTGTTATAGAATTATCTACATATTTTATTATTACCATTTTTTTGTGTGAACGACGATACATGCACAAAATGGCGTCATTGTATAGTCCGTATAGCGAGGTAGTAACCGTGAATACACAGCTTAACAGAATTATTGTTGCTGTAACTGATCTAAAGGAGTTAAAATGATGTTTTCAGCATAAGCTTCCACCCAGACCCCCAGCACTGTTTGTGTCTTTTAGTAAAATTAAAAATCATCACTTGACTGAGCTTTTAAATGTGAACACTCTGCTTTTTTTCCCAGTGATTTTGTTTACGTAATAGATGGTGGCCACATACTTCACAGTGTTACATGGGCACGACCTGCAACTTATGAGGATGTACTCAACAGCTATGTATCTTATGTGAAATCACATGATGGAGACCAATGTAACATTGGATTTGATGGATATCCATACCAGCCTACTATTAACAGTTGTGAACAAAGAAGAAGGGCTGCCAAAAGAACATCTGCAAATAAATAACAAAGCAAACCAACATTGTTTAACATTCCCCGACCAAAAAATGTTCTGAGTGAATTCTGTGATGATCTTTTTGCACATGCAGTGCCTGGATGTGACACCACACCAGGTGTGTACAATCAAGGCAAAATGAAACACAGCTGTGCTATTACAATCCTACAGAAAAATCCAGACCTGAGGTCAAGTGCAAAAGTTTTCAATCAGCCCCTGGCCTCACGAGAAGACGTTGGTGCTCTAGGAGAGAAATTTTTGCTCTACCAAGCACTGTGAGAGCGTAAAATCGGGGCTGCGATGTTCACCAATGTGCGCTACGTGGTAAGGTTCGACATGTGCAGAAGATGTTAACATTGATATTGAGGAAAATGATGATGACATTGCTTAAATAGTAACTTTTATATTTCTTATGTTTGTTATTTGAGAACATTTTATGGATGTCAAAAACCATCACTAATTTCCTTTCCGTGCATTTCATTTCAATTTTGTTTTACATGAATTTTTATTCATCTTTGTAATAAGTGTATTAAACATTTCCTTATAACGCTTGGTATACTGTGTATATATTTTCTAAAACCAGAAGTGTCTCTCAAATAATTATTTGTTCTTTAAATAGGTGATCAAAGTGATATCGAACAAATTGTTGTTATTATTAACATGAATGAAAAGAAAAAGGCATTTTATGTGGTTATAGTTGGTCACACAAAAAAATAGTAATAACAAAATATGTAGATAATTCCGTGATAAACAACTTTTGTTTAAACATTTTTTTTCTAAACTTAACAGTTAAGTAATAAAATTCAAAAACCCGTATTTTGGCCGCCATTTTCCAAAATGGCGGCTTCAGCACAAATTTTTTTTTTGGGGACTATAAAATTTCAATAAGAAGGCACCACTGAATATATGTACCGATTCCCTTGCTTGTATGACACTTTTTTTTGAGAATATCTAAAATGACTGGACTAATATATTTAATAATCCGAAGATTCGAACAGCCTAGGTAACATTCTTTTGGGTCCTCAGTTCTTGGTGAGATGGTGCGTCGATATTATGAGTAAAATGCGACCAACCTTTCATGGAATTGACTGTGTTAATGTTCAAAATTGCGTTGGTTACAAGGCACTCAGGATTGATGAAAAGTGTTTGATATGCGAGATGGAAGAGACAGGCCGTTCAGAGAGAAGAAAACTGCTGTTGTTCATATGGCATGCAGAAAATGGTGCAGAACACCTTCTGATGTGGAGAGATCAGCATCTACCTCGGGTTCTGGTACCTCCTTACATTAAGAAAAAGCCCACTTAATTGAAATCTCAGGAAATTCGTATGATGCTTTGTTCAGCAATAATGGAATGGTGCTTGGAAGACACCGTTTTTGGAGTGTATTGGGCAAACAATGCGAGGAACAGCTAACGTGCAAGGAAGCAAATGAACACCGAAACGGAATGGTGCATACATATCCTCTACTTGCATCAAAACGGGTTTAAGTGAAGAATAAAAATGACGGTAAGTGGACCAAAAAGATTTAGGTCGGACAAAGAAATAGAGCGAATAGTAGAGAGCCGACCACAGAGTATTTAAAAAGCAAAACGAAAGACGAGTTGAGAAGGTCTAAAAAGCCATTATTGGTAAGATAAAATTGACTTCCGTAGTTGGAACATGTCAATGTTGAACGAAAAGTCAACATTTCGCCCACTTTCGTAAGGGGCTTCATCAGGAGAAGAAACAAAACAAAGAAAATCTTAAAAATATGACAAAAAAATGAACCAACGGAAACAACACACACTACACTAAACTTTACATGCTTGATAACAGTTTTTATATTTTTATTGTTTTTTTTTTGTTTTGTTTATTGTCCCTTTACTAAAGTGGGCGAAATGTTGACTTTGACATGGTCCAACCAAGGTGATTTTTCGTAAAAATCAGAAAATAAACCTAAACCCTCGAAAAGGATTGGATTCTGGATTACGATAGGAAGGTGCATGTAGACTTCACATTCGGACCCTTTGTACTACCACCTAATTAGTGCCGCCCAATCTCGTGATTCAAACCACCCCACACGTGGGATGAAACTTGAGGGTGCTACAATTGCTGTTATATTTGGTCAGGATACCCTCAACATTGATCATCTATGTAACATCTTCTACTAGATGGCGATTCTTTCGACCAAGCCCATATATTGCTTGCCGCGACCTAGGCATTGCTGTCACTGGAAATTTTGATGATTTTGTCATACATTAAGTACCTTTCTTGTACTCAGAGGAGATACAGAAAATAAAGATAATCGAAATGGAAGAATAAAAAAAAAGAAATACAAAGGAAATACCATGAATGGAAATCGGGAATAATCAGGAAAACATGAAAACACTATAACAGGAGATAGGAAACCATAGGAGGGACAAAAAGAAGAAATACTGTCAGAATGGGAAGATACGAAAAGCAGGAACAATAACATAGTAATCGAGGGACTAAACCTACAAAATACCAGGAATGTAACTGAAGCAACAAAAGAACTTAAAAAGTATAATAAAATTAAATAAAGGAGACTCAACCATATGAATCTACTGCTGCAATTGTTGCTTTGCAGATTTTCCTTTCGACAAGGTTCTCTTTTTTTAATAGCTGAGAATAGCGGCTTGGAACACGGTCGTTTTTTGTCCTAGGGTTACACAGATTCTGCAGCCTTGTCCATCGATCAGTTTTACTTTACCGCAATTATTCTCCCAGTCATACCAAGTGAGAGTTGTTGTCGTACAGAGTTTAGTAGGACAAATTGTTTTAGTTATCTTTTCAGTTATCATGCTGAGGTTTTTATCTCTCAAGATTTCGGCAAACATGTACGATGACAATTCCTTCTCGCCGTAGACTCTCACCTGGCATGTCCTTCTGCGTACTAATTCCTAGGTTTAGTGATAGTAGGAGTGATCCCTGTATGTTCTTCTGGGTGAAGGTCTTATGCCACTGCACCAGTGAAGCATACGTAATGGCCAGTATAATCATTCTGGTGTATATCCAGTGGATCATCTTTGGAGATAAGTGTCACTTGCTCCCGAACATTCTCCTACAAGCTTACAAGGACTTTGTGACTTTGTTCGCAATCTTCTCTTGGTGTGGTTTGAAGATCAGTCCTTGGTCTAACGTTATGCCCAAATATTTACCTTCTCCCACTACCTGTAGCTTGATGCGGTACATTGATATGTCCTCTAGATTTGTTGGCCCTTTCTAAGAAGAGAATGAGGTTTGTTTTTGTTGGATTAACAGGTAAGCCATCATCGCTGTTGCTGTACTATATTACCCTAGATTTGAAGCTCCCTGCATCACAACTGATGCGGCCTCTTCAAATCTGCCAAGTATCACAATGACTATCTCATCTGCATAGTCAACTGTGATACAACCTGCCTCACTTAATCGCCTCAGCAATCCTATCATCAAACATCACAGTAGTGTGGAGAGAAGTCTTCCTCACATATTTTAAGGTGGCAGTTGAGATGTGCGGATGACAAACATTATGCCCCTTTGAGGTCAAAAGTAGTTAATACAGAAACAATATTTGAATAATTCATTAAGCAAGAATTTTGTGCTTGTAACACATGTTTTTAAAATAAACTTAATAAGCTGTAAAGATCGGAAACATTAACAAATCAAGTGTTTGAAGTTATTTATAACAACTGAGGTAGCAAGAGAAAAGTAGGCCCTGTTAAAACATTTGATGGTGCACATCTGAAGGTCAACTGCCATGATACAGGATGAGAGTTGTAAGTTCTTCATTTCAATCAGTCGACTGTGGCTACCACGTACATATATCTATTGTACTTTATTTAAGCAGTATGCGGAGTTGCTTAACTATATAAATGTGTAATAGAAGAATTTTTGTTTACAGGCAGAAGATCCTCTCGAACAGGCAATCAAGTTCCTTCAACCACTTCAAAATTTAGCGCAAAATAGGATAGAGACACACTTAATGGCGTTTGAAATTTATTTCAAAAAAGGTAATTTATTTACGTTACAAATAAACAGATCATTTTATTGTTTGTTTTCACAGAAAAAGTTCTATTAATGCTTCAATCTCTCAAACGTGCTCACAAATTGGAATCGAGTAATCCAAAACTTCACTCTTGTTTAGTTCGTTTTCACGAATTTTTATCGAAAAACAAAGCGTCATTAGACGAAACTATTTCGGAGGTGATAGAATCGGAAAAGGTTGTGCTGTTTAAAAATAAAGACGCGCTACAGCTAAATAGAGAATATTTGGATACTTATTGTAATAGTTTAGAGGCAGTTCTCGAAGGTGCGAAAATGTTATATTATTTAAATTCGAAGTTACAAAGTACCGCTCTTGGGCTTGTTACCAATATTGACAATAAATATCAAGATGTAAATATAAAGGTGAGCTCTATAGGTGATTATTTGGACCGATGCCAATCTTTAATCTTTAATTTCGCAGACTTGTAAAAATGTACTAAAATCGTTAAAGAATGGAGATTTCGGACCATGTGATACAGAAATAGAACAGTTTATGTCAAGTTGTCAAGTTTTATTTCCACACGCCGTTGACTTTCGATCGCCGAGCAGCATAGTACATTGCGAAAGCAATCACATACCGCCAGATCCGGACAATTACAGCAGCAACTGATGTTATTTGCCTAAATCTGGGCGGGACGAATTAAATTTAGTGCTTGAGAAATCACGTGTTGAATTAAGATTGGTGAAAGTTTGTAAAAAACAGAGACTTCAATAATGTTAATTGATAATAGGTTACCTGTTGATAATGTTTTTCTAAAAATATCCTCCCCCGCTTTTGTTGTAATTTTCATCTTTTGTGAAATCGCATTAATATATTTATTTTACCTTTTCTACTCCCTCTCTTGACCTTTTCTTTGACCTCCGCAAATTTTTATTCTTCTATAAGTACTTCTATATTTTGTTTGTGTTATTTTTATTTTTCCCACAAATATAACTTAATTCTTAAAGAACTGATTAAACTAAGAATCAAAAAGTTTGTAGATATACCTACATTTTCAAATTTTTGTTACCCACGTCCTTTCGATTAAATTAATAAACAATTATAAGTAGCATCATTACGCTCTGTAAATCTGTATGTGTTATTGTATAGATAGATTTTTTTAATTAAATTTTAATATTATACTCTTAAATAGGTTTACACGCTGAAATTGTCGCCCTCAAAATTTGATAATGCAAATTGAAATTGTTCTCAATTAGTAAGAACTTTGAGGACATGACTGTGAAAGTGAGTGGGATCAGAAAAGGTAAGTGCAAAGTTATAAAAACACTACTCAAAGGTTTGTATCACATTATCACATAGGACTAGCTTAGTTATGGGGCCTCCTTGCACTCGTTTAATAATAGAAATATCTCTGGATAAAGCTTTAAAAGTCCCCATTTTACTCCTGATACATCTAAAATTCAAAAGGTATAAAATAAAAATATCGTGTAAATGCCTCCTCATATAATATGTATACATATAAGGTGCCTCCTTCTGTTAATGTGATCCTGATACAAATTCGTACAAAATTAAGTTTTAAAAGCTACAGCAAAGTTTGTATTACACAGGACCAACTTAGTTACTCCACCTCCTTGCACTCATGTGATCCTAATAGAAATTTCTCTTTGAATAAAGTTTAAAAAGCTTTTTTCAAGTCGGTATCATACGTAAACAATTTAGTTTTGATACCTTCTTGTCTTTATGCGATCCTGATACAAATTTGGACAAAATCAAGTTTTAAAAGCTACACCAAAGTTTGTATTACACAGGACCAAGTTAGTTACTCCATCTCCTTGCACTCATGTGATCCTAATAGAAATTTCTCTTTGAATAAAGTTTAAAAAGCTTTCCTCAAGTCCGTATCACACGTGGACAATTTAGTTTTGATACCTTCTTCTCTTTATGCGATCCTGATACAAATTCGTACAAAATTAAGTTTTAAAAGCTACAGCAAAGTTTGTATTACACAGGACCAACTTAGTTACTCCATCTCCTTGCACTCATGTGAACCTAATAGAAATTTCTCTTTGAATAAAGTTTAAAAAGCTTTTTTCAGTCGGTATCATACGTAAACAATTTAGTTTTGATACCTTCTTGTCTTTATGCGATCCTGATACAAATTTGGACAAAATCAAGTTTTAAAAGCTACACCACAGATAAGTAATACAGATGGCTCACGCTTATGAGGATTTGGTTGTCCCAATTCAAACGAATTGGAAACAGAATTTTTTTAGTATGGAAACGGTTTCTTGAATAAGGGGACGGCGCTGTTCTCAGTCGGTGCTGTATCGTCGTCGACTACATAATGAAGCCGGACTCCGTACTTACTTTAATAGAGTGTTCAGTCACATAAATTATTACTTCCGTGGGGGTTTTGGTGTGACAAGCTCAAATTCACAAAAAAATGAAAGGTCATGACATACTGATTCTAAATGTCAAGGCCGTTCAAAATCGGTCCATTCATTAGGGCACAAAACACGAAAAACTAGTTAAGCACATGTACGGAAAGAAGAAAAAACATAGAATTTTTTCGTATATAGATCACAATTTTCTTTGTACAGTGAAAGTTATAAATAATTGCTAAACGTTGCTAATTACATTGGGCCTTACGGAAGAATGAAACTTTAAACGCGATTATCTCAGTTCAGGGTCCGTAAAAATTGGACAAATTTTGACCAACTTTTGCCTCTACATCGAATTATCTAATAAAGTAACGCTTAAATCAAAAAATTTTACTCTTAAAAAAAGTTTCTCTAATCCCTTATCTTTACGTTACACTTAGAATTATAATTTTATCTGTAATATTAAACTAAATATGTAATTAAAAGTAAAACATCGAACTTTTTACTCACTTCAGAACCGTCGGCGCTTTCACAAGGTGAATAGAATCCATCTCTATATTTCACGTACCACCCTTTCGCTCTTACATCATAGGTAGGTACGATCTCGACACAGGTCATTGCCATTATAATTATTGCAATTTTTACATAAATAGTACAGCCAAATAAGTAAATATTTTCTCTAAAAGGAAAAAATTACAAATATGCTGTTCGTTGGTGGAGGGGTGTATTTTTGAGTTATAATTTAAGGTACAAAAAGCCCATCCCCGTATCGTGTTCGCTACGAAAATTGGGTTTGAAGGTGCAAAAAATAGGTTTAACTCAAAGAAGAACACTTTTAGGGGAAAAAGTGAAGACAAAAAAGTTGTAGAGAATATAATTTTACGCAAAAAAGTCGTTACAAAAAATTTGTTTAGTTTAGTTTAGTTTAGTTTATTTATTTTACGAATTTATAATACTTACAAATATTGATCTCACATGTCAAAAGATACGAGCACTTGTACTCGAGCTAGATTTTTTTAAAGCAAAGCAAGGGCTATTTTTTTTTTAATGAGAAAGTCTCGAACGCGTCGTGCTTTTTTGTCAATAACTCGAAAACGGCGCGTAGGATCGGAAAAGGATTCAAATGAAAGTTGTAGACAATTTAATTACGAACAATTTTTTATTTTTATTTTTTTGTACGATCAATATTGACACAGATATGAATTTTTTACTTTATTTTAACTACATTCAACAAACGATAATAAATTTTAAAAATTAGCTCGAGTGCAAGTGCTCGTACAAAATTTTTGTAGGACCTTTTTTGCGTAAAATGACATTCTCTACAACTTTCCCGTCTTCGCCTTTTCCCTTAACAGAGATCTTTTTTGAGTTATTGAAAAAAAACCTATTTTTTGCACTATAATTTTCGTAGCGAACAGGGTAAGGGGCTGGGATTTTTGTACCTTCATTATAACCCAAAAATACACCCCTCCACCAATGGACATCCTATCTGGAATTTTTTCCTTAGAGATTAATTTTGACTGCGAGCTAAAATGCGAAACTGAAAAATACATCAAACTATAAATAAAATGTTGGATTATCTAGTGACATGCTTTAGTTTTACATCAATAGATATTTATGTATCAAGTACGGAAAATGATGTTTTAGTGGATGAGTCGAGTTTGTCGGACGAGGCGAAGCCGAGTCCGAAAACTTAGACGAATCCACTAAAACGTTTTGCGTACGTGATGCATACAATATTTTTTTGCATGAATTCTCTAAATTATCAAATTAATTTCATAAAAATTTAATTTGGTACGTACAGAACAGTTGTAAACGTCATATTTAGCTTTGACATAGTTGTTATAGCAACAACAAGTAAATTCGTAAAAAGTCAAAATAAAGATATCGTAAATACGTCAAAACGAATGATAATCCAGCATTAAGGTTGTCATAGTGACTTTAGCGTACTTGTCCTTTAAAGATGTATTTTGCGGATTGTTTTCAGTCCTCAAAATGGTTACTTTGGAGACTGAATACAAAAAAAATATTTATGGTCAAGTATCTGAGTTCGATGTATGTAACAATTGCTTGTCTCAAATAATAAACTAAAAACGTGCGTGTGTTTTTAACATCTTAAATAGGCATGTATAAAAAAAGTGTAGATACAGAACAGCACCTTAATTTATATATGCATATAACATTACTTATACAAAATAGGATACAAATTCCTAAAATAACTTAAATTGATGTCATACTGAATCATAGCGGGTGCTGATCCAGGCCCGTGCGCAAGGGGGGGGGGGGGGGGTTCAAACCCTCCCCATAACCCGTTGAAATATACGGAAATACAATAATATTTACGCCACTGGTTTGAGGCGTTGATTGAAATCATTCAATCAACGTTTGATGTCTTCCCTGTTCTCAACCCAACCCCTCCCATGGACAAATCCTGCGCACGGGTCTGTGCTGATCCGCCCGCTCGGTAATAGCAATTAGCAAATGCTCCTCTAATTATTTTAGGGCCAAAACATAAGAGTACAAAATTTTTCAAAACTAAAAACGCTACCTGAATGGTATATGTTCTCTCCCACCAAAATTGTACTATAAAAAAGAAAATGAAGAATTAAATGTTGAATAAGAATTTGCAAAAACCACATTGCCATGATTATTACCGAGCGGCCGGATTAGCACCCAGTATGTAGCTAATAAAAAAATAATAAATCCCATTATTCCCGGGTGGGACGTAGGGCCGATATTAAACCCTTCCAGTGTGTTCGATTCCCTGCTATGGTTTGAAGTTGCGCTACCTATTGTTTTCCCGCTTTCTTCCATCACTGTCCTTCTCCAGGTTGCACACGGTCTTCCTACTCCCCTCTGACATTGAAAGATTCCATTTTAAGGCAATTATAGAAGGGTCATGGATACTTTTCCGCATTGTATGTCCTATCCACTCCTGTTTTTGTTTTTCGACATCATTTGTAATATCACTCCGCCCTGTTCTATTCCAAATCTTCCATAACTTCGTGCTCACAAGATGTGTAAAATATTTCGTAAACATAGATTAACGAAGATCTGGAGTTTCCGTTTAATGTCACTTGTCATGCACCACGATTCACAGCATCCATATAGATATAACAACACCGATTTTACCATTGAGTTGAACACTTACTTTGGTATACAGGGTTTCCACGGCTGAGTGGGACATAGGGAGAATACACACAAAATCGGTTTTTGAGAGTTAAGAATAAGATAACAAAAATGATCAGGTGCTTTTAATGTTACTTTCTGGCTTTACAAAACGAATTTTTTTATGTCGAATTGTTCATTGTTAGCCCAGTTGTGTCATGCGGCGATTGAATTTGGATGAGGTAATAGTACTAGGGAGATAATATTCATCAAAAAAATTTTGTGTGTATATTCTCCCTATGTCCCGCTCAGCCGTGGAAACCCGGTATACAGTTATACTACTTGCACGCCATAATTGTGATAGGCCGGAAAAAAACTTCCTCGTGCTTTGCGTATCCTTTCTGTCACTTCCTCTCTGCTTCCCCTTTCATTTGCTACCCACATACATACTTAAAGCTAGCTACCTCCTTCACCTCTTCTTCGAGTGTCACCTCTCTTGCTACTGTACTATTTATACTGAGCAGCTTGGTCCAGTTCTTGTTGATTCTAACTTTGTGCCATTTTTTCTTGATTCTTCTATAACGTTGTTTATGTTTCCTTGCATTGCTTTTTTGCTTTGGCTTAATAGACACACATCATCCGCATATTCCAAGTCCTCTTTGTATTAGTTAAATCCCAAATTACACCTTCCTTTTCCTTGTTGACGTTTGTCATGATCTCATCCATAACGGTTACAAAGAGTAGTGGTAAAAGAATGCATCCTTGTCTTACGACTGTGACCAATATATTTTGTTATTATTAGGTACGTTTCTTATTAAGTGTCTTTTGCAATAGTTAAAGAAAATTTAAACAAATTTTGGGTCTTCGAGTAGAACCCGGACGATGGGCACCAGCGGGCAAACGTAACCTTTATGTATTTTTGTGACGTTATAAAAAATAATTGCATCACATTTTTTTGTTATTACGTTTCTTATTAAGTGTCCTTTCGAATAGTTAAAGAAAATTTAAACAAATTTTGGGTCTTCGAGTTCAACCCGGACGGTTGGCGCCAGCGCGCAAACTTAATCTTTATGAATTTTTTTCGACGTTATAAAAAACATTACATCACAATTTTTTGTTATTAAGTTTCTTATTAAGTGTCCTTTGCAATAGTTAAAAGATTTTTTTCTTATTTTTGGGTCTTCGGTTCCGCAGCATCGTGAAGCATCTACAAGCGCACGTATTTAAAGACTTTTTATTCATTTAATTACACGGGTAATATATACATAGTAAGTTTTACATGACACGAGAAAAATGTATTTTATCAAGACAAGACATGTGCAATGTACTAAATTAAATTTGTAATATACTAAACCGTTGATGACTAAACTTTGTATTGTAAACAGAAAACGATCCTGTTTTTTGTTAGATAAGAAGCATAGGTAACTTGAGACTCTTTCAATCAACGCCAAAACACATTCCAGCATGTATTATTTTACCAATTCCGATCTGTACTTCGACAATTAACGTAATAAACCGTAACTAGAGGAGTGGTTAAAATATGTAAATCAACCTCGAACGCCTATAACATAGGCAACACGCACAATTTTAAATAAAAGCATTGATTGAGCTATCTGTAGTAACTTATCTGTGGCTACACCAAAGTTTGTATTACACAGGACCAAGTTAGTTACTCCATCTCCTTGCACTCATGTGATCCTAATAGAAATTTCTCTTTGAATAAAGTTTAAAAAGCTTTCCTCAAGTCCGTATCACACGTGGACAATTTAGTTTTGATACCTTCTTCTCTTTATGCGATCCTGATACAAATTCGTACAAAATTAAGTTTTAAAAGCTACAGCAAAGTTTGTATTACACAGGACCAAGTTAGTTACTCCATCTCCTTCCACTCATGTAATCCTAATAGAAATTCCTCATTGGGTAAAGTTTAAAAAGCTTTTTTCAAGTCGGTATCATACGTAAACAATTTAGTTTTGATACCTTCTTGTCTTTATGCGATCCTGATACAAATTTGGACAAAATCAAGTTTTAAAAGCTACACCAAAGTTTGTATTACACAGGACCAAGTTAGTTACTCCACCTCCTTGCACTCATGTGATCCTAATAGAAATTTCTCTTTGAATAAGGTTTAAAAAGCTTTCCTCAAGTCCGTACCACACGTGGACAATTTAGTTTTGATACCTTCTTGTCTTTATGCGATCCTGATACAAATTCGTACAAAATTAAGTTTTAAAAGCTACAGCAAAGTTTGTATTACACAGGACCAACTTAGTTACTCCATCTCCTTGCACTCATGTAATCCTAATAGAAATTTCTCTTTGAAAAAAGTTTAAAAAGCTTTCCTCAAGTCCGTATCACACGTGGACAATTTAGTTTTGATACCTTCTTGTCTTTATGCGATCCTGATACAAATTTGGACAAAATAAAGTTTTAAAAGCTACACCAAAGTTTGTATTACACAGGACCAACTTAGTTACTCCATCTCCTTGCACTCATGTGAACCTAATAGATATTTCTCTTTGAATAAAGTTTAAAAAGCTTTTCTAAAGTCCGTTTCACACGTGGACAATTTAGTTTTGATACCTTCTTCTCTTTATGCGATCCTGATACAAATTCGTACAAAATTAAGTTTTAAAAGCTACAGCAAAGTTTGTATTACACAGGACAAACATATAGTTACCGCATCTCCTTCCACTCATGTAATCCTAATAGAAATTCCTCATTGGGTAAAGTTTAAAAAGCTTTTTTCAAGTCGGTATCATACGTAAACAATTTAGTTTTGATACTGTTACGGCAACAAATGATTGGTACCGTAATCAGGAAAAATGCAATGACTCGATAAGCTCAGTTATAAGGGGCAATCTAATGGGCGTGGGAATAATGAGTATAGAATTTAAATTTATAGCAAGTTATAGTTAACAAATATAGTCAAATACCTTTTTAGGGCGCCACGATAGTTCTTTAGTAAAGACAAGCTGGTAATCAGAACTACGAAGAGCTTAGCAGCTTATAATAATAATAACAGAGATATGATTTCTGAAAGAGAAAGTGGGTATTCGATAAAGAAATACACTAAAATAATGATAGTGGTGGTTATAATGAATCAAAACAAAATAACATGGACACAATCGGAACAAATTTTACAAAACAAATCTTCACAGGAGTGAAGCAGTAAAGGGGGTTTAACTTTTACCTTGCAGGGAATGAAGTTTACATATTACAACAATGTACAATTAATAACACAAAAATAATACACATAAATATATCAGCAACCGTCTCGGTAGCTGTACGAAAGTCAGTACGTAGTAGTTGTCATTAAACAACGCTTACCAAAAACACATCCGATTATCGCCGTTGCGCAACGTCAATATCGCTGAGTTATCTAAACAGAAAGGTTGATTAACAAGAAAAATTTATAGGGCTGCGACAAGCAGGCCGACTGAAAGTAATAATTACCGACTTTGGTCAGTACTCGTTCCGAGAGTTGATATTTAAAATAATAGCAATTTAGCTTTTAATTTAACTTTAGCAAATTAAATCTTCAAGGTAAAAGATAATACACAAATACTAAAAGTAACTTTTAAAGTAACGAACAAAGTTAATGCAAAATTAATTGAATAGTAAACAAAATGAATAAATTAAATGTTTTAAATTGAAGCAAAAATATGAAATGTGATTAAGTAATTTAGTATAATCAAATTTTATAATAAACAGTAACAGGAGTTCAAATAAAGTTCAGCAAGAAATGTAAGGTTAATAATTCAAATAACTTATCAAACTTATTTTCAGAAGTTGACACAAGATGGCACAGGATGGCAGCCTGTAATTTCCAAAATAAATCAATTTCTTCACAGGAATGCGGAGATAATTAAAGATGATTTGTAGAACAGCAAATATGTAGTTTCACAGGAAAATAACCATCGGAGTTCAATAGTAACGGATCAGCAATAATTTCAGGTGATGTTAACAAAATGGCGGTAACCAACAAGTAAAGATGTACTCCAAAAGTAAACGGGGTAGCAAAACGGGTAGTAAACGCTAGGACAAATAATATAAATTACTGTCGAGGAATTTAAGAATGACACGGTAATTGTTACAAAAGAATTTTCTACATACCTCAAAGGAAATTAATTTCCTAGAGCGTGGACACTTTTAACGTAGCGGTACTAATGCAAAAAGACGTAATATCACGTTTTAATGGTACTTAGAATAAGCAGATGATTCTAAATAATCACTATTTGTGGAAAACTTTCACTTATAGACGATTAATATCGATATGAGAAACTTGTGAAAGTTCCGTAGCACTTAGTAACGTTTGTTAGGAAGTAGAATAGAAAAAGATACGCGGTTGAAAATCGAGTTGCTATTTATATCAGCACGGAGATATTCCCTAGTGAAGTGCTTGTTCCGTTTTTAAGATGAAATATTTTATTTAGTTAGCCGAGGATCAGCCAATCAGAAACTAAATGACTACATTGACAGCCAATAGAATAATTTTAATACAGCAGAGTAGGAAATCTGTAATGGAACCAACGAAGCCGATGTGGTTAGAACGAACGCTACGCGTCGAATCGAGCACATGCGGAGGAAAAGTAGTACCATAAGTATTGAAAGTGGACTCTATTAGCAAAACATTGAATTAAGGAATTTTGCAATCTGTAATCCTGATAGAGAAATCGATATGATTGATTCTTGCGAACTAGCTAATAAACGAGGAACGTAACAATACCTTCTTGTCTTTATGCGATCCTGATACAAATTTGGACAAAATCAAGTTTTAAAAGCTACACCAAAGTTTGTATTACACAGGACCAACTTAGTTACTCCATCTCCTTGCACTCATGTGATCCTAATAGAAATTTCTCTTTGAATAAAGTTTAAAAAGCTTTTTCAAGTCGGTATCATACGTAAACAATTGAGTTTTGATACCTTCTTGTCTTTATGCGATCCTGATACAAATTTGGACAAAATCAAGTTTTAAAAGCTACACCAAAGTTTGTATTACACAGGACCAAGTTAGTTACTCCACCTCCTTGCACTCATGTGATCCTAATAGAAATTTCTCTTTGAATAAGGTTTAAAAAGCTTTCCTCAAGTCCGTACCACACGTGGACAATTTAGTTTGGATACCTCCTTCTCTTTATGCGATCCTGATACAAATTCGTACAAAATTAAGTTTTAAAAGCTACAGCAAAGTTTGTATTACACAGGACCAACTTAGTTACTCCATCTCCTTGCACTCATGTGAACCTAATAGATATTTCTCTTTGAATAAAGTTTAAAAAGCTTTTCTAAAGTCCGTTTCACACGTGGACAATTTAGTTTTGATACCTTCTTGTCTTTATGCGATCCTGATACAAATTCGTACAAAATTAAGTTTTAAAAGCTACAGCAAAGTTTGTATTACACAGGACCAAGTTAGTTACTCCACCTCCTTGCACTCATGTGATCCTAATAGAAATTTCTCTTTGAATAAGGTTTAAAAAGCTTTCCTCAAGTCCGTATCACACGTGGACAATTTAATTTTGATACCTTCTTCTCTTTATGCGATCCTGATACAAATTCGTACAAAATTAAGTTTTAAAAGCTACAGCAAAGTTTGTATTACACAGGACCAACTTAGTTACTCCATCTCCTTGCACTCATGTGAACCTAATAGATATTTCTCTTTGAATAAAGTTTAAAAAGCTTTTCTAAAGTCCGTTTCACACGTGGACAATTTAGTTTTGATACCTTCTTGTCTTTATGCGATCCTGATACAAATTCGTACAAAATTAAGTTTTAAAAGCTACAGCAAAGTTTGTATTACACAGGACCAAGTTAGTTACTCCACCTCCTTGCACTCATGTGATCCTAATAGAAATTTCTCTTTGAATAAGGTTTAAAAAGCTTTCCTCAAGTCCGTATCACACGTGGACAATTTAATTTTGATACCTTCTTCTCTTTATGCGAACCTGATACAAATTCGTACAAAATTAAGTTTTAAAAGCTACAGCAAAGTTTGTATTACACAGGACCAACTTAGTTACTCCATCTCCTTGCACTCATGTGAACCTAATAGATATTTCTCTTTGAATAAAGTTTAAAAAGCTTTTCTAAAGTCCGTTCACACGTGGACAATTTAGTTTTGATACCTTCTTCTCTTTATGCGATCCTGATACAAATTCGTACAAAATTAAGTTTTAAAAGCTACAGCAAAGTTTGTATTACACAGGACAAACATATAGTTACCGCATCTCCTTCCACTCATGTAATCCTAATAGAAATTCCTCATTGGGTAAAGTTTAAAAAGCTTTTTTCAAGTCGGTATCATACGTAAACAATTTAGTTTTGATACCTTCTTGTCTTTATGCGATCCTGATACAAATTTGGACAAAATCAAGTTTTAAAAGCTACACCAAAGTTTGTATTACACAGGACCAACTTAGTTACTCCATCTCCTTGCACTCATGTGATCCTAATAGAAATTTCTCTTTGAATAAAGTTTAAAAAGCTTTTTCAAGTCGGTATCATACGTAAACAATTTAGTTTTGATACCTTCTTGTCTTTATGCGATCCTGATACAAATTTGGACAAAATCAAGTTTTAAAAGCTACACCAAAGTTTGTATTACACAGGACCTACAGTGACTGTATTACAAACAGTGACGACAAGCGTGGTATCGATTTTGATTGGCCGTGGTATATTTTGCATCTTAATGGCGGCCTGACTGTGTTTACCTTTGATCAGCGTGTGATTTTTATTTTGATTTAGCAAGTTGCTAGGATACCACCGTTGAGTTCATATAAACCCGCCCACAATTTTGCCTCTTAATGGCGGATAATCGCCGCTTGTCGTCACTGTTTGTAATAAAGTCACTGTAACAGGACCAAGTTAGTTACTCCATCTCCTTGCACTCATGTGAACCTAATAGATATTTCTCTTTGAATAAAGTTTAAAAAGCTTTTCTAAAGTCCGTTTCACACGTGGACAATTTAGTTTTGATGCCTTCTTCTCTTTATGCGATCCTGATACAAATTCGTACAAAATTAAGTTTTAAAAGCTACAGCAAAGTTTGTATTACACAGGACCAAGTTAGTTACTCCACCTCCTTGCACTCATGTGATCCTAATAGAAATTTCTCTTTGAATAAGGTTTAAAAAGCTTTCCTCAAGTCCGTATCACACGTGGACAATTTAGTTTTGATGCCTTCTTCTCCTTATGCGATCCTGATTCAAATTCGTACAAAATTAAGTTTTAAAAGCTACAGCAAAGTTTGTATTACACAGGACCAACTTAGTTACTCCATCTCCTTGCACTCATGTAATCCTAATTGAAATTTCTCTTTGAAAAAAGTTTAAAAAGCTTTCCTCAAGTCCGTATTACACGTGGATAATTTAGTTTTGATACCTTCTTGTCTTTATGCGATCCTGATACAAATTTGGACAAAATCAAGTTTTAAAAGCTACACCAAAGTTTGTATTACACAGGACCAACTTAGTTACTCCATCTCCTTGCACTCATGTGATCCTAATAGAAATTTCTCTTTGAAAAAAGTTTAAAAAGCTTTCCTCAAGTCCGTATCACACGTGGACAATTTAGTTTTGATACCTTCTTCTCTTTATGCGATCCTGATACAAATTCGTACAAAATTAAGTTTTAAAAGCTACAGCAAAGTTTGTATTACACAGGACAAACATAGTTACCGCATCTCCTTCCACTCATGTAATCCTAATAGAAATTCCTCATTGGGTAAAGTTTAATAAGCTTTTTTCAAGTCGGTATCATACGTAAACAATTTAGTTTTGATACCTTCTTGTCTTTATGCGATCCTGATACAAATTTGGACAAAATCAAGTTTTAAAAGCTACACCAAAGTTTGTATTACACAGGACCAACTTAGTTACTCCATCTCCTTGCACTCATGTGATCCTAATAGAAATTTCTCTTTGAAAAAAGTTTAAAAAGCTTTCCTCAAGTCCGTATCACACGTGGACAATTTAGTTTTGATACCTTCTTCTCTTTATGCGATCCTGATACAAATTTGGACAAAATCAAGTTTTAAAAGCTACACCAAAGTTTGTATTACACAGGACCAAGTTAGTTACTCCATCTCCTTGCACTCATGTGATCCTAATAGAAATTTCTCGTTGAATAAGGTTTAAAAAGCTTTCCTCAAGTCCGTATCACACGTGGACAATTTAGTTTTGATACCCTAATGGACGAATTTCAAGAGTTGGATTTTCACCGAGAAAAAATTCCAAGTGGTTAACCTTGCTTTTTGGCGAAAACGTGAAGAAATTTTTTATTGGAAAAAAATGCAGAATATGTTAGTTTACTTCATAAAAGATAGTTTAAAGTAGAAAAAGTGTGCCAGGTTCACCTATAAGTGTCTCATTAAATTCACCTATAAGACTCATTTGTACGATAATGGAGGAAGGGGCTCTCCACATATAGAGTGTCCTTTCGCAGAGCCTTTTCCTCCATTATCGTACAAATGAGACACTTAGAGGTGAACTTGGTACACTTTTCCTTCTTTAAACTATCTTTTATGAAGTAAACTAACATATTCTGCACTTTTTTCCAATAAAAAATTTCTTAATTTTTTTGCCAAAAAAGCAAGGTTAACCCCTTTGAGTTTTTTCTGGCTAAAAAACGAACTCTCCAAATTCGACCAAGTAACGATTGTTTCTTTTAGATCATTAGACGCCAATTAAATAATTCCAACCCGTTCCATTCTAAGTGGAACCGTTTCGGAGATATCGCTCTTTAAAGATCCAAATAGAGGATCCCTTCGCAGAGCCCTTTCCTCCATTATCGTACAAATGAGACACTTAGAGGTGAACTTGGTACACTTTTCCTTCTTTAAACTATCTTTTATGAAGTAAACTAACATATTCTGCATTTTTTTCCAATAAAAAATTTCTTCATTTTTTTGCCAAAAAAGCAAGGTTAACCCCTTTGAGTTTTTTCTGGCTAAAAAACGAACTCTCCAAATTCGACCAAGCAGACAGTCCGTCTTTTAGATCATTAGACGCCAATTAAATAATTCCAACCCGTTCCATTCTAAGATTCGGAGATATCGCACTTTAAAGATCCAAATAGAGGGTCCTTTCGCAGAGCCTTTTCCTCCATTATCGTACAAATGAGACACTTAGAGGTGAACTTGGTACACTTTTCCTTCTTTAAACTATCTTTTATGAAGTAAACTAACATATTCTGCACTTTTTTCCAATAAAAAATTTCTTAATTTTTTTGCCAAAAAAGCAAGGTTAACCCCTTTGAGTTTTTTCTGGCTAAAAAACGAACTCTCCAAATTCGACCAAGTAACGATTGTTTCTTTTAGATCATTAGACGCCAATTAAATAATTCCAACCCGTTCCATTCTAAGTGGAACCGTTTCGGAGATATCGCTCTTTAAAGATCCAAATAGAGGATCCCTTCGCAGAGCCCTTTCCTCCATTATCGTACAAATGAGACACTTAGAGGTGAACTTGGTACACTTTTCCTTCTTTAAACTATCTTTTATGAAGTAAACTAACATATTCTGCATTTTTTTCCAATAAAAAATTTCTTCATTTTTTTGCCAAAAAAGCAAGGTTAACCCCTTTGAGTTTTTTCTGGCTAAAAAACGAACTCTCCAAATTCGACCAAGCAGACAGTCCGTCTTTTAGATCATTAGACGCCAATTAAATAATTCCAACCCGTTCCATTCTAAGATTCGGAGATATCGCACTTTAAAGATCCAAATAGAGGGTCCTTTCGCAGAGCCTTTTCCTCCATTATCGTACAAATGAGACACTTAGAGGTGAACTTGGTACACTTTTCCTTCTTTAAACTATCTTTTATGAAGTAAACTAACATATTCTGCACTTTTTTCCAATAAAAAATTTCTTAATTTTTTTGCCAAAAAAGCAAGGTTAACCCCTTTGAGTTTTTCTGGCTAAAAAACGAACTCTCCAAATTCGACCAAGTAACGATTGTTTCTTTTAGATCATTAGACGCCAATTAAATAATTCCAACCCGTTCCATTCTAAGTGGAACCGTTTCGGAGATATCGCTCTTTAAAGATCCAAATAGAGGATCCCTTCGCAGAGCCCTTTCCTCCATTATCGTACAAATGAGACACTTAGAGGTGAACTTGGTACACTTTTCCTTCTTTAAACTATCTTTTATGAAGTAAACTAACATATTCTGCATTTTTTTCCAATAAAAAATTTCTTCATTTTTTTGCCAAAAAAGCAAGGTTAACCCCTTTGAGTTTTTTCTGGCTAAAAAACGAACTCTCCAAATTCGACCAAGCAGACAGTCCGTCTTTTAGATCATTAGACGCCAATTAAATAATTCCAACCCGTTCCATTCTAAGATTCGGAGATATCGCACTTTAAAGATCCAAATAGAGGGTCCTTTCGCAGAGCCTTTTCCTCCATTATCGTACAAATGAGACACTTAGAGGTGAACTTGGTACACTTTTCCTTCTTTAAACTATCTTTTATGAAGTAAACTAACATATTCTGCACTTTTTTCCAATAAAAATTTCTTAATTTTTTTGCCAAAAAAGCAAGGTTAACCCCTTTGAGTTTTTTCTGGCTAAAAAACGAACTCTCCAAATTCGACCAAGTAACGATTGTTTCTTTAGATCATTAGACGCCAATTAAATAATTCCAACCCGTTCCATTCTAAGTGGAACCGTTTCGGAGATATCGCTCTTTAAAGATCCAAATAGAGGATCCCTTCGCAGAGCCCTTTCCTCCATTATCGTACAAATGAGACACTTAGAGGTGAACTTGGTACACTTTTCCTTCTTTAAACTATCTTTTATGAAGTAAACTAACATATTCTGCATTTTTTTCCAATAAAAATTTCTTCATTTTTTTGCCAAAAAAGCAAGGTTAACCCCTTTGAGTTTTTTCTGGCTAAAAAACGAACTCTCCAAATTCGACCAAGCAGACAGTCCGTCTTTTAGATCATTAGACGCCAATTAAATAATTCCAACCCGTTCCATTCTAAGATTCGGAGATATCGCACTTTAAAGATCCAAATAGAGGGTCCCTTCGCAGAGCCCTTTCCTCCATTATCGTACAAATGAGACACTTAGAGGTGAACTTGGTACACTTTTCCTTCTTTAAACTATCTTTTATGAAGTAAACTAACATATTCAGCACTTTTTTCCAATAAAAAATTTCTTCATTTTTTTGCCAAAAAAGCAAGGTTAACCCCTTTGAGTTTTTTCTGGCTAAAAAACGAACTCTCCAAATTCGACCAAGCAGACAGTCCGTCTTTTAGATCATTAGACGCCAATTAAATAATTCCAACCCGTTCCATTCTAAGTGGAACCGTTTCGGAGATATCGCACTTTAAAGATCCAAATAGAGGGTCCCTTCGCAGAGCCCTTTCCTCCATTATCGTACAAATGAGACACTTAGAGGTGAACTTGGTACACTTTTCCTTCTTTAAACTATCTTTTATGAAGTAAACTAACATATTCAGCACTTTTTTCCAATAAAAAATTTCTTCATTTTTTTGCCAAAAAAGCAAGGTTAACCCCTTTGAGTTTTTTCTGGCTAAAAAACGAACTCTCCAAATTCGACCAAGCAGACAGTCCGTCTTTTAGATCATTAGACGCCAATTAAATAATTCCAACCCGTTCCATTCTAAGTGGAACCGTTTCGGAGATATCGCACTTTAAAGATCCAAATAGAAGGTCCCTTCGCAGAGCCCTTTCCTCCATTATCGTACAAATGAGACACTTAGAGGTGAACTTGGTACACTTTTCCTTCTTTAAACTATCTTTTATGAAGTAAACTAACATATTCAGCACTTTTTTCCAATAAAAAATTTCTTCATTTTTTTGCCAAAAAAGCAAGGTTAACCCCTTTGAGTTTTTTCTGGCTAAAAAACGAACTCTCCAAATTCGACCAAGCAGACAGTCCGTCTTTTAGATCATTAGACGCCAATTAAATAATTCCAACCCGTTCCATTCTAAGTGGAACCGTTTCGGAGATATCGCACTTTAAAGATCCAAATAGAGGGTCCCTTCGCAGAGCCCTTTCCTCCATTATCGTACAAATGAGACACTTAGAGGTGAACTTGGTACACTTTTCCTTCTTTAAACTATCTTTTATGAAGTAAACTAACATATTCAGCACTTTTTTCCAATAAAAAATTTCTTCATTTCTTTGCCAAAAAAGCAAGGTTAACCCCTTTGAGTTTTTTCTGGCTAAAAAACGAACTCTCCAAATTCGACCAAGCAGACAGTCCGTCTTTTAGATCATTAGACGCCAATTAAATAATTCCAACCCGTTCCATTCTAAGTCGAACCGTTTCGGAGATATCGCACTTTAAAGATCCAAATAGAGGGTCCCTTCGCAGAGCCCTTTCCTCCATTATCGTACAAATGAGACACTTATAGGTAGACCTGGTACACTTTTTTTACTCTAAACTATCTTTTATGAAGTAAACTAACATATTTTGAACTTATCTCGAACAAAAAATTTCTTCATTTTTTTGCAAAAACTCCAAGGTCTTTGAACTTTTTCAGGCTAAAAAACGAACTCTCGAAATTCGACCAAGTAGACAGTCCATCTTTTAGATCCTTTGACGACAATTAAATAATTCCAAACCGTTCCATTCTAAGTCGAACCGTTTCGGAGATATCGCACTTTAAAGATCCAAATAGAGGGTCCCTTCGCAGAGCCCTTTCCTCCATTATCGTACAAATGAGACACTTAGAGGTGAACTTGGTACACTTTTCCTTCTTTAAACTATCTTTTATGAAGTAAACTAACATATTCAGCACTTTTTTCCAATAAAAAATTTCTTCATTTTTTTGCCAAAAAAGCAAGGTTAACCCCTTTGAGTTTTTTCTGGCTAAAAAACGAACTCTCCAAATTCGACCAAGCAGACAGTCCGTCTTTTAGATCATTAGACGCCAATTAAATAATTCCAACCCGTTCCATTCTAAGTGGAACCGTTTCGGAGATATCGCACTTTAAAGATCCAAATAGAGGGTCCCTTCGCAGAGCCCTTTCCTCCATTATCGTACAAATGAGACACTTAGAGGTGAACTTGGTACACTTTTCCTTCTTTAAACTATCTTTTATGAAGTAAACTAACATATTCAGCACTTTTTTCCAATAAAAAATTTCTTCATTTTTTTGCCAAAAAAGCAAGGTTAACCCCTTTGAGTTTTTTCTGGCTAAAAAACGAACTCTCCAAATTCGACCAAGCAGACAGTCCGTCTTTTAGATCATTAGACGCCAATTAAATAATTCCAACCCGTTCCATTCTAAGTGGAACCGTTTCGGAGATATCGCACTTTAAAGATCCAAATAGAGGGTCCCTTCGCAGAGCCCTTTCCTCCATTATCGTACAAATGAGACACTTAGAGGTGAACTTGGTACACTTTTCCTTCTTTAAACTATCTTTTATGAAGTAAACTAACATATTCAGCACTTTTTTCCAATAAAAAATTTCTTCATTTTTTTGCCAAAAAAGCAAGGTTAACCCCTTTGAGTTTTTTCTGGCTAAAAAACGAACTCTCCAAATTCGACCAAGCAGACAGTCCGTCTTTTAGATCATTAGACGCCAATTAAATAATTCCAACCCGTTCCATTCTAAGTGGAACCGTTTCGGAGATATCGCACTTTAAAGATCCAAATAGAAGGTCCCTTCGCAGAGCCCTTTCCTCCATTATCGTACAAATGAGACACTTAGAGGTGAACTTGGTACACTTTTCCTTCTTTAAACTATCTTTTATGAAGTAAACTAACATATTCAGCACTTTTTTCCAATAAAAAATTTCTTCATTTTTTTGCCAAAAAAGCAAGGTTAACCCCTTTGAGTTTTTTCTGGCTAAAAAACGAACTCTCCAAATTCGACCAAGCAGACAGTCCGTCTTTTAGATCATTAGACGCCAATTAAATAATTCCAACCCGTTCCATTCTAAGTGGAACCGTTTCGGAGATATCGCACTTTAAAGATCCAAATAGAGGGTCCCTTCGCAGAGCCCTTTCCTCCATTATCGTACAAATGAGACACTTAGAGGTGAACTTGGTACACTTTTCCTTCTTTAAACTATCTTTTATGAAGTAAACTAACATATTCAGCACTTTTTTCCAATAAAAAATTTCTTCATTTCTTTGCCAAAAAAGCAAGGTTAACCCCTTTGAGTTTTTTCTGGCTAAAAAACGAACTCTCCAAATTCGACCAAGCAGACAGTCCGTCTTTTAGATCATTAGACGCCAATTAAATAATTCCAACCCGTTCCATTCTAAGTCGAACCGTTTCGGAGATATCGCACTTTAAAGATCCAAATAGAGGGTCCCTTCGCAGAGCCCTTTCCTCCATTATCGTACAAATGAGACACTTATAGGTAGACCTGGTACACTTTTTTTACTCTAAACTATCTTTTATGAAGTAAACTAACATATTTTGAACTTATCTCGAACAAAAAATTTCTTCATTTTTTTGCAAAAACTCCAAGGTCTTTGAACTTTTTCAGGCTAAAAAACGAACTCTCGAAATTCGACCAAGTAGACAGTCCATCTTTTAGATCCTTTGACGACAATTAAATAATTCCAAACCGTTCCATTCTAAGTCGAACCGTTTCGGAGATATCGCACTTTAAAGATCCAAATAGAGGGTCCCTTCGCAGAGCCCTTTCCTCCATTATCGTACAAATGAGACACTTAGAGGTGAACTTGGTACACTTTTCCTTCTTTAAACTATCTTTTATGAAGTAAACTAACATATTCAGCACTTTTTTCCAATAAAAAATTTCTTCATTTTTTTGCCAAAAAAGCAAGGTTAACCCCTTTGAGTTTTTTCTGGCTAAAAAACGAACTCTCCAAATTCGACCAAGCAGACAGTCCGTCTTTTAGATCATTAGACGCCAATTAAATAATTCCAACCCGTTCCATTCTAAGTGGAACCGTTTCGGAGATATCGCACTTTAAAGATCCAAATAGAGGGTCCCTTCGCAGAGCCCTTTCCTCCATTATCGTACAAATGAGACACTTAGAGGTGAACTTGGTACACTTTTCCTTCTTTAAACTATCTTTTATGAAGTAAACTAACATATTCAGCACTTTTTTCCAATAAAAAATTTCTTCATTTTTTTGCCAAAAAAGCAAGGTTAACCCCTTTGAGTTTTTTCTGGCTAAAAAACGAACTCTCCAAATTCGACCAAGCAGACAGTCCGTCTTTTAGATCATTAGACGCCAATTAAATAATTCCAACCCGTTCCATTCTAAGTGGAACCGTTTCGGAGATATCGCACTTTAAAGATCCAAATAGAAGGTCCCTTCGCAGAGCCCTTTCCTCCATTATCGTACAAATGAGACACTTAGAGGTGAACTTGGTACACTTTTCCTTCTTTAAACTATCTTTTATGAAGTAAACTAACATATTCAGCACTTTTTTCCAATAAAAAATTTCTTCATTTTTTTGCCAAAAAAGCAAGGTTAACCCCTTTGAGTTTTTTCTGGCTAAAAACGAACTCTCCAAATTCGACCAAGCAGACAGTCCGTCTTTTAGATCATTAGACGCCAATTAAATAATTCCAACCCGTTCCATTCTAAGTGGAACCGTTTCGGAGATATCGCACTTTAAAGATCCAAATAGAGGGTCCCTTCGCAGAGCCCTTTCCTCCATTATCGTACAAATGAGACACTTAGAGGTGAACTTGGTACACTTTTCCTTCTTTAAACTATCTTTTATGAAGTAAACTAACATATTCAGCACTTTTTTCCAATAAAAAATTTCTTCATTTTTTTGCCAAAAAAGCAAGGTTAACCCCTTTGAGTTTTTTCTGGCTAAAAAACGAACTCTCCAAATTCGACCAAGCAGACAGTCCGTCTTTTAGATCATTAGACGCCAATTAAATAATTCCAACCCGTTCCATTCTAAGTCGAACCGTTTCGGAGATATCGCACTTTAAAGATCCAAATAGAGGGTCCCTTCGCAGAGCCCTTTCCTCCATTATCGTACAAATGAGACACTTATAGGTAGACCTGGTACACTTTTTTACTCTAAACTATCTTTTATGAAGTAAACTAACATATTTTGAACTTATCTCGAACAAAAAATTTCTTCATTTTTTTGCAAAAACTCCAAGGTCTTTGAACTTTTTCAGGCTAAAAAACGAACTCTCGAAATTCGACCAAGTAGACAGTCCATCTTTTAGATCCTTTGACGACAATTAAATAATTCCAAACCGTTCCATTCTAAGTCGAACCGTTTCGGAGATATCGCACTTTAAAGATCCAAATAGAGGGTCCCTTCGCAGAGCCCTTTCCTCCATTATCGTACAAATGAGACACTTAGAGGTGAACTTGGTACACTTTTCCTTCTTTAAACTATCTTTTATGAAGTAAACTAACATATTCAGCACTTTTTTCCAATAAAAAATTTCTTCATTTTTTTGCCAAAAAAGCAAGGTTAACCCCTTTGAGTTTTTTCTGGCTAAAAAACGAACTCTCCAAATTCGACCAAGCAGACAGTCCGTCTTTTAGATCATTAGACGCCAATTAAATAATTCCAACCCGTTCCATTCTAAGTGGAACCGTTTCGGAGATATCGCACTTTAAAGATCCAAATAGAGGGTCCCTTCGCAGAGCCCTTTCCTCCATTATCGTACAAATGAGACACTTAGAGGTGAACTTGGTACACTTTTCCTTCTTTAAACTATCTTTTATGAAGTAAACTAACATATTCAGCACTTTTTTCCAATAAAAAATTTCTTCATTTTTTTGCCAAAAAAGCAAGGTTAACCCCTTTGAGTTTTTTCTGGCTAAAAAACGAACTCTCCAAATTCGACCAAGCAGACAGTCCGTCTTTTAGATCATTAGACGCCAATTAAATAATTCCAACCCGTTCCATTCTAAGTGGAACCGTTTCGGAGATATCGCACTTTAAAGATCCAAATAGAGGGTCCCTTCGCAGAGCCCTTTCCTCCATTATCGTACAAATGAGACACTTAGAGGTGAACTTGGTACACTTTTCCTTCTTTAAACTATCTTTTATGAAGTAAACTAACATATTCAGCACTTTTTTCCAATAAAAAATTTCTTCATTTTTTTGCCAAAAAAGCAAGGTTAACCCCTTTGAGTTTTTTCTGGCTAAAAAACGAACTCTCGAAATTCGACCAAGTAACGATTGTTTCTTTTAGATCATTAGACGACAATTAAATAATTCCAAACCGTTCCATTCTAAGTCGAACCGTTTCGGAGATATCGCACTTTAAAGATCCAAATAGAGGGTCCCTTCGCAGAGCCCTTTCCTCCATTATCGTACAAATGAGACACTTATAGGTAGACCTGGTACACTTTTTTTACTCTAAACTATCTTTTATGAAGTAAACTAACATATTTTGAACTTATCTCGAACAAAAAATTTCTTCATTTTTTTGCAAAAACTCCAAGGTCTTTGAACTTTTTCAGGCTAAAAAACGAACTCTCGAAATTCGACCAAGTAGACAGTCCATCTTTTAGATCCTTTGACGACAATTAAATAATTCCAAACCGTTCCATTCTAAGTCGAACCGTTTCGGAGATATCGCACTTTAAAGATCCAAATAGAGGGTCCCTTCGCAGAGCCCTTTCCTCCATTATCGTACAAATGAGACACTTAGAGGTGAACTTGGTACACTTTTCCTTCTTTAAACTATCTTTTATGAAGTAAACTAACATATTCAGCACTTTTTTCCAATAAAAAATTTCTTCATTTTTTTGCCAAAAAAGCAAGGTTAACCCCTTTGAGTTTTTTCTGGCTAAAAAACGAACTCTCCAAATTCGACCAAGCAGACAGTCCGTCTTTTAGATCATTAGACGCCAATTAAATAATTCCAACCCGTTCCATTCTAAGTGGAACCGTTTCGGAGATATCGCACTTTAAAGATCCAAATAGAAGGTCCCTTCGCAGAGCCCTTTCCTCCATTATCGTACAAATGAGACACTTAGAGGTGAACTTGGTACACTTTTCCTTCTTTAAACTATCTTTTATGAAGTAAACTAACATATTCAGCACTTTTTTCCAATAAAAAATTTCTTCATTTTTTTGCCAAAAAAGCAAGGTTAACCCCTTTGAGTTTTTTCTGGCTAAAAAACGAACTCTCCAAATTCGACCAAGCAGACAGTCCGTCTTTTAGATCATTAGACGCCAATTAAATAATTCCAACCCGTTCCATTCTAAGTGGAACCGTTTCGGAGATATCGCACTTTAAAGATCCAAATAGAGGGTCCCTTCGCAGAGCCCTTTCCTCCATTATCGTACAAATGAGACACTTAGAGGTGAACTTGGTACACTTTTCCTTCTTTAAACTATCTTTTATGAAGTAAACTAACATATTCAGCACTTTTTTCCAATAAAAAATTTCTTCATTTTTTTGCCAAAAAAGCAAGGTTAACCCCTTTGAGTTTTTTCTGGCTAAAAAACGAACTCTCGAAATTCGACCAAGTAACGATTGTTTCTTTTAGATCATTAGACGACAATTAAATAATTCCAAACCGTTCCATTCTAAGTCGAACCGTTTCGGAGATATCGCACTTTAAAGATCCAAATAGAGGGTCCCTTCGCAGAGCCCTTTCCTCCATTATCGTACAAATGAGACACTTATAGGTAGACCTGGTACACTTTTTTTACTCTAAACTATCTTTTATGAAGTAAACTAACATATTTTGAACTTATCTCGAACAAAAAATTTCTTCATTTTTTTGCAAAAACTCCAAGGTCTTTGAACTTTTTCAGGCTAAAAAACGAACTCTCGAAATTCGACCAAGTAGACAGTCCATCTTTTAGATCCTTTGACGACAATTAAATAATTCCAAACCGTTCCATTCTAAGTCGAACCGTTTCGGAGATATCGCACTTTAAAGATCCAAATAGAGGGTCCCTTCGCAGAGCCCTTTCCTCCATTATCGTACAAATGAGACACTTAGAGGTGAACTTGGTACACTTTTCCTTCTTTAAACTATCTTTTATGAAGTAAACTAACATATTCAGCACTTTTTTCCAATAAAAAATTTCTTCATTTTTTTGCCAAAAAAGCAAGGTTAACCCCTTTGAGTTTTTTCTGGCTAAAAAACGAACTCTCCAAATTCGACCAAGCAGACAGTCCGTCTTTTAGATCATTAGACGCCAATTAAATAATTCCAACCCGTTCCATTCTAAGTGGAACCGTTTCGGAGATATCGCACTTTAAAGATCCAAATAGAGGGTCCCTTCGCAGAGCCCTTTCCTCCATTATCGTACAAATGAGACACTTAGAGGTGAACTTGGTACACTTTTCCTTCTTTAAACTATCTTTTATGAAGTAAACTAACATATTCAGCACTTTTTTCCAATAAAAAATTTCTTCATTTTTTTGCCAAAAAAGCAAGGTTAACCCCTTTGAGTTTTTTCTGGCTAAAAAACGAACTCTCCAAATTCGACCAAGCAGACAGTCCGTCTTTTAGATCATTAGACGCCAATTAAATAATTCCAACCCGTTCCATTCTAAGTGGAACCGTTTCGGAGATATCGCACTTTAAAGATCCAAATAGAGGGTCCCTTCGCAGAGCCCTTTCCTCCATTATCGTACAAATGAGACACTTAGAGGTGAACTTGGTACACTTTTCCTTCTTTAAACTATCTTTTATGAAGTAAACTAACATATTCAGCACTTTTTTCCAATAAAAAATTTCTTCATTTTTTTGCCAAAAAAGCAAGGTTAACCCCTTTGAGTTTTTTCTGGCTAAAAAACGAACTCTCCAAATTCGACCAAGCAGACAGTCCGTCTTTTAGATCATTAGACGCCAATTAAATAATTCCAACCCGTTCCATTCTAAGTGGAACCGTTTCGGAGATATCGCACTTTAAAGATCCAAATAGAAGGTCCCTTCGCAGAGCCCTTTCCTCCATTATCGTACAAATGAGACACTTAGAGGTGAACTTGGTACACTTTTCCTTCTTTAAACTATCTTTTATGAAGTAAACTAACATATTCAGCACTTTTTTCCAATAAAAAATTTCTTCATTTTTTTGCCAAAAAAGCAAGGTTAACCCCTTTGAGTTTTTTCTGGCTAAAAAACGAACTCTCCAAATTCGACCAAGCAGACAGTCCGTCTTTTAGATCATTAGACGCCAATTAAATAATTCCAACCCGTTCCATTCTAAGTGGAACCGTTTCGGAGATATCGCACTTTAAAGATCCAAATAGAGGGTCCCTTCGCAGAGCCCTTTCCTCCATTATCGTACAAATGAGACACTTAGAGGTGAACTTGGTACACTTTTCCTTCTTTAAACTATCTTTTATGAAGTAAACTAACATATTCAGCACTTTTTTCCAATAAAAAATTTCTTCATTTTTTTGCCAAAAAAGCAAGGTTAACCCCTTTGAGTTTTTTCTGGCTAAAAAACGAACTCTCGAAATTCGACCAAGTAACGATTGTTTCTTTTAGATCATTAGACGACAATTAAATAATTCCAAACCGTTCCATTCTAAGTCGAACCGTTTCGGAGATATCGCACTTTAAAGATCCAAATAGAGGGTCCCTTCGCAGAGCCCTTTCCTCCATTATCGTACAAATGAGACACTTATAGGTAGACCTGGTACACTTTTTTTACTCTAAACTATCTTTTATGAAGTAAACTAACATATTTTGAACTTATCTCGAACAAAAAATTTCTTCATTTTTTTGCAAAAACTCCAAGGTCTTTGAACTTTTTCAGGCTAAAAAACGAACTCTCGAAATTCGACCAAGTAGACAGTCCATCTTTTAGATCCTTTGACGACAATTAAATAATTCCAAACCGTTCCATTCTAAGTCGAACCGTTTCGGAGATATCGCACTTTAAAGATCCAAATAGAGGGTCCCTTCGCAGAGCCCTTTCCTCCATTATCGTACAAATGAGACACTTAGAGGTGAACTTGGTACACTTTTCCTTCTTTAAACTATCTTTTATGAAGTAAACTAACATATTCAGCACTTTTTTCCAATAAAAAATTTCTTCATTTTTTTGCCAAAAAAGCAAGGTTAACCCCTTTGAGTTTTTTCTGGCTAAAAAACGAACTCTCCAAATTCGACCAAGCAGACAGTCCGTCTTTTAGATCATTAGACGCCAATTAAATAATTCCAACCCGTTCCATTCTAAGTGGAACCGTTTCGGAGATATCGCACTTTAAAGATCCAAATAGAGGGTCCCTTCGCAGAGCCCTTTCCTCCATTATCGTACAAATGAGACACTTAGAGGTGAACTTGGTACACTTTTCCTTCTTTAAACTATCTTTTATGAAGTAAACTAACATATTCAGCACTTTTTTCCAATAAAAAATTTCTTCATTTTTTGCCAAAAAAGCAAGGTTAACCCCTTTGAGTTTTTTCTGGCTAAAAAACGAACTCTCCAAATTCGACCAAGCAGACAGTCCGTCTTTTAGATCATTAGACGCCAATTAAATAATTCCAACCCGTTCCATTCTAAGTGGAACCGTTTCGGAGATATCGCACTTTAAAGATCCAAATAGAGGGTCCCTTCGCAGAGCCCTTTCCTCCATTATCGTACAAATGAGACACTTAGAGGTGAACTTGGTACACTTTTCCTTCTTTAAACTATCTTTTATGAAGTAAACTAACATATTCAGCACTTTTTTCCAATAAAAAATTTCTTCATTTTTTTGCCAAAAAAGCAAGGTTAACCCCTTTGAGTTTTTTCTGGCTAAAAACGAACTCTCCAAATTCGACCAAGCAGACAGTCCGTCTTTTAGATCATTAGACGCCAATTAAATAATTCCAACCCGTTCCATTCTAAGTGGAACCGTTTCGGAGATATCGCACTTTAAAGATCCAAATAGAAGGTCCCTTCGCAGAGCCCTTTCCTCCATTATCGTACAAATGAGACACTTAGAGGTGAACTTGGTACACTTTTCCTTCTTTAAACTATCTTTTATGAAGTAAACTAACATATTCAGCACTTTTTTCCAATAAAAAATTTCTTCATTTTTTTGCCAAAAAAGCAAGGTTAACCCCTTTGAGTTTTTTCTGGCTAAAAAACGAACTCTCCAAATTCGACCAAGCAGACAGTCCGTCTTTTAGATCATTAGACGCCAATTAAATAATTCCAACCCGTTCCATTCTAAGTGGAACCGTTTCGGAGATATCGCACTTTAAAGATCCAAATAGAGGGTCCCTTCGCAGAGCCCTTTCCTCCATTATCGTACAAATGAGACACTTAGAGGTGAACTTGGTACACTTTTCCTTCTTTAAACTATCTTTTATGAAGTAAACTAACATATTCAGCACTTTTTTCCAATAAAAAATTTCTTCATTTTTTTGCCAAAAAAGCAAGGTTAACCCCTTTGAGTTTTTTCTGGCTAAAAAACGAACTCTCGAAATTCGACCAAGTAACGATTGTTTCTTTTAGATCATTAGACGACAATTAAATAATTCCAAACCGTTCCATTCTAAGTCGAACCGTTTCGGAGATATCGCACTTTAAAGATCCAAATAGAGGGTCCCTTCGCAGAGCCCTTTCCTCCATTATCGTACAAATGAGACACTTAGAGGTGAACTGGATGTGCCAGGTCCACCTATAAGTGTCTCATTTGGACGATAATAAGAGAAAAGAGTTGTTCCCAATAAATGCAAATGTTGCATCAAAATATGTATGAAATGAAAATTTTTCTGACTTGTCTCTGGAGTAAAATTTCGTTATGCATTCAAACAATAATACAGATAGCAAATTTCAGAATTTATTATACAAATATATATACAAATTATAATTTTAAACAATCAATAAATGAACATAAATCAATAGTAACAAATAAATAGAATTATTAAATACATCGTAAGTGTTATAAGTGAACAGTTTATATGAAATATGTGTGGAGAGTGTATTTAGTACGAGTTTTATTAAAATTTAGACTAGAAATTACCGTAAAAAAAACAAACTAACACTATTCTTAAGTACATATTATATCTACAATGACGAAATGTCAATTACATTTCGAATAAGTACCAAAACTTTTGCAGTCTTTATCAGAAAACACATTAATAAGTTAAGTGCTTAACAATTTTAAAACAATTAACAATAAATTAAAAAAAAATAATAAAATCATTTTACGTATAACAAATGGGAGCGTGGATCATTTAAAGGAGATATAAGTACGTTGTTCTATTTTTGACGCTTTTCCAGGCTGTTTTTAATACACATTTATGATGTTATTATCGAGTCAAATGTTGCCACCTGTTTTTTTATTACATTTACTAAAAATGTCACTTCAATGACAAATTTCATTATTGATAAAAGTGGATAGACAGGTCTTTAAAACACGCGCGAGTTTTCAAGCACGACGGCGCAGCCGGAGTGCTTGAAATAGAGAAAAGTGTTTTAAAGACCTGTTTATCCACTTATACTTTACGCTATTTTTTTTATTGGTTCACTTTGAAATCTGGTATTAAAATAATGTGAAATGCTTGAATTCGTAATATGAAATCAGTATACCTTTCGTTGTCATGGAAATGAGAACAACGGATATTAATTTGCAATCTGTCATTTTATTTGACGTTACAAAGTACTCGTCAGATCAATAACCAATGAGAATTCACGTTTTTCAAATTGATGATGATGCTATGGCAACTTTAAAACACGCGCGATTTAAACACGGTGGGGAGTGGTTTAAAAGGCTAAAACAGGACACCAATAAAAAAAATATTTATATGATTTTCTGACAATATTGTACACTTTTAAAATCATATTTCTTCCATTGTGTGTTTTTAAAGATTTTTTTTGTATAGTTTGAATTATGAGAAGATGCGTGCACGTCATCAATGACGTTTTTTAACTAGGTGATTGTACCAACTGCCTAAAATCTTTTTTTTGTTGGTTAAATTCAATGTAATCATGTTAATTTAAGAAACAATCTAATAAAATTTTAGTAATGAAGTTCAATTTTTGATTTTAATTATTTATGTCATTCTATTTTGAATGAAAAGGACAAAAACATTTGAAATTTGGGGTTTATTTTTTTTTTAAGTTTGACCAGTGTCTTATTTATTGTGCATAGTACGATTCATTGTATTGGACCTTCAAACGACTTAATTGCTTGTGTAAATTTAAAACGCTATTGTTTGTTGGGTTGCATACTTACAAAATTAAACTAAAATTAAGATCTACATATACACATACTAAAAATTACGTCATGAAAAAGTTATGACGTGCACGCATCTTCTCATAATTCAAACTTTACATACAGTTTTTGTTGCATATTGCACATTTGTCCAAACCCTAATAATAATGAATAAATGAATAGTTGAGTGCACAACCTGGAAAGATCAAAAATATCACATCCATACATCAAGTATAACATCGAACATTAGTTTAGAGAACATTGGTGAGGGACGGAATGTTAAATTACAAATTTCCCATGCTCACTGTTCGAAAAAATCTCTTACTTTGGCAGTTCATAATTTTAGAGTAGGATTTTTTTAAAATACTTAATGGTCATTGAATTAAGTTAATGGCAGTGATCTAAATATCGTCAATATCCGATGGCGGATCGAGTGCGGTATGCAATAAAACACTTACACCTCTATTAATACTAACTGCAGGATAGAATACACCGTACAGATCTGTAAAGGCAACCGAACCTTGCGGTTCTTCGTTAACGTAGAAAGATAAAGTATGTCTAAGCAAATCCAGAAGGACACCGATCGTACTTCCCGTCGTAATACCACCTTCGATTCGTTGCTCGTGAGTTCCCGCATGCTGAAACCAGGATCTCTGTCGATCAATGTACATCGCCCATCCCTTATCGTCTTTACCTACAAAACTACAATTAATATCCAATTTACTACCGTTATAATCGAGTACCAACCGAGCATTTTATCTCTAGCTACGTCGATACGTGCGATTCCGAAAGCGGGATCCGTATCCGCATCGAATTTATCAATCGTAAACTCCCAATAATGTACACCACGACTGAAACCGACGCTTCCCAAGGCGACACGATGTTCCCAACCTTCTCCCGTTACTTGTATGTTGTCCTCGGAATACTGTAAGCCCGGTCCGGATAGCACGGAATCGAAAGTGAACCATGCGACTGTTAAAAAAACATTTATTTTATTAATTCTCAAGAAACGCAATACGTACCTTCGGCTGTTTGAAGACCAATTAATTCGCTGTATTCACCTTCTCCCGAACTGTTAAATGCTTTCACTCTCGCATTATACATGCTGTGGAAATGTAAACCGTCCACCGTGCAAATTGTTTCGATGCCGCAATACACTTCCTGTAAAATAAACTTAGTTAAGTCAATTTCGACAACAGTATCCGATCGTCACTGAGTACATGATGGATTTCTTCAAATGAATATGAATTCTTAATAATCATTAACAGAAATAAAATATAATGTAAAAAAAATTTCTTTGTATAGTTTCAAATAACATTCACTCCAGGTTTGTAGCACCTCTTCCCACTTTTTAATCAATTTTACTCCTGATACATGTACAAGCTTCTTTGAGGTTTTAAAAAATGAAAGATTTTGTTTGAATGTCTCCTTGCGTTTATAATATGATCCTGATGCAAATTTTACTCCTAATAAATGTAAAAGATACAAGATACAAGGTTTGTATAAAATAAATACAATTTCGTTTGAATATCTCCTTGCGTTTACGTGATCCTAATACAACTTTTATTACTCCTGATACACATAACAGTTTCTTTAGGGGTTTTTAAAAAAAGAAAAGTTTTCGTTTGAATATCTCCTCTGTAATCCAGATGCAAGTTTTACTCCTGACAAATGTATAAGCTACTGCAAAGTTGGTATAAAATAAAATTTTCGCTTGAATACCTCCTTGTCCTTATGTGATCCTGATATTCCTAATAAATATAAAAGCTACATGAAGATTGTATGAAAGAAATACGATTTTGTTTGAATATCTCCTTGTGGTTTTATGTGATCCTGACACAAAATTAACTCCTAATAAATAAAAAAATGTACTTTGAGGTTTGCATAATATAATAGCTATTTATACAACTAGAGGTAAAAGCGATACTTTTTATCACTAGACGTGAAAATTGTTCATCGAGGCGAAGCCGAGATGAACAACACGTCGTGTGATAAAAAGGCGCTTTTACCTCGTGTTTTATACAAGATTTTTTCGCATTTTGTTG
Source organism: Pyrocoelia pectoralis (assembly GCA_036250285.1). Classification (NCBI taxonomy): domain Eukaryota; kingdom Metazoa; phylum Arthropoda; class Insecta; order Coleoptera; family Lampyridae; genus Pyrocoelia; species Pyrocoelia pectoralis. The sequence goes on from CM070078.1 coordinate 50,553,046, forward strand.
CAAAATGAATAAATGAACAACATTTTTCCCGTATAAATTGCTGATGTGTCGTATCCAGACATTTAAAGATCCGTTGCTATGGTAATTTATTTCAATAGCAATCTAGACACTCAAAAAATCCGTTGCTATGTCAATTTATTTCGATAACAACGAATTCTTTGACAATTTTGAAGGTTTTCGAATCAAATTTGCTATTTCTTGAAATGAGTTCTTCCGAAGATTCAGATATTGAAAACGATCCAACTGCAGCTAAGTAGATACATATTTATAATAAATAGAGGTTTTTTGCTGTTCTTTGTCTTATTTCTCCACAATAAATGTCATTTTACAACCAGTTACAAAAAGTAAAAGCATTTTATCACTTGTTACAAAAAGTAAAAGCAATTTATCACTTGTTACAAAAAGATTGACTTTTCAAAACTACAATTACATTCAAAAAGTTGACATTTTACAATGAAATGCGAAAAAAATGATTTCATTTCAATGCCTCCTTGTGATCCTGATACATACAGGACCAACTGCATCTCCTTGCACTCATGTGATCCTAATAGAAATTTTTCTTTGAACAAAGTCAAAATCTTTGCTAAAGTCTGTATTACACGTAAGCAACTTAGATTGAACATCTTTTGTTTATGTAATTGTGATACAAGTATAACTTGAGACGAACTTTTGAAAGCACCGTCCACTTTTATCTTCCTCTTTTGTTATATCTTCGTCTTCCTCTATTATTTTCTCCTGTTCTTGTATTTCTTTAAATATTTTCAAATAACACTCCTTCCAGGTTTTGTAGTATTCACAGTTTTTAATAAATTTTTGTCATACTTTATTGCTTTAATTTCCTTTTGTCTTATTCCCCCTCACTTACTTCTATTGCCCAGTCTATCTTCTGAGAACGAAAGAAATTTTCCATCTTTCTCTCAACTGCTTGTTTTATTTCTAATCTCTTAGTGTTGTATTCTTCTCTATCTCTCAATGCATTGTTTGAATAAACTGTTTCCATACCTCTTTCTTCTATTTAATTTCACTGTCCCGTCATTGTGTTCCTATGAATTATGTCTTGTACATTCTTCTTCCACATACATCTTCCGCTTTGTCCAATAATTTTTCAATTAATCTGTTCCATTTCTCGTTGATACCTTTTCTTTTTTTCTTTTTCCTCAATTTATCTATTACTATCTCACTATATTCATTATGTTGATATTTCTATTTATGTTCACCTAGAGTTTAGCTGTAACCAATCTATGGTTTGATTCTATTTCTCGTTTCTACTTTTATTATTTATGCAAAGACCAAGATGGTGGAGTTTCAAAAAATAGAGGAAGAGGTGATAGAAAGTATGGATGAAATTACATATATAAGTTACTGAATAACATATGATAATAAGGACAATGGGCCGATAAGGGAATTGACAAGGAAAGTGAATGGAATGGTGGGGCAGGTGTGGGATCTGGGAGAAAGGTGAAAAGGGGGATATTCAGAAAAGGAGGTGGTTGTTTGACAGACTTGTTAAAAGCGTGATGTTGTATGGTGCAGAGGTGTGGGGGTGAGAGAAATGAGGGCAGATAGAAAAGATCCAGCTAAAATACTGGAAATGGGTGATGAGATTAAAAAGAGAAGCCCAGGGGTATGTGGTGGAGGAGGAGTTAGAGCTGAAAAAGATAATAATTGAGTCTGGAAGGAGGGCGATGAGCTTTGAAGAAAGGATGGAAAGAAGGAAGAAAGGGAGGATTCTGAGATGCTGCTGGAACAAGGTAAAGATCAGGGGGATACTTCATTGGCAGAATGACAGAAGGCGATACTATGAAACGCGAGGGAGGAAGTAACGCTGAGGAGGGTTTTCGGTTGGAAGATAGCGGAGGCTATAATAAGGAGAGATGAAGAGGTTCAAGGGCAAGAGAGAAGGACAAAGATCTGGGAAGAGAGGTATAACGAAAAATACAGAGATCTGGAGACAGATGGTATACCAAGGTACTTGAGGGGAAGGGGAGGTATAGAGAGGAAGATGGTGGCATCGTTCATGGTGGAAAATGAGGAAGAGGACAATAAATACTGGTTAGACGAGGAGGAAAGGTTGTGTGCTAAGGCAGCAGTTGGGAGGGTGGAAAAGGATCCTGGGAAAGGATGAATGGGAGTTGTGGGATGAATGGAAGAAGTGTTAGAAATCAGAAGAAGGGAAAAGGATAACGAAATGAAGAAAGTAGGGATATAGACTGTGTTTGGTATCTTTTGTAAGTGCTAAAACTACTCCCATTTTTCTCGGGGTATCTGTCTTCAACATCCTCGGTTAAAATAGTATTAATCTTATAATCTGAGATTAACAAACAGTATAAAATGGTAATGAAAAATTGAATAATTAGTGTGCCATTTATACCATAAAAGCTAAACTGTGCTTAATGTTACATAAATTCAATTGTTACAGCTAAGGTTTAAACTTTTAAGGTACAAGTGACGATTCTGTCCCACAAAAATATCAAACTCACTCTAAAATCCCCTCCATTTCCATCATCGAGCTCTAAAACGTAACCTTCAATATGGCTGTGGGAAGGTGGTTGCCAAGCTATCGTCACCGAATTGTTTTCGGCACTACATTCTTCGGGAATAATAGCAGGGGCACTCGGTGCTATAATATATAAGAAAACAATTAAAGAATTGCCTTTTTTATAATGTTATAACGTGCTCTTTAAAATATACATGCCGTAATTGAATTTCTTTTACCTGCCGGTACTCTTTCCTCTCCGTCTTTGTAAGCTAACATTTAGTTAAAATCAATTACAAATTTCTATTTTATATGCACATTTCATTATCGCAAAATCCAATTTAAAATATAAAAGGAAATGGAAAATAGACTTTGAAAGATAATTTATGTATTATCTTTCAGAATCTTCACTTAAAGGTAATTCGATTATTCAAATACTTACGCTTCATTTGTATAAAGTTTAATTGCTCGATCGCTTTTAGTACAGATTTATCGTCTAAGGTGAGATCGAAATGAGGCGATACTCTCGGAGCCGACCATTCTTTATGCCAGGAGTGATCTGTTGTCGTGACCCTGTTAATTAACATGGAGCCGACCTAAACGAACAGTCGTCAGAGTAGGTAGAAATTTATACGATGTGAGCTACGCATACCTGTAAAAAGGACATGCTGTCCGTCTCCTTTAAGGCTTCGATACAAAATTGTAGTAACGCAGTCGTTTGTTGTAATCGGGAAGTACAGGTGACGACTTGATCTTTGAGTGCCCGTACGCGCAGGTCTTTGTCTTGATGGATGCATTCCAAAAGTTGTGCTCGTCTTTGATGAATCGATTCGATTAATGCGTCACATTGGGCGGATACCAACAACTCAAATTCAATACAGTTGTCCTGTAAACGGTGTTCTCGTTACCAAGTTACATTATTAGATCGCACTTACATTCACTTTATCGCTCATTCCTTTTAAACGTTGTATAAATTCGGTTGTAGATTTAGCTCGTTCGGATAGTTGTTGAAGATTTTGCGATAGTTCAGTCTGAAACAAAAATTAAAATTGTTAATAATCTTTTAGAAGAGAAATTAGGCAAGATAACTCGGTAGAGAAAGGCTTTCAGCATGCAAAAAATCTCAAATAGGACATAGGTACTATAGCAGAATGAAGAAAGGAGATGGGAAAAAACACACTGTTTAAACATTAGGAACACCTCACAGTCACAATGCTTGGCAACAAGGCTCCAGAAAAGATATTGAGGTTCTGTACCAAACTGTAGAGAAAAAAGTTAAAAAACTGATATGTGAAGAAAAGAAGAAAAACTGGGAGAAAAAACATTTGATTAACTTACTGGAAGGAAATGAAGAAGAGACAAGACAAGATCAGGATGGAGCAAAATTTAAGAAGAAATAGGTAATATCATTATAGAAATGGTGCTAAATACAGAAATAACCCCAAATGATTGACCAACCCAAGGGAAAGCAAAAGTTAGAGGAACGGCAAAATTATTGCTAGACCAATAGAGAAAAACCCTACAAGACTCACAATGCTGCTTCAGACCAAATAGAGGAATGATGGACACTCTTTACAATACTGTACACTGGAAAAGGGGAATAGATACAAAAACAGTAAGAGGAATGGTTCACTTTTATTCGCAATAATACTATGACAGTTATTAAGAAAACAAATGAATATGGGGTATGAGCAATGAAGCAATGGACTATGGAGATAACATAGTGCTCATTGCAAAGAACGAAAAGCAAATGAATGGAAACCTGGAAATATTAAACAAAAGCGTATATAGAAAGAACTAAAAAAAGGACAATTGAAATTCTAGGATACGTTCTAGGAGGATGGGTATATCAGGAAGAAGAGTGTATAAAGCTAGGACAGCTAAGAAAGAAAAGGGGGAAGACCTCAAGGAACAGCAGCAGAGGAAGCCCGAGAAGCAGGAAAAAGAAAAAGACATCAAATGGAACAAGGTTCACAGACAAGCACTTGACAGAAAACCTTTGGAGAAATGCAGTGAAGAAGATCGTAGCTCTACTCCACACAGCATGACACTTGCAAGGATAAACGGTTTAAGTAGGTCTCTGTATTTATGATCATAAAGCCTATTGCACTTCTAGCTTTAAATTGACTATCGCTAGATATCTGTGCCCTTAATAAAGTTTAGGATTTTCCTCAGGAAGGCATTTTGATGTTACAGTATGTGGATTGGTTTTTCCCCCTACTTACAACCCCTTCTGTGAATTTTCATTTTTTGGTATATTTGGCTAAAAAACTGCTGTTGGACATTTTGGTTGGAGGTATAAAGATTTGCGAACTATATCCATTACTTATTCCTACAGAGTTTCAAGTGTTAGTAAACAATCAAAAGTGAACAAACCCGATTATTATTGTACCATTAAACTGTGGGAATTTCCGTTGCGTATTTGTAGATAAACTGTCCTCGACCTCTAGTGCTATCAATAAAAGATTGAATTAACATCACAATGAAGTTAACCTACATCCTATTCATTGCTAGTGCACTGAGTTATGTTTCATCACAAGAGGAATGTACAACGATCAATGGGGAAGTAGGAGCATGTGTTCACTTATTGGAGTGTCCAATTATTTTCGCGGCCTTGGCCAATCCCAAACAATCTACAGTTGCCACTTTAGATAAACATTTTTGTAAGGATGGTAAACGAGACATGGTATGCTGTAAAAGAGTAAGTCTGAACAACCCGTACTTACCGACCAACACTTATAACATAACCAATCGAGCTTATTGCGGTATTCAACATTCCGACGATTATTATCACCCCGATAATGAGGTTAACATTTTTGAGTTTCCGTGGTTGGCAATGATCGTTCTTCATATTTCTGATAAAAATGAGCACCACTCGTTTCCAATATGTAGCGGTACCTTAATCAGTCGAAGATATGTATTAACGTCAACCGACTGCCTTACCAAGCACCAAGATGATCGAATAAGGTAAGTACTTTCAGAACTTGTGAGAAGTACTAATTGATCGTACTGCAGTGTACGTCTTGGTAAGTTTAGTACCGAGAATAAATCAAAGGCGGATTGCTTCGAAAACAAATTTTTCAATACAACCGAATGCAGTGATTCCGAAGAGTTAGAAGTAGCAAAACGTATTCTACATCCATACAGAGTTGGATTTACATATAACAATAATATTGCCTTGCTACGGTTGGCAAGAAATGTTCAATATTCAGGTATGCTAATTACTACATAAGTTATGTTGATCACAACTGAAATTATTGCATAGGTACGACCTCTGGTGACAACTACTGTTCTTACTTTATTATTAATTACAGATGTCATCCGTCCAATATGTTTACCGGATCACACCAACCTAAGCACAATAAAAAGTGGAACCACCCTCTTCGTTTCCGGATGGAATGATCAATTTTTCGTGAAAGGAAATACGACAAAACGAAAAATATCGACCACACTTATAACTAATGAACAATGTGGAGGATTATTGCGCACAACAATTACACCTTACAATCTTTGTACGATAGGTGGAAGAAATAACACAGAATCGCAGTGTTACCTCGATAAAGGTGGACCGTTAGTATTTTCGTACAAAAATCAATGGTTCCTAGAAGGAGTGTTGTCCGAATTTGCGGGAAGGTGTGATAATTCTGCACCATTAATTTTTATGAAAGTGTTTCAATATTTAGAATGGATTTATCACAATATGCAAGAGTAAAATGTACTGTAGTTGAAAATAAAAGTTTTATTTCAACAGAAATGTTGAGTGGTTCTATAAAAGGTTCAAGGGGAGGTTGGGAGTCTTGGGAGTACGAATCACTGAATCTTAGGTGAGAACCACCTTTGAGTTTTTCTCCTGTTACTAAAACTCACAAGTCCCTTTCCGCCTTTAAATCTTATACAAAAACAGGTTTCTTGCCACGAATCAAATGATTAGTTAAATGTTTTGCAGAAAATCATCCTAAATATGAATCTCATCTTAGTCGTGAAACAAGTTAACATAATAGGTGTTTTCTTTTTGCATCGCCACAGGATCAGGTAAAGTTACAATCATCACGTGATTAAAGTGCCTTGCGTCATGTAGACATTTCTGCCTCAGGTTAATATAAAACTTAAATAAAGCTTTTAAAACGAATAGGGTTATTAAGAATTGAGTCAAATTATTTTTATAAAACGAATGGTGTGTTATTGACAGAGCTGACTTAGGTCTATCACAACGTGCAAAAAGAAACCTAATATCTCCTTGTTTTTATATGATTTCACAAATTCTGGGCCGAGTTAAAAGCTCACTTTACACAAAAACTACACTTAGTTTCAACACCTCCTTGTGTTTATGTGATGTTGATACAAACTTTACACTGGATGGAGTTTTAAAAGCCAGTCAAATGTTTGTATTATAGGTACATAAATAATTCCATTCCAATACCTCCTCCCTTTATGTGATCCCTATAGAAATTCTAACGAAGATCAAGAGTAAAACGCTTATTTTACACAAATTCCATTTAGTGGCCACTCCTCTTTGCGTTTATGAGATCTTAATACAAATTTTGCTTTGGATCATGAGTTAAACATTTTTACACAAAAACAATGTAGCTTCAACACCTCTTCGAGTTTATGTGACTCTAATACAAATTTTGTATTGGATGAAGTTTTTAAAGTTACTAAAAGGTTTGTATCTCCGTTTTTATTATACATAAATAATTCCGTTATAATGCCTCCTTCCGTTTATGTGATCCTAACACCAATTCTACCCAATATCAATAGTTAAAAGTATGTTCGAAGTTAAAAGCTTATTTTACATAAAAGCAATTTTGTTTCAACACCTCTTTGCATTTATGCGATCCTAACACAAATTCCGCAAAGAATGAACGGTTAAAAGCTACTCCATAAGCTTGTTTTACATAGATTTGCATAGAAACGATTTACTCGCATTATCTCTTCGAGTTTATGTGGCCCTAATACAAATTTTGCACTGGGTGAAGTTTTTAAAGCTACTCAAAGGTTCGTATTATACACATATAAATGATTCCGTTCTAATACTTCCTTCCATTTATGTGATCCCTATATAAGTTCTGATCAAGATCAAGGGTTTAAACGCTCATTTTGCACCAAATCAATTTAGTTTGCACACCTCTTTGCGTTTATGTGATCCTACCACAAATTGCGCCAAAGAATGAATGGTTAAAAGCTACTGATAAGCTTGTTTTATATAGGTACAAACAATTTACTCGCACCATCTCTTTGTATTTGTGTGATTCTAATACAAATTTTGCTTTGGATCATCATGAGTTAAAAGCTTATTTTACACAAACATTACTTAGTTTCAACACCTCTTTGCGTTTATGTGATGTTAATACAAACTTTGCACTGGATGAAATTCTTACAGTTACCTACTAAAAGGTTTGTATTATACCCACATAATAATTCCATTACTTACAATGCCTCCTTTCGTTTATGTGATCCTAACACCAATTCTACCCAATATCAAAAGTTAAAAGCTTGTTTAATGCAGAAACAATATCTCTTTGCGCTTATGTGATTCTAATACAAATTTTGCCTTGTATTATGAATTAAACGCTTATTTTATACAAGACCGATTTAGTTTAAACACCTCCTTCCGTTTATGTGATACTAATACAAACTAAAAGCTACTCCAGAAGCACGTTGGATATAGAAACAATTGACTTGCAATAACTCTGCGTTTATGTGATACAGTTACATGAACAATCGCAAATTATTTTCCTGTCTAATTTAAAATATTGTAAAAGTCAAATAGGTAGTAACTAGGAACAGTAGCTGGTGTTCTATATTTTAAAGATTTGACACAAGCTCCTGGATAACTTGTCAGTTGAAAACTAAAGTTTGAAATTTTACTCTTCAGGATATTGATTAGCTTTAGATACATCAAACTCCCTTAAATGAAATGTAGCTACTTAGCAAAGTAAACGAGTAGGTCAATATATATGCAAATTTTAAAGGATGCGGAGACTGATCCCCGGTGTACAAACAAACAACGAAAACGGGAAGGAAGAAAATCGTATAGAGATCAATTAAAAGCCATTGTCTCGTGTCGATATGTGACATTAATTTTTGACATTATAGGACCCGTTTCGAGAGTAATACATTATGAAATCAGACGGTTACTCCTGAAAGGTGAAATATTAACACAATTACATTCATTATAACTTCTACACGGAGTAAGAGGAAATAATCTTTTCCCTTCTGAAAAATCGCTACAAATAAAATCGACTGAATAGCTGTACAAATGATGTAGCAAATTTTAAATGGAGCTTTTTGCTGGCCCATAAATTTGTCTCCTTCCGGAGGTGTTGGGGTGTTTCTATGACAACTTAGAAAGCCTAACATTTGCTACCAACTCAAGCCGCAATCGTCTATACGTGTACAATCTGAAATCGCTCTTCTTCGATTACGTTTACATAACATTACGCCGGCCCTACTTTAAAAATATTACTATAGTATTATTGGTACCTATACTATACCGGGTGACTCATTTAATCCGGAATTTTATGAATATCTCGAAAAATACGCATCGTATAGAAAAATTTGCCGAATCGAAACTTTAATATACCCGAAGTGGATATCCATTAGTGTTAAATTGCACACAACCCCATGGACGGGGCGAGCGGCAAGCTTGAAATCCTAAATAGGAAGTACCATTTGTCTAAACAAATTTTTCCGATTCGCGACAGATGGCGTTGTAATTACCGCAATTGACGCCATTTTGACTCCAGAAAATCGCGGGAAATTTGAATTGAAGAAAAGGTATTGGTGTGATAGAAAAATTATTTATTACAACTGACAGCTGACAACTGACAACAGCTGATTCCTGACAAGACAACCATAATATGCAGCCGCCATTTTAGCTCCAAAGTAACGCCCAAAGCAATTGCGGTACTCTCTCTATATAGGGACTCTAAAAAATGGAACAGAAATGAAAAGAATAAAAACAGAGAAACACGTATTAAGTATTCGGGTGGATAGCCAAACAGTATTGAAAAACGTTTTTAGTATTTTTTTTATTGGTGTCCTATTTTAGCCTTTTAAACCACACCCCAGCGTGTTTAAATCGCGCTTTCAAAAACGCGCGTGTTTTAAAGTTGCCATGGCATCATCATCAATTTGAAAAACGTGAATTCTTATTGGTTATTGATCTGACAGGAGTACTTTGTTACGTCAAATAAAATGATAGATTGCAATTTAATTTCCGTTTTTCTCATTTCCATGACAACGAAAGGTATAGGGAAAGCCAAACTAAGTTGCGTACACGTCATCAGCGTTTGATGACGTTTACATTTACAGTATTGTTAAAGTGATTAGGAAAATATTTAATGTCCCAGCAAATATTTCTTATTCAACCACAAATAAATATTAATTATAGGGAAAGCCAAACTAAGTTGCGTGCACGTCATCAGCGTTTGATAACGTTTACATTTACAGTATTGTCAAAGTGATCAGGAAATATTTAATGTCCCAGCAAATATTTCTTATTCAACCACAAATAAATATTAATTACTATTACAAATTGTTGACGACAAAAATCAATTAAATATGCCTGTCAGAATACTACTGTCATCCGTAACCTCAAAATATCGATGAATAAAAGATGGCAACACAGCACCATTCCCTGACAGTGGCTAGGTTTACGTCGTTACTTACTGGTCTGTTGATTAAAATTTTATCACAACATTTTACATTGAGAGGCGTCTAAACCCAACAAAAACAAGCTTGTGCACATACATTTTCATCTCAAAAGTCTTATATTAATTGCATTGCTTTTAGAGTTGTTTTTTTTTACAAATTTTATGATACACTTAGCGATGGAAACTTTGCCACAAAAGACATGGAAATACGTCATTGATGACGGCCACGCAAGTTTGTTTGGCTTTCCCTATACTATACCTTATTCAAGTGACCAGCCGTTGCACGTCATTATTCGTATACCAATACTAAAATATAATTATAATTTACTAAGCAACTTTAACAAAATTTGCATTAAAGCCAAAATGTCATCGTAAGTACAGTTGGTATTAAAAGTCATTAATCGTGTAGGGTTAGCGACCATATTTTATCCTTGTCGCACACTTTGCAGTACGTATTTACAATTTAAAACGTAGTGCGAATATAAACTCATAAAATATCTCGATGTTGTCACATCAAATTTTATTTACTTTGTTAAATTCATCGGTAGGCACTTTACATATTTTTTTTAAATTGCCTTGTTAAAAACAGTACTTTTCAGTGCTCTTATTTCGTTTATGTTTCTACATTCATTGTTGTATTTTATTATTACATAGGTATAAAGTATCTCTTTGTTCCTAACCTAAAAATAAGTACAATCAATCAGTCTGACAACACGTACACTTGACAACGCTGATTACACGTCATTGATTTAGTAAGTTTTAAGCTATGACGTGCAACGGCTGGTGACTTGAACATAAATTAATTATATATTGTTGACGACAAAAATCAATTAAATATGCCTGTCAGAATACTACTGTCGTCCGTAACCTCAAAATATCGATGAATAAAAGACGGCAACACAGCACCATTCCCTGACAGTGGCTAGGTTTACGTCGTTACTTACTGGTCTGTTGATTAAAATTTTATCACAACATTTTACATTGAGAGGAGTCTAAACCCAACAAAAACAAGCTTGTGCACATACATTTTCATCTCAAAAGTCTTATATTAATTGCTTTGCTTTTAGAGTTGTTTTTTTTTACAAATTTTATGATACACTTAGCGATGGAAACTTTGCCACAAAAGACATGGAAATACGTCATTGATGACGTGCACGCAAGTTTGTTTGGCTTTCCCTATATACTGATTTCACATTTTAGGAATTCAACCATTTCACATTATTAGTTATTATTTCCATTTTAATACCAGATTGTGAACCAATAAAAAATAGCGTAAAGTATAAGTGGATAAACAGGTCTTTAAAACACTTGCTCTATTTCAAGCACTCCGGCTGCGCCGTCGTGCTTGAAAACTCGCGCGTGTTTTAAAGACCTGTTTATCCACTTATACTTTAACTACAACGTTTTTAACGGTTTTTAAATAAGAGATCGAACACATTGACAAATGTCAACTTGTTTGTGTACATTATGAGTGAATAAATATCATTAAATGAATACAAATTATGAGACTTTATACGAAGCTTTATTGATAAAATGAATAGAAATCCATTGTTAATAATGTGTATGAACTCTTATTTGTTTTGAGCAGTGTATTTCAACAGCGTACTTTTGAGTTTGAGCTGGTTCCTGACGTTTTAATTAATTGAAACAATTGGCAAGTTCTTCTTAAATTTATAAACAACCGTCTAACCTATTTACAGTAGTTGCACAATTCGCCACTAGAGGTCGTATGCGATAATTGCAGTTGCCACCACTCATTAGGGATTTTCTAATTTACCTCATCTACACTAGTAGTCCTTAATTAAAGGAAGTAGGGGATAATTCAAAGACTTTAAAAGTCCCAAATTTTATTTCTTAATAACCCTTGTATCCCTTAATTGGACAACTTAAAATGTAACCCTTATAAATCATTCGTTACTAAATAAAGAAAACTAGAGACTTCTAACACGCCGAAATTCCGTTACGCCAATTAGATTTGAAATTAATTGAATGCCGCATGAATTTTCTTCCCCCTTAAATACGAGTAAGTTAAACGAGATCGGCTGAATGTTTGTCAAAGCACGACATTCAAAAAAGTTATAACCCTGTATGTAGAAAATGTTGTAGCACCAAATCGATTATACAGTCTGGATGGAATAAAGTAAAAGGGGTTTGATATTCAAGGATGCATCGAGCCACCCTCCTCCACTTTATTAAAGCAATACATCTTTTCCGGACTGCATTTCCCGATATTTTATATTGTGATGTATAACTTTTGGGCACGACATCGACATTAGAATCCGCCGATAAAACTTTACATAATTTCAAAACTGAAATAGGTTCACGTGCCACGAATGTAATCAATAAATCTACTAATCAGACTATGTAGTACTGTTACTGCGTGCAACTACGAAAACATTCAAAATTCTTTGATTACGTTGGTATTTGAAATAGGTATAAAAAATAACGTCTGGCAACAATTGAAATGAACGATTCAATGAGTAAAAAGAAAGAGGTAATGTATATTAAATAATTTTTTAGACGGAAATGGTGAAAAGGCTTGTGCAAATGGCGCAATCAGTATATCTTTCGTTGTCATGGAAATGAGAAAAACGGAAATTAATTTGCAATCTGTCATTTTATTTAACGTAACAAAGTACTCCTGTCAGATCAATAACCAATAGAATTCACGTTTTTCAAATTGGTGATGTTAGCATGGCAACTTTAAAACACGCGCGTTTTAGAAAACGCGATTTAAACACGCTGGGCCGTGGTTTAAAAGGCTAAAATAGGACACCGCCGATAAAAAAAATATAATGTGTGCCCACCTCAGAGGAAAATAACATTCCCATACTCCTGCCTTGCTTTATGGGACACACCACATGCACTACAACTAACCATAATAACTAACGTGATAATACAGTATACGTCAAGACGAATACATATACTGTGGACTGTGGTAAAAAGTTGTTCAAAATGTCATAAAACACAATACGTAACCTCAACAAAAAATGTTACAACTTCACACACAACAAAACGACAACTTCATGTCATTGAAAAAGTGGCTTCTGCAAATGGCCGTTTCCGTCGAACAATTTGTGTTCCCCCACCATGCATACCTTATCTCCTCTTTCTTTTTACTCATTGGAACGATTATTTAAAATTTGCTGGCATTCTTGGTAATTGTCAATTATTGTTTAATTAGTTTTATCGGATATAAATCAATCACCTAACACGTAAGTGCCTTGATGCAAGTACAAATTATACGTCAAAGAGCACAGTGGTGGACGAATCAACAGTTCAATCCAACACCTTATTCAAAAAGCGAAACACCTAATGTTTGATGACAATGGGAGTGCTGATTGTTATACTTATCAAGAATCGTTCTGCCTGCAGAGATTTCGGATTATTTGATTATTATTATTATTATTATTATTATTGTGTACTTCGATTGTTATCGATACTCAGGCCAAGCCTGGTTAACTAATCGCACGGATCGAAATCAAGTAACGATTAGTCCTACTAATACATATATCTATACAATATAAATTTGAAGTTGCTGTTAAAAAGTGAACATACTAAATACTATACACATATTATGTTCATTAAATTAAATGACGTTGATAAAACCAACGCTGATCACATTTTAGATAATGTATTTGTTTGAGAAGCCTCGGTGTATTTGATCCCAATTTGTAAAAGCCACGTCCCGTCGACCCTCTTTCCGCGAAGGCATTAACATGAACGCAGCGTCGCGCATCTTATTATTATTATTATTATATTATTATTTGATTATTTGAGCTGTGAAAAAGTTGTATCAAGCCTTCTTTACTCATGCTATTTACCTACCACAAGGTTCGGCAGTGGCTGGGAAATAATCTTTGATCGCCGATGTGTGGAATGGGTTTGCAGCCAACCACCTTGCTTTTTGGTCCGCATGACATTTTCAAAATGATTCTCTGTTGATCTTACCAAAAATGCTACAACAGCAGTGTGAATAGCACCCCCCTACTTAAAAACGAAGAGGACGGCGAAAAAATGCTTATATTCCCAGCAGCCATCATTGAAGTTCCCGAAAATAGAACCAACGATGAGGAACAAAATAAACATGAACAGACGTGAGATAAACTTGACGATGCTGGAAGTGAAAGCGGCCAGGATACCCATAGATCTCCTTCAGATGGACAAATCCAGAACATCCACAAACTACTTATGTGGTGCATTGTCTCATCGTCTGTATAGCATCCTCTACAAAATGGTGTTTCAACCAAGCACATGCGGTCCATGTCCTCGTTTATTTTTCAGTACAGAAACACGCCACGCCGCGCCGTGAGATGGTCCCCGGAAAGCCTCGTTTCATTGCCTCTCCTAGAATTCGGGAGTGTAGTGTCCTGAATCTATATCTCCGCTATTCAACAACTCATTTGTTTTTAGACGCAAGATTGCCAGTATTGCCCACTCTCTCACGTGGAGATCTAGTGGAGGCAGGCCCAAGACTCCTTTGACTTTGGAGTACATTAACGGGACTGCAGAAGAAAAATGTGGAGCTTGAAGACCAACGATAGTAAATAGATAGAAAAAATCTGGAGGAGAGTTGGAAAAAGAGGCCTAGCAAAAATGGAAGATATGACAGACACGGTGAATGTACTAAGGAACAAAAGTAAACTCAAAGATTTAACAGGATACAACGCATAGAGTCGGGATTAATAAGGAAAAAAAGGAAAATTCGGAACAAGATAAGGAAAATGGTGACGGAGAAAAAATAGACGGAGATGGGTACATAAATAATAATGGAAAGGTGTGGGATTGGGACAATGGCCTAAAGAAACACAAGCCGCAAAAACTACAAAAACTAAGGAGCAAAATACGAAAGCAAGGGCAAAAAAGAGCAGAGAAAATAAAGTGGAGACATGGAACGTGAGAAATATTAAGGAAAAAGAAGAAATGACAAAAAGATACACAGAGAATAATGATTATTTTGTGCAGGGGTAGATGAAAACGAGAGAGCAAAGGAAGCAAATGCAAAGAACAAAGTACAATAATAATGAGAGATTTAAATGTCGAAATGGCGAAAATATCAATGGAGGAACGAGTCTTGATTTTAATATTTGTGCAATCTCACAATAGTACTTTTACCAATACCAATCTAGAAAACAAAACCGCGGTGATCGACATGCTTTCTCGATCACCATGCACGGAAGTATCTTGTTGCACCTACTTCCGGGGTGTCGCAAGGGTCTAACTCTGGTTCCTGATTATTCATACTATTTATCAATGGTAGACCGAGTACCATTAACTGTGAAAAACTCCAATGCCGATAGTTAGAGGGCGATTGGGACTTTAATAAATGATGAAAATTGTACAAAGTATGATAAAGCAGTACCTATAGGATTACTCACTTGTAATTGTAATCCGTTTACATGAAATGAGAGGTCCGTTAAGCTGGCACAACCCCTATAGCACAATCAGTTGAAACGTACCACATAATTTAGTACTCATTTATTACTAATTAATTACCCAAAAGTCAAATTTATTACTGTTGATTTTTTAAAAAAAAAGGTGGTTGTGCCAGCTTAACCGTTAAGCTAGCACAACCCAAAAAAAAAAAAACTATTAAGTAGCTAACACCACACTAATAATTGATTACTAATTAATTACTAATTAATTACTCACTATTTATCAAGGACTTAACCATATTTAAGCTCTCAAGCCCCGCGCAGTCCAAAATTAGACGCGCACAGTAATGTGGGGTAACCTACCTCCGCCAAATCGATATTCGTTATTTTAAACATTTTTCCAATGATATGTGAACGTACTGTAAGACAACTAAGTGCTTGTAATTTGTAAATTAATGAAGGTGCAGCCGGATATCGGATATTGTTTTTTCTGCTATGAATGAATTATACCAGCCCTACCAGATAAAAGGCAGCTTGCGATGCACCAATCAAAATACATCGACATTAATGAAAATCAATCGTAACATAATGTTTGAACATAGGTTAGAAATTGATTACTCCAGCACAATCAGTTCAAATTAATTTTACAGTATTAATCGATGTATAATGCTTTAATATAACTTAGGAATTTATTACTCAGCACAATCAGTTCAAATTAATTTTGACATGTATTAATCGATGTATGAATGCTTTAATATAAGTTAGGAATTTATTACTCCAGCACAATCAGTTCAAATTAAATTTTACATGTATTAATCGATGTATGAATGCTTTAATATAAGTTAGGAATTTATTACTCCAGCACAATCAGTTCAAATTAATTTTAACATTGACTAATCGATGTATGAATACTTTAAAGTAAGTTAGGAATTTATTACTCCAGCACAATCAGTTCAAATTAATTTTTACATGTATTAATCGATGTATGAATGCTTTAATATAAGTTAGGAATTTATTACTCCAGCACAATCAGTTCAAATTAATTTTAACATTGACTAATCGATGTATGAATACTTTAAAGTAAGTTAGGAATTTATTACTCCAGCACAATCAGTTCAAATTAATTTTAACTTTGACTAATCGATGTATGAATACTTTAAAGTAACTTAGGAATTTATTACTCCAGCACAATCAGTTCAAATTAATTTTAACATTGACTAATCGATGTATGAATACTTTAAAGTAAGTTAGGAATGTATTACTCCAGCACAATTAGTTCAAATTAATTTTTACATGTATTAATCGATGTATGAATGCTTTAATATAAGTTAGGAATTTATTACTCCAGCACAATCAGTTCAAATTAATTTTAACATTGACTAATCGATGTATGAATACTTTAAAGTAAGTTAGGAATTTATTACTCCAGCACAATCAGTTCAAATTAATTTTAACTTTGACTAATCGATGTATGAATACTTTAAAGTAACTTAGGAATTTATTACTCCAGCACAATCAGTTCAAATTAATTTTTACATGTATTAATCGATGTATGAATGCTTTAATATAAGTTAGGAATTTATTACTCCAGCACAATCAGTTCAAATTAATTTTAACATTGACTAATCGATGTATGAATACTTTAAAGTAAGTTAGGAATTTATTACTCCAGCACAATCAGTTCAAATTAATTTTAACATTGACTAATCGATGTATGAATGCTTTAATATAAGTTAGGAATTTATTACTCCAGCACAATCAGTTCAAATTAATTTTAACATTGACTAATCGATGTATGAATACTTTAAAGTAAGTTAGGAATTTATTACTCCAGCACAATCAGTTCAAATTAATTTTAACATTGACTAATCGATTTATGAATACTTTAAAGTAAGTTAGGAATTTATTACTCCAGCACAATCAGTTCAAATTAATTTTTACATGTATTAATCGATGTATGAATGCTTTAATATAAGTTAGGAATTTATTACTCCAGCACAATCAGTTCAAATTAATTTTAACATTGACTAATCGATTTATGAATACTTTAAAGTAAGTTAGGAATTTATTACTCCAGCACAATCAGTTCAAATTAATTTTTACATGTATTAATCGATGTATGAATGCTTTAATATAAGTTAGGAATTTATTACTCCAGCACAATCAGTTCAAATTAATTTTAACATTGACTAATCGATGTATGAATACTTTAAAGTAAGTTAGGAATTTATTACTCCAGCACAATCAGTTCAAATATATTTTAACTTTGACTAATCGATGTATGAATACTTTAAAGTAACTTAGGAATTGATTACTCCAGCACAATCAGTTCAAATTAATTTTAACATTGACTAATCGATGTATGAATACTTTAAAGTAAGTTAGGAATTTATTACTCCAGCACAATCAGTTCAAATTAATTTTAACATTGACTAATCGATGTATGAATACTTTAAAGTAAGTTACGAATTTATTACTCCAGCACAATCAGTTCAAATTAATTTTAACATTGACTAATCGATGTATGAATACTTTAAAGTAAGTTAGGAATTTATTACTCCAGCACAATCAGTTCAAATTAATTTTATCATGGATTAATCGATGTACGAATACTTTAAAGTAAGTTAGGAACATCGATTAGTCAACGTTAAAATTAATTTGAACTGATTGTGCTGGAGTAATCAATTCCTAAGTTATATTAAAGCATTCATACATCGATTAATACATGTAAAAATTAATTTGAACTGATTGTGCTGGAGTAATAAATTCCTAACTTATATAAAGCATTAATACATCGATTAATACATGTAAAAATTAATTTGAACTGATTGTGCTGGAGTAATCAATTTCTAACTTACTTTAAAGTATTCATACATCGATTAGTCAATGTTAAAATTAATTTGAACTGATTGTGCTGGAGTAATAAATTCCTAAGTTATATTAAAGCATTCATACATCGATTAATACATGTAAAAATTAATTTGAACTGATTGTGCTGGAGTAATAAATTCCTAACTTATATTAAAGCATTAATACATCGATTAGTCAATGTTAAAATTAATTTGAACTGATTGTGCTGGAGTAATAAATTCCTAACTTATATAAAGCATTAATACATCGATTAATACATGTAAAAATTAATTTGAACTGATTGTGCTGGAGTAATCAATTTCTAACTTACTTTAAAGTATTCATACATCGATTAGTCAATGTTAAAATTAATTTGAACTGATTGTGCTGGAGTAATAAATTCCTAAGTTATATTAAAGCATTCATACATCGATTAATACATGTAAAAATTAATTTGAACTGATTGTGCTGGAGTAATAAATTCCTAACTTATATTAAAGCATTAATACATCGATTAGTCAATGTTAAAATTAATTTGAACTGATTGTGCTGGAGTAATAAATTCCTAAGTTATATTAAAGTGATTGTGCTGGAGTAATAAATTCCTAACTTATATTAAAGCATTAATACATCGATTAATACATGTAAAAATAAATTTGAACTGATTGTGGTGGAGTAATCAATTTCTAACTTACTTTAAAGTATTCATACATCGATTAGTCAATGTTAAAATTAATTTGAACTGATTGTGCTGGAGTAATCAATTTCTAACTTACTTTAAAGTATTCATACATCGATTAGTCAATGTTAAAATTAATTTGAACTGATTGTGCTGGAGTAATAAATTCCTAAGTTATATTAAAGTGATTGTGCTGGAGTAATAAATTCCTAACTTATATTAAAGCATTAATACATCGATTAATACATGTAAAAATTAATTTGAACTGATTGTGCTGGAGTAATCAGTTCCTAAGTTATATTAAAGCATTCATACATCGATTAATACATGTAAAAATTAATTTGAACTGATTGTGCTGGAGTAATCAATTTCTAACCTATGTTCAAACATTATGTTACGATTGATTTTCAATTAATGTCGATGTATTTTGATTGGTGCATCGCAAGCTGCCTTTTATCTGGTAGGGCTGGTATAATTCATTCATAGCATAAAAAACAATATCCGATATCCGGCTGCACCTTCATTAATTTACAAATTACAAGCACTTAGTTGTCTTACAGTACGTTCACAAATCATTGGAAAAATGTTTAAAATAACGAATATCGATTTGGCGGAGGTAGGTTACCCCACATTACTGTGCGCGTCTAATTTTGAACTGCGCGGGGCTTGAGAGCTTAAATATGGTTAAGTCCTTGGTAAATAGTGAGTAATTAATTAGTAATTAATTAGTAATCAATTATTAGTGTGGTGTTAGCTACTTAATAGTTTTTTTTTTTTTGGGTTGTGCTAGCTTAACGGTTAAGCTGGCACAACCACTTTTTTTTTTTAAAAATCAACAGTAATAAATTTGACTTTTGGGTAATTAATTAGTAATAAATGAGTACTAAATTATGTGGTACGTTTCAACTGATTGTGCTATAGGGGTTGTGCCAGCTTAACGGACCTTGAAATGAGCACAGTAAAACCGCGATTTAATCAAGTATAATATGTTTACCGTAACCAGATACCTACATTTTTTTCTTACGATCGATAAATAAATTAACGTCAGTATTGATAATCATGCAATAATATTGAGTAAAAGTTTAAGTTGGAGCCTATGATCAAAGCCTAGATGAACTGAATTATAATGCAATTGAATAAAGAATGTATTTATTATAACTGGAGAAAGAAAAAAATAGTGACATAATTGTGCGCACCTCTTTTAGGGTTCAGACTCGTCCACAAGTTATTTATAAATGTGGTTAGTATATATTTTTATACATCTCTAAAAAGCCTAATTCTTTTACAGCTGACACAGTTTGGAAACTCGCAAGTTTTTAACAAAAATCTAGCCCAAAAAACAGAACGTTGGCCCTTTTGATCATCATATCTAAGATGATTAACGGTCGCAAACGCACATTACAGAAATAATTTATAAACATCATCAGAAAGTTATTTCTGGACAGAGAACTCACTAAAATTTCAAATTGGTTAACATCCCACAATACTTGGACGTTCGCCAGTTAACTCCCATCAATTCGCAAATTGCAGTCAGTTCAATCTACATCTATCGAGTATACAGACGCGAAAAAATCATGGAAGATTCGAATGTGTACAACGTGAAAATGGGCGAAAAAGTCAAAATAGTTGGCAAAGTGTTTTCGTACACATTTTGGCGAACTCAAATTGAAGACGACGTGTTCTGGAGTATACAGGGTGTCGAAAATACCGGACGAAGATCGGCATGGATTATTACACATTATCTCGGTCCTTACGAGCAAGGAAGATTATTTGAACAACAGATCACTCTGCGCCATCCGACCAATAAGAAAGTGAAGTTAATGTACGAATCAAAGTGTTTCGATAACGAGAATCGTGTCGAAATTGCGCGAAGTGTTGTTAATCAATTTAAAGATGACCGTAATACATTCCGTTTCAATTTTAGAATAGTTAAAAGAAAAAGAAAGCAACCTATTCGAATGTTTTGATATGAACTTCAGTGAGAAATGTTCTATTTTATTTATTTTAATGAATTTTCATAAAATGAACTTGGTATTATGCATTAAATCTGGAAACTTAATATTTTATACATTTAATTAGTTCTTGTCCCCAACATCTAAAAAGAAATGAAGAATATCACTCAATATCCACTCAAGTTAAGAGGGGTGCAGCAGCATTACAGTAGAAATCGTGAGACCAAAAGTAGGTTCACTAATATGACGACGACGACGACAAAGTTTACTGTGTAAAATAAGAGCAAAATTTAAATTTTTTAACTTCAAACGTTCACAAATACGTCACAATTTAGGTTCACCAAAATGGGCGCTTCTATCACATATTTAGAACGTCTTCTTATTTGTTTCTCCAATTACTAATTAAGTGCTAATTAGATGACCATAATAAAAATTTTGTGCTTTTACTGTTCCCCCGCCCTTCTCGGCCAAAGCCTTAATTGTAAAAATATTCAAGAGGCAACAAAACAGATTCTGCTAAATAAGCAATGCACTTGCACTGTAGTAGGTAGTGTACAAGCATAGAATGAAGATGCCGTTTTACTAGTAAAATGAATTTTTTATGTGCAAATTATACAAATACATACTTCAGTTTCCAAAAAATTGATTGCTTAACCGAGGAATAAAATACATCAGATTTAGATGCTGCTTTGGCTTAAAACCGCTCTAAATTAATTCGCTAATTAGACACTAATTAAAGTCACTTCCCAAATTAAATGCCAAATTTGCACTTAGCCGGCAGAGCTGAGATCACCTCACAAGAATAAAGTTGCTGGTCTGATTTTCGGCACAAATTAATTTTGTATTGCAGTACACATTAATTAAATACATATTCAGTTTCACTATTAAGTGGCTTGACTAATTTTCTCAAAACTTACATTGTGATTTGTGAAAGATCATAGATCATACTTAATTATTTGTACTTAATAGTAAATGCAAGTAATTTCACTTATTTCTTATTTACATATAAGTAAGTAAAATACAAAATTAGTAGTGAAATTACTTCTATTTATTACTAAAATTAATTAATTTCCTATTTAAATGTTAATTATACATATATCAACTTTCACACTTTGGTGCCAAATTTGGACTTAATCGTCAAGAATAAGGTTCATCTGAAGTAATGTAATCAAATTGAGTGCTTTCAGAATTAAGGGGTCTCGTTTGTGATTCGAATTAATTATTATTTGTGAGTTAATTAAAAATTCGCCTTAAAAATTAAGTGGCTTAGTTTGCGCCCCAATTAGTTCCCTATTTAGCCCTCAATTTAGAAAAAAAAATACGCTCAAAATTGAGTAGGTACTTTGAATTCAAATTAATTTTCTATTTGCATGTTAATGAAAAAGGCACTTTCAGTATGAAGAGGAAAGTTGCGGCTAAATTAAATATAATGTAGTTTCACAATTAAGTGCCCCAAGTTTGAATTTGTCAGGGACGAGAGCCACATCTCACGAGCAGGTAGGTACTCTATTTAATTTATACGTTCATTAAATATTCATTTTAAGAATTAAGTGTTCTGGCTAGGGGCACAAATTAATTAGCTATGATTACTTTACGGTTAATTGTCCATTTTAGTCCTAAACGAATTCATTCGGTTATGAAGAACAAAAAATTGCTGCTCTGCTTTGTTTCGCCGATTAATTTCCTATTTTCACCATAATTAAATGTCCATGCCTATAATTAAATGTTATTGATTAAGGCACAAATTAATTCTCTCTACACAATTAAGTGCCAAATTCGTCGCGCATAAGACCCGTCTCTTAATCTCTTCATAAAGTCACAATGCATTCGGAAACTTTTTCCTATAAATAATTCAAGCCAAAATAAAATCAATGAAAGGTAAATGGTCCGTAGATGTTAGTTGCAGCTGAACATTATAAACCGGTTACACGTCACATACCAACGAAAAGTACTGTAATACTACAGCATTCCGTGGTAAGCGTATAATGGGTACAAAAGTCTTCAATAATGTGATTATTCTATAAAAGATAATATAAGACAACGGAAAAATGTACTTTAGTTATTAGGTAAAAGTAATTGCTCAATTTTTCGATAAAATCTTACAATAAAGAGTAGGTAGGTATATAAAAAAATTGAAAATCACGCTTGCTATGTCTAACTTTTAGTGTTTTTGATTAGAAGGTGAAATAAGAGCTCTTTAAAACGAATTTTTAGTGATCTTTTAGTTTGTCCAATATATGCTTGATGACAATCTTTACAGCTGATTTTATATACTCATTCGCGACTTATCGTTCATATTCATTGAGTCATTGAGTTAGAAGTTATTTCACACCTCCTACTGAAGTTGTGACCGTAACAGTAATAACTAAAAATCCTCTTCCAAAAATGATTACACACGCTAAGAAGGTTTTATTCGAATGTCAGAGTCTAATTAAGTAATGATGATGTAGGCTACGACTAATGTTATTTAATCCCGTTTTACCCCTAATGTACTTATTGCCTTCCCAAGATCCATAAAGCGGGAAAAGCTATGCGACCCATTGGGTCAGGTGTAAATTCTCCAATTTCAGAATAATCATTAAAGCGGATAATATTTCCTTAGTTAAGTAAGTAAATAATGAGATTGAACTGGAAGAACAAGAGTCTTAATCAATGCGGCGGAAAGATGAATATGCGAACACAGGGCAGAAGCAAGAATGCAAAAAAAAAACAATTCAGGCTCTTCACACTGAAGCAGCGAGTCGGGAGAGAAAGATGATGTTTACGGAAAATGTTACTATAATGCCAAAATCAATTGGTATTAAATGTTACAGTACCAAAAATCCCCAGGAAAACGTCCAAGTCTCCACCCACATACGAATTCATGGACACTTTTCCCCACTTTCCATTTTCCTTACTCTTTCCAGAATTGCCTGAAGTGACTCATTTTGAAATAGAAAGCAGTAAGGTAAATGTACTAGTAGTTGACACTAT
The DNA here is from genome assembly GCA_036250285.1 of Pyrocoelia pectoralis. NCBI lineage: Eukaryota > Metazoa > Arthropoda > Insecta > Coleoptera > Lampyridae > Pyrocoelia > Pyrocoelia pectoralis. The sequence goes on from CM070078.1 coordinate 50,577,006, forward strand.
AACACGAAAAATGTACGTCTTCTTCTCATATAAATCTACTATTACAGTTTTCGCAAAAAAAGATATACATTCGGATAGTTCCCTTCATTAGCAACATAAGATGATCAAATATTTTGTGAAAATACATAAAAGAATTTTTTTATAAAATTTACGAAAATTGCAGAATATTTGTCAGTAGTTGACACTTGAAAAATAAAAAACTGTAGTAGTTGACATGTAGAAGTGTTAGTAATTGACACCGAAATGAAACAAACTATTGTGAGCTAAATCCCGATTTCCCGATACCCCATTGTTCAGGAACACTAAGTGCTAGCTCTTTAGGGATCCTTACATATTTAAATACCACCATTGATGGAGCCAAATCACCAACAGCATTGAAAACCCGACTTGGGTCTTTCAAAACTTCTTCGGAATTGTTTTCTTGCAAATAGCTATGCACTTCTTGGAACCATTTTTCGATGGCTTCTTTTTTCACTGCCGCCCTTGTTATAGTGAGGTTTTGTGTGACCCTGGTACTTACCGGAGGGTTTCTTTTTAAGAAACTGGTACGCCATGTTCTTCCTGGTTTATCATCCTTAAAAGGATTCGTTTGGTTTCATTTCGTCATAAGCATCAGAAACAACAATCTACAGTTGAAAAGCTGCTCAGAATTATTGTTTCAAGTAGGTACCTGAACACTACTCATAAGCTGATAATGCTGCACCGGAAATCCAGCTTTGGCTACATTTGTAATCCATTTAACCAAGATGTTTTCTGGTTCCTTCTTAAGGTACGGCTGGGGCCCCATTTTTCGCTGTCGTGGAGTTTTTCCCCTCGACTTATATAATAATGTTACCCTAGGTATGCCATATTTCTTAGCAGTTGTGGAAACTGGCCGCCCTTGCAGAACTTCTTCAATAGCCTTTTCCATCTACACTACGCTACAGTATACCTGAACATGTGCCCTTTTATAGGAGGCATCTTAAAATTAAAATTGAGATTTCAGTACTTGACATCTCAAGAATACTAGTAGTTGACATGGTGTCATCTACTAGATCCAGTGAACATATTGCCGTGTTATTCAAACATAAGCAAAACATAACGATTGCCACGTATATTATACTATAATAAGGTATATATTTGAAGTTCTATGCGAAGTGGTAGTAGTTGACACTTGTGTCATTTACTAGAAAACTTTCTTTATTTGTATTAGTGTTTGACACCATGCGTAAAAACAATTTGAAGCTTGCAACGAATTTAATATGATTAAGAATCACTAGTACTAAGTCCATACAAGACAATTACAACTCTGAAGTTACAACAATTCGATACTTAAATTAACAAAACAATTTTTCTAAAACCTACCTTCTTAACACTTGTATTTACACAACAATGGCGGCACATGGACACGGGTGGTTTCGCGACGACAAACGTACTTAATGGTGATTTGGCGCGAAGACTATTCCGCTGATTTCTGGAGTAAACCTACAGATGGCTGACGTATCCTGTGGCGCTTTGAAAGTTTCACAAAACAATACAGGATGCTTATTTTATGGGGTCAAGGGAAAAAGTGTCAACTACTAGTGCAGTGTCAACTACTAGTACATTTACCTTACCTATGCCATCTAAAACATCATCCCAGTGGTGAATTGATTTGAAAAAATTCGAAATGGTGAAGCTCCTTTTTTGGATAGTGACTGGATCCAATTTCAATCCAAGAGCACCAGCTTCAAAGTTGAACATGTAGGACGTAGGTATGTACCTAGTACCTACTGACAGTTTTGACAAGCAATTTTTTAGTAAAGATTCCTATACAAAGCTATCAAAAATATTTCTGTCCTGTAATAGATTCGCACATATTTCACGAAAAATGTTCACAGCTTGTGGCAGTATAATAGTGTTGAGAAGTTTGGCAAGTTTCTTCTTTCTCTGTCTGATGAAACGAAATTTTTCCATCATGTGACAGTAATTTTTCTTGATACACTTCACTGTAACTGACTTCACGCATCACACATAACATGACTGATGTCGAGTTTGGGATTTTTGCTGCAAAGCATCAAAAGCGGTTGTGTCCTTGTGTCCCCTACACTAGAAGATCTTTTAGTGTCTGTAACATATTTTTCCGGGACGTAAAAGAACATTGTAGACAATAAGCCCATTTGACACTGGTTCCAGCTTTGGTACGAGGAAGATCCTCCTGAAAACTGTATCATGATTTACAGGAATGAACTTTCACACCTTGTATGTAAAACCAAGGATGGGGAATACCTGGTTTTTCCATTTAATCTGAAAATCAATGACAAACTTTTTGGCAAAAAAATTCGTCCAGTTTCGCGAACATTATGGCAAGTACAACTTGATACTGACAAGAGACTACATTTTGAAAACGGGTCCACTAGTTTTTGAACATCTGCCCCGTCTGTTAAGTTCCTTAACATCCACATGCTATTCAGTTGACCTAAACTCCTGAGCAACTTCTATGAATAAGCATGGCCTAACCTCCTATGTCATATGTTACATAATATAAGGCGGCACTGTGGTGATGATAATGGTCTTGCATTGGTATCTGTTGATTTATCAAAAGGCAGAACGAAGACATCGATGATCTTTCCAATTATGTTTCAGGTAATTGAGCGAAACGTGAGTACAGGTTTTATATTAAAAACGAGCTCAAAGGCACAAGTACTTTCATCGAATAGTACTGCTTTAAGCAATATTTCTGTTGCTTCGCTTATTGGGAAAACGAAAAAGATTTGCCAAGCCTCGTGTTGACCTTCTAAAATCAGATGAGCTGAAGAGACGAAAAAAGTGTGATCAAATTGAAAGTTGAACGTTGTCCAAAACTCAAACGTTCAGAGAGCCAGGGATTAAAACCAGAGAACAACGTGAGTTTAAGGAAGAGTTGTCAATAAAAGTAAAAAAAAGAGGCTAACAATTCTGCATCTAAGCTAACTCTGTAATGCATATTAAAGTAGTGGGTTAGTCATTTTTACTTTTACCGATTATATGTTTCTTATAACTTGTGTAATCAAGTTCATAATGTGGAAGTTTGGTATATTCAATGACAAATGTGCTACTAATTACGCCAGAGGTCCCAAAAACTTAATTGCGCCATTAATTCGCATTACTCAGAATTACGCGGAATTACTCGTGCCAAGAGGATGACCCTAGGCCTAGACTATAAATTAAAAGACAACACATTGTAGAGGTGTGTGAAGATAACCGTATTATTTTGGAATAACAAAATTAAATCATATCTATAATTAAGCGCTCATTATGCGCCATTTTACGCCGTTGAAATGAAGTTTTGCGCCCTAATAGGAAAGGAGGTATTACAAAAATTACATTCATACGGCCATGTTCACGGAGCCGTGAATTTTTTTATAAATTGATTTCTTTTTGCAGAATAACTAGGCGCCCATTAAGCGCCGTTTTGCGTCGTTACAATAAAATTTTGCACCCTAATAGGAAAAAAGTTATGACAAAAATTGCGTTGCAACGGCCAAGTTCACGGAACCGCTCATTTTGTTAAAAACTAATTTTTCCTTAAGAATTAATTAGGCGCTTATTAGGCGCCATCTTGCGCCGTTAAAATAAAATTTTGCACCCTAATAGGAAAAAAGTTATGACAAAAATTGCGTTGCAACGGCCAAGTTCACGGAACCGCGCATTTTGTTAAAAACTAATTTTTCCTTAAGGATTAATTAGGCGCTTATTAGGCGCCGTCTTGCGCCGTTAAAATAAAATTTTGCACCCTAATAGGAAAAAAGTTATGACAAAAATTGCGTTGCAACGGCCAAGTTCACAGAACTACGGATTTTATTCAAAACTAATTTTTTCTTAGGCATTAATTAGGCGCTGTTAAAATAAAATTTTTAACCCTTATAATTATTTTTTTCAATGCAAAGGATAGTGTATTGCTGTTTCCATATTTGTTAAGGATATTAACCTATTGCCCGGTTCGCTTTCAAATGTTAATAAACGTGTCTAAATTAATTAATTGAAATTAATTGAGTCCATAATTCGGTGGATAAATTTCTCACAGAATAGGGTTGAATCCGTAATAGTAGTAGAAAAATCACACTACCTTCCCCATAGTTATTTAATGAAGTTTAGATTGAAATTAAGTAGGCGTAAACTTTCAACCAAGTAGTCATTATAAATTAAAATTACAAGGTTACCAATTATATAAGTTACGACATGTTTCGACGCAGTCATCTTCAGGCTATAATATAATATGTGAGCACTAAGACTAAATTAGAGTAACATAGGTACTTACTTAAAATAGTTTAAATTGTAGTGAGATGAATGAGATGTGGGCGAATGAGAATGAAGTTCAATTGACGAAATACAATTAAACCGTCATCACTAAAAGACATCATAGGGTAAATGCACCTGTTGTGGCCACTGCACATGTTCTGGCCACTTCAGAAATTAATGTCAAATTTGAAATTTAAATTATTAAATGCTTAGTAATTTAGATTTAAGTTTTCCCGCCTCTGTTATCTCTTCCAGATTGTCTGTGCGCATGCTATTTGTTGTAGGTATGTTCATTTGTATTAGAATTAATTGTTGTGAATGTGCATGGTATCCAAGTGGTGCAATTTGTCAACGAGGTAAGTATAACTTAACTAAACTTAACTTAAAATAAAATTTTGCACCCTCATAGGAAATAAGTTATGACAAAAATTGCGTTGCAACGGCCAAGTTCACGGAACCGCGCATTTTGTTAAAAACTAATTTTTCCTTAAGGATTAATTAGGCGCCGTTTTGCGCCGTTAAAATAAAATTTTGCACCCTAATAGGAAAAAAGTTATGAAAAAAAAGTTACATTGGTTAACAAGAATTTTTGTCATTCTTGTCATCTCTTAATGTATAGTGTGTAAGTACATATGTATGATTTTACAATGTTTTTTAATCAAATATATATTCTTACGCCATAAAAGTGTTGTATCTACAGGGTGACATTGAAAAAACTACAATGCATATAACCACGCGATAGAGGGCCATGAAATAATAAAAAAATTCTTATGCACTAATGTCCGATCGCCTTTTGTTTTTAAGATATAGGATCTTAAAGGTTTTTGTTTTTTTTGTCGCTTAGAAAATTATTTTAACATTTTTTATTCGAAAATTTATTGCTCTTCAACATCTTATAACAAAAAAAATCGCTACTTAGTCGGCAGGAGCTTTAAAAACACCAACATAACATGACATAAGAACAACAATAATTAAATTTAACACATAATCATGTCTCTGTAATCTTCAAACGTGTAGAGAACCATTTTTAAAAGCAATTTTAAAAAACGAGAAGCAAAATAATCAAACAAAAACGTAATCAGGAACACGAGAAACTTGAATAAATTATTACAATATTAATTTGACAGGTGCCATAATTTCGTAGTCAAGATGCTCTATCTTAACAACAAAAGCTGATCGGACATTAGTGTATAGGAATTTTTTTATTATTTATTGGCCCTCTATCGCGTGGTAATATGCATTGTAGTTTTTTCAATGTCGCCCTGTATATCTATCTACCAATTTCTCCAACCAATTCTCTTCATGGGCACGGAAGGTCCTATATTCCGTAATTTGCAGAGAGGAAGTTACAATTTTTAATCCCATTGCAGAATGAATGGTACTATCCAGTACACGATAGTACCACTGCGGTATTACATATTTCTTCCGATTTAATAAGCACTTCCCTAGGCCAGAGTTTCTGTTGTGCGGTTTTTAGTAGTAGGTATTACTAACTTCAAAGCAATTAATCTAATTTAGACACGTTTTACTTTTACTTTGATATCAATCAAAGAAAAAGGAGAACAAAAATTGGTTTGTAGTTGGTTAAAGTTTTTCAACGATTAAGTAGGGTAAATACACCTGTTGTGGCCGCTTTTAAGACAAATGGTAATATTAATCGAATCTAGTTTGATGACGTTAGACTAGTACCTCATGCCGGCGCGATAAGTAAAATCTTACATGTTCATAGATTGTAGTCATTGTAGATAAAGACACAAAATACGGAAACATTGTGCTAAATAAGGATAAAATTAATAAAATTTCGACCATGTACAATTTTGCTATTTGTGGCCACCAGTTTACTAGTTGAAGCCATCAGGCCAAACCAGTTGTGGCCATAGTGTTTCAAAATAAAAGACAACCAAACATTTTATTGAAAAATAAAAGAAAACACATCTATGTAAATATTTTAAACATATTTTAAAAACTCTTTCATTTCAGGAACATCATAAACTCCTCTTGCGCTGATAACTTCAGGTTCATTTATAATACAAATAAGGTCGTCTTTGTGGTACCAGATAAGATCAGGTGGATCTGGCCATTTCCAATGGTTCATGCCACTTTGTCGCATTATTGCACAGCAATAATAATCTCCATTGTCCTCATTGACAATTTTTGCAGGATAAAAATCGTTTTCATATTTGAGAATTACAAACGTTCCCACGCTAAAAGGGATGGTATTTTCATTTTCGTTTGTTGTACTTTCATTTTTTACATTTGCTTTCACAGTCTTTCCTTTGGCAGGCTTTTCTTTCGGAGTTTGTTTATAATTTTCTTTTTCTTCTCTTTAAAAAGGAAAGAAACCACTGTCGAGCTGGTACATCTTTAAAAAATTGTGACTCGATGTTACATTCTCTTATCAATTTTTGCACCGAAAAAACAAATCCCTCTTTATTTATTTGAAAACCCCGGGCAGCACAATCGAGAATCCAAGTAGCCAATTTGCTTTCAATTTCTGGACCCAAAACACACAGGCCCAACACGTTGGCAATCATCAGAAGTTTTACCATTTAGACGATTTCTCACCGACGTTCTAGGAATATTGAATTTTGTGCAAGCAGTGGAAACAGGCATGTTTTGTTCCCTTATTGCAATTAAAGCGTTTTGCATCGCATCTTCTGAATATTGAAATAATTTTCTTGACGACATGATGATTTCTGAAAAAACAACAGCAACATATTTTATCCTTTTCTCATATACTATATCGGCTATATTTTCTTTGTTTCTATTATGTGGCCACAACTACCTAGTTTTGATGTTCCATTTGTAGCCGCATGATCTGACTACATATTTTGGCGCGATTGCCATTTTCGTGTTCTAGTAGTGGCCACATGTATTTTATCAATGTTTACTGGTAAAATCTCTTTTAAAGCATTAAAATCACGTAAAAGAATTTCTAACAAATCAAATGGGATATATTGCAAAGATTAAACTATAGACAAAAAGTAAGTTATACTTACCTCGTTGACAAATTGCACCACTTGGATACCATGCACATTCACAACAATTAATTCGAATACAAATGAACATACCTACAACAAATAGCATGCGCACAGACAATCTGGAAAAGATAACAGAGGCGGGAAAACTTAAATCTAAATTACTAAGCATTTAATAATTTAAATTTCAAATTTGACATTAATTTCTGAAGTGGCCAGAACATGTGCAGTGGCCACAACAGGTGCATTTACCCTATGATGTCTGTTTTAGTGATGAGTTGATGACGGTTTAATTGTATTTCGTCAATTGAACTTCATTCTCATTCGCCCACATCTCATTCATCTCACTACAATTTAAACTATTTTAAGTAAGTACCTATGTTACTCTAATTTAGTCTTAGTGCTCACATAGTCACATATTATATTATAGCCTGAAGATGACTGCGTCGAAACATGTCGTAACTTATATAATTGGTAACCTTGTAATTTTAATTTATAATGACTACTTGGTTAAAAGTTTACGCTTACTTAATTTCAATCTAAACTTCATTAAATAACTATGGGGAAGGTAGTGTGATTTTTCTACTACTATTACGGATTCAACCCTATTCTGTGAGAAATTTATCCACCGAATTATGGACTCAATTAATTTCAATTAATTAATTTAGACACGTTTATTAACATTTGAAAGCGAACCGGGCAATAGGTTAATATCCTTAACAAATATGGAAACAGCAATACACTATCCTTTGCATTGAAAAAAATAATTATAAGGGTTAAAAATTTTATTTTAACAGCGCCTAATTAATGCCTAAGAAAAAATTAGTTTTGAATAAAATCCGTAGTTCTGTGAACTTGGCCGTTGCAACGCAATTTTTGTCATAACTTTTTTCCTATTAGGGTGCAAAATTTTATTTTAACGGCGCAAGACGGCGCCTAATAAGCGCCTAATTAATCCTTAAGGAAAAATTAGTTTTTAACAAAATGCGCGGTTCCGTGAACTTGGCCGTTGCAACGCAATTTTTGTCATAACTTTTTTCCTATTAGGGTGCAAAATTTTATTTTAACGGCGCAAGACGGCGCCTAATAAGCGCCTAATTAATTCTTAAGGAAAAATTAGTTTTTAACAAAATGAGCGGTTCCGTGAACTTGGCCGTTGCAACGCAATTTTTGTCATAACTTTTTTCCTATTAGAGTGCAAAATTTTATTGTAACGGCGCAAAACGGCGCTTAATGGGCGCCTAGTTATTCTGCAAAAAGAAATCAATTTATAAAAAAATTCACGGCCCCGTGAACATGGCCGTATGAATGTAATTTTTGTAATACCCCCTTTCCTATTAGGGCGCAAAACTTCATTTCAACGGCGTAAAATGGCGCATAATGAGCGCTTAATTATAGATATGATTTAATTTTGTTATTTCAAAATAATACGGCTATCTTCACACACCTACATTGTAGACATCAAAATACAAGAGCATAGATATGAAATTCCAAAACATCAATACTTTTTTTAAGATTTCCGTTGTCAACACCTGCCTATATTACTAAAAACTCCAGTTAATGTAACTGGAACCAATTTTTTATTACATTCTGCGCTTGGTAAGAAACTGGTTATCGTCCTCATTTGAATTATGTGACTTTCTTTTCTATTTCCGCACCTCCTATCATCGATAATGATGCTAAATGACATAAATCATCTAATTATTACTTAATTCTCTTATGTAAGCCCCCTCCCCCATGGTCTTTGTTTAGATATATTAAGAAGAAAAAGTACATAATTACCTTTTGGGCCTTACACATTGTAGCAATTGCTTGAACGTCGTGAGATGTGTGTCTTAAATCCATCAAGCATACGGCACAGACACCAACTTTGCACACAAGACAATACATTGATATGATTTCGGTTTCGTGTTCGGGACATCTACCATCTTTCCCTTTAAAGCATGTGCTTTGGCCCCGTTTTGGTTCAAGCAGTACGTGTTTGGCTAACGGACCTCGTAAGGGGTGGCAGGATTCGCGGCACGAATCACAATAAAGTACCTCACATTGTTCGCACATTACGGTTGCTTCTTGCACCGGTTCGTTCTCGCACATTTGACATTTTAACGTTAAATTACGAATTTCGCTAAATTTATCGACTATCGTTTGCATGATACGATACTTGGGTAAGTTGTATGCGCCGTTTTCGTCAAAGTAGACCAATTTATGACAAATTGGACATGCTAACGATAGTGCACTAGGAAACAATAAACCATTCGGTGTACCGACGTAGCTGTTTGGTCGCGATGTGCATACAACTCCGCTATCCGTTTCACTTAAAATTGATAATTTATCGCTCTCCTGATAATCACCTGAACTTCCCGATGCTAAACTTTCAGCATTTTCCGATGCGGTTGTCGAACCTGTACCGTTTACACCATTTTGAGCGGGTTGCTGTAATTGAACTGCGCAATTTAAACACAACGAATGATAACACGGCAATAACACCGGATTATTATAATATTGCTTGCACGCAATACAACGAAGTTCTTCCTCCATTGTGCGATAAGCGAGAACACATTGAACTAAACAACTGCTTGTATACTAAATGTCAAATGTAGTTATTGTTCATTGTACACAGGCGCTCTTTACAAAAAAAAACATACGAATTTCAACGAGTTTTACCGATGCGAGACGTTCCCACCATAGAATAGAGGTATCAACACTGTGTTTCAGTACAATTATCAGTGGCGGTCCCAAAAAAGGGTTCGACCCACAGTCGGTTCGTTATTTTAGCCGCACACCTGAAAATTGTTGGCACGATTTTTTAGACAATTTAAAAAATCCTATTAGCCGCAGTACAATTGTCACTTTTACAGCGACAAATGCACTATTATAGTGGTTTTTTCACTTTCAAATTCTAATCAACTATCGCAGTATCCGTGCCCGCCGTATAAATACATAGTTTGACATTTGCGAATAATTCATTGCATGATGTTTGTGTTATTTTAAGAATGAGTCCATTTGGTAAAGTTACGAACGAATTTCTAAATTTCTTGTTCGTTAAATTGTCCTGCCGAATTACACTCGAGATTTGTATTTATACCAAGTAAATTTGTGTTGTTTAAATTCTAATCTGTTTCCTTTTGCAATTTGACTCGAAAAACTGTCAACCTAAAAATGCGACACCGAAGGTGGAGCATTTTTATTGGTTGGCAGTTTTTCTCGTCTAATTGCTAGGCAACAGATTCTTATTAAACAACCCAAATATACTCGGTGAAATACAAACCTCTTGTGAAAAAAAATTAAAAAAGATGTGATTTTGTTTAGGTAGATGGGCTCACGTTATTAAAAGTGGCATCTGCCCGCCATATTGATTCGACACCTTCGACATTTCTGTCACTTCGATTGAATTTTGTGTCAATTTTGAAATTTTGTGGTACTTTAATTTTTAATGGTATCGTCCTTCACGCAACTGCACGAGCAGAATAGGCACGAATTCTTCATTTTGAATATTTTTTATTAAGGTCAGTTCAATCTGTCTCTAGTTGCGGGGATTCGAGATTTCGGATGCTGTAGATTTTGTCCTTCTTCAGCTTGAATCTCTTCATCCACGCAATAACTTTGACGCTACTGGGAATTGAAATATTGCCTTTTTTCCGAAAAATATCCAAGTACCAACGATGGTTTGAATTCTTTTGTCACATGAGTACTATTATAGTTACGTTTGAAGCCGACACGACCGATTTTTGTTTTTCTGCCATCGCTATTTCGAAATCTGCCTTGATAGTGGAAACTGGGCGCCATTTCTCTTCTGACTTCCAAGAAAGATTACATTCACGGGAAGGTAAGTCAGCCGAATTATAAATACCCGAAATGTGTCTCCAATTATCTTTCTTGGCTAAGTGGTTGATGTCACGAACTTACCCAGTTTTAGTTATTCTTCATCCAATAAAAAGCATTGCTAAAATCAATCCAGTAGATGCTCTCCAAGTTACTTTGATTCAAAAGCTTCATTAGATGATTTCCCAACCTTCCAATTAAACATCCTAAAAGTTCAAGTATGGGCAGAGTTACTTTCCTTTATCCTGGTAAACTGGTAAGTCGACTTTTGGCGGCGATGAGACGAACGTCGACTCCATTTTCATCATCACTCCGGAGAAAAGCGTAGACGTAAGTGGAGACATCGCAAAAAATATGGAGTGACATCTTCTGAATTTGAGGTATCATCCAACGGGGGCATCTGACTTGTATAATGTTACTTCAGATGTCCATTTTTGAAATTGCGTCGCTTTCATTTGGTCACGACTCATCCCATTTAATGTTTTGTCTCCATGATTCTTGGACCAATCGTTTAATGGACAGTTACCCACAGGTGAACTCAATGGGATCGAAAATACAATGACAAGCCGATAGCATATATTTCACTTTGTCGGAATATCGTCTGTAATGTTCTGAATTGATCGAAGGTCAATAGCCAATTCATCATGGGAAGGAATCCAAAATACAACAAGTACTGGAACGGCAGATTAGAGGTCACTCGATGGAATATTCCATATCCAGCCTCCAAGCTCAAGTTTTCCTTCCAGCATGATTTTCAGTGGTTTCATGAACGAAATTATTATCTTTCTCCAAATGATTTTTTTTATCGTGGCGCCGAATAAGAAAGGCGATAGAATTTAGAACTTTGTTTTCCTTCATCTCACTATACAAATATGAGGAAATCACGATCTGTTTCCTTCACAGAAATCTGGAGGAGAAATGCCCTCCGAATGTCGGCGGGGAACGGCGCCAATTTTAAGAAATAAGATGGATTGGGGTAAAAGAACTGGGGTAATTAAATTAGAAGGAGCTACAAAGAGGAATCTATGTGAATTTCAGTGAAATCGGTGCACTGTAATGCGAGTGTGTCGTACATGGTTTGAATGTGGCCAGGAACGTCGTAAAAGAAGAACAGGAGTTTCAAGAATAACAAATGAGCGCCAAGATCGTCGCTTAAAACAACTGGCATTTACAAACCTTTCCTCTACTCAGGCAATTGGTAACCAATGGTTGGGTGAAGAAGGTCGCAATTTAGCTTTTAAAACAGTTTATAGTCGAATCCGAACATTTGAGTTAACATCATACCGTCCGCAACTTGTGTTTCCTTTGACACTTTGACTGGGGAACATTGTCAGCAACGGTTATAATGGTGTAATGAAAGACCTCATTGGAACCTTGAATGGCGTCGTGTTGTCTTTAGTGACGAATCTAGATTTTGTTTAGGCATGTACGACGGTCGTGAGAATCAGAAGAAGACGGAGTTGAACCACGAAATCTTCAATTTACGGTTGAGGGGAGACACGTACACCACACTGCTGGTCTTTGGCACAGTATATAGTGGGGGGTGCGATTACATATGGCAACAGATCTCCCCTTGGTATTCATTCGAGGCAATATGACAAGAGCTCGAAGATCCACTATTCCAGTAAGATAGTTCGCGTCCTTCAACTTATTTTAATAGGCCCAGATTCATCTTTTGCCCTGAACCTCCAAGATCTCCACATCTTTCTTCCATTGAACATTTATGGGTCAAAATGGGTAGAATGGGCCAAACTTGTAGCGTCCTTCTTTGACTTCCAGGATGCAACTTGAATGGGAAGAAATACCCCAAAACGAGATAAACCACCTTATTCAATCAATGCCACGGCGTGTAAATGAATGTGTTATCAGAGAGGTCGCACCTGCACACATTATTAATAATCAATATAAAATTTTGCTTAAGTAATATTTTGATCATTGATTACTACATATAATCGTTGAGTGAAAGATCAATGCTATAATATAGGTGAAGGTGATCCGGAAATTCCAAGCCCTTCTTGCTGTTATGCACTGAACTCTATTGAGTTCAGTGGTGTTATGTCACACAGTATATTTATTGTATAATTTGTATATGTATACTTAGGGGTACTATGTGGTCATGATACAAATAAACAAGATATGATTTTGCGCATGTGGGCGGAGTCATAATACGTCACGCGGAGCTGGATTTCAAACAACTACCCTTGGTTTATGTAACGCTTACCACTGTTTAATTTAATGCTATTTCGTTTTCCAACAGACGAAAATATTCAAAAACGTTGGGTAGCAGTTTGTAAACGCGCCTACAAAATTAGTATAAATCCGTCAGAGTTTGTTTGAAGCATTTTAACGAAAAGAGCTACGAACGAAATCTAAGATTTCAACTTGGGCTATTCTGCACGAAATCGTCGACTTTTAAAAAAGACGCAGTACCATTTCTCAATTTACCTTTGGAACAACCAAAATATGTTGAAGGAGTTATAATACTCCACAATTCTCGCGTGTTTCCTGTTTAAAATCGTATAATTTAAAAAATCCCTATACACTGTGTCCAAGATAAGGAGGGCCACTATGGGGATTTCGGAAACGGTAAGAGATAGAGTTTCGGTTAAATGGGAGAAAAGTTGGGCAATTTTGAGTTTAGTACAATGAAATTTTTAAACTTACGAAATTCCGAACCGTTCCGAAGTTATGCGACAAAAAGCGAATTTTCAGGATTTCGTTTTTGACAAATTGTTACTTTGTCGTTGATGTTAACTGAAAAGTAAAAGGACCTTCTACAGGTACTTTTTAACGTTCTTTAACATGGCATACAGCAAATTGGAATCCGACGTTTCGTTTTCGAGTAACCATCATCAACTTTATTTTTTTAAATACGGTCCTGATTTTTTTATGCATAATATTAGAAGAGCTTTTTATTCTGCATTCAAGCATGTATCACACTTTATGGTTTAATTGCGATTTTATACTTATTTTACTATTGTACTTAAATTTACTAGATTCTACTTTGGAAGATGCTCTTGATATTTTACCCTAAGCCGTAGTACGCAATTGTTGGTTTCAGCAGCATGGTGCACTTGCGCACAATTCACGGGTGGTTAAGGATTACCTTTCAAATAGGTTTGCCGAAAGAGTTTTAAGCGCCAATTCTGAAACGCCCTGGCCAACTCGTTCTTCCGAAATAACCCCGCTGGATTTTTTTCTTTGGGGGTACGTAAGAAATTATGTTTACAAAGATACCTTTGGAATAGAAGAAGAACTCCGAAAGCTTGTACTTAACCGATTCCAAACTGTAACACCTACAATGTTAAAGAATGCTTTGGAATCTACAGTTAGAAGATGCTATTGACGATTGGAGAACTAAGGAGGGCTTTGCGAGCATTTATTATAATTTTTTTCTAATTATTGGTATGTGTCATGTTTAAATTTTCGTTTCATAAAATGTTTTCTGTTCATTTATGACGTGTTAGTTGATTGTTTGTAATTATGTACACTTGGTTATAAAATTTGTGTTCAAAATTGAAAATTCTGTGTCATTTCATTAATTTGATGAGGAAAGCACAGTTAGCAAAAGTCCATTTATAAATAAAATTCAGTTTGAATGTTATTGAGGAAGGATACAGGTTCGTACTTAGGATTTTTTCCGCTAATCGTAAAGTAAGTATAAAATCGCAATAAAACCATAAAGTGTGATACATGCTTGAATGCAGAATAAAAAGCTCTTCTAATATTATGCATAAAAAAATCAGGACCGTATTTAAAAAAATAAAGTTGATGATGGTTACTCGAAAACGAAACGTCGGATTCCAATTTGCTGTATGCCATGTTAAAGAACGTTAAAAAGTACCTGTAGAAGGTCCTTTTACTTTTCAGTTAACATCAACGACAAAGTAACAATTTGTCAAAAACGAAATCCTGAAAATTCGCTTTTTGTCGCATAACTTCGGAACGGTTCGGAATTTCGTAAGTTTAAAAATTTCATTGTACTAAACTCAAAATTGCCCAACTTTTCTCCCATTTAACCGAAACTCTATCTCTTACCGTTTCCGAAATCCCCATAGTGGCCCTCCTTATCTTGGACACAGTGTATACGTAATATATAACCATATTTAAGAATCAAATATGTAGAATTTAGGAAAATAACTTCACAAAACCTTCCCCATAGACAACTTGTTGTCTATGGGGAAGGTTTTGTGAAGTTATTTTCCTAAATTCTACTTTCCACCCCATTTAGTGTTCTGATTAACACCCTGATGGATCCAATCAATTTCAATCAAATATGTTATTTATCCTCAATCGTCGTAGTAAAATAGTAATCAATTAAACCATAAATTAACTTTTTTATATTGTATAAAAAAATATTACTTTCATATTAGTAAAAAGCCTCAAATCTATTTATTCAGCTCCGCGTGACATCATGCGCAAAGGCGGACGAGTTTGGAACGGCGATCAATCATATATTGTTTATTTGTATCATGCTCTATGGTACTATATGTCAACTGTTACCAACCATATAAAAGTATATATTCACAAAATGCCAACAAACGGCCAACTTTAATTAAGTAATTAACTGATAACACGTGTTAATTTTTCACTAATTAATACATAACTTGTTAACATATTTTGTAGTTCATTAAATACAATGTTATTTTTGAAAGGCCCACATTTTTGTAAAATTTTGAAGAATGTTGTTCGACACTCATCTTCAATTGAAGAAAGGTATTAAATAGCGTACGATTATTTATAATTTTTCTCACTGGTCACTTGTAAGGATACCGAAGTATGATGTTGTAGTTGTCGGGGGCGGAATAGTCGGTGTTGCATCCGCTCGAGAATATTTACAACGACACCCAAACTTAAAAATGGCAATAGTAGAAAAAGAACCGGAACTTGCGATGCACCAGACCGGTCATAATAGCGGTGTTGTACACGCCGGCATTTACTATAAACCCGGATCGTTAAAAGCAAAATTATGCGTCGAAGGATTACAATTAATATACAAATATTGCGACGAGAAACAGATACCATATAAAAAAGTTGGTAAACTTATTGTCGCCACTAACAATACTGAATTGACCAATTTGTTAGAACTGTACGAACGCGGCCAGAAGAATAACGTAAAAGATTTGGAATTAATCGACGGGGATAAAATAAAAATGTACGAACCAAACTGTAAAGGTATTAAAGCACTCCTTTCTCCTCATACAGGTATTACCGATTTCAAAGTAATTTGTAACAGCTACGCTCGTGACTTCCAAAGTTTGGGTGGTGAAATTATCTATAACTTTAATGTATGAACCAACTTTACTAAAGCGAAATTAGTAACCGCTGTCTTCAGGTTAATGGTTTCAGTGAAGCCTCTGATGCCGACTATCCTGTTCGTGTTCAGTCGCAACGTAAAGAAACTGTGCTGGCAAAGTACGTGCTTACTTGTGGAGGGTTGTATTCCGATGTTCTAGCCGAGTTGTCCGGTTGTTCGAAGTCACCACGAATTGTACCGTTTCGTGGTGAATACTTACTGTTGAAAGAGGATAAACAACATTTAGTCAAGGGTAATATTTATCCAGTTCCCGATCCGAGGTTTCCATTTTTAGGTGTTCACTTTACGCCGAGAATGGATGGTAATGTCTGGCTGGGACCGAATGCCGTACTTGCATTTAAACGTGAAGGATATACGTTAGTGTCGTATTGTCGTAAAATTTGTTTAATTATTGTTGACGAATTTCAGTTGGTTACAAATTAATTTGTGGGAACTGTGGGATGCAGTTAAGTTTTCCGGTTTTCGTAAACTGGCAAGTAAATACGTAATACCTGGCGGCGAAGAAATCTTAAGGTCTTTTTTTCTGTCCTTGCAAGTTAGAAATTTGCAAAAATTCGTACCGCATCTTACAAGAAGTGATGTTACTAGGGGACCCGCAGGAGTACGTGCTCAGGCTTTGGATGAAAATGGAAATTTAGTTGATGATTTCGTTTTCGATATGGGTGATGTTAAATTAGGAAAAAGGATATTGCATTGTAGGAATGTACCGTCTCCTGGAGCTACAAGCTCCCAAGCTATTGCTAAAATGATAGCCGATAAACTGGAGGAAGAGTTTAAGTTATCATAAGGAGGGATGGATTAAGTAATATCTATTATAATAATCAGCTCGACAATAATGATAAAATAAAAAATGTTACAATAAATAATTTAAATGCAATGAAAAACTCTTATAGATCACTAACACACAAAAATACTGTATCCACATTAGAATTTCCCAAACACTATTGGTCCCATTTCTGAGCCACATACATTAAACACAGTACACATACACCGCACATCACACAGAAACCACTAAAAGGTGCCGTCAACTCCATCAGCCACATACACAAGTGGAAAAGTCCAGCCATACATAACATTGAAAATACTTTTTTTTAAATTATAAATATGTGTACATACTACATAATAATTATATATGTACTTATAGCAAAATTTCACTAATCGTATGGCTCACAATAACAATAACGAGGGTAATTTTATTTAGTATATATTTTTAGTTAATTAAGAAACCAATGTAAAAATTATATTTAATTTGGAACACACAATACGCTCCACTACTGTAAAAATCTGTAAATTGAGAATAGCTACGTTTGTAAATATTAACCCATAGAAATATACCTCCACACAGGTTTTGCCTTGAAGGGTTACATTTTTCTAATGACATATGAGGTGAGTGTATAATATGTTGATTTATTAATCCATGTATTTTATTTTATTTTTAACTTTATTTTCATTGTTTATTTATCTTGTTTTTCGGAAATGTTTTTATACACTGTGTCCAAGATAAGGAGGGCCACTATGGGGATTTCGGAAACGGTAAGAGATAGAGTTTCGGTTAAATGGGAGAAAAGTTGGGCAATTTTGAGTTTAGTACAATGAAATTTTTAAACTTACGAAATTCCGAACCGTTCCGAAGTTATGCGACAAAAAGCGAATTTTCAGGATTTCGTTTTTGACAAATTGTTACTTTGTCGTTGATGTTAACTGAAAAGTAAAAGGACCTTCTACAGGTACTTTTTAACGTTCTTTAACATGGCATACAGCAAATTGGAATCCGACGTTTCGTTTTCGAGTAACCATCATCAACTTTATTTTTTAAATACGGTCCTGATTTTTTTATGCATAATATTAGAAGAGCTTTTTATTCTGCATTCAAGCATGTATCACACTTTATGGTTTAATTGCGATTTTATACTTATTTTACTATTGTACTTAAATTTACTAGATTCTACTTTGGAAGATGCTCTTGATATTTTACCCTAAGCCGTAGTACGCAATTGTTGGTTTCAGCAGCATGGTGCACTTGCGCACAATTCACGGGTGGTTAAGGATTACCTTTCAAATAGGTTTGCCGAAAGAGTTTTAAGCGCCAATTCTGAAACGCCCTGGCCAACTCGTTCTTCCGAAATAACCCCGCTGGATTTTTTTCTTTGGGGGTACGTAAGAAATTATGTTTACAAAGATACCTTTGGAATAGAAGAAGAACTCCGAAAGCTTGTACTTAACCGATTCCAAACTGTAACACCTACAATGTTAAAGAATGCTTTGGAATCTACAGTTAGAAGATGCTATTGACGATTGGAGAACTAAGGAGGGCTTTGCGAGCATTTATTATAATTTTTTTCTAATTATTGGTATGTGTCATGTTTAAATTTTCGTTTCATAAAATGTTTTCTGTTCATTTATGACGTGTTAGTTGATTGTTTGTAATTATGTACACTTGGTTATAAAATTTGTGTTCAAAATTGAAAATTCTGTGTCATTTCATTAATTTGATGAGGAAAGCACAGTTAGCAAAAGTCCATTTATAAATAAAATTCAGTTTGAATGTTATTGAGGAAGGATACAGGTTCGTACTTAGGATTTTTTCCGCTAATCGTAAAGTAAGTATAAAATCGCAATAAAACCATAAAGTGTGATACATGCTTGAATGCAGAATAAAAAGCTCTTCTAATATTATGCATAAAAAAATCAGGACCGTATTTAAAAAAATAAAGTTGATGATGGTTACTCGAAAACGAAA
The DNA here is from genome assembly GCA_036250285.1 of Pyrocoelia pectoralis. Taxonomy (NCBI): domain Eukaryota; kingdom Metazoa; phylum Arthropoda; class Insecta; order Coleoptera; family Lampyridae; genus Pyrocoelia; species Pyrocoelia pectoralis. The sequence continues at coordinate 50,596,102 of CM070078.1, forward strand.
CGTCGGATTCCAATTTGCTGTATGCCATGTTAAAGAACGTTAAAAAGTACCTGTAGAAGGTCCTTTTACTTTTCAGTTAACATCAACGACAAAGTAACAATTTGTCAAAAACGAAATCCTGAAAATTCGCTTTTTGTCGCATAACTTCGGAACGGTTCGGAATTTCGTAAGTTTAAAAATTTCATTGTACTAAACTCAAAATTGCCCAACTTTTCTCCCATTTAACCGAAACTCTATCTCTTACCGTTTCCGAAATCCCCATAGTGGCCCTCCTTATCTTGGACACAGTGTATATGTGTTATTGAGAAATATATTCTATTCTATTCTAATTATATAATTTTTGGTGGAAATACTTCACCTGCACAACAATATTACACACACGCACATAGTGTACCATAATTTTTTACATAGAGAATCACTTCATGCTTTCAAAAGATAAAATAATTCCTCTAAATATTAACCGGCCATTACATACCTTCTCACTACATACAAAATTCAAACATCATAAACATAAAATATATACACTGCACTAATAACATATTACGCTAGGAACATTTCCTATCCTTTACTTGAATCATATGAAATAATTAATAAACTGGTCAAATACAAATTTAAAACACATACAAAGAAAATATATGATGACGAATAACCATGCGTGGTGTACACTAAGACAAAAGGGAAGAAACTTGCAAAGAGCCATAGGGAAGATGTAATAATTGTGAGCGATCTAACCGAAGAGGCGGAAAAGAACTGAAGGAACAGGACATGCAATGGGCAAGGAAGGAAGGGAGAGGAAGTGAAAAATTAAATTGGAAGAATAATAATTGAAATACGCATAGAAAATAAATACTAAATTCAGGCGCCAACATATACACCAATTGGAGAAGGTGGAAGAATTGATTGGTTGTTACTGTAAGTAAACAAAAAAAAAAAACATATTGCAGTGATCACATAAGTGGTGATAAAATTGTATAATATAGACTAAATAGTATAAGGAGTAAATTGTATGTATAAGGATAGAATTGTGAAAGAGAGAGATAGTATAAGGGTAGTGTGGGAAAGGAGGACAGTGATTTGGGGAGGGGTAATTTTTGAGCACTGAGGAGTGACGGATGACAGCATAGATTTTATGCAGGTTTTTTTGTATTTTTATATTGTTTGTATGTATTTGAATTTGCGGAGGTGCGCTGTTGTACCCTATCAATAGAATTTGCTTTCTATTCATGCTTTATCTTTTGTTTTTTTTGTAATAAACAAAGTCGTTATTCATAATCTAGAAATGCGATCACGTATCACCTCTATATAATTTGTGAACACCGCAATATGTATATTAGATGTAAGTGTGTAAACGAACTGAAATAGCTGAATAGATCTATTAAGAATAGACCTAAAAAGAGAACATCCAAATTAAATAGAAAAGAACAATAAGTCACTAACTCAAAGCAAAGGAGAGAAAAATGGGATGAGGGGATGCCTTTAGGTAGGGGCACATAAATAATTACTAAAGAGAGAACAATAGTGATCCACAACCTAATATAATACCCGCGGATCAAGAAAGACTCTGCTAAGGTAAATAAAGAATTTAAAAAATTGCTCAACAATAACTAACATAATCTCCCTAAACTAGGAACAGGCATCACAGAAATTGACAACTGTGACTTCATGCGGTTATCAGAAGTTGAACTTACTCAAAGAGCCGTTATGGTAACAGAAAACGAATGAATGAGAAGCGAACCTTATAAATGAAAGATTGATAGTAGCTAATATAAGACTGAACGACCAGCAGGCCACCATGAATAACATGTTACGCTCTACGTGAAGATGCTAAAGTAAAAGAAAAATTAACGACAACAATACAATACTAAGGCCGGCCGCACATTGAGCGCAGCACAGCACAGCACAGCGCAGCAGGATTTTGTAACCCATGGAATTAAATGGAAATAATCCTCTGCCGCTAGTACGTCTCGGCTGCGTGCAATATGCGGTGTTCGCTTTAATTCCATGGGTTACAAAATCCTCTGCTACGCAATGGTGAAAAAAGAGACATTAAAAACGTATTTTAGATCTTTGCATGTGAACAACCTAAAACAACAGCACAAAGATATAGACAAATTCACAAGGGAAATTTTGATTCTTTTCTGAAAAAATTTTAAAAGTAAAATCATCAACTTCCAAGCATTGGTGTAAGCACAATAAGAAACGACAAAAGTGGACCAAAGATGTAGAAAATCAGAACACAATACTATACATGGCAAAATACTGTAATACCTGAATGTAAAAAACAAGAAAGAGTTGAACCAAATATGGGTACAAATGAAGTTCCCAAGCGATTGGAACATGTATGTAATTGTACCGAAATTTAAAAAATGAACTGTAACAACTTAAGGGGGAATATAATAGGAAGCAGGATGACAACACAGAAGGTACTTAATGTGCCTCTAACAAAAACAGAGGAGTAAACTGTAAAAGACAGAAATATTGTTAGAATGAATTTTTTATTATTATAATCTGGTAGGTAGATAATTTCGTGGCATTTATTTTTGAAATATGATCTCCGACATATGTCCGCCATGGCTACCAGTTACATAATCCATTTGATCAGTTCAATTTTTCACTACTTTTTCCAATAAATCGGGCCGTATGGCGTCAATGATGGCTTGAATATTGGCTTCCAATGCTTCAAGAGTTACTGATTTGTCGGCATAAACCAATGACTTAACATAGCCCCATAAAAAGTAATCTAAAGGCGTTAAGTCGTACGAACGAGGAGGCCAGTTAACAGGATCACTTCTGGAAATAAAGTTGTCACCAAATTGATGCCAAGTTGCGCCGTCTGTTGGAACCAAATGTCGTCGATGTTTAGCTGATTAATTTTTGGAAACAAAAAATCAGTCAGTATGGCCGATAGCGCTCGCCATTCACCGTAACGGCAGCTCCTGATCCTGATTTCGAAAGAAATAAGGACCGATGATGCCGCCTGCACAACGTCTAAACCGCACCAAACAGTCAATTTTAATGGATGTAATGGTGATTCGTTAATGGCTTGAGGATTGTCTTCGCTCCATATACGACAATTTTGCTTATTGACGAAGCCATTTAACCAGAAATGAGCTTCATCACTAAACACAATTCTTCAATAAAAATGCTCATCTTCGGCCAGTTTCAAATTAGTCCAATCAGAAAACATGTGTCGTAAACGATGGTCATTTGGCTTTAATTGGTACACGAGCTGTATTTTATAGGCACGTAAGGTAAGATCCTTACGTAAAATTTGCCACGTAGTCGAAGGACAAAAGCCAAAAAGTTGAGAACGGCGACGAATCGACATTTCGGCGTCTTCTGTAACACTTCGCACTACAGCAGCAATATTCTCTGCAGTACGCACGTCGCACATTTCTTTGTCTTGTTGGTTTAGAACCCAGAAGAGTAAAATTAGTGCGAAAACGATCAATAACTGCACGAATTGCTTGCTCACTAGGCTGATTATGTTGACCGTAAAATAGACGAAGTGCTCACAATTTGGAAGCGTTGTTCTGGCGTTAAACGATTCAAGATGAATTGCTAAACCTTACTTAACAGAAATGTCAATACAGTTTGACATTCTCAACTGTCAAACTATAGACAACAACCATCGAAACATCTCATGCAGCTAAAAAAACACCTCGTTATAACAATACCGAAAACCATGCCAGTATAACTATGCAGCAACACAAACCATCTGAAACAAGGATGCATATTAGGTCTTATCTTAATTTAACGTAGTAATTGACAAACCAGTGAATAAATAGACAAAAAAAGCAAAAGACTTAACATCAGTTACACGGCTAAAAAAACAAAAACACTGGTAGTAGGAAGACAAGACATCGAGTAAGATTAATGAGCAATGAACGGTCATCCTCAACCGGTAGCTTAATGAGAGAAAACTAAATACCCACACAAACTGATGAGCAGGGAAAGATTAGGAAAAATGAATAAAGTTGAAGGGCCAGAGGAAAAAATTCTGGGATGATAGGTATAGAATTCTAGATTCTTCTGCCGTTGTTTCTTCCTGTTCATTGTACTTATTATTATATATTTCATTATTTTTCTATTTTGCTTCCATTATCTGTTTTCTTATCTTATAAAGTGTTCTTAGGTTGCAGTTTCCATCTTTTCTTTTATCTTTTCTTGCATGTTATTTGTTTCTTTATATTTACTTGTAACATTTATCCGCGTTCTTCACTGTGTGCTCTTATTTATTTTTCCTTTTACTCTTGTTTCATCAATTGGTTATCTCTAATTTCCGTTTTTCAACCTCCCGTTTTATCTTCAATTATCTTCCGATAGATGTTCAATATTTTTTGGATATCTTGCAGACAACGGTCTGTGTTTGTATCAGTATCTCTCATTACTCGTATGTATTTGAAGGTGTTTTTCCATTGGGTTTTTCGTCAAACTTTCCGAGGCTGGCAATACCAGTTTGTGTATCAATTTGTACTCCTAAAGTTCACAAGCTATTATTAAAATGATAATGGATAAGCTGGGGGAGACAAAAGACATCGATTAAGCAACATGTATTATAATCAGCATTCGACATGTGTAAATGGCATGTGTTAATACAATACTATCGGCATGTAAATATTTTAATCTTTATATAAAATTAAATAATTATGTTATATGGCTTAACAGTAAGGCTTAAAATCTTTAAGTGCATAGAGGGCATTTCTCTTTCAGCAATGAGTAACACGTCCCTTAAGTTAGCCCCCCCCCCACCATTCCTCTCCCCGCCGTCACAAATTAAAATGGTGCTCACATTAAATATTGTTTGGCACAAAAATGTATTTAATTTGATACATGGTTTATTTATACCAATAAAATGGATGGAATTAAGCTGATTTTCACACAATAAATTCGTAGGACTTATAGTCATTTCAACTTGTCATGAGTAGCAAGACCTACCTCACAAGAGAGCAGTGGGTTTGTGTATCAAATTAACTTTTCTTCACACATTAACTAAATTAAGATTTTCGTACCTTGGTTCCTTAAGTGTAGGTTTGCAACCCTTGTACTACTTGTCGATACGATAAACTATTGAAGCATCGAATTATGTATTTATTAATTACAGTAATAGAGTTAAGAGTTTTGTATGGCAAAGTGAGTGGACCCTTTTCAAAATATACCCGTAATATTCTCGTAAACCAAGCAATATCTCATATGACACGATCACGTTTTAAATAAAATCGAGTATATACTGCTATATCATATGGTTGAGGAAGTTTTTAATAGTTTTACATTTTTTACAACCAGATAACAAAATGGCAAAACAGTGGAACAATTTATAACACGTTTAAAAATCAACCTCAACAATGCAAATTAGGGGAAAATCTGTTAAGATGAGTTAATAAAAACAATGCTAATCATTTGGTAGTAAAAATAACACGGTACATGAGAAATTACTGCAAAATGGACTTTGGAGAAAGTCTTTCAATGCAGCATCCTGATCAAAAATTCCTCCCAACAACTTGTGCAAGCAATTCTATGAGGAAGCTAGATGGAAACCATAAGACGAACCAAACAAACAAAAATGATGGACAAAATAAATCTAAAAAAATTACACAATGTACAAAATTTGGTCACTTAATAAATAATTGTCACAATATATCACATTTGTAAAAAAACAAAGTTTAGGATAAAAATAAAAAAGTAAATGAGATTGTGAATCAAGAGATTGAAACTGAGGAATTCTAATGGTCTAGAATTGCACAACTAAAGTATTAATAAATAATAAACATAAAGTAAATGTTCGTGTTAACTTTAAAGTAGATACAGGTGCCAATGTAATAGAGAGATATAGTTCAGTTAAATGATAAGTTAATAAATAATAATCAACAATTATATGTTCACAAAGGCGCCTGTGTTTATTTAGAAATAGTTAAATTTCATAATGAAAAAAGAAGTAGGTAAATTCCAAAATAATTGAGGAAGCAGACGAAAGTTCTGAGTGGGTAAATTCTTATGTAGTGGTTAGAAAAAGAAAAACAGTTCTTTACGTTTATGTTAGATCCCAAAAATTTAAAATGAGTTACCAAAATAATCTCAAATTGAAATGGTTCAACAATATTTACAATGTTCAACGCAACTATAGTGGTTTTTGGAACATACCCATTAACAGCAAATCAAGTAAGTTGTGCACATTTGCAAACACCCTTTGGCAAATTCGATTCTTAAGAATGTGTCTTTCGATATTAAGACGGCTGGTGAAGTATTTCAGGAACGAGCTTCCAAGACATATGTGTAGATATTGGTATTCGGGTCTATATTGATGGTAATAGAGTCCATCTTTTAACTCCAAATGGGGTAATGCATAGATGATAAAAATTGAATTAACACTCAACCTTTCCCATGAATATTTATTTATTTATTCATGGGGAAGGTTTAGTGTTAATTCAATTTCTATCACCTCTATATTGACGACATCTTAGTTTACGGTAAAACTAAAAAAGAACATAACGTTTTAAAAAAATTCATCATCCATGTTCGTAGATTCATAAAGAATTTGTCTCAAAAACCTCAACCTTTAAGGGAAATTATTCGTAAAATTAAACAATATAATCATAAAAGAGCTCATATTGAACCATTATGATATTAAGTTGCCAAATTACAATAATCCGTTGATGCATTGAAGTTAGGCTTAGGTACTGCACCGTTACAAGAAAAAAAACCTTCCGCATATGCATCCAGTGTAATGACACAATCACAATAATATTGAAGACCATTTGCTTTGGTTTTAATAAAATATAACTTGGTCCTCTAGTGTCTGTGCCCTTGTACAGTAATTATGGTTATGAAAAGCCTAACAAGGTATAAAAATTTGCTGAAAAGCGCTAAATTTGAGGATTTTCGATATGATTTGCGTTAGTAGGAGGGGCTAACTTAATTCGTGTATAAGTAACGTGCATTAAGAAATATAAACGTGATCAATCTACACCAACTTACGTTAAGGTAACATTCATACAATCTACAACCTACATTAACAATTAAACCTAAGTAATTGTCTGCTACCTATCGAACTGTAGTGACACTCCGGATTTTGAAATGACCAAATTACGTTGTTTAAAATCTAACTTGGCCATCATATGGAACGCCATATTAGATAGTACGACCATATATTCAAAAAATGCAAAAATTGAATATACTAAAACATAATTGAATACAAAAGCGTATACGTTACGTACCTTACTTACCGTAATCTTCGCACCACATATTATGCCTAATAAAAAAGTACATTGCGGTTATGATACATGATATGTTAAAGAGCACCAATCGTTTCTTCCATTTTAAACTCGTACTTTCCGCAATGTTACGTTGATGTTTTCTACACCTCTTATTTAATAACCAAGCTAGTAACATGTATAATTCGGAAGCGATGATAAACGTTACAAATGATGCTTTGTGAATTGCTGTAATAAGATGAATTGATTCGGATGTAATAAAGCAACAATTAAGCTTACGGTAATTATTAGACGAGGTCCAAAATGACAATATAATTAATGCGAAATTCTCGATTACATTTAGTAAACATGCAACTACGCTCATACTTAACGCCCACGGATATAGAACTTCTTTATGGTATTGTAAATAAGCAGCTGCCACACAAAAACGTGGTAAAGCGTGTAATGCGACCGCAAATTGCCAAATTTCACGTTGCGGTGAGAAATTTCCGATTGCGGACGATATGGAGGGCAATACATTGTATACGTGACAATGGGAAAATGTTGCACTTTCAAAATTGTACATGATAGAATAAAGTATGCAAAAAATGAAGGCTACAAAGGGTAGGCCGACTGTAACCCAAGCTATTTTGTCGAAAGTTATGTTAACGAATGTTGTTGTGTCGTACTCATCGTATAATAATTTGTATCTCGCTTCCGATGCCATTACATTAATTAATAAACATAATTAATATACATTAAGAAATTAAATTGGTGGTTATGAGCGGATTATTTTGTGGTTATGATCTTATGATCGCAAAACGCAAGACGCACTGTAGTCAAATTAGTGATGGGCAAAATGGCAACATCGCAAACAAGCCCCTACTTCACCCTTAAAGAACGTGTCCACAATTTTGCAATATTAACAATAAAAAAGTGTCTGTGAAATATAATGAGATAAATCCTTTCATCCTTGATGTGGCTCAGTAACCAAAGGCACGTAGGGTATAACATCAGATAATATTCTTGAACGTAAAAACGGCGTGCTGAACCTCTGTGCGCCACTCATAACAGTGATGACCAGATCCATTGCTGGTAGTTGAGTCGCCCATTGCAGAAGGACCAGTGAATGCTCCAGACAGTTAAATATTCTGGGCAAGGCAATCATTTGATAGTCATTCTTGTAAGGGTGATAGGGAACTACCATTACTACCACACCTTTCTTGACACGGACATGACATTCCAGCTGAATATATTCATCTATAACGCTGATTTACTCCCAAGTATTAAAATTTATTTATATCACCAATACAATAGGTAAACTGCCGATTGTATTTCAGACGCAATTGGTAGGAATAACGTTTAGTGCAAGGAAAATTGTCATTAAGTGCAGAGCTGCCTTCCAAGCATTGAATCATTGCAAAATTACCTTCTGGTTTCAGAATGTTACCATACACTGGTGTAAGTGTAGCAAACAGTAACACACCTAAGTTCGTATGAGTTAAAAAGTGTGCTGACACACATTGAACTGTACGCTGCGTACAGTTCAATGGCTGAGACAAAGCGGCGTCCCAAAACAAAAGTTTTGTTGTCAATAACCAGATCGTCCTCTTACAGTCTAACAGCGGTAAGTACGCAATCTAATAACTGTCCTGTACTTATGGAGAGAGACCTTCAAGGGAACACTTTACCTAGCAAGTATAGTTCGTTATGCTGTACAGCGCTATCAATGGGGCTTGGTCAATATCACCATCTTGAAGAGTATATGGCACACAGACGACGAGGCGACGCACTACATTCTTTGTGAGAGGATCTATGTTGAAGGAAATTTCTCCGGACATGGCTCTAATTAGTAGAACATGTGCAAGCTACCAGTATAAACACGTGTGGGATGGCTCAAGTGACACTCTAATCAGGAAGGTAGGTGATACAAAAGGTCAAAAATATGTGGATTATATCGAAAAAGACAAGCTTGATCAACCACTTATTTACTCTTCCATTTCGATACAAAATATACTGTCTAGTAGATTACTTACGTACGTATTTTGCTGCCAGAATGTAGACGATCAAGAATTCTCGGTTGCTAATTTCTTGTACGTGCTTGTACTCTTCTCTTACACCTGTTTTATTAGAACACATTTAGTACACACACACACGTACGCTCATTAATAGGTGTTTTCTTTTTGCATCGCCACAGGGTTAGGTAAAGTTACAATCATCACGTGATTAAAGTGCCTTGCGTCATGTAGACATTTTTGCCTCAGGTTAATATAAAACTTAAATAAAGCTTTTAAAACGAATAGGGTATCATAACAGGTCAGTGAGGGTGATGAGAACTGAGTCAAATTATTTTTATAAAACGAATGGTGTGTTAGCTGACTTAGGTCTACCACAACGTGTAAAAAGAAAGCACCTAATTATAACGACTTCATTTTCTGACCAGTTTGCTGGAAATGACCTGTTACAGAAACAGACCTCAGAGGAAGGTTGGTTTGCGATGTTGTCGTTACAGACTTTCAATTGATTTTTGGACAGTTGGTAGAAGTGTTTTTTGACAATCAGTTCTGGTCTTGCGCTGTAAGGTAACCTTTCGGGTTTGCTACCTTTTGCAATTTATAATAGTGAAAATTATTAAATAGTCATCCTCCGAAGCAATAATTCTATATAAAGTGTCATAATGGCAAACAAATTAGCTGCTAAGATACCAGAGCTCACCAAGAGTACGTATTCCTTTTATACCTATATTACATAACAGTCTAACCTATATCTCTTCATTTTTCAACAATTACAGTGGCCATCGAATTTGGAAAACCGCGACTAGCATTATTTATGAAGTACGCTAAGGTAGAACTAGTACCTCCGACACCTGGCGAAATTCCACAAATACGTGCCGGTCTTGGTAAAATTATATCGGGTGCGAAATCTGGTGCTTGGAAGCAGACATCCGTTAAAGAAGCGTGGTTAAATACATTGGTTACCGTTGAAGTTTTATGTTGGTTTTATGTTGGCGAATGTATTGGGAAATGCCACATTGTCGGTTATAAAGTGTAAACATTTTCTAGTGTGTTGTATTAGCTAAATTAGTTGTCGGAATAATGTAAAGTGTTTATTTCTTTGTTTTGTCAATTACATGTGAATAAGAAGCAATGAATACTTTCTAAGTAGTCATAATACATTCCATTAAATGGAAGCAGCGGAAGAGAAAGCAATGCTTATGTTAAATTTAAATTATTATCTCTCTAAAGGTGACCCTGTAGCTCCCCATACTTTGTTCATTGAACCATTCTTGTCATACCGTCTAAAGGGCTTCTTCGCAATGGCTCAGTATGTGTAATGGATTTCTTCCTCCTCCTAACGTCCCCTGCATATTGCGTCCGCTTCAAGACCCACTTTGTACTGTTAGTGGACCTGTCAGAAGATGTATTTTTCTTCCAGTAGTGCAGCAGATCTTTAGTGCCTTGGCTTACCTTTGTGTAGTTTTCCACAGCTTGATGTTCAATTCTACTATGTTCCCTATCCTCCGGATGCCCATGTACCCTCATACTGGTTTTACTTCATTACATTTTGTCTACCAGATGAGATTTTGGATTGATTTTAGCACTAGGCTTGAGCTCACCTCTTGTTTCGACCAAAACTCTTTTAATGCCGTTTACCTATCAGTTATTATTGAATATCTGTCAAAGTGTAGGTGGCAAAGATTTCTGCCTGGAATATCATTACATTATGACCCACACTGGCTGACGGCATATATCCTTCCGATTCATATACCTACTTCCTCTTCTTTTACAGAACAGTTTGTGTAATGGACAACCCATTAGTTTTAGGCTCCGCCCTACACGATTTTTTTATTTTGCCTAGAATCACTGTATGCCCTTATCTAAAGTGTCCCTTCTGAGTGCGTATTCTTAACTTATATGTTTTCTTCATCGCCTCCACCTTTACCACCAAGTTTCCACGCTTTATTTAGTGTTTTCTACAAATACCTGATTTGAATGTACCTAGGTTTTATCCAGGACTATCCCTAAATATTTGAGTTCATTCAACATGGGGATCATGAGGGTTACTATAGAGGAGAACCTCCATTTTTCCTTGTGGAGTTTACTAACAGTCTCTCATCTATATCATTCCATCTTCGTATCACAATGAGACCTTCCTACATTCTGTCGCAGTATTCCTCTTTTCGCATATCCTCCTTCCGTGACACCACAGCTTATTCTCATTGACAACAGCGTGATGTTTCTGATGTTCTCTAACGAACATGTTTATCCACTTTTGACAAACTAACGGGTGGATATCCCTGTTTTTTACCGTATTCTTGAGTCTCCTTAAAGGTGCTCCCAAATGGGGACCAGATGCAGCAGTGGGTTGACCTGTATCATAAAGGACTGAGCATTCTTCAATACAACATTGAAGCAAACAAGCCCCACCTAAATATTAGTTACTTCAGGTGCCAACTAGTGCGTTAGTTATATAATGATGGTAGCTCGGTGTTTATAATGTGTTGGTAGTACTGGTATCAGCTGTTACAGTTTAGCTTGTTCTAATTCTAATCTATATGCTTAATATCTGGTGAAAAGTAGTATAATTACAGGCTCATAATTATTTAAAAACGTAAATTATTAAAAATTGTATTTTATTGCAATGCATAAACGTAGTTTATACTACGTATGAAACAAGGTTATGTTTATGTAAATAAAAACCAATGAACTCTATAGAGTTCATTGATAAAAACATTAGTTACAGTGTTACCAATAATCACCAACACAACAAACCTAAATTACTAATTGGCACCTTAAAACACCGGTTTTCAATTTGCTTCAAAAATAGTGGAGGGGATCATTAGAATCACAAACTACGTATTTATGTAATTTGTGATTAGAATGCTCAGTCCTTTAAGATACAGGTCAGTGGTTCCAATTCCAAGGCGACGAAAAGTGGGGGAGTAACCGTCGGGTTCGGCTCAAAAAACAATACCTCCATTGCCACATTTTTCAGCCTTAAAAATCTAGGGTTTTTTTTGATATTGTCTTCTCTCGGCCTGTGCGGATAAATCAAGAGTCCATGTACTAACCTGTAAGTAGCCAAAGTCAGTACTAACGTGGTTGATCCTTTGGGCACTTCCATTTCTTTTTGTTATACTTATATATATCTCTAGGCCAGCAATGTACTTGATGGCGAATCCCCCAACACATTAAGCGAGGAGTACAATGAACGCGAAATCAACGCGCTCTAGACGCAAACGAAAGTTGAAGTCTATGGTCTTATACGGCGCAGCGTACATTGAGCGCTTTCTCGTCATCGTTTCGCGAACAGACCTTGAAAGTTGCCCAACTTTTAACTTTTAGCGCGAACGCTGTACTTCCATAACCTTACTTCTATGTTTAGTGCTTTAGTGGCAGTTGATTTTATTACCTACATTTTGAACTTGTTGTTATATACTTATATGTGTGTTGCCGTGTGAAAATGTCTGAGACAACTACGTTAAATGAACAATTAATAGAAATAGTAAAAAAATATCCCTTTTTGTTCAATAAAAGAGAACGGGATTACAAAAATACCGTGAAGAAATCACGAACATGGGAAGAAATAGCATTGAAATTGCATTTAACGGGAGGTAATGTCTTTGAATCCTATATACTCATTGTAAGCACAAAATTCGTTTCTTTTTGTAGGCGAAGAAGCATGTAAGAAGTTTAAAAGTTTACGCGACAGATATACACGTGAACTAAAAAAACTTTCTTACATGAAGGGCACGGGCAGTGAATCCCAACAACTAGAAGTTCAAACTTGGGATTTATTTGACAATTTAAGTTTCTTACGAGATCATATTGAACCTAACAAAAAGTACTTATGTCTAAATATATGAGTTTACTTTTTAAATTGAAAGCGATTTGTTTCAGAACTGTCACAAACTATACACCCAATAACGATTTGCTTGCACAAACATCTGATGAGCAAAGTTGTGCGGAATCTACAACCAGTAACCATTCCAATTATGTGGAAGAAGAGAACCCATCAGCGGAATGCAGCACATCATCTTGCACAGAAAGCACTGATCGTACCCCTAGCAGAAAGGTGCCAAAAAGAAGAGCACTTGAAGAGATTAATGCTCACTTTATGGAGGCTGCTACCTCCTTTAGGGACATGTGCTCTACCGTAAAAAATACCAAACACCAGCCAACTGAAGATGAGTTATTTGGTCAGAGGGTGGTTGCTTTTATAGCGTCCATTACACATGAAGATGCAAAAAATGATGCAAAGGCTGCAGTTATGAAATATTTAGCTGATTGCGTATCAGCACAATATGACTAAATTATTGTAAGTAGTATTACCTAATTAAAATAAAATTTTAAAAGTAAAACGTTTTATAATTTAATACATATAGTACCACAGACAACATACATATATATATATATATATTCTGTAATAGCACTTAATCACGGTTATATTGAAAAGTAACTGCACCTTCTTCCAAAAAGTAATTTGATAATAGGTCTCGTAGTTGAAATGCAGTTCTTGTAGCATTATTAGAACCTAATCTAACACTCTGTAGAGGTGCTGATAAGTCATTTCTCCATTCTCCGTGATGTAACACACCGTCTGCATCCTCCCAATCAATATACTGCGGTGGACAATATCGGCTTTGTGGCAATGACTGTGTTTTAATGTAGTTATGTAAAGCAACACATGCTAATACAATGTTTGTTGCATTATGTGGTGAAGCATGAACATTGTTTTGAAGAATTCTCCACCTTGTTACTAATATTCCAAAACAGTTTTCTATAATCCTACGGGCTCTCGACAGACGATAATTAAATATTCTTCTTCTTTCATCTAATAATTTTCCTGGATACGGACGCATAATGTTGTCCTTTAAAGGAAAGGCTGAATCACCCACAAAGTAATGTGGAAATTGAACTCTACTGTTGGGTAAAGTTTTATCAGCAGGTAAAGGTAAAGTTTTGTTCAAGAGGGCCTGTCCAAACAGGGAGGCAGAAAGAATGCCTGGAAAAGAACAACTTAAACTTTGACAAATACAAGTGTTTTCTATTACCTCCATCACTTTGACTACCATAAGCACCAACATCTACAAAGGTAAAACAATAATCTGCATTGCAAGCTGCTAACATAACAATACTATAATTTCCCTTGTGGTCATAGTATAAAGAACCTGAGTTTGGTGGGCACTTAATGTTAATATATTTTCCATCAATGGAACCTACACAATGAGGCATGTTCCATTGAGACCTAAATTCCTCACTTATATGTTCATAATCTTGCACAGCTAGAGGAGGTAAATGTAAGGGACTCAACACTTTCCAGATTGTTTCGCAGGTTTCTAAGATTATTTTTCTTACAGTCGCTTTTCCCATTTTGAAACTCCAAGCTAAGAACTGGTGACTGACACCTTGAGATAAATACCTATAATTGAAATATTTGTTATATGACACAGTTTACTTATTGTATTAACTGACTCACGATAAAGTTAAAGCTAGGCGACATTCAAAAGAAATAGGCTTCCTAATAGAATGTTTCGTTAGTTCAGGTTCTAATAAATTTATTATTCTGTTGTATAAATTACGTGTCATTCTTGTATGTTTGAAAAAATCTTCTGGGTCTATTTCTTTTAATTGCAAATAATTGTTTATAAAATAACCATCTTTATTCCTTGAACGGTTTGCTGGCCTCACCCACCACCGTCTTTGTGGTGAATTTTGCAAATTGAAACCCAAAACTAGCAGATAAAGTTGATAAAGTAAGTAAAAATACAAAAACATTTCGAATTCATCCATCACTTTTTGGTTATGTTTCCAAAGACGTATCGCGAAAAGTGCGCGGTATATTGTAGCCAGCTGCTCGATCAACGTATTTTTGGCAGTTGCGTGAGCGTCTAGAGCGCGTTAATTTCGCGTTCATTGTACTCCTCGCTTTAGTGCCACACTGCCACCTTCATTATTCATTAAAAAAGTCAAGCGGAATTAGTAGAATTTCTATTTAAAATCATGTTGGTATCAAATTTGTATCTATTCGAAACGGTCATTGATTATATACAGTGTATAATCATAAAAATAATAATTAATAACGGTCTTTTTCAGAACACGTGAATTTTGGCCGGCTAGTTGAACGCGGCTATTTTGGTAACATAACCTCTAAACGTATACACTATTTTTTCGACTTTTTCATGTAAAGTAAGGCAGTAAGGCCTTATAATAAAGGTAAACCAAATGTCATCAGTAAATAGCGGCGGAGGTAGCCCGTTTCCAAAATGGCAAATCGCCCTTGCGCTAGGAGCTACCGGTGCAATAGGGTTGGGCTATTGGTATCTTCGACAACAATCAAAACTGGTCACAGTTAAAAAACCAAGCCTAAAAGACACGAACTCCTTATCAATTGACGATAAGACAGTCGATGACGAAAAGGGAGACGAAACACCGTTCCAACTTTCGCAGAGATATAAAAACGAAGGCAATGTATTATTCAAAAAGGGTAAATACGATGAAGCCATCAGTTTCTATAATAAGGCCATCGAAATTTGCCCCGAAGATCAACGTCACGATTTATCAACGTACTATCAAAACCGTGCGGCTGCCTACGAACAGTTAAAAAAATATAGCTCCGTTATAGCGGACACCTCCAAGGCACTTGAATATAACGAAAAGTACGAAAAAGCTCTGTATCGCCGTGCTAAGGCATACGAAGCGATAAAAGACTGGGAAAACTGTCTCGACGATATAACGGCCGTTTGCTTACTACAAGGTTTCCAAAACCAAAATGCCTTACTTTTAGCCGATCGCGTCTTGAAAGAACTCGGAAAACAACACGCCGTCGAAGCAATTAAGAATAAAAAACCGATCCTTCCATCCAAACAGTTTATTAAAACCTATTTCATGTCGTTTTCCGAAGATCCCGTTTATAAAATGTTATTAAATACCGAAGAACCGATGGGTGATGGCGTATTGTCCGGTTTTTTGAAGGCTAAAATCGCTTTCGCTACCGAAAATTTTGACGATATCATTCCGGCATGTACGGAGGAGATTAATTCGAGCGAGTCCGAATCGCAGTACATTTTCGAAGCTTTGTCGCTACGAGCGTCATTTTACTTGTTGTCGGGTTCACACCAGTTAGCGCTTGACGATTTTAAAACAATCGTCGATGCCGCCGACGCTAATCCCAAGCTCCGTGTGAATACGCTCATCAAACGTGCTTCGTTACATGTGCAATTGGAAAAACCTACCGAATGTTTGGAGGATTTTGCTAAGGCTGTTGAAATAGATCCAGATAATTCAGGTAATAGTAAATAAACTTTTTTTTAAATAGTGTTTCCAACAATTGTTGCGGAACCTTAAATCTTAACTAAACTGTGTCTCACTCTCAGTTTTCAGTACAGGCTTTTATAATTTATTACCCACAAGACTTCTTTAGTTTTTGATTACCCGAGTTTTATGACTGAGTAAGTGATTCTCATAGCAACATATTGTTAATAGCAATACAGGTCCAATCATTTATCGGCATTTCTATTCTTTTAATATATACCCTCAAGCACAATGACCTTTCTTTCTTCACTCATGACAAAATGACAACAAAACTGCAGCTAAAACTTAAAACACCTACCGATACTGAGAAAACTTTCCTGTACAATAAAATGTTTAGAACTTCTGAAATATATGCTTTGCACCAGAATTATTTATATGGCTTAGGCTTAGGGGAATATTTACATTTAGAGGGAATTTTAGAATTGAGTCACATTTGACGGTGTAACTGAGAGTAAGACAGACTTTAGGTATCTATCCATACCTAGCATTTCAGGTTCAACTCACAAGGTACTCTATTGATACGTGATAAAGGTTCTGGTATTTTTTTGCTAGAGTTTTTCAATTTTTTTAACCATTTTACAACTACATGGTTTGCCATTTGTAATTTTCCTACTCTTGATCTGAGTAGTATCATCAACAAATTTTCTTCCACCTTCTCCATCTATCATATTCCTTCCCCTCTTTCCCGTAAAATCTCTTTACATCCTCTTTCTTGTTCCCCCAGCTCCTCACATGTGCGTTTAACTCTATATCTTGCTGCTATCCTCTTCCTTTTCCTACTCAATCCTCGCCTTAGGTACTCAGGCACTCCTGTAATGATCTCTCCCTTCCCTGATCCTACACCTCCTTTGTTGTGTTCACCCCCCATCGTCAGTCCTTTCTCTTCTGCACCTCATCCCTTGCATACCCTCTCCTCAATATCATGATTAGATTACTGTAGGATAAGTAGAGGTTAGGCCCTAGAACACCTCCCTGAGGAACTCCACCTCTTATTTCTTTTGAAGTAAGTAGTATAGTAGGACCGTTTTCAACACAAAAAGTCACTAGATGTAGTGATTTTTTGTGTTGAAACTGGTCCTACTATACTATTGGAGTAGAATACTTGTCTTCTTGCTCAATTCGAAAAATCTTGTCCGACATGTGCTTTATATTTTATTTAAACCTTCAACAGGTCTTCCCTGCGTATTTTATCATTTTTGTAGTAATTTTTTTGTTTCCTGCTACTTTTCCCACCTTGATTTTCTGTTTCCTTAATTTGTTGTATCTTCGTCGTTTATTTTCTTTTATCATTATGTTCTTTCTTCTGAACCGACATTAAGTTTTTCTTTTAACAATTTGTGTGCGTTTATGAACTGTAAAATTTGTTTTTGTGCGTTTTCTTATTTTGTGTCTGACCTAATTGTAGCTATCAATTATAGACATATACCATCATCGTGGACAGGTCAATCTATTAATGGATAACACTGAGGAGGCGAGAAGAGATTTCGATAAAGCGGTCGAGTTAAATCCCAACTTTGCGATTGCGGTCGTTCAAAAATGCTACGCCGATTATAGATACGCGATGATGACCAGAAATATGGAAATGTTAATGGAAAGTTTAACGAGTTTCGCAAAAGTGACTACACGTTTCAGCAATTTTTCCGAAGTATTCGTCTTGTACGGTCAAGTTTTAACGGAACGACAAGACTATCAAGAAGCCGAAAAAACATTCGTAAAAGCTTTAGAACTCGAACCTAACAATGCGACGATTTTAGTACATAGAGGTTTGTTAGCGATACAGTCGACGAGTGATATGAAGAAAGCAATTGAACTTATTAATTCGGCGATAGAGTTAGACGACAAATGCGAATTTGCGTATGAGACTTTGGGCACAATCGAAGTACAAAGGTAACATTTAGAATTCGTTCGATACATGTATGTCACTTTTTCGTTATTTTACAGAGGTAATTTGGTGATAGCGATTGATTTATTTAACAAAGCAATCGCTCTCGCTAGGACGGAAATAGAAATGACGCATTTATTTTCGTTACGAGATGCCGCAATTTCTCAACTTAAAGTAACGACAAAACTTGGAATTGGACCACAACTTTTGAAGCCCGATATGTAATAAGTTGTTTTGTAAGGTTTTATAGTTAAATTTGTGGCAATGATTAAAATTAAAATATGTTTGTTAAGTTTCTACAGTAAATTTGGCATTTGGGAGATATTCGGAACGAAAACGATTTAGTTCGAATACCTCCTTACATTTATGATCATATTTATTTATTCC
The DNA here is from genome assembly GCA_036250285.1 of Pyrocoelia pectoralis. NCBI lineage: Eukaryota > Metazoa > Arthropoda > Insecta > Coleoptera > Lampyridae > Pyrocoelia > Pyrocoelia pectoralis. The sequence goes on from CM070078.1 coordinate 50,614,875, forward strand.
AAATCTTAAAGATTTTGCTACTAATTTAGTTTAATGTCTGTATGACACATAAACAATTTAGCTGCGATACCTCCTTAGGATTGTGTGATCCTAATACATTATTTTCGCGGGATGAAGTTTTAAAAGCCGCTCAAGAGTTTGTACTATACAGGAGCAATTTAGTTACTACACCTCAGTGCACTCATGTGATCCTGATACACAAATTTTTCTCCGAATGAAATCTTAAAGCCAATTAAAGGTTTGTATTACACGGGAGCAATTTAACTACTACACACCTCCTTGCACGGATGTGACCCTGGTACAAATTTTTCTCTGGATGCAATTTTAAAAGCTATTTGAAACTTTGTATTAGACAGGAACAATTTAGTGACTACACTTCCTTGCACTTATGTGATCCTTATACAAATTTCTCTTCGAATAGAGATTTAAAATAATACTTGAAAGTTTGTATTGCACAGGAGCAATGTACTTAATTTTACTTCCTTGCTCTCATGTAATACTAATACAAATTTTTCTCTAGATGAAAGCGAATTAAAGGTTTGTTATTACACAGGAGCAATTTAATTTAATTTGACTACACCTTCTTGCACTTACGTGGTCCTGACTCTTGATACAAGTTTGTCTCCTAATAAAAATTTGAACTCTTACTTGAAGGTTTGTATTACACAGGAGCAATTTAATTAACACACGTTCTTGCACTTATGTGGTCCTGATACAAATTTCTCTTCAAAAGGTTCCTTGAAGTTTGTATTGCACAGGAGCAATGTAGTGACTACACCTCCATGTACTTATGTGATCCTCATATAATTTTTTCTCCGGATAGAAATTTAAACTGTTACTTGAAGGTTTGGATTACACAAGAGCAATTTAATTAACACACGTCCTTGCACTTATGTGGTCCTGATACAAATTTTTTTCTGGATGAAGTTTTAAAAGCTGCTGATTGGTTTTTAGTAAAAACATTGACCAATTTGCCATAATGAATTGTTACTCATATAGGCATCAAAGAATCTTTTTAAAAGACTACTTTACAACTTATTATTTTATTTATAATTTAACATATCTGAATAACAGGCAAAAATAAATATTACAATATAGGTACATATTTTACAACAGCCATAATTTTCCTTTCTGTTCTTTAAGAAGCATAATGCCGTTAACGACAACAAAAACATAATTGGCAGAGTTAAATATTTAAAGATCGTACGAAAAACATTTAATCGTTCGAAGGTATCTCTTGTTTTAGTTTTTCAATTTTAAGAGGTAATAATGTTGACATTTCCGTACAAATTCCGTGCTCTGTGGGTAAAGCTTCCTTCGCCTTCGGATTCCTTTTGCAATACTCCAAAACCGTTTTATAATATTCCAAACTGGCCTGAACGTGTTGCAAATTCACTTCTTTATTAAGCACAATGTATCGACTATACAAAGCACCGTTTGCCATAATCGCCTTGAGGTAAGGCTTCTCGTACTGTTCTGGAATCGTGTTCGGCAATTGATTCGTGTTTACATCCCTAAAAGAGTCTACGAATTTGTTATTGTGATAAATTCCCTTATCGATAAAGTTGTTTATTTTTGAAAGGGTACCGGGACTGGGACGTTCGGTCGACTCTTTTAATTTGTCTAGCTTTATGTACAGGATCTCGCTATAAGTTTGGGCTAGTTCGAACCATAGCTGTTTACAGTACTGCATGTAGTAAGTCGGATTGATTTCTTTCAAAATGTTCTCCATTAAGTCGATACGACGTTTATGCATTTTTGCTTGATTTTCGGGACTTTCTTCGAAGAACAACAAGTTTAGATACAACTGTGTTTGATCCTGCACAATTTCGATGTAATCCGAAGCTAAAGTGTTGAGAGTGTAGTAGCTGTGCGCACGTTCTAACCAAGACTTGGCGTTCTGAAATACCTGACGAGCATCGTCCAGTGTTAGCAAAAATTGATCGGTTATTTGATTTTCTAGTGCGGAGAGATCTAACGTCTCGAATTGTAAATTGGCGAGATCGCCAGTCGACAAACTTGTGTCGGTCAAATCGAGTTTTGCCAAATCGGTTGAAAGTGCACAAATTGTGTCAATATCCTCGTGATTCATAAGACGATCACGAGAATTCGACAGCAGTAAGAGTCCGTATTTCGCCCAACATCTGGCGACATCCGCACTGCGGTGTTTGAATTTCTCCACTTTCGCGTCAAACTCTTCGTTGTGTTCGGCCGTTTCGTTAAGTTCACTTTGGTGCACGTTAAGCATGTAGGAACTGGCGGCTAGGTGATGACGAGCTTGTTTAAAACCGTTTTTTTTCCATGAAAAATTGTGACAACGTTGCGGCATTAAGTGACCATTCGATACAATCGTAATCGTTCATTTCTAACTGTCGTCTAAGGGTGATGTGACAGAAAATTGCACTTTTAAGCGAATCACCTAAAGTCCCGTATATCTGCGCGAGGTAATACAGAGTTAAAGTATGAGCCTTCTCCAAACTCATAAACGCAGAGGGTTCGTCAACAACCGGATTCACTTGAAATAAGATGTGAAAATCTAAAGGAACCTCGCCCGATTCTTTAAATTCCTTATAAAATTGCTCACATTTCTCTAGGTAAAATTTCGATTTTGTCGCCTCTCGTTCTGCCCACAACAACCCGAGCTCATTAAATATGTGTAAAGTTATCATAATTATTTCAGGCCTCAATTCGTGTTTATCAATAATATCGACGCATTTCTTTAGATGTTTTTCGCCGGTCGAAATTTCTTCAGTCTCGATTGAAATACGACCGAGATACAGGAAACCAGTTGCGAGCATCGCTATAAATTTAATGCTACAATTAGGTTAAGAGCAGTATTTTATCACCTGTTAGTCTCAAAAACTCCTTTGTATCCGGGCTTTGTGATCTTAATAGGTTTTCGATGTTAGCTTTCATTCCGATCAATAATTGCTTGGCATTATATTTGGAAAGGTAAGGCTCACTTATTGAATCTAATTTACTATCCTCCTCAATTAATTTTCGTATTTTCTCAAATTTTTCTTGTAAATCAACGTAACATTCTTTAGTTATCGTCATTTTCAAAAATTGGTTTTTCAATTTGAGGTTAAGTAAACAGTTAGTTATGTGAATGTAGCAACGGAAATCTACTACTAACTATAGAGCGGCACAAGTCCAAAACGAACATAATTTGGTGTGTAGTTTCCAAAAATTCATCCTTTTTAGAATTTATTATTTTCCAAGGAGAGATGAAAACTTTCTGGACGAATTATTTTGACCAGCTGAGCTCAATCAAATGTGGATGCAATCAAGCGAAGGTATGGAAAGACGCCATTTTTAAAGATGGCGTCCGAACATCTAACTCGTGTTGGTGTTCATAATAAAAGTAATAATTACGATAACCAATGCTTATATGGACGATTTGTAAACAAAACATTGGAGAAAAGTAAGTGGTGCTATTTATGTAAATTATAAAAAACCTTTTCACAATCACAATGGTCGTGGTGAAATTGGCGACTATAACCACCCGTGGACTGTCGTATAACGTATAAGGGAAATTATGTTGCTTTACCACTTTACTTTAATTGCATGAATAAAGGCCGGTTGTACATCTGCAGCTTAATGTAAAGCTGAGCAATAATCTTGCTAAACCAGTTTTGTATAATGACATTTCGTGGCTTAAGCTCCACTTAACTTTAAACTTGGCTTAAACTGCATTTGTACAACCGGCCCTAAATAATAATATAATCTGGACCGTCTAAAAAAGCTGGCTTCTATATATCAAAAACGTATACTAATTTTTAATATTGGCAGTTGAATTGGCCAAGTACCATATAAATAAGGGCACAGTTATCTGTGACATGAGTTATAACTTATAAGTGGGTTTGGAACCTTGGAGAACCACTGACCTGTATCATAACAGGTCAGTGTGGAGAACGTGCCGTTCTACAATGTTCATAGTTCGTTGCTACCTTCATGCTGCTCACAATTTTGATTGGTCAAATATTTAGAAATTACAGTCTTTTTTGCGTATAAATCAATACTATATACAATCCTTGTCAATACGGGGTTGTTATGCTACAAATGTAGCACACTTTGCCAGCACTAGGATCTAATTTTATTTTGAATATACACAGTGAGTGGCATTATATTTACTTTTGTATTCATTTAATCAAGTATTTCCTCGTAAAATTAGTATAAATCTAGCAGGTAACCACATACTCGTTTACAATATACTATCACCTACAGAAAATGTCAACAAAGCAGGACTACGAAATAACGGTTCTTTTCACTGGATACTCCACTCAGATCGAGCAGGGTATGTTAGCCAATTGTACTTGTACCCTACTAAAAGGTCCAAAGCTTATCATCGTGGACACAATGACCGCATGGGATGGTGACCGACTAACAGAAGCCCTAGGAAAGCATGACGTTAACCGTAACGATATCGATTTCGTTATTTGTACACACGGACACTCCGATCATATAGGATGTAACTATCTGTTCCGTAATGCACATCACATTGTCGGTAATTGCATCTCCCACAAAAATACTTATTACACCTTTAATTTTGCCGACAATCCATACAAAATAGATGATAATGTGAGCGTGATAGCGACACCCGGTCATACTTTACAAGATGTTACAGTATTGGTTAAAAACGTAAATGGTCTAACCGCAATAGTTGGCGATCTATTTGAAAATGAGAAGGATTTGGAGGATGAACGTATTTGGAAAGATGCGGGCAGTGACTCTGAAGAGTTACAGTTGAAGAATCGTGAAAAAATACTAGCAATCGCAGATTGGATTATACCAGGACATGGGGCTAAATTTAAAGTTAATAAAATAAAATGATCGACTAAGACTCACACATACCTATCACATTTTGTTAAAAAAAAACAATTTAAATAGAACACCTTACATTTATGTACTCCTAATACATATTTTTTCTGAAGTGGAAATTAATGATTTACTTCAAAATCCTCAATGCATTTATGTCTTCCTGATACATAAGTACTTCGCTTTGAACGACGTTTTAAAAGCAACTCAGATTTGTATTAAAGGTAATTTGTTTGATTACAAATACCTCCTTTAGATTGTGCTCCTAATCCAAATTTTGCCCTGGATAAATCTTCAAGGGTTACTAATTGTTTGTATTATATTTCGTTTAGGTGTAGCTTTAAAAGCAACTTCTAAGTTTGTAATAAAAGCAAATAATACCTCCTTTAGGTTATGCGCTCTTAATGCAAATTGTACCTTGCATGAAGTGTCACTTGTTTATATTGCAAATACCTGCTTCAAGAATGCTCCCCAATTGTTTGTATTACAATAACTTCTTATGTTTATTTGCTCCAGATATATATTTCGGATTGGATAAAACTGTGTTCGTATACTTCCTTCTGTTTATGTGCTCCTAATACACATTTTAGTTTTAAAAGCAACTTAGAGGTTTGTATTAAATAAAAACTATTTAGAACACCATCTTTTGTTCATGTACACAAATTGTGTTCGGGATAGTTTCAAAGTTTGTATTACCTAAAACACTCTTTTGGATTTACGCGCCGCTGATGCAAATTTTGGTCGTGATGAAGTGGAAATTGGTGAATTGATTTGAAATAATAAAATGATTAAAATATAATTACAACTAATAAATATAAAACATTAGATTGATTAAGCTCCACACATATCACAATTACCGGGATTTTGAAGTGAGCACATTAGGGCCGCATCCTCATTCCCATTTTTTAAATCGGACGATTCCACATTCTTACCATTACCGACGATGAGTTTGGTTTTATCGACTGTAAACTGAATCGGTTGCACTGCCGGTTTGGTTCTCAGATAATACATGCCGGTTTTCAATCCCTTGTGCCAACCGTAGAAGTGCATGGAGGTAATATTGGCGTAATTTGGTTTTTCGATGTGTATGTTAAGCGATTGGCTTTGATCGATGAAGGCACCTCGATCGGCCGCCATGTTTATAATAGTCTTCTGTTTGATTTCCCATACGGTTTTGTAAATCGCCTTGATGTGATCGGGAATTCCCGGTATATTTTGGACCGATCCGTAATTGGCGATAATTTGATTCTTCATCACGTCGTTCCACAGGTCGAGGTCGGTCAAATCGTTAATTAAATGTTGGTTCACCACGAAGAATTCGCCACTGAGAACGCGTCGTGTGTAAATATTGGATGTGTAAGGTTCGATCGATTCGTTATTGCCCAATATTTGTGCGGTCGAGGCGGTTGGCATCGGTGCAAGTAAAAGCGAGTTCCTTATTCCGTGTTTTGCTATTTTGACTTTTAAGGCCGTCCAATCCCAGAGATCGGTGGGAGTTTTGTTCCACATGTCGTACTGGAGAATTCCTTTACTGACGGGACTGCCCTGGTAGGTGGAATAGGGTCCTTCAATTTCGGCAAGCTCGCAACTGGCCTCTAACGCACCGAAGTAGATTGTTTCGAAGATTTGCTGATTGAGCAGTGCCGCTTCTTCACTTTCGAAAGGCATTCGTAATAGAATGAAAGCGTCTGCTAGGCCTTGAACGCCGATTCCAATGGGACGATGGCGCATGTTAGAATTTTTGGCTTCTACAATTGGATAATAGTTCACGTCGATAATTTTATTTAAATTTCGTGTTACGATCTTCGTTACGGTTTTTAATTGTTGAAAATCGAACGATTTACGATCGGATTTCACGAACATATTAACAGCGATCGATGCCAAATTACAGACGGCAATTTCGTCGGGGGATGTATATTCGACAATTTCCGTACATAAGTTACTGCTTTTAATAGTTCCTAAATTTTGCTGATTACTTTTACGATTGCAAGCATCTTTGTACAACATGTAAGGAGTTCCGGTTTCTACTTGGGAAGTTACTATGGCACGCCATAACTCTTGAGCGCGTACTTGACGTACGTACTTCCCTTCGCGCTCATACTGCTCGTATAAATTCTCAAATTCTTCCCCCCAACAATCGGGCAACCCTTGGCACTGATGTGGACACATCAATGACCACATCTGGTCTTGCTCAACACGTTTCATAAACAAGTCCGGAACCCACAAACCGTAGAATAACTCGCGGGCCCGTAGCTCTTCTTTTCCCGTATTTTTCTTCAAGTTCAAAAACTCAAATATATCGGCGTGCCACGGTTCTAAATAAATGGCGAAAGCTCCCGGGCGCTTATTTCCTCCCTGATCGACGTAACGGGCCACGTTGTTAAACACACGCAATAACGGAACGAGACCGTTTGAAACACCATTCGTACCTGCAATATACGTCCCTTTTGCTCTAATATTATGGATGTTGACACCGATACCTCCGGCACATTTCGAGATAAAAGCGCACTGTGTAATGCAAGCGAAAATACCTTCGATACTGTCGGAAGGCATCATTAACAGGAAACAGGAGGAGAGCTGGGGTTTGGGAGTGGCAGCGGAAAACAGAGTGGGACTGGCGTGAGTGAAATATCGTTCGGACATGTAATTGTAAGTTTCGATCGCCGTTTCGATATCATTTCCGTGAATGCCGACGGCGGTACGCATAAGCATGTGTTGAGGACGTTCGACAATCTTCTGATTAATCTTCAAAAGGTACGAGCGCTCCAATGTTTTGAATCCGAAATAATTATACGAAAAGTCACGATCGTATATGATAACAGAATTTAACCTGTCCGCATTTTTCATAATAATGTTGTAGCACTCCGTCGATATCATAGGAGTTGGTGTGTTCGTCTTTTCGTTAACCATATGATACAGATCACTGATCACATCTAGAAACAAAACCGAAACATTACCATTTTACTGATTTTCTCACATACTCTTGTGTGTCAACAGGAATTTTTGAGACGTTAGAAATATTGTGAGAACAAACAGATAATCATAAATCATGTAGTCTGAACATTACCAATTATTACAGACATGAATTTTCCTACTCTTATGTATAACAAGTTTTTGGAGCAACATGCAGTATATGTTCGTTCTTAGGATTTTGCAATGTTAGCATGAGAACCTCTAACCCTGTATGAACCAATTGTTTGAGTTGAAAGTTACATAACACACATAGGCACGTAAAGGCTTCCACAGACAGAGTCGGTATAATAAACCCGACTTATGGGGTTGGACAGTGTCAAAGTTGAATCTAAAAGTCAACGTTTCGTCCACTTTCGTAAGGGGCTGCATCAGTACAAGGAAACAAAACAAAAGTACAATAAAAATATAACACTTTTACTAAAATAAATCAACGGGAACAATACTACACTACACACTCTGGAACAGTGTAAAGAGAAAGGTGAACTGATAGATGTAGTGAAGAAGTGTAGTGTTAACCGAGTGGGCTTTATTAACAAGATTCGATAGTGGACGTTGTGAACAAAGCATAGCATTTCAGTCACATTTTAAATAAAGTGGGCATTATGAACTTGGACAAAATAATCACAAAATCAAATGGCCGCTTTGAACACGAATCAAAGGTGGGCATCATGAACAGAATGGGTGTTATAAACAAAGTTCAAAAGTGGGCATTATGAACACAAGCATTGATTATATACATAATCAATGACACAAGTCTACTATATCGAGTGGGCGTTGTAAGCAGCAGTGGTGTAGTCGTAAATTTTCCAGTGTGGGAACGCTCACTGAGAATTGACTAACATCGGGCGATCCAGAATGCCAGAAACACGGGTCGCCTATTAATATATAGGATTCTTGGAAAAATCAGAGTGGGAACGCCGTTACCACGCGTTCCTGCTCCACTAAACCACTGGTAAGCAGGGTTAATATTTTTGTTATTGCTAAATCTTTGGACGTTAATAGTTAATAGGCTTCCTGCCATTAAACAATGAAACAAAAGCCAAATAATAAACGTGTGCTTCAACTTGAGGCACATGTTTTCTAGTTTGTACTTTTTGATCTTGTTCTTTAGAAATGTGTTTATTTTCAAAAAAAAATGTTAAGTAGCTTTTTTTGGACAGAACGAAAAAAATGTTTCAGACAAATGTAGTAGATGTCACATAAGGATTTTATAAATAATGTTTCATTTTCAAAAATGGATCGAGTGGTTTTCAAAATATCTTGTTGCGAAATTTTTGATCTGTCGCCATTTTGTTATTTGATAAAATTGAAAATATTGTTTTAAGAGAAACGAAAGCAAATGCTGAAAGTTCTTGTATTTTTTAAAATAAGGGAGTACTTGATGATTTTTTGAAAAACAAGAAAACATCAATAACTATGAACTGGGGCTCCACCAATTCAAAAATTTGAACTAGGAAAAGTTATTTGTTTCAATGAGTTCTAACTTCCTTTTTCAGGTGTTACACCTTTACCATTAAGACCATGTATAAGAACATCAATATAAATAATAATAATTAGTTAATATTCGAAATATTATAATGTTTCATGAATTTTTGATACAAAAATAAAACTCAACACTTAACAGAAATTGAATAAAAATCTACAAAGTGGTGTGTAGGAAAAAATTGTCCCATCAATCTTTATTGGAACCCACCTAAATGCACATCCACCGAATTCTACTTAGCTACACTTCCCTGCCTGTACATTACAAAAATATACATATACCTCTAATAGACCCCTAACTACCTCCGAAATAAAACCTCTTTAAAGTCAAGTAGTTTAGCAATAATATTTCATGCTGAATAACGTGTGAATAACCTTGTATAGTTGTATCTGCACATTTTCTTACAAAAATAACAAATGAAGGTCTTAGAACAAAAAAGTTATTTTCCCACCAATGTGTCGAGTGTTGGTTAGAAAGTCACAGGAAGTTATTATGTGTTCCACAAGTAACAAGGCCTGATATATCATTTGCAATCAATAATATCAGCAGGTATACATAGAATCCAGGGCCAATAGCCCAATAGTGCTAAAAAATCAAGCACAGAAGCATTTTCAACAATTGGGAGTGATTATATGGTGTTAAGTATAGGGACTCAAGATATTATGGTCGAAAAGATCGGGGATTGTAAAGGACTGTGTGTAGATAACCAAGGAGGCTGCGCCTTGTTGCTAATGAGACTTACCATGACCTGACCAAACAAGCAGCTCTTGGAAGTAAAGTACATTTCCATAGACAAACAAGTGACAAAGTCTCCGTAAAAACGTTGACAAAAAGACTTAGATATGTGTTAAAATATGTTAAACAGCTGTTTATACAAAGCTGTTATTACCAAAAATAAATTTCTGTTCTCTTCGGAATAGTTTCATGTCTGTACAGTTTTTTCAATGTTAACAGATAAACTGCAGAAACAAAGAGATGCAAACATGGTGTAAGTATACGAAAAACCTATATAGTTGATTGAATACGAGTGCATTGAAATAAAAAATGAAGATTGTGTACGATCATATTCATCTTAAAATAAAAGACATACCACTAAATTGTTTCTTAGTTTCCTTGTGTAAATTTGACACTGCAATGCGAGCCGCGAGAGTTGCATAATCAGGATGGTCTGTGGCCATAGAAGCGGCCGTTTCGGCCGCTAGTGTATCAAGTTCCACTGTCGTTACACCCGGGTACAATCCGTGAATGACTTTTAGTGTAATCGACACCTACAATACATTGTAAAATGTTAGTTAATGCAATGCGATAGGCAATACTTACGGGATCAACAAAATCCATGTTTAGGCCGTAACATAATTTCTGAATTCGAGAAGTTATTTTATCAAAGTGAACTTCTTCTTCGCGCCCATCTAAAGACACAATAAAGATTTCAAAATTTTCCTTTTAAGTTAACCTATAAATAACTTACCTCGCTTTATAACGAAATTTTTCTTTTGAGGTTTATGTACCATTTTTCTACCTCGCAAACTTTAAACTTACAGTTAAAATCAATACTAAACTAATATAAATTTAATTAAAAAGTGATACGTTAAGTACGTTACAAAGGCGGAGTGTTCTTTTCCCGCTAAAACAAACTGTCAATTATTTCTATGGTTATATCAAAAGCATGGTTGCCGGAATGCTTTTACTTTTGCCAAATTTCTTTTTCATTGATGTTGTCTTCCTCCATCTTGCAACATGGCGATCGACCGCTTCTCAGCTTTTAGTTGGAGAACTTCGTTACCAATGTTTCCTAGCTCTTCGGAAGAAGGGCCTGGCACCCCCTCTGAGGATAAGATTAGTCACAGAATGCCCTCAATGTTTACAGCTAGTACTGCAAGTGAAGGAGATGTTCTGGACCACTAAACACTTGTTTTGACTTTCTCATTGCTCTTGGTATGCTTTCACTCATGCGAACCTAAAGGTATTACTGTTTGCCACCGCATATTCTTTCAAGCGTCTTAACAGACTGATTGGACGATATTAGACTGTAAGGTAAAAATGCGAAAGAAGCGAAATCAAAAGGATTCCTTGAAAGTCACTAGACACAAACTGCAGTGGCGTAGCGACGGGGGGGGGCAAGGGGGTATCATGCCCCGGGCGCTAGCCACAAAGGGGCGCCAAATGGTCCGCAAAACAAAAAATTGCTGTGTTTTTAAAATAGTTACATACTTAATAAATCTCTAACTCACTGACCGACTGGTCATTTTTGGTCTCAAATTTAAAGCCTACCTTGAGTCTATGACTTTATTTATTTATTATTTTGCGAGTATATTTTATATAATACATATAAGTAAAGTTCGTTATAGACTATTGTCGTAAAGACTGATGTATATGACTAATCGTCATGCTGAAGGAGAGAGAGAAGTAGAAACATACAGGAAAAAGTATACACTGGGACCAGGACTCAAACCTGGGGCCTTCGCCAAGGCGAAGGCCCCAGGTTCGAGTCCTGGTCCCAGTGTATACTTTTTCCTGTATGTTAATACATATAATATTTATGGTTTTCGAATGGGGAAGGGGGGGGGGCGCCAAAAAAGGTATTGTGCCCGGGCGCGAGTTAAGGTCGCTACGCCCCTGACAAACTGTTAGTGTTTGACACAATGGAAACAATGGATTTCATTCCACTTACCAAGACTTTGAGTTCTCTCCTTAGAACACAGGGGTGATTAAATGAATGTGAATCAAATGGGATAAGCACAGTGCATCTCCATCACAAGATCAACCCCAGTATAAAAAAATTCTGGCATGTATGGCCACGAGACTTCCCTTGTACCAAAAAAATGCAACTTTTTCTTTAAAAAAAATGAGTGCCGCCATTTTAGCTTATATCGGAAGTGACGTCATCAAAGGTAATATCACCATTTTCGTCCTTGGCCCGAATGCAATCGATTGGGGAAAACCGTATTTCGATAACTTTAATCATTGTTTATTAAGAAGATAAAATAGTTAGACAACCGGAGGTGTTTCTGCGCCACGACTGATAGATGGCGAGTGCCTTAGCATTGCTTTTAAATAGGACGTGGCAATCGCCATCTATCAGTCGTGGCGCAGAAACACCTCCGGTTGTCTAACTTGTATGCTTTAATAGTTTCTGAGTTTACAGCGTTGCAAGGAAATGTGTACGGACAGACTATACAGACTGCAGACGACAGATGGAAAAATTGTTTCTTTATTTTTTGAATCTACGTATTCAGAAACGCAAAGATATGTAAAAATTTGCATAGGTTACTACTTCCCTTTTACTTCGTACTCGGAAAGTAAAAAGGGATGGGTATTGCAATTTGTGGTTTGCAAAATTGAAATATATGTTTGTACTAGGTACCCATTTCGTCACAATACAGTTGCTATGAAAGGAATTAATTTGATTATCGACTTGTTTGATAACATAAACAGGTACAACTACCCTATTTAAACACGGCTTTAGTTTATAGGTTGAATTGGCACGGTTAATTTATCGTTGTTTAATTAGTGATTTTATGTTTGTTAAATTCGTGTCGATTGTTTATTAACATAACAATCAAACAATTAAATGATGAAGCTTGAAATAATTCATTAGTATGATTTGGGGAAAATGACTAAAAATGGTACGCGTAAAAACAAACAGCAGTTTTTTATAATTTATTTGGCTCCCAAATGAGAGTTATACCGACTTTGGGAGCCTGTAAAATATTACATCGTGAGTTTTTGGGGCCAGAATATATTTTTAGTATGTATAACATCTGTTAATAAATTCGATTATAAAATATAATCAAATGAAGATGGAAATTTCACTGAATTCAGCAGTGTGTGGTCGTGTCCATTTTAGGAACCTTTTTATAGTGCGCGTCGCGAAAAGCGTGTGTGTTTATGTTCATATGTTTTTAGTTTATTATTTAATTCGAAATTTGTTAATTAACGAAATTAATTTAATAAAATGTGTGTGGTTGTATCGTCGAAGTGAAATCAGGGAGACCGGGATTTAAGGTGAGAGATTTTAAAGGTAATCAGCTGTTACAGACATTACCATTTACTCCCTTAGGGTTCTGCATGCGGACAGTACAATATTTATTAGTAAAACAAAATTTGATTCAAATATTAAAACAAAATTTCTTCTAAATCGCCAGTGCTGGGCCTTGGCCGGTCCCATTACTAGCAGGGTGAACGACGTATTTAGATCCTTTTTTTGTTTGATTATTAATTCGATATTTGTTAATTAACCAAGTTAATTAGTCAAATGTGTGTGGTTGACTTCCCTAACTCTCATCTGAGACACAAAATTTCATTAAGTATCGCTTAAATATTCGCCCAAATCGGCCGATTCCCTTAATTGCAAGGCGCAAGCCGTGAAATTGGTATCTTGGTTCTTCGTGTTTAAAGTCATCTTTGTTTAATTATTTTAAATTAACGAAATTAATTAGTAAAATAGTTGTGATATTATTTCGGGTTTGTTGCTACCTTGGTTCCTGACGGAAGCACCGCTGAAACGGTGGTAAATGTAGAATTACGATGGCGGATGGAACCTAAGTCCACGCGTACGTAGACCCTCATTCGGGCCCTTTGTACTACCCCCTGCCGGACACAACGAGCCACAGAATGAACGGATCACCCATCCAAGTACTGGCCAGAGTTCTAACAAATTGTCTAGGGTTGTCCACAGAGAAGGATGTAATTTGTTGCTAAGTTCTATTATGTAGTTTATAGGTATATTTCTACATTCTTCTGGTGCCCTGGATGGATTCGCTTGCTCTCCTTAGAATGTTGCTGGGGTGTATTGGCTTCCTGAAAAAGTCGTGGAAAAGATTCCTTCGTTGCTTTCCACACACCAATTCCATTGCCATCCAAAGGGAATTTCGTCGTCTACTGCTTTAACCATACGCAGGAATTGTTACCTCACAATAGTATTGACTGGCGGTGACTACAGTGACTCTACTACAAACAGTGACGACAAGCGATGTACCTATCGATTTTTATTGGCCGTGGTATATTTTGCCTCATAATGGCGGCCTGACTGTATTTACCTTTGATCAGCATGTAATTTTTATTTGAATTTGGCACGTTGCTAGGATACCATCGTTGAGTTCATAGAAACCCACCTAAAATTTTGCCTCCTAATGGCGGATGGGTGGAGCTAATTGCTGCTTGTCATTGTTTGTAATAGAGTCACTGTAGCGGTGACGATTGTTGAGCGACACCCGAAGGTGAGACACGCAACGGTTTTGCCAAAGCAGGAAGATCTCTTTTAGCGATACTCCGAAGGTTACACACAGGCAGTGCCATAGAATTTATTTTTAGACTTCGGAGTGGCATTATGGCTAGGATCTGAAGGTAAGGAGTAGAGAAAGTCACTCTTATCCGTACAATTCATCGGAAGTCAGGAACTCTGACTCTGGGACGTCGGGTTCGATGGTGATGGATAGGATGTCGGTGGGTAGTGGAGAAGAGACTTGGAATGGAAGGTGGGCTTCTCTCTTCTCTTAGGACACCCAACGAAATAAGTTGGGTGAGGACCGTCGCAGTTGGATAGTGTCGGGAGTACATGCAGATGCTTTTGGATAGTAGGGAATCAAGGATGCTTTTGGAAGTGGTTATACAACGTGTCCAAGATAAGGATGAACAGCATGGGGATCTTGAAAACGGTAAGAGATACGAAGGCGGTTAAATTAGAGAAAAGTTGTATAATTTAGGGCATGTTCACATGTAGTTTGCAAAAGTTCATTATTGTTTATCGTTTCCGAGATTTATAACAAAATGCGATTTTTGGGTTTTTCTTTTTTCGTAATTCCTACCTTTATTTTAAAAGATTTTTAAAAACCAACGATACTTCTTCATTGTCACTTTTTGAATTCTATTAGATGGCGTTGTCAAATTTTTTATTCGACGTTTCGTCTCCGAGGAACCATCATCAACTTTATTTTTTTATATCGCCACAACCAACAAAACACCCTGTATTCGATAGTATTTTTTAGTAGGAATTTAACGATGTATTACACATTATGGTTTTGAAGCAAATTTTTTTAAAGAAATATTCGGATTACTTTAGTATTTGATAAAAATTTTTTATGTACAAATTTAACAACTCCAATCTTTTAAACCTATTTAATTAAAGTTAAATAATTACAATAACTGTTCAAATAGGTTGTCGTTATTTTCTGGACACAAGTTTACTGTGTTTATTGAAATTTTTCTTAAAAATAAGCTTCAGAACCGTAATATACAATACATCGTTAAATTCGTAATAAAAAATACTATCGAATACAGGGTGTTTCATTGGTTGCGGCGATATAAAAAAATAAAGTTGATGATGGTTCCTCGGAGACGAAACGCCGAATACAAAATTTGAAAACGCCATCTGATAGAATTCAAAAAGTGACAATGAAGAGGTATCTTTAGTTTTTAAAAATTTTTTAAAATAAAGGTAGGAATTACGAAAAAAGAAAAACCCAAAAATCGCATTTTGTTATAAATCTCGGAAACGATAAACAATAATGAACTTTTGCAAACTACATGTGAACATGCCCTAAATTATTATCTAATTCTCTAATTTAACCGCCTTCGTATCTCTTACCGTTTTCAAGATCCCCATGCTGTGCATCCTTATCTTGGACACGTTGTATAATACGAATGAAGGAGGTTGGCATATTGGTTGTTTTGGAAATAATTCAGATCGCTTTAGTGACTCTGGGAGGGAGATGGCTTCTAGGATTTCGGACTCGGCGATGTCTTCGTTTACCTTGCGGATAACGCAACAGAAGTAGGGCGGTTTGGGAATGGTGGTGGCTGGCTACTTTTGGTCCGGATAGCTGGATAAGGGTGACGATAGGGATAGAGTCGCCGAAGAGGTGCCGTAGGACTCTCTCGAAGCCGGAGAGGAAGGGCTCGGAGGTTTCCAGAAGGGCGGTGTGGTTGTGGTGCAGCTTGAGGTTTGTTAGTGAGAGTTGTAATTGTACTAGGGTGATGTGCAATTGTTTTTGTGTTGGAGCGGATGCAATAGCGGTATTTGGTGAGATAGTCGTGATTGTCTTGAGGGGGTAGGGCTGGGCATGGATCAATTAGTGTCAACAGGAGAGGGTGAGACAGAATAAGAAGCTGAGTGTTGGAACTTGGATGTCTTTGGGGTTGGACTTTAACCAAATATGACCGGGTGCGAAATTGTTAATTAACGTAACTTTAAATCTGGGATACTTACTGTATTAAATTAGCACTTCCTTGTCTCGTTAGATCACCATTTATATCTACTAGGTGCTACTAGTAAAGTTTATTTATGAAATTTAATTAAATATCAAAATGTTATAAGTAGGTAATTAATTTTCTCCAAACTTACTTTGTGGAATTCTATAAGTAGATACTTAATTGTAATAATAAAAACAAGTAATTGCACAATATTTTTTAATTCAATCCAATTTAATTGAATAAAAAATTAGTGGAATTACATTCATTATTCCGATTACAAAAATTTTAGATGTTACTCAAATTTCAAATAGCTTTTTTGTTGTAGAGATTACGTGATGTATGCAGCAGCTGAAGCAGTGCACAAGGTAGGTGATTATGTTAGTTATTGTTATTAATTACGTACACAATGATTTCTGAAATGACTATGCAATAAGACAGATTTGAAGTGTGTTACGAAAAAGACTTTGTTTTTGCAATTTATTATTCTACAGTAGGTTGCTTCTCTCTGTACCTTAAAGGTGGATACAGTCCACTATTCATTTATTTATGATACAGTCTGTCTTAACCTTCTATTTTATGGAACACGTATTGGGAAGGGGGTCATATTTTTGGGATCAAAATGGGGCATTTTAGCTTATCTATAGGTACCTATACGTGCAAAAAAATTAATGTTATTCATTAAATTTTAATCTATAGGTATAGTAATTCATTCTACGAGAAACAAAGTTTAGTAGCCCATTGTTGCTAAAAAATACCTAATTCTTGATTATTTCCATGAAATAGTGTATAATAGTATATTAAAGTATAAGTGGATAAACAGGTCTTTAAAACACGCGCGAGTTTTCATGCACGAGGGCGCAGCCGGAGTGCATGAAATAGAGCAAGTGTTTTAAAGACCTGTTTATCCACGAATACTTTACGCTATTTTTTTTATTGGTTCACTTTGAAATCTGGTATTAAAATGGAAATAAGTAATAATAATGTGAAATGGTTGAATTCGTAATGTGAAATCAGTACCTATACCTTTCGTTGTTAATGCAAATGAGAAAAACGGAAATTAACTCGCAATCTGTCACTTTATTTGACGTAACAAAGTACTCCTGTCAGATCAATAACCAATAAACGGAAATTAATTTGCAATCTGTCATTTTATTTGACGTAACAAAGAACTCCTGTCAGATCAATAACCAATAAAATTTAATTTTTTTCAAATTTGTTGATGTGGGCATGGCAACTTTAAAACACGCGCGTTTTAGAAAACGCGATTTAAACACGCTGAGGCGTGGTTTAAAAGAACACCAATAAAAAAAAATTAAAAACAAGGAGGTTGCCCTGTAAAAATAACACACTGGTTGTTTTACATTGTTTAATCGCTACATCTCAAATGAAATAATTAGAAAAAAATACACGAATGAACTTACAAAAAAATTGTGTTATAATGAATAGGTTTATGCTTGTTTTTATGTAAAGTGAGTATGCCCTCATGAGTGACAAACTGGCAAATCGTGGGATTTTTTAATTGTGATGCGGGTAAGTGGGAGTTCGTACTAAAATGCGGGTGACTTCTGCTTTTTGTGAAAGAAAGAGTTGGCAATTTAGGGGAAATGTAGGTAGTACCAAAAAACTTATTATATTACGTTCTTTGGTAGTACTAAATACTACAATCGAGTGGGTAGATCGGTTAAGAGTAAATGGGCTACATTAATATACAGCAAAAAAAACTTAAGGATTTGCCCGATAGTATTGTGTTATATTTTATAAGAGTTCTACTTTGTTCTATTATATATGTACCTACATATTTATATTTTATAAAGTGGTAAATCGTAATGTTTACAACGCGATCAACAAAATGTGCAATTAGCAATTGTGATCCATTTTCACTGTCGGAGCAGACGCTTTGTAAAATGTGGGTAATTGTTCCCACGGGAATGACGGCAGACTCTGTCATGGAAGTTAAGAATTATTGCCGCGGGAATTGTAGACGCCTCATAGTGTTGCGTTATATTTTATAAGAGTTTTATTGCGTATACATACAATAGTGAGTGCTGTGTTATATAAAATAGCGAATTGTCTTAGTGCTTATAGTGTTGACAACTCATAGTGTTGCTTGATATTTTATAAGAGTTGTATTGTGTACAATAGCGAGTGTTGTCCTATGACCTATATATTTATAAAATAGCGAATTGTGTTAGTGCGTAGTGTTTACACCGTGATCGAAACGAAGCCCCGTTGTGAAGTAAGTATAATCCATTTCCAATTCCGTTCCAAACACTGTCACGGAAGTTAGGAATAATTTCCGAGGGAATTATAGACGCCTCATAGTGTCGCGTTATATTTTATAAAAGTTCTATTGCGTACAGTAGTGTTGTCATATATTTATAAAATTGCGAATTGTGTTAGTGCGTAGTGTTTGCAACACAATGTGCCATTGTGATCCATTTTCACTGTCGTTGCAGATGGCATTGAAAGATGTGAGAATTATTACCGCGGGAATGGTGGACGTCTCATAGTGTTGTATAAATCACCATCGTGTTTGTTGTACTTACAACAAATTTGCAAATTTTGGTGTGGATTCTTTTCTATATGTGGAATAATTTGATATTTTTATGTTAAGTAACTATTGAAATTAGACGCGGATTTCTGGTATATCATTGAGCTTCTCATTATTTATCAATTTGTTCTAAGATTGCGTCACTACCCAGTGTCGTAACTTAAATCATGATTTATCGCTTAAAGTAGCTTTAAAATTTGAATGCTTGTGAAAATGTTGGTGTGTAATTTAATAAAGATATAATGGACGGAAAGGTATGGGTAAGTAATCCAATTAGGTTATGAATTCTTGCAATGAGCAAAGGAGAGCGTCGGTTGTCAATGGCAACCCCTAGACAATGCTTGAACTAACTCATCTTTAATAAGACGATCAATTATGAAATGAAACTTTTGCAGAAGTTACAACGATAATTACATTTTTTTTTAATTAGATCTCGTCCGTTATGTTACTCTAATTCGTTTTTCTTTAAAAAAAATTTTTAGCGAACTAAATTTGAGTATACCTACTTCTCCCTAAATTTCTTTGTTATCCCAATTCCGTTCGTATTGAATGTGTAGAATATTTATATACAATGTACGTACATCCACTGTAGAAATTCTGCAAGTGACAGTTATAATGGGAGAAAAACTACCCTAAACTTTTTAAAAACAATTTCAAAATGAATTGAAGTTTTTATTATTGAGGAGTTGGTGAAATTTCGTTGGAGAATTAAGGAAAACGACCGCAAGCGAATTCGCTCTAATTAGACGGTTTTGGTAAGGACTGTACGAAATGTACAACTGTATGTGCATATAAGGGAAGGTTTCCTAATGACGACAAGGCCGAAGGCGAGGGTCAAACAAAGAGCATAAGATTTGTAGAATATTATATACATAAGTATATAAACAATAGGGTTCTTTCTTAACAAAAATTAGGATTAGTTTTAATTGTAAGTGTAAAATTCTGACCCTACTAATAGAAATCGAGAGGAGGAATGATGAAAGGAATTGTTCCCCACGGTGTAAGAAACGTGCAATTGCACATTAAAAATGATACCACCCCTATGGCGGTTTATGGTACATTACCTCACTTGATGGTTCTATTTTCATCGGTTCTTTTGTTGTCGATCGAACATTTCGATAGTTATGTTAGGAGAATATCCAAAGTAATAAGTAAATGCTTAAATGTACGAGGATTGTTCAATTGAAACGTAGCTTTGGTCCATAAATATATTTACAATTATATAATTACCAACATAATTAAGGTGCATGTTTCACCAACCGATGTATACCTTGTTCATATAGAATTCGTGTCGTTCCTCTACTCTTTTACAGAGTTTTGCACTTTTACGTCTGACCGAAAACGGTGTAATTGTAATTGTTATTCGCCATCAATCATTACAAAATTTTATTGACAGCAATCACTTGTACCGCGCGTCTCTTCAATGTCTTCATTATTTTTTTTTAAAAACGACACATCAGTAGACTTTCTATGATTAAATATTTTTGAGACCCACATACCTAATCATATTCCTTAACATCAACACCGGATCAATGACTTTTGTGAAATCCACTCTTAGCGTGCGATGATTTTTTTAATAGTAGAGCTATAATATGATTTATTCTTTGGAAGAGGCTGAAAGAGTCTGTTTGCTGACATTCAGAATTTATGAACAAAGGTACCTACCCTCTAGCTAGGCATCCCAAGACCTGAAGCGTTTCAATTTCTTCGATAACGATTTGAAGGCACAGAACCTGTGAAATACAAAAAAAGTATGTACCTACCAGTATTTTCAACAAGCACATGCACCGCATGGGCTTGGTCGAATCACCATCCTGTAGAGGATGCTACACAGACGACGAGACGGCGCAACACATACTCTGTGAGTGTCCCGTACTCGTCGAAACAAGACGATCCATGTTGGGGGAATCCTGGCCGGACATGGCTATGATCAGAGCCGCCCCCCCGTCCAGCATCCTCAGGTTCATCTCACGCGTGGGGTGGCTTGAGTGATGTTGCGGGGCTGAGTGACTCTAGTCAGGGAGGCAGCAGAAAGGGCCCGAATAGGAGGCCTACGTGCGCGTGGACTTTTGACCACCCTCCCATCGTAATCCAGATATAATATGATTTATTCTTTGGAAGAGGCTGAAAGAGTCTGTTTGCTGACATTCAGAATTTATGAACAAAGGTACCTACCCTCTAGCTAGGCATCCCAAGACCTGAAGCGTTTCAATTTCTTCGATAACGATTTGAAGGCACAGAACCTGTGAAATACAAAAAAAGTATGTACCTACCAGTATTTTCAACAAGCACATGCACCGCATGGGCTTGGTCGAATCACCATCCTGTAGAGGATGCTACACAGACGACGAGACGGCGCAACACATACTCTGTGAGTGTCCCGTACTCGTCGAAACAAGACGATCCATGTTGGGGGAATCCTGGCCGGACATGGCTATGATCAGAGCCGCCCCCCCGTCCAGCATCCTCAGGTTCATCTCACGCGTGGGGTGGCTTGAGTGATGTTGCGGGGCTGAGTGACTCTAGTCAGGGAGGCAGCAGAAAGGGCCCGAATAGGAGGCCTACGTGCGCGTGGACTTTTGACCACCCTCCCATCGTAATCCAGATATAATATGATTTATTCTTTGGAAGAGGCTGAAAGAGTCTGTTTGCTGACATTCAGAATTTATGAACAAAGGTACCTACCCTCTAGCTAGGCATCCCAAGACCTGAAGCGTTTCAATTTCTTCGATAACGATTTGAAGGCACAGAACCTGTGAAATACAAAAAAAGTATGTACCTACCAGTATTTTATAATTTTCGACTTTATGGATGAATAATTAAAAACTCTTTAGGAGTTGGTTACCTACTAAATTCGTCTGGATGTTTGTGTCTGTGCGTTGCACGATGTTACTGAGTTTAGAAAACTGGAAATCGTATCATCTTATAGGAAATTCTTTACTGATTCTGTAAATGTTTTGATTGGATCATCCCTTCGCCGTCGGGAGGCCGTGACAGTCAAAATACACACCCTTGAATATCTTGAGAACGACACATCCAATTACAAAAAGAAAGAAACACGTTTCCTTTTTTTTTTGAAACCTATTCAGTCATGATACGTAAACATTACCTTCACCCCCTGTGGGGTAGAGTGGAAAATTGCACATGTCCGCAGAAAAACGATCTTTTTTACTTTCTTTTCCTCCCAACATTTTTTTGTGATTTACAAATTGTCCGTCACACTCTTCGCCCCATCTCCCTTAAAGGTGGAAAGAAAAATAATGACTCATTTGTGCAGAATCCTTGGTGATTGCACCGGAGGGGGGTTGTAATTAGAATTCTATGAGAATTCGCTCCTTTTGATACTTTGTTTGACATAAAAATTTCAAAAACTCAATTTTACATAAAAATGTCAATAACTCAGGAACCGTTAGTACACCTATATGGTATATAATAATATATATAGCGTGTTCCATTAAAAAAAACACAAGTTTGGTATGTATAGTGCTCGAAATTGGGCCATCCTGGTTATACAAAAATATTTTTACAAGATGCTTCTCTTTGATGACTACGATCTACGAACCTACGACAAAATATACTTACGTGGGAGTTGAAATAATACAGATGAAAAAAAGAACGAATTACCGGAGATAATTGACAAATGAAATAAATGTATGGGGGGAACAATAAGACTAGTGGATATTGAATGAAAAAGATAAAGAAACTCTGAAAATTTTCTGGTGAAGGAGGATATATATAATATATGGAGAGAAAAAGGTACATGAAGGAAAAAAATGAATATAAAGTTGATGGAACTGTACGACGAACCATCCGTAACTAATGTATTACAGCAAGGGTGTAAAGCATTAGATCGGTAGTTAGGACATATGGAGATGATGAAAACTGAAAAAGAACAGGGTGAGAGAAACGTCCGGAATAAGGAACAGGGGAAGACTACGAAAAATGTAGTTGCACACAGTAGAAAGTATAGCCTCTGAAGGCTCTGAAGGAGATGGGAATAAGAAACTACAGAATAACGACGAGTTGTTTATGTACGTGAATTGAATCGTCGCAATACTAAAATTCTACTGAAGAAGAACCCCAATCGTTAGTAAGTTATTTGTTAGACCCGTATGACACGAGACTAAATTTAGTACTAAATAGTGGACAAGTTGTGTGCGCGCAGATTCAGTACGACCTGGTACTTTAGAATACAACCGATTCTAATTTCTTGTCGCAAAACTAGAGTCAACACTAACATTAGTAGTAAAAAATTCGCTTTTGTGCCAAAGTAGAGTTTCATATTTCCAAGCTTTTACTCATTTTAAATCTGCGCGCGCATAACTTGTCCACTATTTAGTACTAAATTTAGACTCGTGTCTTAGTCAACCGCACCACCCATCTTCCACACATTTTGTATAAGTAATTCATCACACAAGATCATTTTATTTTTTTGTTAGGTATTCGTAATATTTTGAGTTTGATTTTTATTATGATGGTCTTTTGGAGGGGTAATTACCCCCCCCCCCCCTCCCCGCCATATCTACCTACGCCCTTGTTTTTGGAT
This sequence comes from Pyrocoelia pectoralis, assembly GCA_036250285.1. Lineage (NCBI taxonomy): Eukaryota > Metazoa > Arthropoda > Insecta > Coleoptera > Lampyridae > Pyrocoelia > Pyrocoelia pectoralis. The sequence continues at coordinate 50,638,437 of CM070078.1, forward strand.
GTTATAAATGTTTCCTTTTTGGCTGTCAATTTCCCGGGAGCGACCATATCCATATAAAGTACAAATATTCCTTATTTTTATGGTTAATCGTTAGAATACGATTACAATAGTAAATATTTGTTAAGTAGGTAGTTTGAAAGTCTCTTTTTGGGTGATATAAGTCAATGTTTTCCTTATGGTCGTCAATTTCCCGGGAGCAGCCGTATTAGTACAAAATTCTTTATTAATTTTTATGCTTATAATCATTACAATAAGGTGGTTAATAAATATTTGTAAGATAGGTACTAACGTTTGTAAGTTTCACCACAGACAACTTCACTTACAAATAATTACTTACAAACAAACAACTTACTAACGCCTGGGGTGTTCTTTTACTAAGTTTTAAATATTATGGGGGCGAGAATCAAGTGTAAAGCACGTTACAGTGCAGTGACTGTTTGTAGTAGTTACTGTAAACCACCCTTAAACCCACCTTAAACCATAAGAAACCATCTCAGCAAACAGAGACCTCTGTGGTTTGTTACTGTAACTAGTAACTACTGCACAAGTACAACGAAGTGAAAAGTGTTCTGTATTACATTTCTAGGTTATTATTTACTTCTCAACAAGTTAATGTAGGTAATTATTTATTTACATACACAAAAATCCTTTATAGAATGTTTTTTAGGCAGCCCTTATGCTTACATCTGACCTTGTAAAAGAGGCATCCGAATTAAACCCTTTTTTTTATTGTGTTAACACCCTAACCAACCCTTTTGAACATCTGCTAAAAAAAGGGTGAAAATTTTATTTCTATATAAAAAAAATCGCACATGTAATTGTTGAGTTAGTATCTTTCCTTTTCGTTATGTTATTAACTGTGTTCGTATAACTAGTCTCTTTGTAGCAGTGCACATCGATAAACGTAGCATTCCTCGGCAAAGCTGTCATCCAATCTGAATGATCTATATGTACATAATAATATATATAAGGGGAAGTTTTAAAAGGGTTGTTCCCTAACTTAAAAAAGGGTTTGTATTTTAAATAAGCTAAAAATAGGGTTGAATCTCTGCGCAAGAGTCATCGATTGGATTTAGTTCCGGAGTAAAGGTACGATCCCCACTCGAAAGTGTATGTATGCGATGTTAGAGTATAAACAGTTTAGTATCGACAGTCAGTAGAAGAACATCTTGTTCTTTATATACATAGTTGGGGTTGATTTATGTAGCACTGTGTGAAGTGTGTGTAACTAAGGTGAGAGGAGATTATTATAATGGTAAGGAGACTGGTTGTAATTAAATCACTAATTTAGTACTAATTTTCGCTTTACTATTTTGAACAATATCGACTATTATTTGTTGGTATCCAAGGTGGGTGTACTAACAGCTTAGATCATCAACTGCAATCGACTTAAGAGAATTAAGCAGCTCATTTGAAATTACGATATTGAATTATTTGGCTGAACTTGTACCACATTGGTTACCGCTACAAAAATAACACGAGCAGACACAAAATTGAGTGAAAATTGGTTTGATATTATAATCGTAAGATCATTATTCTAAACGAGAGTAACTACAAATGTTTTTTATGTTTGTCATAATCTGCGTTCTGAAAATATCTATTAATTTACTCCATTTTTGTTGTGTTTTAAATCCATGTGGTTGGGTGCTATTTCTATATTGACTAATGGATTTATTTGACCAACCCCATCCTGTTCAATGACCAAAGCTAGAAGACAATTGTGCAAAATGAATTTTGGCTTTAACAGGCTCATTACTCTGCAGTCCAACTTCTAACTTCAGGCCTTTGCATTTAGTTTTTGTTGTAGCCCTTCCTGCTTTCTGGTGGTTTCCATCTCACCTTCTTTACTGTTTTGTTGACATCCTTGTGTTCAACTGGCTCTTTTTCATTCTTCCTCCATCTATATATTATCTGGACGGTTTTCCTCTCCTAGTTTTATTCATTTGTTACTCACATCACCCATCCTTCACAGTTCTATATTAAGGTAAATGTATCGTACCAATATTGGGACGCTTAGGGAAGTTTTAAGGCATAATTCCATTGCGTTGATTACCATAAAACTTACTTATTTAGCTTCATTGGATTAAGTAACTGAGCAAGCATTGTGATCTTATGTTAGTGGCAACCAAGGGTTTAATAATTCTTCTCAAACTATTATGTGTGGAGTTCTGCTAATTTGGGACGACATATATTGAATTTGAATATTCAAACAACTTTTACTAAATTTGTCTGGCTGTCCGTCTGTGTGTTGCATGATATTACAGAGTTTACAAAGCGGGAAGTGGTTATAGGAAATTCTCTGCTGATTCCAATTCTCTGCTAAATTTTTTGATCGTATCACCCGTTCGCCGTCGGGAGGTCGTTAAAGGCAATATACACTATACAGGGTGTTACAGAATGTTGCGAGGAAAATTTAAGGACAGATTTTACATCTCAAAATACGAAAAAAAGGTCCGGAAATGCTCCGTTTTCATTGAAGGGGGTGTTTAAACTTTTCTGTCTTTAATAGTTTATTTTACATTAATTTATCGAAAACCCGTCAACCCGTTGAGATATTCAGATAAGTTTTTGGTACACGCAAATGTATCATTAAAGGTCACATTTACTTGTACAAAATTGTTTTCTAAAGCACCTACATCAATGGCGTTATTTCCGGAAAGTCTTTGTTTAGCGAAAAAACTGTACGCCACTGGTTTTTGCAAAAATTAATCGTTGTATTAAAGGTAGATTAATTCTGCTTAAAAACTGTCTCTCGGAATTTTTCGATCTCACGTACCGTTTTCGAAATAAACATTATCTTGCATATTATATTGTATACATGGTGTCCCAGGTTTAACGATCAGGACTTTGACATTTTGTAGAAAAACACATTTTAAGGTGGGTTGCTCCTATAAACACAGGTCCTAAAATTCTTTGTTTCTGAGATACAGGGGCGTTAAAATTGTCTAAAAAGTAAAGTTTTTATTTATTTATTTTCGAACTGTAGAAAATATTTAAACCAAAATTGGCACACAAGATACATGGACAGAGGGTCATAAGATTGAATAATATGAATTTTTTAAATCAACCAGTGGCGGAGGTATGGGTAATCTGTTCTACTAATTTGATAGGTAAATAAAAAGAGTACGGATCTGAATTAAATATTCTCAATATTTTTTTCGATAGAGAAGTCAATTCTGAAGAAAAAATGTCTCGACTTTTTTTCGGTTCTGTTACTGTCCCGTCGCAAACTTGATTTTTGTCATTTATTTCACGAAAAATGTATTTTGGCTGTGTACAAAACGATGGTTGCCATGGATATTATGGCCCTCTGTCCGTATCTTGTGTGCCAATTTTGGTTTGAATATTTTCCACAGTTCGGAAATAAATAAATAAAAACTTTATTTTTTAAAAAATTTTAATACCTACCTTGTATCTCAGAAAAAGACAGTTTTAGGACCTATGTTTATATTAAAATGTGTTTTTCTACAAAATGTCAAAGTCCTGATCATTCAACCTGGGACACCCTGTATAGACGCGATCGCATTTTATAGATTATGAATAACGACTTTGTTTTGTAAAAAACGATAAAGCATGAACACAAAGCGAATTCTATTTTCTAACTTACAATATTGCGCACCTGAGCAAATCAGGTCTCCACAATTCAAAAACATACAAACAATATAAAATATATAAAAATATAAAAAACTGCATAAATCCGTTACTACTTACCTGTCCTCTACATTTTTTTGTAATTAATAAAATGTTCTTATCCTTTTCCGGTTTTATGAACATTTTAGACCCAACTCCACGCTCAACAGTCTGTAAATATTAGCCAAACGGCTTATTTTATCGAATTCCAACGAGAATACCTTTTCGTTAGCTTAATGCGTGGGGAAGTCATTTTCGATAATTTCATACAGGGTGTGCCATCCCTGCAAAATTTTTGGATTACTAACCATTAGCGAGTAGTCCGTCCCTGGCTTCAAGGCACTACTGTAAATCTGTTTACCTTTCCAAAATAAACATAAGCGTACGTTATAGTTATGCGGAAAATTTTATAAAGATCAAATTACCAGTACAAAAATTAAAAATAAAAAACAAATTCAAAATTCAAACTTTGGAGGCCTATAACTCGAAAACGAGGGCCTGCATAGAAAAAGTTTATATCAAGTACTAACATTATTTTGGCTCAGACTACACGCTCCTGACTTTTTTTCCATTAGTCCCGGGACACCCTGTACCTATATGAATCCATCAATTTCGCGCATAGGTTTTTGTTTCTACTTCCTTCTCTTAAATTCTTTGAATTCCTCCAATTTACATATTCCTTTGGGTGTGTATAATTACAAACTAATTTATTTACATTCGAGTTGTCCTTTTCTAAAAATCCTGTCCACTTCCACTTTTTTCTTCATAGTCTCCCTTTTCTGCTACTTCAATTTCATCATCGGAATACCGGTTATGTTCCTCATTCCTTTCTTTCACTGTAGCATTTACATTATGAACGTATGCATTATTTCTAACATTCCTTCCTCTATTTGCATAATTGCCTCTTTCTCTGGTTGGAAAACCACCTCCTCCTCTGTTTATGTTGTAGTTTCTAGCATATCTGGTATTATCTTCTTTTTGTTCTCTATTGTTTTTCTCTTCAGTCACTTCTCTCTTATATGCTTCACCTGCATTCCTTCTATCATTCCAGTTTCTTCTATAGTCTTGATTTCTAACTTTGTTTTGTCGGTCATCATATTTTTGGTATTCTTCATTTCTATAATTCTGATCATTTTGATCTCTTCTTCCTTTATCATAATTATTTGGTCCTTGGTTGTCATGTCTTTTCCATCCATTATTATAATTTCTCTGATCCCAGTTATCTTCTTTTTTAAAGTATATTTCTTCAAAATTTGCATAAAATCTTCAATTGTGGATAAATTTTCCAAACCGATTCTTCTATTAACATCATCTTCAAAGTGTTGTCCCATATAATATATATTGCTTCCTTTTTCGTCCATCGGCGGAAATAATTGCCTGACTTGACTAATTATTTTTGTAGCATAAATTTCTCTGGAATTTTCATATCCTTTGTATTTTCCATTTACGAGCAATCGTCTTATTTTGCTTTGCTCCATCTTTCCCCAAAATTTGTGCAAAAACATTTCTTTGAATTCCTCTAACATCTCTACGGCCCTGTTCTACCATCGAAAACCAAATTTCAGCATCATCCTCCATCGTTCTTCTTATTAATCCTTTAATTCGGTTAATATCTTTTATCCTTCCTATTCTTTGTTCCAGGTTTCTCATAAATATACTTGCATTTATACGATTATCGCTATAAAATTTAAGTCCTTCTAGTTCATTAAATATGTGATTCATGCAATTCATATTTTCACCCACATTTCTTTCTTCAATTTTATTCTGACTTCTTATTTTCACTTCTTCGATTGTCTTTTCTAATTTTCTTTGTGTCGTTTTTATTTCCTGTTCCTTTCTTCTTATGTCATCTACTGTTTCCTTCGTATTTATTATTTCATTATGATTAGCTATTGTAGCATTCTTTGTTTGTTCCATTTTGCCTTCTAATACATTCTTGACTTCATTTATCTCGTCATATACTAATTCTTGATTGTATTTGCAATCTTCTTTTAATTCGTAACATTTTGTATTTATTTTAGTTTCTATTTTCTTGTCCATTCGATTTTCCAAATCTATTAATGTTAGATCATATTTCTTGCCGATTCGTTCTTCCATACATCTCATATTTTCTTTATTTTCTTCCGAATTTTGTCTAATTTCTTCATGATTTTGCGAATGACTTTGTTTAATTTCTTCAAATTTAATACTCATCTGTATAAATGTTTTTATTTTCTGTTCCTCTTCTCTAGGTTTTACCGTTATTTCTGAACCTTCTGTACTTTTCTCTGTTACTGCTTCAAACCCTTCGGATTTTCTTCATTTTGCATTTCTTGTCCACCCATTGTGTCATTTTTTTGTTTGCTACGTGTTTCCATTTTGTTTCAATTTTATTCAACCTATGCAATATATGAACCCCCTTTTTTAATACCCCTGTATGTAAAGTAAATTAATATTTGCCATATTTCAATTCAAAACTGCATATCATACCACACCCGAGCTATAGTTTCTTTGGTTTTTTAAATATCTGTTTTTGTTGAACACCATCGACTCGCTGCAAATGGCAGTTTTAATTGGAATCGGGGGAAAAAATTCGGGAGAGATTAAGGTGACGCAAGTGAAACGAAATGGTGTTAACTGGGTAGAAAATATTTGAAAGAGGAACAATGGAGCCAGAAAACAGATTGATAGGATACATATGTATAGTATAGGTTAGAATAATACCTTTTCTATTGATGCAATATTTTAACACTAACAAAGGCGAATACTTATCAGATTGGCTTATAAATTTAGGTGCAGTAAATGGTGTCGATTTGACGAATTATTTGAAAGAAATATTTTTCTTTGAATGCAAAAAATATTATTTAAATTTGCTAGAAATTCTCACTCAAATTTATTATTGTTTACAAAAAGGTAGTAAACTTCCATTTTGCGTCAGCAATTTTTCGACTGCAATATTGAAAAAAATATGAAAATTTGATTCTTTAAGCCTACAAGAAACCGGCCTGTGACGAAAATGAACTGATATTAGTTTTTCAGGTAACATTTGGAATATGAAATAGAAAAGTTAAGTTACAGTGAAATAAAACTGTCCATGTTAGATAATTGAAAGGGACAGTATTGAGTGATTCGTATGAACAAAACCGGTAGTTGTGGAAAACGTGCAAAAGTCTGCAAATGAATCGTGTAATATGGCGGTTACATACTGTCTAAGGCAGGGGTGAGCAACCTTTTTTATCAACGGGCCAATCCAAATTTTGAAATTTTTTGGCGGACCGCACACATTATTTTGCAAAAGGTGCTGTTTTCACAATTTCGCGCATTCGTATTGAATGTTTGAACAAGTCGGTGTCCCGTTTCAAAAAATCGCTTCTGTTTAGTATGCATTATTATGTTATTGTTATATAAAGTAGGATTTATTTATGCTAATTAAATAGCCATATTCATGGAAACCTTTTATTTATAATTAATTTTATAAAAATATATTGACGAGAGAAAGTATGTAATATAAATAAAATAAATTCAATTTTGAAAATGCTTGGCGGGCCACATAAATATGTCCGGCGGGCCGCGGGTTGCTCACCCCTGGTCTAAGGCAAAAGTAAGATAATATTCATGCGCATTGCAGCATTAATGGCGATATCAGTGGAAATTTCGGCAGCCCTAAGATCTTTCACTCACCGGCAGTTGTGAAGTATTAAATAGTATAAAGTAAAGCTAACAGATGGTGTAAGAATCCAAAAAATTAAATATGAAAGAGATTGTACGCCTATTTGAATTCCACTTACCAAAGAATGATTATAACAGCACTCTAAACCACTAACTTTTCGTTTTCGATGCCTTAACTGTATCTAGCTGTAAGGAAGTGGATAACGTGATGGGGTATTACAGGGTGTACTGTACGTCCCCTAAACCCTAGCTAACTCATTACCAACAAAAATGTCATTCAAGCACTAAGATATTGTAATAGAAAAGGATACCTATACATGTTTACTTTTACATACATCCATTTTTGTCTCGGAATCCAGGGATCCAGGAAACGCGTCAAAGTTATATCCCGAGAGACTGGACCCTCTCGTTCTGCCGATAACGCAAGAAAAAAGGAAAAATGTTATTTTAAATGTCGTCATCCGATATTGGAAACGTGAGTGCGTGTGTGTGTATCAAAATTATAGACATAAAGTTTTACTATTTTAACTATTGAGAGGTTTCAATTACGTCGTCCGAAATTTTATCTATTTCCTCTCCCTCTTTATGATTAATGGCAACCAATAAAGGAATATTTTGTTTTGGGCGAGAGATTCTTTAACCTGCGACCTCCGTCATCTTTTGTAAGATTAGAAGCATAGCAGACGACCGGAAAATTGTCACATAAAGCTCGTCGTCCCTACATCTTTAATGCCTTCGGGCAGTATTCTTATTGCACGATCTTTTGCTATGTGTATTCATTTTCTTGTGTATAGGTAGATAAGATAACTATCGTGCGTTGCATCCTTAAGATTTTTCGAGATGTCCATTTATGTGAAGGACTTTAAAAGCTGTCGACTTACTGTCGAAATTCGCTAGTTGTCACGTTCTACCCTTCAGTTCCTCAACGTCACCTCCTGTCAGTCGAAGCTGTAACGATGAGCTCATTTCCTTTTCCTTGCCTTCAGATAGAATTTCCCTCTACTTACATTATATTTACCCATTACTGGTCGATATCATGTTCCACTAACGCAACATTCAGATAAAAATAAGAATTTCTATGATGCATTTCACATATAAGTGCGGCTCTTTTCCTTTGGGGGGTTGTAACGGTCATATACATATTCCTGATTGAGGGGAAAACGCGTGTTGAATACTGTATGAGCTTTTGACCGTTCGTCGTCAACCTTTTTCATATTACGCTCAAATTATTTTCTTACAACGGAAAACGCCACAATTCCAAATTGAAAAACAAACTGTAACCAAACCTATTTAAGCGTTTATTAATTTCACTTTAAACTGGAAAACGCCAAAGTAATCGATAGCGTAATATAGCATCGATTCACTGCCACGCCCCATGTATTGCTTGAGTTATGTGGCAGGATTTTATTCTTATTATACTCACTTCGTAACTCTAACTGACAGTATGAAAATTTTATTTCTTTACATGCGGAAAATAATGAAATTAGAAAGTATCCACTTTAAGCGAAAAGGACGAAGGGAAGAAAAGCTTTTGCTTTTCGATGTTTAAGAGACTTAGGAGAAAACATTTTACGAATCCCCTACACGCGCGTCTGAATAACATCAGAATTCGCAACTTCTCGCCTGCTTTTGCCTCGATTGAATACGGAAATTCTACACAAAAGTTCTTTGCAGCCTCCCTATATTCCATTAAGCATGTGCGTGAGTTTGAGTTGTACGAATTTTATATCAAGCATACAAAGAGCTTTCGGTGTCGCTTTATATCCGTGAGTTATACAGGGTGTTTGTATTTACCTAATGTTCTTGTTCTTATTACGCAGGCGATCTCCGGTATATCTCGAAACGAGTGGAGATGAAATAAGATGCATAATTAATTTAAATACTTATACCGCCTTCCTCCGTTGTCTAGATAGAGGAATTTTGTAATTATATAACCAATTCCAAGGGTAACTGGGAAAGAAGTTAATATTTTAGTTGCAAATATTCGGTCTTTCGGAAGGGCGAGGAAATTACAAGGAACTAAATCAGGATACAACGTGGATTCAACAACTCTCTCTCGAGTTCTATTGTTTTGAAGTTAATAAACTTACGTGGTTAGATAGAGAATCGAAAAACCTTTCAAATGTAATTATATTACCATTTAAAATTTTTGACAGGTAGCTGGATCGGTGGGGGTAAGGGTCAAAGTTTACGTATTTAAGGAGCGCTTCTAGTATCGTGAAGGCGAGTAGTCAAAACGGGTACATATTTCGAGCCTAATTTTCAAAAGAGAAGCACGTAACGAGAAAGCTTTAATCTTAACCTTTAACAAAATTTGTATATGAATTGTTCAGAATTGAAATCGTCCCCCTCACGCCTCTATTTTTGAATTTAAAGAAATTGGGAAGGCACCAAGAGATATGGAATTCCAAAATTGTTTAAGAGCTTTTTGACTTTTATACTTTATACTTCGACTCTTAAGGACTCTTCTAAAGTTAATAAAAGTGCTGTGTTTTGCTTGCTAAGGCTTTTTTAATAATCAAAAAGTATTCCAAAAGGTTTCAAAGATTCTTTTAAAATCACGTTATACTCGTAGGTACACAAAAATGAAAATAAAACGTTAAGTTGCCTCGGAGAACTTCAAAAATTTTAAATTTTGCAGTAGCTTCCTCTAAAATTGAAAGATTGTTATTTTACTATGGATTCCAAAATTCCTCCAAAACAGTAGCATTACTCATATAGTCATATATCATAAAGATTGAAAAGAGCTTCTCCACTACTTGCGGCTGGTACTAGAATGGTTGCAGCAGCGTTACCTTCTCCTCATCCTTGCTCGTGGAGTTAACGTGGGTGGAGATTGGGTTCTGAACAGGAAACTAACTCTTAATTAACCTCCATAGATGGTATTGCTGTGTATTGGTAACCCAGTAAGAAGACGCGTACGAATTGAAGTATTCAGTACGAAGGCGCCACAACGCTCGGCAATCACAGTATATTAGGAAAGTACTTATAACCGAGGTTTTTACTGGGAAGCATTATAACAAACTCACAAGATCGCCCGTGAGCTGAAAGGACGGTATAGAACGCACGGTCTTTCCATTGCGTCCCCTACAGCCTCTTATGGTTTTAAGAACCTTTAGGAATTTTCATTTACAAAAAATTGCAACCAAACATAGCTCTGATGCGAGACTTTGCAAGTTTGGTTCCCGTTCCAGTTTTACCATTAAACCAGTGTCGCACGATTTCTACAATGCGATTGACAGGCCAGGATCTTAGTTTGTCGTTCACCTCGTCCCAAACTTTACCTATCTTTAATTATCGTGTAATTTGGTTGAAGAGAATCCTACACCAGACCGTTTATCCTTTCCTCATTTTGGGCCGAGTAGTGTAATTAATTCATTTACTTTGATGAAGCGTTTGAAAGTGAATGCTTATAACAAATAGTATACAGGGTGGCCCAACGAAAAGGTAACAGACGGGTTTCTGGCCAAAGGGAATTTTTTTTTGGGAAACGCAAAAACACTTCAATTTTTATATCAAGGGGGACAACTTTCGCCATGATTTTCAACGTGAAGTGATTTCATCCCTCAGCGCTGTGAGAACAACCCCTAAAATTTAAATAGGGATGATGGGGCAAGTGATACGTCATTTGAAAGGTCTTTCTTTTCTAATTTCAGTGCACTAGTTTTTTTAATATTTTTTTTATTTTTAACCAAAAAAATTGAAGTTCGAAAATGGAAAATGAGGAAAGAGATTGAGACATTTAAAAACTCAAAAAAGCTCGGACAGGTCAATTGTTTTTTTCTTAGAGAAGCTAGGTACTTTTACTGATACTTGACAACATTGTTTCACCCCTTGGGTACAGGGTAAACAACGCTTAAATTTTTAAATAAAAACAAGGGTTAATTTTTTCTTGTGTTAATTAATAAAACCAGTTTATGCAAATTCAACCCTTATTTTAATAAATGTTCGAAGTGCCTGTCTTCAGCTCCATGCAATAGTACACATTTTCATTAAATCGTTCCCGTACATTTTGCAACATTTGAGGAGTGATCAGGCGGCATTCATGTACTATACGGTCACGTAACTCCTCCAAAGATTCCGGACCAGTGGAAAAAACTTTACTCTTTACATGACCCCATAAAAAAAATCTAATGGGGTGAGATCAGGGGGAATGAGTTAATCAAAATCTGTATTATTACATGGAAGCTGAAGACACTTCGAAAATTTATTAAAATAAGGGTTGAATTTGCATAAACTGGTTTTATTAATTAGCACAAGAAAAAATTAACCCTTGTTTTTATTTAAAAATTTAAGGGTTGTTTACCCTGTACCCAAGGGGTGAAACAATGTTGTCAAATATCAGTAAAAGTACCTACCTTCTCCAAGAAAAAAACAATTCATCTGTCCGAGCTTTTTTGAGTTTTTAAATGCCTCAATCTCTTTCCTCATTTTCCATTTTAGAACTTCAATTTTTTTGTTAAAAATAAAAAAAACGTAAAAAAACACTAGTGCACTGAAATCAGAAAAGAAAGACCTTTCAAATGACGTATCACTTGCCCCATAATCCCTATTTAAATTTTAGGGGTTGTTCTCACAGCGCTAAGGGATGAAATCACTTCAGGTTGAAAATCATGGCGAAAGTTGTCCCCCTTGATATAAAAATTGACGTGTTTTTGCGTTTCCCAAAAAAAAATTCCCTCTGGCCAGAAACAGGTCTGTTACCTTTTCGTTGGGCCACCCTGTATTAAAGTATAAGTGGATAAACAGGTCTTTAAGCCGGAGTGCTTGAAATAGAGCAAGTGTTTTAAAGACCTGTTTATCCACTTATACTTTACGCTATTTTTTTGTATCGGTGCACTTTGAAATCATAAATACTGGTATTAAAATGGAAATAAGAACTAATAATGTGAAATGGTTGAATTCCTAATGAGAAAAACGGAAATTAATTTGCAATCTGTCATTTTATTTGACGTAACAAAGTACTCCTGTCAGATCAATAACCAATAGAATTCACGTTTTTCAAATTGATGATATGTTGGCATGGCAACTTTAAAACATGCGCGTTTTTGAAAGTGCGATTTAAATACGCTGGGGCGTGGTTTAAAAGGCTAAAATAGGACACCAATAAAAAAAATATCGTTTCCACGTTGAAGCGCCATGCGCGTGTACCTAAAGATGCTCGGAAAATCTAAAATAGTTCCAAACTGGTCGTAAATGAGAGTTTAAAAATATTTTTGAAACTATTAGTTCCAGCTATAAAAAATTTTAAATTGTCATTCCAATGAATAAAGGTTTTTGTAAAAAATTAATACGTTACTCTTGAAATAATTGTAGTGATTATACTTTGTAGATAGATGTGAAATCATTAAAAAATCCAGCTTGGCTACGTTTGTGCCTTACCTAACGTGAATTATTTTTGAATTAGAAAATAAACAATGTATCGGGAATAATATAATAAATGAAAAAGAATTCAAAAATATAAAAAAATTAAATTTTATATAAGGTGCTGCTTAAAAAGCAATAGACTTTAAGGTGTTTAAAAATGTTGAAGCTTTGAAGTAAATGATTTAGAGAGGTTTTTGAACAACACGAGGTGAAATTCTTATCACTTTATCAGGATCATATAAGTGTAAGAAGGTTTAGTAACTCAACTGTTCCAGCGTAATACAAACCTTTATTCAGAACAAAATTCGTATCAGTATCATATAAACGCGAGGATGTATTCTAACTAGTGGCCTTTATTCAGGGAAAACTTTGTATTAGGATCATATAAATGCGAGAAGGTATTCTAACTAATCCGTTTCTTCAATGAAAACGTTTGAGTAGCTTTAAAAATTTTATCCAAAACAAAATCTGTATTGGGATCACATAAACGCGAGGAGGTATCAAAACTAAATTGTTTACGTTCGGTAAAGGATTTAGAGTGGTTTTTGAACGGCACTTGACGTGAAATTCGTATTACATCTAGGTGCAGTAACTAAACTGCTCCTGTCTAATCAAACCTTTATTCATAACAAAATTTGTATCGGTATCACATAAACGCGAGGAGGTATTCTAACTAAACCGTTTTCTTCATGGGTTTGAAAACTTTATCTAGAGCAAAATTTGTATTGGGATCACATAAACGTGAGAAGGTATTCTCATCAAACCGTTTTCTTTAATGAATGGGTTTGAGTATCTTTAATAAGTTCATCCAGAGCAAAATCTGTATTAGGATCACATAAACGCGAGGAGGTATTCTAACTAAACCGTTTTCTTTAATAAAAGCGGATCGATGGTGGGAATTTAATAATACGATATGGGGAGAGAGGAAAATATCTAATAAAAATACGAAAAAAAACAGCATGGTGGATTACAGAATTAAAGAGATAGTTAAAACCGAAACAGAATGTTTGAAAAAATATCTAAAGACAATTCAATTCAATTCAACAAAAAGTAATAGAGACTATGAGAAATATGAAAAAACTAGAACAAATACGTAACTAGAAATTAACGAAACGGAACAGAAATCGTGGAACACACTTGGGAAGAAAAAGACAAGAAGAAGAAGTGAAGAAGGTAGAATAATTACTGACGAAGACAAAATAGCGAAAACAACAAGAAAACGGAAAGCTTGATAATATTATACAGGGTGGCCCATTGAAAAGGTAACACGCCTGTTTTGGGTAGACCAGTTTCTTAAAAAAACGCTCGGACACGTCGATTTTTTATTTTTGGGGGACAACTTTTGATGTAAAATTTGACTTTGTCAGGTCAACCCCCTAGCCCCAGCAACCCCTAACTCAAGAATTTAAATAGGGAAAAGGAGTCGAGCGACCCCGCATTTGAAACGTCTTTTAATTCTCTATGGGACAGTATGAATGAAAATTAGTTTTATTCAATTTTGTCCCCCAAAAATAAAAATCGACGTGTCCGAGCGTTTTTTTAAGAAACTGGTCTAAGTGTCCCAAAACAGGCGTGTTACCTTTTCAATGGGCCACCCTGTATAACAAGAAACACAGAATACAGATAAGAATGATACCAATTGAATGAGTAGACAGCTTGAGTAGGTAGTCCTGGTATAACATATTTGAAAATTTGAAATTGCCAACGTAGAATTAGAAAATTATTCTCATTAATTTAACTATAGCGTAGTGGTGTTGAAATAGAGTTTATTTGAATCCTTTTTCTCTAAAACTAAAAGTAACGACGTTAAACTCCGATTCCGTACTATTGGCTCGCCCTGTATAACGTTTTCGTTATCGTTTGCACTCGCTCCCTTTTATTATTTCAAGTAAATTTATTTATTAGTTTTTCAAATTCAAATATCAATTACATATAATAAAATGCACTCTTTGGTACGCCACGATTCCCACGTTGGGCGCCAATTTGTAACAGTACGTTTTCTGTTACTAAACTGTCAATCATTAAATTGTAATTTTATAGCTTACAAATTACAGAGACACATCTTTAAGATTAGAATGACTTTGGTTATTGGATATTGGATCAAACATTAATATTAATTAACGTACAGTACTTACCACAGTCACGTATAAAAGGAAATAAATGCAAATGGTGTATCCAATTTAAGAAAGTATCGCATTTAGTTGTCGCTTTTCCTCAAATTTTTCTTAGTAGCGATCGGTTCGAAAACCTTTGATGTCGTTTGAAGGGAATCTCAAGTAACAACTTTTATTGGACTCCAATATTTATAACCAAGGGCGATTCGCTCCCCGAAATTCGAATATAACCAAGATCAAACGAAAAGCAAATATCCAATTTTTCGGTGTGCCTTTTTTACTGGTAATCACATTGCCTCCGGTAGACTCGACGACGAGGAGCAATAAAATCTTTCCCTTTTGATTATGTACCTACCTACCTCTACCTATACTATAGATAGATAATTTGTTTCGTGTTTTTTTTTTCATCGACATTAAAAATTTAATTAAGGCGAAGAGGATTTGCGATTTCAATTAAGCGCGGGAGGACCCCAACATTCTTTTTACTTTTAATTTCCTTTATTTACGATTTACGAAGCAAAGAAGGTAACAATCGAAGAGTGCGAAACATCCAACTAATGAGTATTTTTCAATTTGTCGAATTGGATGGTGTGCCGGCTTTGATTCGACACGTCATTGTGCACTTCTTGAATTGTCCGGCGGTCGAGTGGCGAGGTCGAGATTAGACTAGCTCCTGTGACCCTCGGCTGGGGTTGAAATCCAATCTTGATTTGCTATTGCATTCCTATAATGACAGTCTGTCCGAAAAATCAGTCTTCCCAGTTCCCGTTTTGTTTGCGATTCCATATTCTTATATTGCTTTTCAAAGAGAAGAACGACGATGCGATAACGAACTCGATTTTTAATTAGAAATGCAAACCGGCGTGATTGCTAACTTAATTGTCTTCATCCATTTAACCGTTTTCTGTATTCGGTACGCGAATTTAGTCCTCTTCTCTGTCGTCAGCAGAGCTCGCAAAGATAATTTACTAACGAACTCCGCTTGTCGCAAAACTTTTAGCGAGAGACAATTTTTTTTATTTTATCAAATAAAGTACATACGCAGAAGGATAATGCAAACTGATTGGAATAAGGGTTTCTCTTTAAGCATTGAGCCTAGTTGGGCCCAGAAGAGCTGGCACGGAGCGATAAGGCAGCTTGCGTAAACCGGGGATTTCGTCCCTACATTGCTTTCCAAATGCGATACGATACGGCCCGTATTACACTTCTTCCCATCTAGAATAAATTACTTCACTTTTCCCATTTTTCTAATGCATTCAAAACCTCCACTCGTTGCCTTCATTTTATACATTAATTCGACCATCTCTTATGTTAATAAGAGAATCGACGAAATGTAAACGCTTCTACAGGGTGTTAAGGGAATCTTATCATGCCGTACGAACTAAAGTAATTGAAAATTCTTAATGACGTGTCCGGATAACTGCTCTTAGAGAGGGTTTGATTGTGCCTTATTAATTATGATGCAGTAGATGGTGTTTTTTGTGCGTAATATTAAATGCTTTTTGTCTTATACAGGGTTTTAAATGTAATACCCAATACATTACTGTAAATTAAGCGTTTCAATTTCCTGGAGGAGGGATTGGAGTCCTTCGTTCGTAAATTTGTAATAGTGGATAATTACCACATGTTTCTTGATTGCGGAAGTGCCATTCCAACCTGATATATTGATCTTCACGAATGGAAGCGACAGGCACTCGTAGGTATTTTCTCTAAAAAATTGAACTTACTAGGAAAAATTCCAACTGTATTCCAGGCAGAATTGGTGGAAATAACACTGGGTGCAAGATAAGTTCTTAAAGGATGGCATAAATAACAAAGTAATTGGAATCTACAGTAACAGTTGAGCTGTCCTCCAGACACTAGGTAACTGGAAAATTACCTCTAGGTTGTTTTCCGAATGTTTATTTTGAATTATTGGCCCCCCTCAACAAATAAATGGTGACGCGGGTCTCCTATGAGAACCTTTTACGTATGTTAATACACTTTTCAACACTATCCATAGTTTCCATTTATTTGTTGCTACATAAATGCGAATTGGACCTGAGATACAACTCACCCAAAATCGACATCAGGCTTTTGTTTTCAAAATTATGGAAAATTGCGTAACTTGAATGTTGAAGAAACAAGATTGTGTTTCTTCAAGTTCGGCAGAATCTGAATTTGTGACATTCAGTCTAATTTGTAGTGAAACCAGTTGGCTAAGACAGATTGTTAATGAATGAAAAATTATCGATATAGATAAGATTGAGTTATTTGAAGATAGTTTTTATATCGACTCAAAAATATAACAGCTGAACATAAATCAGAACAAGTTCCTGTTAGTGCATAGGTTAGCGATCCTATCATCTGTCTGCATTTCTTTTCAAGTAGAAATTTGTTCTCAGGTTAATTCAATAAGGAAAATTTAGGTCACTAGGAGTATTCTCTGGTTTGCATTTTGCCATACCGTGGATCTTCTTCAAGCAGTTTGTCTCATTTAGGGACATAATACACTCTTCTTCATTATAATTTACTGAGATGTCTAAATAGTTCTATAAAATATCAGGGTCTTTCATTTTGAATTTTTCGGATAGAAACGTCAGTTCTCACAATTATTAGACGAAAATTTGAAGAAAGCTGTGGACTTTATTTACAAGCAATAATCATGCTTAGATCGTTCAAACCCTTCTTTCTTTAGAGTTCTAACAAATTGTTGGATCTAACATTTCGGAGACCTTTTTAAACCATAAATCA
Organism: Pyrocoelia pectoralis; assembly: GCA_036250285.1. Lineage (NCBI taxonomy): Eukaryota > Metazoa > Arthropoda > Insecta > Coleoptera > Lampyridae > Pyrocoelia > Pyrocoelia pectoralis. The sequence continues at coordinate 50,655,929 of CM070078.1, forward strand.
GTTCAAGTTTGTTTTCATTTTGGAAGCCTTATGTAGGTAATACGAGGTAGACTTTTTCTTGAATGTGGCCATTAAGGAAAGCACTCACTACATCCATTTGGTGAACTTTCATCTTGTAGTGGTTTGCAACTAATGGAAGAATTCTTATTGTAGATGTTCATATGACAGGAGTCATTTCTGAGTGATCTAAATCATCCGGCTGCTGAAATCCTCCAACTACTAATGTGGCCTTATACTTGGACGTTCACTATCACCCAAACTTCATTGCCATTGAGGGCTTTTCTTTCTTCTTCCATTGCTTGTTTCCAATATTCTGTATTTGGCCCCCTTATTGCTTCGTCATAGGTTAGGTTTTTTTCCAAAGAAACTGCACTACTATCGGAGTAAAAATTCAAGGCCTCTGACTTTAAGTGATCATAACAAAAAAACTGAGGGGTGAAATTTCTTCATTTTTGGGCAGTACATTAGTCATTTATATATGTTTAACATGTGTAAAAACCAAAATGGTAGAATCAGTTGTTTAACTTTTATTTTAATTAACAGCAATAAAAACGCTGTATTTAGTATTTTCCTGGCTGACGGTCAGTTTTAACTTATCATAAAATTGTTATTGTTTCATAAATTGTTACCAAATTTACAAATGTTGTAGCACACATACTTCTGAAAAGTCGACAGCCAATAAATATTGATTATTCATATGATTAACTGGTTTTATAAGCCCTAACCGAAAATGTGCTATTTCGCAATTCACGGAAGTTAAAGAAAAAATTCTTGTTTTAAATGCTAAATTTGATATTACTTAAATCTAACTGCATTATTCTCTTATTGAAAATAAAATTTGTTTTCTTGTAATTCAAAGTAAATGTTATGTTTATCGCGAAAGAAAGACGCACATATTCCCGCGAGAGGTAATCTACCACATCGTAAGCAGCCAGCGGCAACCCACAACAATGTGATTATTCTTATGCATTGTACAAAACCATGCGCTTTATAGCAATAGTGTACGACAACAGCTACCCCGCGCGCCGCGCTTCTCCCTCCAACTGGTGCATGCATCCTTTTTTCAAAATTTCTTTTTAAAAAAGCGATGTATAATGACATTATTTTTGTGAATCGTGTTAGACCACAATATAATTGCTTTAACCTTGTTATGTTACTGTCAAATTGTTAATATCGAACGTTCAGGTACTGAGTTACACAAGATGTCGTTTTTTCATTATAGCTTTACGACTAATAAACCAATTGGCCTCAAAAGCATCTCACATTGACAAAAAAGTATACATTTTTCAAATATATAAGTATATCTACCACTCAGTTTCAATAATATAGCCGTAATTAATTTTTAAAGTGGAGCGCTTGTGCGATTTGAGTCATAATTAGCGCTTTTTCTCACATACACTGATACAGAAAATTAACGATGTGTTGTAAAAATCTAAAACTGTACGCCTTTTTGTAGAAATAAATGGTCTTTTAAGTGCACTTTATTTCATTAAATTATGATTGCTAATTACTGAGATACAAGCTTCTAAAGTCAGAGGCCTTGCATTTTTACTCCGATAGTAAGCGTACTATAATCTTCTAAATACTTTGGTTTGTTTCATACACTCCTGTTTCATAAATCTAATGCTGTTTGCAGACTTATCCTCACCATCACCCATGTTTTCGGCTTTTTTCTTCTCTAATTTGGTTTTCGTCAGCTTTATCTTGTGTAATTTCTTCTTCTCTAACTTGATTGCCATCTGTTTCGTCATTTTTAACACGATTAAATTTTGAGCTGCTGCTAAATTTATCTTGAGATAAACTATTATCACGAGGTTTTCCAAATCGACAAATTTTCACCTCCTTTCAGCACTTTTATTATCATTGGCTGGACCCATAAACCTTTTGAATTATTGAGCCAAATATAATTAAAATAATATAAATTTAAATTACTAGAACACATTTTTTTATGAAAAAATTTCCTGCAGTTACGCAACTGGGAAGATTCATGATAAGGGCGTTCCGGCGAACATGTTTGGCACCATAGCAGCCTCCTACGATATGTCTCACGCGTGTGATGGGTTAAGTAACGCTATCCAGTGCCATTACTGCGTTTTTAATAACCCATGAAAAGTTATGAGAAATTGTATAGGTCCTAATGGACTTAATATTTTGTTTCAAAGGTACGAGGCGTGGTTCAAATCTCACGCACACTGGCCCATAATTCGAGAAAGAAAAGATGTTGGGAGATATGATTGAGTGTGCAGACACCTTATCTAAGCGAAACGTGCGTTCATTCGCCTATATCACCAGGAGAAATCTCTACTCTCTTCAGTTTTCTTCATTTTGTTAAGAAATACTATTTTTCGTTTTTTTTGTCCTGCTTGAATTTACAAAAGTTTACATGCCAGTAAATATTTCAACTAGAACTGTATAGCACGAATGCGTGTATTGCAGCCGTTGATATGTGAACTGTACTGACTTGGGGCCTGTAACGCCCTTGCTCTTCTCTCGCCCTCTTCCACCATCTGCGTGGAAAATGGAATGGAAACAAGAATTTGGGATAGGATGACAATGTTCCTTAACTGACTTGACTGTTTTTAAGGCACCCCTACCACTTGTTTTATAAAGCGGGAAATTTGAAATTAGTTAGTTTTTATGCAAGAGTTTGAATTAAAATGATTAGACACGTAGCCTTCTGTGATGAAAATTTGAAAATTTTTATTATATTAAAATTTGGCATCACTTAAGATGAACGCGTCTTATAAATATAGGAACAAGGACCGAATGATAAAGGTTTAATCATAGTCGTAAAGTAAGCAATATTTTTTTAGCGAAAAGATAGCGATGCGAAAGTGTAATCTGTGCTTTAGAGGACGACGCCACCCTTGTTATATGACTGCATATACGCGCGTTCCGTAGCTTCTATCACACATGCACTAATGGCCACTAAGGTCCATCTCGTGTTTTATTTTTATTATTTTTTTATCTCTTACCACCACTCGCAGATAATGTGGAATTATATTTCAATTTTCCAGAATGGTAGTAATACAGAGAAAGAAGATTATTGCCAGCAACCAAATTTAATGAAAACATTATTTAAGTGTTTTAAACTTTTGTTCGTGGAGATAAAAATTGTATATTTTCGCGCTGATAGTAACATCTGCTTTCGGTTTTTCCATGAAAAATTGCTCCATTGTCTCTACGCCAAGATTGAAATCTTTAGCATGCAGACCGAGCTTAATTGCTCTCCATTTCCAAAGTGACACGTGACGGTACAACTGCAGCCGTCATCGTTAAATTAATTAGTGTACCAATTTGAACGATTTTTTCGCGTGACTCCGTCCATATTGGTATCGTTATATAACGGGGATATGATAAATGCGAAATTTAATTAGAATGTATACGATAACGATTTTAGTAGTTGCATACGGTCTGTCGGAAGACATATAAAACCGAGGATTATTGTATTATTGATGGCACCCCAAGTTTTCCTGCATTCAGAGTGTCGCTGGGATATAAAAAGTTTTTAAAATAATGCGCGTGGTGTCCGGAAAAATGGCAGGCATTATCTCAGCTCGACGGGGGATTAGGATGAATCGTGAATGGGCATGCGTTGTATAAAAATGAAGCGTTTTTGTTTTTCTTTTTTTTATTTCCCGATTCCGTTGATGGACAAATACAGCTTTTAATCTATTAGATTTTAAATGCGTTGGAAGGAGTAACACTAATGCTCGAAAGGGGGGATAAATGACACCTTGATCGATGATCCTCACCCTTCATCTAACCCTTCTTCCGTCGTGAAATTCCCTTACGACTTGCCTAATCAAAATTCATATTTAGATCCCTCGGAAAATTTTAGATTTAGGGGATTGGCGTCGTCTCTCCCTCGCAACAATGTCAAAAAAATTGTTCGCGGTTTATAAAAGATTTGACGAGGGATTTAGATCGACCCCTAACGTTGAGGTCCACTCATAAAATCGAGTTTATTTAAGAATTGCTTTAAAGTTGAACGAGTCTCTCCCACATTGCGTTCCTCACCAATTTAGCAAAATAAACGCGGTACGCCAATTTGATTATGGAATCGATTTTGTTTTTATAAAGGAGATGTAATAATGAGGTTTAGCTTTTCTGAAACGATAGTATAAAACCGATAACGAATAAAAAGGTAGTTTTGTTCGTTGTACGATGTTACGACACGAAAAGAATGTTGGGTATTTCATTACAAGCTCTGATTCTAAGTCCACTGGCCCGTGCCTCTATTGTCTCAAGCTGCACCATCTCCATTGTTATTATCGTCTGCTTGACCTGTCCTGATTAAATTGTATTATTACGCCGGACCAATCCTGCACAATACTTCTTTTTTCAAATTCTTCCTCGACGTATTTTTATTAAAAATTCAGTGTAAATGGATTTTTCTACAGAAATTCTATTTTAAGCTAGCAAAATTCTATTATTCCATTCTAATTCCAAAATCCGTTGAGAAATTTGTTTCAAATTGCAAAGACTTTACCGGATGGCACTACCAACTGAAATGTTCCCGTTTGCATAGGCGTGATGGATTCATTAAATCAATCCTCATCTTTTCAAGCAAAAACTAAATTTTACAAGCTACACTAATCACAAAATGAGAAGAACTGTGATACTTACTCTTGAGAAGCAATAACTGCAGAATATTTCAACTGAGTGCACTTTGCCTCTGAGCTGAGCAGTGATATTCATTATGTTTAAGACCACGTGACAGAGCTTCCTTATTTTGCAACCAGCGCAGCGCATTTTCTACAAACGACGTAAAACAAGCCCTATTGCGCTCATTAGTCTATTGCACCTACAAATATAAAACTTTGTTGCCTACTGACTGACTCATCTGTCCACACCCATTCTAACCCATAACACGTAAGCTAATGGCATCTCTGCACTAACGCGCAATGTTCCTAGCCTTATCATCCCCTCCTCTTATATTCTTCGACAATTGGCTTTCCTGTCAAAACTGACTTTAGGTCCTTGGCATACCAAGAGACATCAAAAAGAAACTGGAATTTGCCCCCTATCATTTATTTTTGATTGACGGTCTGACCAGGAGGACAAATTCAGAATTACACTCCTCCTCACGTCGAACCACGGTCATTTTTTGGTTTCGGAGAATTCCATATTTCCATTGTCTCAATTATTGTTTGATTTCCGGGTCATAGTCATAGCACGACGATTCGTTCTCGGTAATCACATTTAACAAAGTGGGATCGCTGTTGGTTGACCTCGTTTATCAACTCATGATACGCGGTAACCTACGCTCAACAATTACCCTTCTTAACGATTTATTCAATGGTCGGTCAACGATCTTCCGTCACAAGTTGTCGAACTGTCGTCAGTTCTACTGATTGATGGTCGTCCTAAACGTGGTGGATCATCAATTCACTATTTTATAGATGATTTGAAGCATTTGAACGGTTTCCACAGCATTCTTCCAAACCATGAACGAACCATTTAAATCCGTCTTCATGAAATCAGTGGGAGGATCGTTAAGAAAACAATCATTGTAACAAGCAAAGAGAGAGAGTGTGTGAAAAAATGTGGAGAAGAAATAAATGAGAAGTATAAATGTGACAATAGAGAATTTTGGATGGAAATAAAGCAAATTAGGGGGATTAAGAAAAAAAATAGAACGATAAAGGATAAACAAAAACGATTAAAAAATGAAATGAAGAGAATACTACAAACCTGGAATGAATACTATTTGGAAACATAGTAAGAATAGGAAGAAACAAGAGGAAGACGAAGTGGGTGAAGAAATACAAAATCAGAACTATAGATCTAATGTTTAGCGCAGATCTTCTTCAAGCTGTTCAAGAGAATGTTGGAGAAAAGACTAAGAAAACATATTAAGAGAATACTTGAAGTTGCGCAAACCCATCACAACATATAAATAATAAGTCAAGGGATAGAACGAAAGGTAGAGGAAAAAGAAGAGCTACGCAGCTTTCAATACAGTGATTAGGAATGAAGTATGAACGAAGTTTAGAAGAACTGTAAGCCATATCTACATATAAGAAGGTGTAATGACCAGGTATGACATCAGAAGATTTGAAATAAAAAACACGGCAATTTATGAATCCTAGACAAAGCCATATCAAGCGATTGTCTATTGTGGAGGGAGGATCGGACTACCTGCTTCCGTAATTTATATTAGGGAGAAATTACTACATCTTTCTTAATGCGGAAGTGGCGTCCCATTCATCAGATATAAGAATATACGAGTATCATCTCGTATATTCTTATATGTATACGGGTGAATCTAAATCAATGGAAGAAACAAGTACTTACTTCCCAAGAACTGAAGTTCCATCATCCAACCACTAAGCATATTTCCAGCTGTATTCCAAGCAGAAGTGGGAGGAAAAGCTGGAAGAAAAGCTCTTATGTATAACATATAAAATGTCAGAATTTTCAGTAACAGTAGGGCTATCCTGCAGGCACTATATATTCTGCAAAAGTTCCGCTGGTGACCATGTACTAGAGGAAGTAGTAAACGGCAATGCCTTGGAGCTCGTATGGGTTAAAGGGCGTGCTGGAACAAAAGGTAATGAGAAGTTAGCCCAACTTGTCTCAATTCTTCACAATATGACAAATCCAGACAGAATCTCTAGGGCATATTTTCTGGGCAGTGAAAACTAAATAAGCACATGCACCGCATGGCCTTGATCGAATCACCATCCTGCATTTAGAGGATGTTTTACAGAAGATGAGACATCGCACCACACAGTTTGTAGGTGTCTTGTATTTGTCCAACTGAGGAGATCGATGCTGTGGGAATCGTGGTCGAACATAGCTACGATTAGATTCGCTTCTCCACTCAGCATCCTCAAGTTTATCTCATAGGTATGTGCGATGGGACATTGAAAGGTCGGACGACTCTAATCATGGAAATACAACAAAGGGCCCGAATATGAGCCATACGCGTGCAGTGCGCGAACTATGTCCACCCTCCGACTGTAATCCAGAAACCAAGTGCGAATACCAAAGAGGACGACCTAAGAAGGTAATGGATAAGTCACATGAAGAGTATGGAAGAGACGAAGAAAGATAGATCAACTGAAAATGTTGAAGAAATGGGAATAACATGGGTCGACACCTGAAAGGTGAATATAGGAGCAAACAGAAGCAGCGAAGAAGAAAAGAAGACTATGATTTATGTATGTTTCAGGACATCTTTTGATTTTTAATAACAAACTAGTGATGGCTCGTTTTAAATTGAACGCACTGTATAGGTAAATTAAAACAAAGACACAATATGTCATCCATCCCTCACACTGTACCGGGAACATTCGGAATGAAACGCAGAGCCTTTTATTCTTGGGGCACTTATTATAGCAAATCAGGATTCAAATTGCTTATTGGAGTAGTAGACGAGGAAATAAAGCACTAAAATACGCCAAGCCTACCAAATTTTTGTAGTAAGGCGGATTGGGATGGGATTTTTTGCATTCGCTTTCTAAATTCAATAGGAAACTTTGTACCTACTTTTGATCATGTTTTTTTTCGAAATTGCATAATTCATAACTTTGTTATAAACTTCTAGAATCGACTCAATTCGGGTTCACGGGGTTTTCGAGGTCGCTGAATCCGGACATGACCTTCAAATTGGCTCATGGCCCACCTGGAGCTCAGGATGGCTGAGCAACGTCATCTCCGAAGTTTTTTCTGAAATTCACTCTCAAATGATTCTAGACATCTCATTCGGGTTTTTTTTGGGTTGCTGATTCCAAATAAGGCATGGGCAACCGCCCCCCACGTTCCTGGTACCCCGCACAACCGGGCATCCCCTGGAGTTTCATTGAAGTTTCAATCCTATAGGGAACCGAAAATTGTTTCCGGGGATTTTTGGGTCGCTCAGATCGAATCTGGCACCGAATACTTTCTAACGGATACCTGGTGCACCACACCGGGGCATCAACATCATCCTCTAGAGTTTCGCTTGAATTTTCGCCGGAAAACAATTTTAGGTTCGCTATAGACTTGAAACATCAGAGGATGACGTTGATTTCCGAATGCGGGACACCAGGTACGAGGGGAGTGGGGGGTTGCCGGTACATAATTTGGAATTAGCGGCCCAAAAAACCCCGGATGAGATGTCTAGAATCAGTTGAAAGTGAATTTCAGAAAAAGCTTCGGAGATGACGTTGCTCAGCCATCCTGAGCTCCAGGTGGGCGATGAACCAATTTGAAGGTCATATTCGGATTCAGCGACCTCGAAAACCCCTGTGAACCCGAATTGAGTCGATTCTAGAAGCTTATAACGAAGTTATGAATTTTTTCTATGAAAATGCATTTTTCAGGATGCATTTTCCACTGCACAAATGCAATTTCGAAAAAAAACATGATCAAAAGTAGGTACAAAGTTTCCTATTAAATTTAGGAAGCGAATAAAAAAAAACCCCATCTCAATCCGTCTTACTACAAAAATTTGGTAGGTTCAGTGCTTTATTTCCTCGACTATAGTTTGTAATAACAAAGCTGTGCAAATTATCCGCGGCAGGACCTTTTCGAACACTTGTACTTATAATATTGTCCAGAAAAATACGCCACGCTACTTCAATTTCGAAAATATACACTTTATTTAACATAAAAATATGATTACGTTGTACGTTGAAGTAATAAAACAACATTAAAGCGACCGATTTCCCCTTAAAAAGATTGTATGTAATTCCGTATCCCCGAGCGTTTGGAACAATTTTTTTCCGAGTTGTTAATCATCAAAGATACATTTTCGCAAAAGTATTCGTCGACTTATGCAGAAAGAATAGTAGCCGGTGGTCCAGACGGGGGTGAATCTCTCAATATCGATCAGACAGCAGTCCAATCAAACTATGTGCGTGACAACTCTCACTTGTATGCATCCCCTTCAATCTGACATGCAAATAATTTCGATGAGTAGTATTAATGATGTTTTCGTTTCCAGTCTTTTATGCTGGGGGATGATCAATTTTTTTTTAACGCCGCGCCACTGAAAATCGGGGAGATCGTTATAGTTTTTGATACGATTTAGACACTTTTTGACTGGTTTATTAAATGATTAATGATGAAAAATGCAGTTTTTATTCAGACATTCTTACTTGTAAGATCTTTTAGCATAGTGTATCAGTCAGGAGATGACAGGGAAGCCTATAAATCATCATTTAATGCGCGTCTAAGGCTCCACGTCATTTTTTCCACGTCACTAATATTTTTCTATTTTTTTTTTTCCTTTTAAAACCAAGTACCTACCTCTAACATTAAGATTGTCAGCGATTTCGAAGTTAAATTGTACGAGTTTTATATCTGAAAATTGAAATCTCTCTCCCGGTAGGAAAGTGCAGGGACATTTCAAGTAAGAGAGCGGACCTGCCGTTGGCAACAATGGAATGTAATTGGTTCCAACTTTGACCTCCTTCACCTATAATGATGTTAGACGACCTTTAAATTTTTCTTTTCGCAATTTATCGAAATACATTGTCCACCATTTTGTTCCGAATCAATACGTAATGCGTAATTTACAATTTAAAATAGGGGGTGCGAGAAAGGTGACGCGATTGGTTGAGAAGTTTAAAGCGCATACCACGGTTGTACTAAAGGGCTGCGCTGTCGTTTTCGCGATTTAACGGGGGAGATCTTATTTATGTAAAAAGGCAAGGCCTATTTGTTCTATTGGTTACTCATTTACATAAGGAGAGTGGAGACGATGTTACCCCTTTCATTTTATAACTTTAGCCGAACTCCACTCAACAAAAGGAGATATTTCCCTTTATGTGTAATGGAAGCAAATTTTTATAGCAGCAATTTATATAACTGAACGTCCCAAATCGAACCGTTGGGATTTTATAGGGTGGTCGTTGCTACGAGAAGCTTCTCTGCGTAGGATTTGAATAGGGATGAACATAAAATTGTGTACACACAGATGAATCATATTAATGCGGTAGCAAAACCAAATTTAAATACAAAACGGTTGACAGACTCGTTCGTATTGTGGTTTTGACTAAAATGCTCAGAAAATTTCTCCCTTGTGAATATACAAGCAGAAACATTCCTTTTGAAACTGAAAATGCAGGAACACATCCATACACATGTGTCCTATTTCGATTACTTGATATTCAGCTCACGCCAGTTGGGACACCACACAAAAAGAGACCAAAAAGAAATGATGAAAAATTGAGTAAAATATTTATGGCGCACTTTCCCTTGAAAGAGACACCTTAGAATAATTTACAATGTAAAGGTGCGAGTTTTAATTATAAAATCGGCGTGGCGGGCGACGCTAGATGCCTTTTTAATTTATTTATACGTGCTCGAGAAACAGTTATCTACTTTCGGAAGTGAAATGAAAACAAAAATAACCAAAAAAAAAACCGAAATACTCTTTGTTCCACGTAAATTGAATTTGAAAATTGGCTCCTACATTTTTCTATTACGTTACAATATTTGTGTTCTTTATTTTGTTTCAATCTCGCTCTGTAGCGAAATTTAATCGATTTCGAGAATAATATATTTCGTTACTAATATAATGAGGAAAAAGTTAAGATCGTGAGTTTTATCGATCGTCGGATGAACGCATCAGCAGAGTAGAGAAGCTCCTGATGATATTAAGAACCGTCCACATTATATTGTTGCAGACGCGATATCCATTATATACTTTGCACTTGAGTGTTCCTATAATTGCATAAAGGTACTGTTGTGTCTGCTTCTGAAATAACGCAATTATAACACTTTCCGGATAAATATGGAATTGCTAAAAGCATGACAGCACTATTTTATATTGTGCTCTTTATTGAAGATTTATACTGCTCTTATACGAAACCTTAATACTCTCGTCCAATATCAATACGCATAATCGTACCTAATTTAATATTAATTAATGCCCTTTTCATCCTACATGCGGGTATTACTCCTTTTTGTTAAGAATCTTAAATGCAGGCCCGGCAGTGAGTACAACTAAAACAATCATTGATCTTCTAAAAATATTGTTTTGATTATATAGGAGTCGCTCAATGTGCTGTTCTTCAAATACTAAAACATACACGGAAATTTAAAAAAAGTCCTTTTCACAACATGCTATCTTCCCTTCCTCTCTTCCATCGCTAATTTAATATTTTAAATTCGTGAATTCATTATATAAATTTAACACAATCACTAGGCATGATTCTGCTTACCCTAAAAAAAATTTGTCGGATGAATGAATTTCAGCCAAATTATTGAACATACATAGGTTTACATTTTTTTTAAAACATAAAACACGAAAGCTACAAACTGCTAGTAGTTAAAAAACTATGTATGGCAGGTCCCACCAATTCTGGCTTGTTATTATGGACATCATGGTTTCCGTCCACTTCCATTGTGGTACATTTATGGTTGGCCTTTTTCAATTCACTCAGAAATTCTTTAAAGTACTCCAGTATGGGAGTCGAATCCTTTCCAACGATAATTAAAATTGGACAAGTGACCGGATGTTCCTTTATAACTGATACACAAAACTCCATGTCGACAAAGAGGCAATGTTTCGTTTTTAATCTTATATCATTTGAAATTTGATACTGATCCTCACCAACAGTCTTGAGGCAGCGTTTCAGTAAAGGTTCTGCAGCTTCTGGTTTGAGTTTTCCGTACATTCTTCCGTGGATGATGGCGTTTTTCGCTTTTTCGTACGTGTAGACCGGCGGTTTGCTTGTTTGCGATTTTTCTAGTAGCTTGATCGCGTTATCAATATATTCTGTTGTGCACTGTTTGAAATAATCAACCGATATCGGTGAGAAATACACCGCTTCAATCAGTACCAATCTTAAAACACGTTCCGGGTAGAATTGCGAGTACAGCATCGCCATTTGCCCACCCCAACTGTGACCAATGAGTACGATTTTCTCTCTTTTGACGTAATTAACAACCATGTTAACGGCGAGCATGTAATTAATTTCGTGAAGGGGAATGTTGCTGGGAAAATGACTTGATTTGCCATGTCCCGGAAGATCAAAAGCGATGTAGTAAAAATTGTTTGGCAAGTATGTAATTAGTCTATCAAAAGATCCGGCGTTATCGCTCGTACCATGAATCATGAAAACTAACTGATTCTTGTCATTTCCCCATGATTTTGCTGAAAAGAAGAACGGGCTAGGATCAATATTGTTGTTGTTTAATACGAGACGAACCTGAAATGTGTCCCCAAGGCACAGGTATTTCAAATTCCTTTTCTTCCATTTTTGGATGTTACTCGGTTAACTGTCGGATTGAAACTGTATTTATCAAGTAACCTCGTTGGCTCATGATTATAGGGTCAAAGGTCATAGAGCATTAAATATTTAAAATACGTATACAAGGTGTCGACAATTAACTTAATGTTTATACTGAAATAAATCGGCGATTATTATATTAATAAAAATGTTATTGTCACAGTTAACTTTATTATTATAAATAAAATTTATATACTATTTATCGGGGTGTTTATCGTAAAACCGACACTTTATTAGATTCATCGTAATACGCCATTGTTACATAATACTAATGCAGTCGGTTTATTCTGAACTAATTACATTATTGTTCTTCGTTAGTGATGAATTTATAATACCTTAATTGTCGAAATTGATAGAGACAAACGGGGAAAGAAATATTTACCTAGGTATCTTTTGTAGTGCATACATTAAGGTTCCTCAGCAAACTGAAGGAAACTTCTGGGAGTGTTCGTTTAGCACAAGAAATTCGATGGAAACAGAAATTTGGACAATCGTTTCCATAATACTAGCTTTCGAAGCCGAGTGTCTGGTGAAGGAAGAGAGCTCACTGGTTTATCGGTGTGGATGAGAAGACTCTCTCACAGAATATCCTTGTCCTTGTACTTACACTAGGATACGTGCAGCTAGCTGGGAGAGAAGTAAAGGTGATATTATCGTGAGACATATGACCAGACGAAATCTTTTAGTAGTCCGGTCAATTTAGCCGAAAAAATGGGGGTACCCTTACATAAATTCCCAACAAGCTGAAAATTTGCATGAATGTTAGGGACATCATTATAATGAAATTGTGAAAAGTCCCCATCGATCCCATGTGTGCAAAAAATTTTATTCAAGGTCAAAGTTCGCAAAAATGGGTTTCTTGGATTTTCCAGCGAAACGGTTAGTTTTATGATAAAAATATCTCAGACAAAAATTGTAGACCATGCAATTATCTACAAAAATTGACCTTGCACTTTTTTTCATAACATTAAGCATTTCAAAGAAAAAGCGGTTCTAAAATTTACTTTAGTTGTATTCTCCATAATAAGCATGACTACGCTGTACTACGTACATCATTGGACCCATAATATAAGTTAAACTATTAGTCAGCATGACTAATACATTAATAATAAATGATAATTTTGAGAATATGAACTGAAAAGAAACCGAGTCCCTCATTTTATGTGAAAACAAAATGATGTATCAAAAGGCGCGAATTCTTATAGAATTCTAATTTCAACCAGCTTCAAATCTGTAACTAATTATGGCATATACTATATACAATATATATGTATATAACTACCCCCCCCCCCCCCTAGACATGAGCACCCCGGATTCTGCACAAATGAGTCATTGTTTTTCTTTTCGCCCTTAAGGAAGATGTAAGCGGAGAGGGTGACGGACAATTTGTAAATCACGAAAAAATGTTGGGAGGAAAAAAAGTAAAGTTTTTCTGCGGACATGTGCAATTTTCCCCCTTTCCACCCCCAAAAAAGGGGCTGCAGTTGGGGTTGCAATTTGCGAATAATTTTTTATGGAGAATCCAAAAGTGCAATAAAAAATAGGTGTTCCCATTTAAGTTTTCAAAACTCACCCCCGCTCCACCGCACAGGGGGTGCGGGTGATGTTTGCGTATTATGACTCAATAGGTTTCAAAAAATAAAGGAAACGTGTTTTTTTTCTTTTTGTACTTGGATGTGTCATTCTCGAGATATTAAAGGGTGTATATTTTGACTTTAATGGCGTCCCGACGGCGAAAAAATTAACCAGAGATTTGGAATCAGTGAAGAATTTCCTAGGTATAAGTTGACACCACTTCCAGCTTTCTAAACCCTGTAACATCAACCACACACAGACACACACATCACCAATGCTCCGGAGGGGTAAAACCACAGTTTTTAAATTGTTTGAAAAACTAAATTTTATTACCTACATGTGCTTTCGAAAGATATGAACTCTACTCCAGAAACTCTAATCACCAACGGAATTCGCTTTCTTTCTGTATATGGAGCTTCAAAAAAATTCCTTGGGTAGACAAGTTACGTTACCATCTTTTACAAAACATGCACGTAATAAAAAACGTGTGCAATTAGCTTGTCTGCCTCCAACCGCGGCTTCTACTCACCAACATGTTCAAGTGTGGCTTATTAATCAACTGGACCCAGAAGAATGGGGTTGGAAGCAAATTAATAATGTATTGGAACCCATACACACTCTACTTCCACCTGCACCAGAAACCTCCTTAATACTATTTTTTGCAACTGCAAAATGAGGGGTGTAATTCGAAATGCGGCTGCAGAAAAGTAGGCTTATCTTGTTCACCAGCATATACCACTTGTCAAGGCGAGCCGTGTTCAAATATTGAATCACCAATAGAAGAAGGTCCTTATATTACATCAACGATGAAATAACTGATGTATCGCTATTAAAACAATTTACGTCAACTCAGGAAGATGAAGAAGAAGAAGAAATAGAAGATGGAGGAAGAGAAGAAGAAACAGATGATAACGATGATGATGAATAAGATGACCTGACATTCCATTAAATTTTACTGAGATAAACCGTGGAGTAGGCCTACTAGGGAAACCACGTTAAAAAAAACTACAGTAAATTTTAGAATCGCTTTTTCTCTGAAATGGTTAACGTTATGAAAAAAAGTGTAAGGCCATTTTTTGTAGATAATTGCATGATCTACAATTTTTGTCTGAGATATTTTTATCATAAAACTAACCGATTCGCTGAAAAATCTAAAAAACCCATTTTTGCGAACTTTGACCTTGAATAAAAATTTTTGCACACATGGGATCGATGGGGACTTTTCACAATTTCATTATAATGGTGTTTCTAATGTTCGTGCAAATTTTCAGCTTGTTGGGAATTTATGCAAGGGTGAAAGTCTAAATTGACTGGACTATAGGCTAATTAGCCTCGGAAAACTAACGGAAAAGGTGTGATTGAATGATACATTAAGGACAAAGTCTTAAGTCTTAGAGAAACATTAATTAATAGAGTAGTAAGCACAGTGGAAGAAACACTCACTCAAAACCATTGCACTGAGTTCACTTTTAGACATAGAGAGGGGCATTTGATAACACTTCATCCATCCGGAAATTGTTAACTGAATGACCTGTATGCTAAAGAAAAAGCCGACTTTTCCCCAATGAAACGGCAATCTCTCTGGTGAATGATGGCAAATGCCTTCGCAAATGCCTAAAGGTAACGTTAGAGAAGACTTTGATATTGAAAGCACTTTTAGAGAAAACAACGAATAAAACCATCAGAATGTTATAATAAAAAAAGAAAGTCCTGCAAGGAGGTGCCATTCAACTAAACAACGAAAATCTACTCAAGTTCAGCACAGAAGACATAAACATTCTGGAAGGTCTATTACATAGAATGGGCGTTGAAGCAGACGCAATCTGCAGGGTTTGTGAGGAAGAGAAAGAAACATTACTCCATATACTATATCATCACAAGCAGACCTGCCAACCTAAGAGTGAGAAAATGCGGGAGGCGTTTGGAAAACGTATCGTATGGGGGGGGGGGGGGGGTCATATTTTTGGGATCAAAATGGGACTTTTTTTATTTTTTAGAATGCAAAAATTCATGTTATTGATTAAATTTTAATCTAAACTAAACAATACAGTAATTTATTTTACGGGAAACAAAGTTTAGTAGCCCCTTGTTGCTAAAAAAAATACATACTTCTTGATTATTTTCATGAAATAGTGTATGAAATGAAAACAAAGAAGTTGCCCTGTAAAAAACACACAGGTTGTTTAACTTTGTTTAATCGGTACAGCTCAAATGGAAACAGATTTCGTCGACGTATAACCCAGGTATTCATGTACATACAGGCTGATGACAGCGAAAAATAAACGCGCTCATCAAAAATTCCCTCGCGAATGATAACTTGGAAATTGCGGGAGTTTATCATTGTAATGCGGATAAGCGGGAGTTTGTACTAATATGCGGGAGACTCCCGCTTTTTGCGGGAGAGTTGGCAGATCTGTCACAAGGCATACACCATGTTTAGACATATGATTTTTGGGAAAAAGATATTAAATCCAAGGATATTATAAAAAGCATCCCTCAGGAAGATTCCACACTTTGTAAGGGCAATCAGTGAAATGAAGGGTACAATAGGCATTATGGACGGTGTGTAAGGAACCTAAAAGGAACCACCTCTGCGAGAAATGTAACAAGATTTCTCGTGTGAAAAGACTAACTTCTAAGCCATGTGTACGCGTATCTATCAATACACTGGAAGGACGTCTTGGTAAAACGTGAACATTGGATCATTGGTTCAAGCTGAAACATAACCTTCTAGAGAAATAGCTGACAACCGCATTTGTTAAACAAACAATTTATCGTCAGCTTGTATCGAATTTTTTGTAAGGATATCTGCGACAGGCGTTATTGTTGTAATTTGTTTTGCAGGTTGTTCTTGAAAAGCAGGGGATGAATTTGGCTGAAAAATTTCACCATCTCGATTAACGCGATCTGTATCTGCGGAAACTAAACTTCATTTTCTGCCATATCGATTTTGGATTCATCACTTGTAGAATGTAGATGCTGTTTGTGTTTCCACACGAAAAAGTGTACCTATCCATTGTTTAGCATGTTTTAGTAGGTTTTTTCTTTCGCTTTTTCTCTCCGCTACCTCCATTTTCTTCCGCCTCTGATCTTTTGAATTCATGTCTCTAACAAAAAAAAACAAACTAAGAAGAAATAGAAGAACATATAAATACTGCAACAAGAAATAAACAACAGGAACCTAAGCAACTGGTAGGCCCTTCAAAGCAATAAGAATCACGTTCATGACTAAACGAACATCCCAGAGTGAAACAAAGTTGCAGTTATAATCCTAACGTAAGAATGTGAGAGTTGGGACATGACAAACAGAGAAGTAAAGTGAACGTGGCAGGAATGAAATTTTTGAAAGAGGACAGTTTAACATTCCACCAATAGCAGATAGATAAAAGAGAGGCAACTGGGATGGTCTAGAGGTTAGACATGTACCGAGTGCCGGATTAAACAAGATGGAGGCTCTTAGACAGTCGAAATCTGGGGTCTATGCATCGACATACAGAAATGGACTGCGCGTGGTTATGCTAAGTCGGGATACTGCAGATGAGAGAGAGGATAAACGTGGAGGGCTAGTTCTAACTTTATCTGTCGCGTATCTATTGGTTGCTGCATTTTTATGGGAATGCAGCGACCAATAGATACGCGACAGATAAAGCTAGAACTAGGCCTCCACGTTTACCCTCTCTCTCACCTGCAGTATCCCGGCTTAGCATATAACCACGCGCAGTCCATTCTATATGTCGATGGGTCTATGTCATATACTAATTTTACGAATATGATTTTATTAAGAAACGATGATAATGGCAGGCCAAATACCAGAAGATATTCGGCATATAGGTAGTACCGCAACAGTTGCTACCAAAAACATTTGCGATGTTTATTGAAATGTATTAGACGTTTTCGTAAATGCCAAAGGTGGTTTTCTAACTTAAAATCCGGTAATTTTGATCTTTCCGACTCGTATCGATGAGGAAGACCAATAACTTTAGACAATGACATGTTAAGGGCGGAAGTGGAAGTAGATCCGTGTCAGACAATCGAGGAGCCGTCAAACACTCTTAACCAACCTTGGTCGACTATCTAAAAACATTTGCAGCAGATTAGGAAAGTAAGCACAGCAGGTATTTGAGTCCCGCATAAATACAGAAGCATTTTGTGATCGATTGATCACTGGAGATGGATCCTCTATGCTAATCCAAAGGCAAAAGGTACTGGCTCTCTCCGAACGAATCGCCACGAAGTACAGCCAAGCCAGGTATACATCCCAAAAAGGCGCTTTTGTGTGTTTGGAGGAATATTCGAGGAATCCTTCATTTTGAAGTACTGAAATAATAATAATAATAATAATAATAATAATATAACTTTATTTTCTCTGGCAGAGATCAGCTAAAAGCTGTTTTTCTCAACCAGCAATTCAAGAAATTTCAACGAAAATTACAATTTATATAAGTAATGAGAGGAATTAAATAATGATAAAGAAAATATTTAGAACTAGATGAGATGCAAGAGGAACAAATGAAAAGAAACATAAGAACAGAAAGGAAGACAGAAACATAGTTTATAAAGTGGTGTGGTGCAGTAAGTGAGACAAATCCAAATGGCAATTTAAATATAAGAATAATAAAGCAAATAATTTAGTGATTTTAATAATTTTGATAACAAGATCAAAAGTGATACCGATTAGCAACATAATTCCTTAATTTTCTTTTTAAATTGCAGGAAACTAAGTGTTCTATACTGAATTATTGTAAAGTGAAGCACAAAGATAAGTGAATGAGGATTTAAACGCGTTTGACTTATGTGCAGGTACTTGGATACAATCAACATTTCTTAAGTTCAAATTGTGCAATTCTTGGCGAAATTTTATTTTACAAAAAAGGTATGGAGGCGAACTGTTAGTCAAAATTTTATGTATTACACATATGAAATGAATTTCCCTTCTATTTTCCATGCGAGTCATGCGGAGTTGCTCTAAGTACGGAGTGATATGCTCACGCCTGTTTGCATTACATATAAAGCGTACACAGGAATTCTGAACCCTTTGTATTCTGCACGCGTCTGAATTCCGTAGACAAGGTAGACAAGGACAATAATTAAATAAGGACAAGATAAGGGATTCCACTAGCTTTAGTTTTAGTGTGCTTGACAATATGTTTTTATGGGTATATAAACATCGGAGTCTACCATAGGATGATTGGATTAACTTATTTACATGACGTGTGAAACGCAGGTTTTGGTCAAAAATTACACCTAAATTTCTACTGGTCTCTTCGAATTTAATTACATTGCCATTCATTTTTATCTGATTAAATTTACAGTCCACTTTATTAGTCAAATATTTGGATCCGATTAACATTCCTACGGTTTTCGCCGAATTTAAAATAAGAGAATTATTTATTGACCAAACATATATGCTGTTTAGATTTCTGTTGATCGTATCAACTGCCTCAGTAACCTGATGAGGATAAAAGGAAAAATAAATTTGGTTGTCATCTGCGTAACTGTGATAGTTGCAGGATGTGACACAATTTCCAAAGTCGAAAACATACAACGAAAACAGAAGAGGTCCTAAGATCGAACCCTGCGGGACGCCGGAGTGAACTGGGAGTAAGGATGATGAGATTTCCTCATGGCCTCGCCGAAGTACGACTTTCTGGCTGCGGTTTGACAGATAACTGTGAAACCACGATATTGTATTATTTGAGCACCCCAGGTACGATAACTTGGCAAGCAGCAGCTCGTGATTTATACCGTCAAATGCCTTCGAATAGTCAAGCATTATTAATATGGTCAGCATTCCTTTGTCCATAGCCCGCAGTAGGTCATCCACTATATCCAATAGGCAAGTAGTGGTACTAAAATTTTTGCGGAATCCGGATTGCCTACTGGGCAGTAGTTGATACTGCAGAAGATGATTTTCCATTTGGATACTAATCACCCGTTCGAGAATTTTAGACAACGTCGGTAGTATACATATTGGACAAACTATGAATGCAGACCTTTACTGTGTACAATTGGATCGAGTGAATCAATCATTAATTGAAAAGTGGCCAGCGATTGTCAATAGAAAAGGGGTTTTCTGCAACATGATAATGCAAGATCGCACTGCGTAAGACAAACCCTGGAAAAATGAATTGGGGTGGGAGGTATGACCTCACCCACTATACTCGCCCGATCGTCTTTTCTATTTCGATCGCCACAATATTTTCTAAGTTCAGATATTTTGCACAAAAATCAATTGATTTTTATCGATCTGGCATTGAAAAGTTGCACACTAGATGGCAAAAGGTTGTTGTTGATAACGAGGGTTGTTACATCATGGCTAAAAATACAATAATGTCGACAAAGCGAGACATTAAAAGAGAAAGAATTTGGCAAACATATCCCCAACCTCCGATGTTCTTCATCATCGTGCCCTCAGAGCCACGTATACCAAGCAGGTGTAGTGTGGGAAAACTCCCTCGATAAAAATTATGCCAACCGAAAATCCCTCGAAGTGGTGCTGGAGAAGAGATAATGGTAAATGGAGATCATTTCAGACAACATTACCTGAATCTTGTGAGTCTGACCAAGAGTTATTTCGTTGCAAATTCAAAGAATGCAGTACCAGGTGCAAGTGCAACACAGTTGGCCTTTAATAATAATAAATAATAAAGACATTTATTGAACACTAAGTACAATAACAGACATTTAAGTAAGTACAACAACAGTAGTGTTCAAAGGGGCGAAGTTCAGTGTTGTCAACATAGTTGACGTACTGTTCTACCACTTAACCCCAGCTCTACCACTTAACCCCAGCTACTTTCCAGTACCCAGTTGAAGTCCAGCTTTCGACTGTAACCTTTTTAACAAAAAGCCTTTGTCCGTAGTGGTGTTTGATCGTTTCACCAGTCTTTCCGACCATCTCTCCAAGATCGATACCTTTTACAATCCTTTGTAATTGTTTAACTTTTTATTTGGGTCTCAGTGTAATTACCTCTTATTAGTCAGTACGTTATAGTTCCACTTTTTCTTGTGCCCGCTTGCTTTTGTTACTGATATGCGCCAAGTCACCCAATATGTTGCTTGCTTTGTTCCCTTGTATTCGAGCTTCGTCTACTTACTCCCAGACAATTAAAAATCTCATTATCCGCTCCTTAATAACTTCCAACAGTCCCATGAGAATCTTTCTGCAAAAAAGAAAGCCAATATTGACAAAAAAGCAATTAAAGCTCACCAGAATAGATACCAACAACAAGTTTTTAAGTCATAGTAAAGCGTTTGGTGTCAAGGAAGATCCCTTTTCTTCGTTGTGAAATGATGTATCTCTAAGGATCGTTCGAAATTTCACATATTGACCGCAATTTCCACATGCACTGGTGCCTACAGGGGTGTTGTTCCAGCTGTGAGTTCATCAATCGCTGCTTTGATGTGTGAAGAACCACTTTCAGGCTCGCATATGTCTCATGTTGGAACATAGTCGCTTTTCCCGCCTCCCGTACCCTCCGGAACCAATTTCCTTGTTGCTTTTCGAACAATCAGCTCTAACTTTGATAGAATGATTCTCTCAGCTGATTGTTGCCTAAACAGGTTAGGAGGGCAAACCCTTTTGATAATTCTCTCGGTTACCATGCCGAGATCTTTATTATCTTTGGAGTTTTCGCCAAAGGTGAGTAGTCGTTGTTCGCCGTACAAAATCAAGGCATTTCATGCGCTGCACCTCACAAAGTATTATATGTTCAGACGAGGGTCTTGTGCCACAACATCAGTGACGTATACGTATTAATGATCATAATCTACATCCATACGAATTTGTAGCAACACTTACTGGACAAAATGTTAAGGGTTATTATGTGTTGTATTTTTTAGTTGTGAAATATCGTATGTTTTTTTTATCAATAAAGATGTAGCTTAAAAATAGTATATTAAAGTATAAGTGGATAAACAGGTCTTTAAAACACGCGCGAGTTTTCAAGCACGACGGCGTAGCCGGAGTGCTTGAAATAGAGCAAGTGTTTTAAAGACCTGTTTATCCACTTATACTTTACGCTATAGTTCACTTTGAAATCTGGTATATAATGTGAAATGGTTGAATCCCTAATATGAAATCAGTATACCTTTCGTTGTCATGGAAATGAGAAAAACGGAAATTAATTTGCAATCTGTCCTTTTATTTGACGTAACAAAGTACTCCTGTCAGATCAATAACCAATATTGATTGATTGTGTTGACACGTCAATCGCATGCGATTGACGTGTCCTACATCAACACAAGTGATATATTGGACAAATAAAACTTATTATTGTAAAAAAAAATAAAAACTTATCTGTTTGAATTAAATGTCAAAAAACGATATAACTTTTCGGTCGCCATGAGGTATTTATACAGTTTAATCTAATGTTGCGGGGCCCCTAGAAAGCGTGGAGCCCATAGGCAATTGCCTACTCCGCCTAATAGGTAATCCGGCACTGCATGTACCTATGTGAGGAAGAATAGCCAGAACAATTGATAAGACGGGAACAAGAAAAAGAAGAGGAAGATTGAGGAGAGCAAGGAAGGATAATATCAAAAAATCATAGATACACAAAGAAGAAAAGTGTGAGATTGGAAGATTACACATTGGTAGGTGAAGTGGAAGGAGAGCGACTCAACATTTTTTCAGCAACAATCCTTTTTATCGATTCATAATTTCAAATCGAATCGAACTTGCAAATTTTGATAATGTCGACCGTTTAGGTTTTCGTAAAAACGTAATACATAATGAAATTTTTGGTTGATGTAGAAATAGCAGCATCTTTTCATTCGCGAGACAGAAAAAAACTTTAACAAGATAAATCGTAATCGCATGAATGTCTTCTAATTTGTAATTGAAATAAAGTTTATATGAGAAGAAACATAAAAATAAATCATCTGTAAAGCATCGACATCGACATTTCGATGCTAATTATTAAGTCTGTATTGCATTTGTAATACAATATAAATAACAAGCTTTTTATTATCTTAGTTAATATAAAATTTGATCTAAAAATGTAATTTTCTTGTTGTTTTAGATTTCTTAAGTTGTTACGTGATGGCGGAGTAAAAAGTTGACATAGTAAGATAAGCAGGAGAACGAATATGTACGTAGAAGAAATAACGTTTTACATTATTCAGTTTTATTCTGGAATTCATGGTCGAGTAAATCCGGCCGAGATGGCAGGCTTTCCTGGAGCGTCCCAGAATATTAGAAACAAGCCAAGCGCTATCTTTTCCGGATAGGATTTTACCAAGTCAATAAGGTCTTTTACAATCCCGTCTTATACCAGGTATCCCATTTATATTCATTTTATGCAATGATCAACGACTATACGCTTACACGCTTTTTTTTATAGGACTATCGATAATTCCCGTAAACTTAAATATATTTTGGTGAACTTTTTCGGCTTTTTTAATGCATTCCTTAAGTTTCAGGACGAAGGTGGGAATAAAGTGCTATTGCATTATTCAAGTGTCTATTCCGTCCGAGTGGTGAGTAAACATGAGCACATCAAGAAGAATACTGGAAACACACGAGTTCCTGTAACAACAATCGGGGAAGGTTTTAGGGATGAATCCGTCCTGTCGCTAACTTGATTCTACAATCACTGACGTACTTAAAGGGATTTAAAAATTTAGGCGTAAATCAATATTGCACAGGTCTTTACGTTATTATTTCTTGTAGGTTTTCTCCGCTTTTACATAAATTGGTAATTGGATAGCGAAGTGTACATATGGGATAAACCAACCCCCGCCGATGTATATATGAGAAGTTTCTTAATGAATTGAAATTCCGCCAACAATGTCAACATGGGGATAGAATACACACAATTTCGTGCCAACGTTGATTGGTCCTACTTCGGAAAACTCTTACGTTTACTTTTCAAGTTTGCTTAGATATTTTAATCAAAAGCTCCTACTTTTTTTTGTTCAAGATGAAACAATTAAATACGTGCTTAAATTAAAATAATTTAAAATTCCGAGCGCCCCGTTTTAACATGCACGTACAATTTCTGTTTTCTCGCGTAGTCAAATCACTTGTCAACTTTTATTTTTAGATCGAATTTGATTAAATTGCGGTTCAATCAAATTAAAATTTTAACAGGCTTTCGTTCCCTTTATTCACGCATGAAGATGCAAAGTAGAGAAAAACAAGAAGATACGCCCGATTAAGGAATTTCGTTTTTTGGCTTTTTTACGTTTTTTCGTACAGGTAAACGATCGTCGTACTAAACGGTTCAAATCATCTTATAATATTCATTTTTATTTACGATCGAACATCGACCCACTATAAAACAATAGGTATACTTAATTAAAAATAACTGTTCGCTTTACTAACACGAAATGCTATTAAAATCATGATCAATCCGCGACTATAATTGTCGCATTCCTCCCGAAACTTGCACTTTTTTACATAAAACGTACAGAAATCGAATTAGGGGGTGGTTTTATGTTTCGGATCATTAAGCTGTGGATATTTCGTGCCTTAATAATTGAAAAACTTTACGCAATGAAACCAAATATTTTTTTGCATAATTTTCAATCATAATAAATTATAAATAGGACAAGAAAAAACATTTATCTTTATTTGGAAAAGGTGAATTCTATTGGTTATTGATCTGACAGGTGTACTTTGTTACGTCAAATAAAAGGACAGATTGCAATTTAATTTCCGTTTTTCTCATTTCCATGACAAAAGGTATACTGATTACATATTAGGGATTCAACCATTTCACATTATTTACCAGATTTCAAAGTGAACCAATAAAAAAAATAGCGTAAAGTATAAGTGGATAAACAGGTCTTTAAAACACTTGCTCTATTTCAAGCACTCCGGCTACGCCGTCGTGCTTGAAAACTAGCGCGTGTTTTAAAGACCTGTTTATCCACTTATACTTTAATATACTATTTTTTTAATTGGTGTCCTATTTCAGCCTTTTAACCCACGCGCCAGCGTGTTTAAATCGCTCTTTCAAAAACGCGCGTGTTTTAAAGTTGCCATGCCAACATATTACTAATTTGAAAAACGTGAATTCTATTGGTTATTGATCTGACAGGAGTACTTTGTTACGTCAAATAAAATGACAGATTGCAAATTAATTCCGTTTTTCTCATTTCCATGACAACGAAAGGTATACTGATTACGAATTCAACCATTTCACATTATTAGTTCTTATTTCCATTTTAATACCAGATCATGATGAGATCCAGACACACAAAGGGGTGATAATCGAAGAAATTAAAGCCTTACAACCTCCCCTTAAAATATATTTAATGATTGAAGTGAAGTCAAAGATTATACTTATATTATATTATATTTTATTATATTATATTATACACTTGTTGCTGTCCATTGTCATTCATCTTGTTTCACTTGCTGTCACGTTACCTTTCCCATAATTTAATTCATCCCCCTTCATCCATTGCCCTTCAGGCCAACCCGGGTTCCTCTTTGAGAGGGCCCTTTTAGTATATTAAATATTATAAAAATCTTGTGCGATTTGGCTAGTTTAATTGTGAATATCATTCTAACCTAGGTTATTTTAGTTTATTGTTCTAGGTAAGTGTAAATTGTAATTTTGATGTTTCTAATGTTGTTAATTTTAGTTTAAATATTCTGCTTTTAACGTTTGACATTTGTAATTCGCTTGATAATGGGAGCAGCTGTATCCCGAAACATGTGCTTATGACCGTATAATCTTTGACTTCACTTCAATCATTAAATATATTTTAAGGGGAGGTTGTAAGGCTTTAATTTCTTCTTTAATACCAGATTGTGAACCAATAAAAAAATAGCGTAAAGTATAAGTGGATAAACAGGTCTTTAAAACACTTGCTCTATTTCAAGCACTCCGGCTACGCCGTCGTGCTTGAAAACTCGCGCGTGTTTTAAAGACCTGTTTATCCACTTATACTTTAATATACTATTTTTAAACTACATTTTCATCTTTATTAATAAAAAAAAACATACGATATTTCACAACTAAAAAATACAACACATAATAACCCTTAACATCTTGTCCGGTAAGTGTCGCTACAAATTCGTATGGATGTACATTATGACCATTAATACGTATGCGTCACCGATGTTGTGGCACAAGACCCTCGTCTGAACATACAGGGCTGCCCACTTGCCCTTCGTTCTTCGATAGTACCTTTAATATTAATTTTAGGACAAAAGGTCAAGAGACATTTCTTATTCAGATGTTCCTTGTTTACAACTTAAAAATATTGTCAGGCCCGCACTGCTCTCAGTTTCGTCTCTACAGGATCGTACTCGATTACTTTAAATGGAACACCCTATAGATTTTTATATTTTTGAAATCCATATTCGATTCTAGACCAAGTTTGCCTTTCACCTACTTAAGTCAATTCATTTAGGAGAAAATAAATGTTTTTTAAAAATTGTCGACGAAATCGACAATCAATAAAAAATCATAACTATTCAATCATTGGCAACAGAGCAACAAAATTTGAGATTATCATAAACAAAAGAGCGTTTTATTTCTCGATATGCTGATTTTGAACGAAATTTGTTGCAAAAGGGACGTACTGAATTTTTTCTAACGACCACAGAGGAACTGCCAAAAGTCGACTATTTTAAATAGAACACCCTGTATATTTTGTCATGAATGAACTGATTTTTAAGTTAGCTGTAATTTTTGTTAAATATGTCCTATATCTAAAGGTAATAGTTTCCGAGATAATAACCTTAGTTTGAATTATTTTGTTTTTTCGCCCAATTCTGAAAATAAAATTAAAGGAAGCAACAAACAATATCACTATTTGTATCAGATATTTACTTATTATTATTTGCTGATGTATAACATTAATTAATAAATAAACTTACATAAAATCGAACGGTACAAAACACAAAACATTACACATTACCTAAACATTAATTTTCAAACAACCCATCAGTAATGTGTAAACACTGCCTTACACGATTTGAAAAATTTGTGTTAACATCTTCCAGGATATCAGGCATGGATTCGCATGATTGATCTGAAAGCTTCACGTATCCTGGAAACATTCGTCGAGAATGAAAACCATATCAACCAGTTCGTTTTTGGAAAACGTGATATTTTCGATTCGATTTAGCCTTTTTAACAAAGTGAAGACGTTAATGTGTCAAATACAATAAATTGAAATTAAACTGGCGTATGTCGTCTATTGTTATTGGCATGGCGATTATGTTAAATGTATTTATGATTAAAGAACAGCATAGGTACTACAGTAAACGCCAAACAAAATCCGTTGCACGTCAGCAATCAGCTGGATAATTGACGTCCCTGCCGTAAATGTAACGGCATAAAAATCGTGAAAATTCGACCTGTAAAAATTAATTTCATCAGAATTTTATGATCGCCACGTTGGTAACCATGGATTGTTTTCAGCAACGTTGCCAATCCCAATTCCATAAGGTATCGATTTTGTAATGTTTTGTTGTGGTTATGTTTTGACTGTCACAATTTTGAAGTTTTGATTTTGTTTTTTATTTATTATAACTAAAGTTACGAGTAAACTCAGATGTTTTATTTGCGTTACCTTCTTTCAATTACAATCTGGCAACATTGCCCCCAATCTACGTCACTCACATTATATGACGTGCAACGGATTTTGTTTGGCGTTCACTTTACCTCAATAACATTTTAATACTTATATTAGTCGTTTTTTTGTTTCACATTCCTGGTTTTTTAAGTAACAACACAATTTAGGTAATTTATTTATTTATTTCAATCACACGCAAAATTAACAATTCCTATAAATTACATACAATTAGACCACAGGACTTAGCCCAATACGGTCTACATAGGTATAACATAATATTGTTATTTCTTTACTACTAACAAAACTAGTCTTCAATGCCAAAAATATAAGTAAAATAAATTAAACTAATAACAAGAATTTGTTGATTTCACTTTTGATCTTCTTATATTAACATTCAAAAAGTAGTAACACATATGGAAGCTAAATAATATTAAACTCAAACTTAAACTTAAACTTAAACATTTTCTTCTCTCAAACATTTAATACTATTATTTTTAAAGGCATGCACGGAGTTCATATAGATATCCACATTATTAAAGTATTTTCTATTAATTTCATTGAAGCGAGTACATGCATATATGAGTAGGTACTGAATACTGATAGGTTGTTGTATTTGTTTTTGGTACTTGAAAGGTAGTCCGTGTTCGACTGTTTTCTGCCCTAGGTACATGTAAGTTAAGCTCACCTGCTAGCTCCATGCAATCAATGTGACCATTTATAATTTTATACAAGAACATCAATATCGATATCTCTCGCCTCATCGAAAGACTGTCTATACCAAACATTTCTCTAAGGGATTTGGTAGGCATATCAAATGGACATCTAGTATTATTGCTTTTGTAGTACATATAACGGAGCATATTATTTTGTAATACTTCAATTCTCTTTACATTCTTACTTTTACTAGGAAACCAAACCTTCGCACAATATTCAAGTTTACTCCGAATTAATGCACTGTATAATAATTTAATTGTCTTTATATTTCTAAAATCCTTGGTGCACCTCTTCACAAAACCAAACAATTTATAAGATGAGTTAATAATCATATTAATATGTTCATTGAATGAGAATGTTTTTGTAAACATTACCCCCAAGTCCTTTACATGGTCCGCAGAATCCAGCACAGTATTGTTAATTAGATACCTAGGGTTGTATGGTAATTTTGACCTGGAGATCGACATGACAACACATTTTTTTATATTTAACAATAGGTTATTATTACTACACCAGTAGTAAAGCTTGTCAAGATCTTCCTGGAGCATACCTACATCATGTTGTGATGAAATTAATCTATATATCTTCAGGTCATCAGCGTACATTAGACAATTTGAGTTAAATATGTTTAACAAATCGTTTATGAAAATTAAGAATAACAACGGTCCAAGCTTTGAACCTTGCGGTACACCTGACAGAGGAGTTTTACTTTCCGAGTAATGATTAAGGAAACAAACTCTGAAGCTACGATTTTCCAAGTATGAACTCAAAAATATCAAGGCAGACCTTGACGCACCCATTCTATGAAGCTTCAGTAACAATTTCGAATGATCTACCATATCAAAAGCCTTAGAGAGATCGGTATATATTACATCTGCTCTTCCACCAGAGTCCAAGGCTTTATGGATAAAATTAGAAAATACAATAAGATTTGTTTCGGTAGATCTCCCCGGTATGAATCCATGCTGTGCGGTACTTAACATATTTATTACACTATTCATCAACAGGCTATACACTACATTTTCGAACACTTTGGCAAGACTGTTGAATATTGACACCGCTCTGTAATTAGTCACCTCGGATTCCACACCAGATTTATGCACAGGGGATAATTTCACTGCCTTCCAAAGCGATGGAAAATTACCTGACTGAAGTGATAAATTGAAGATAAAACAAAGTTGCCTGACCAAGGCGTCCTTCAGTTTTTTAAATACATACGTAGGTATGCCATCCGGCCCACTACTTTTCTTAGGTTTAAGATTATTGAATCCATAATAATAAGTAAATATCTGATACAAATAATGTTATTGTTTGTTGGTTCCTTTAATTTTATTTTCAGAATTGGGCGAAAAAACAAAATAATTCAAACTAAGGTTATTTTACCTCGGAAACTATTACCTTTAGATATAGGACATATTTAACAAAAATCAAAGCTAACTTAAAAATCAGGTCATTCATGAAAAAATATACAGGGTGTTTTATTTAAAATAGTCGACTTTTAGCAGTTCCTCTATGGTCAGTACGTCCCTTTTGCAACAAATTTCGTTCAAAGTCAGCATATCGAGAAATAAAACGCTCTTTTGTTTACGATAATCTCAAATTTTGTTGCTCTGTTGCCAATGATTGAATAGTTATGATTTTTTCACCGATTGTTGATTTCGGCGACAATTTTTAAAAAACATTTATTTTCTCCTAAATGAGTTGACTTAAGTAGGTGAAAGGCAAACTTGGTCTAGAATCGAATATGGATTTCAAAAATATAAAAATCTATAGGGTGTTCCATTTAAAGTAATCGAGTACGATCCTGTAGAGACGAAACTGAGAGCAGTGCGGGCCTGACAATATTTTTAAGTTGTAAACAAGGAACATCTGAATAAGAAATGTCTCTTGACCTTTTGCCCTGTATAACAGGGTGTCCACTTATATTTTCCCCTATTTTAGCTGCCTATAACTCCTAAATTCTTCGGGATAGAAATATGCGGTTTTCACCGAAATGTTTCATTTTAGTACAAGTTTTGTTTGAATGGATTAAATTTTTTCTAGCGATTTCGATTACGTCACTAGAAAAATGGCGGATTTTTGACAATCTTTTTTGTAGAATTTTTTAATGGAATATCCAGTATATTTTTTTGTAGTTTGAAAAAACTGACCTTCACTAATCCAGCGATGCAAAATTTTTCAAAATCGGTTCGAAAATGACTGAGTAATCACATAAGAGAACATCAATTTCATTTTACACAAAACGATACACAAGGCCTTTACAAATTTATATCTACGTTGCAGCAACTGTATTCATCAGGAAGGACGACATATTGAAAATTTAAAGAACTAACATTTGCATTCTTTTTTGTTTGTGTATCGTTTTATGTAAAATTAAATTGATGTTCTCTTATGTGATCACTCAGTCATTTTCGAACCGATTTTGAAAAAGGTTGCATCGCTGGATAGGTTAAGATCAGTTCTTTCAAACTACAAAACAATATACTGGGTGTTACATTAAAAAATCCTACAAAGAAGATTGTCAAAAATCCACCATTTTTCTAGTGAAGTAATCGAAATCGCTAGAAAAAATTTAATCCATTCAAACAAAACTTGTACTAAAATGAAACATTTCAATGAAAACCGCATATTTCTATCCGGCCGAACCGTTTAGAAGTTATAGGCAGCTAAAATAGAGGAAAATATAAGTGGACACCCTGTACTTTGTGAGGTGCAGCGCAGGAAATGCCTTGATTTTGTACGGTGAATAACGACTTTGACGAAAACTCCAAAGATAAAGATCTCGGCATGGTAACCGAGAGAATTATCAAAAGGGTTTGCCCTACTAAACAACAATCAGCTGAGAGAATCATTCTATCAAAGTAGAGATGATTGTTCGAAAAGCAACAAGGGTATCGGTTCCGGAGGGTACGGGAGACCACAACATTTTTGTAAGCCCGCCGAACAAAAAGCGACTATGTTCCAAGACCAGACAAATGCGAGCCTGAAAGTGACTCCTCAGTTATTAAACGAGGACCTTGCAAAAAGGAAAATATTTATAAATCACACATCAAAGCAGCGATTGATAAACTCAGAGCACCCCTGTAGGCACCAGTGCATGTGAAATTTCGAATGATCCTTAGAGATACATCATTTCACAACAAAAAAAAGGGATCTTCCTTGACACTAAACGCTTTACTATGACTTAAAAACTTGTTGTCGGTACCTATTCTGGTGAGCTTCAATTGCTTTTTTGTCAATATTGGCTTTCTTTTTGCAGAAAGATTCTCATGGGACTGTTATTAGTGATCGGATAATGAGATTTTTAATTGTCTGGGAGTAGGTAGACGAAAAGTTCGAATACAAGGGAACAAAGCAAGCAACATATCGGGTTACTTGGCGCATATCAGTAACCAAAGCAAGCGGGCACAAGAAAAAGTGGAACTATAACGTAATGACGAATAAGAGGTAATTACACTGAGACCCAAATAAAAAGTGAAACAATTACAAAGGATTGTAAAAGGTATCGATCTTGGAGAGATGGTCGGAAAGATTGGTGAAACGATCAAACACCACTACGGACAAAGACTTTTTGTTAAAGAGGTTACAGTCGAAAGCTGGACTTCAACTGGGTACTGGAAAGGCCAACTGTGTTGCACTTGCACCTGGTACTGCGTTCTTTGAATTTGCAACGAAATAACTCTTGCCAGCACCACTTTGAGGGATCTTCGGTTGGCATAATTGTACCGAGGGAGTTTTCCCACACCACACCTGCTTGGTGTGTGGCTCTGAGGGTACGATATCGAAGAACATCAGAGGTTGGAGATATGTTTGCCAAATTCTTTCTCTTTTGATGTCTCGCTTCGTCGAAATGTACCAGAGAAGCTGCACGTTGACGTGATCAAAAATGAGATATTTCTGAAAATATAGTGTTCGAAATGGAGGGTGGATTTCGATGAGATCAGAGTGGGAGGACGATGCAAAACTATCTTAATCTTGAACAATGTACGGTTATAGTTATTTATGTATCAAGGGAATTATAAGGGTCTTAATTACCGAGGGTAAAGTTTGCGTCCCGAGGGCCTTGCGCCCGAGGGACAGCAATTACCCGAGGTAATTGAGACCTATTAATTCCCGTGATACATAGATAATTTTATTTCTGACCGAATTTAATAAAATTTGTTCATTTCCGGTATATTTGATTCAGGTATCGTCGATTGCAGTTTTGGTTGTTGCTAGGTTACTGGTTCATAAAAGAGCCGTAGAGGGAATTATAGCGTCTTTATATCCCAAGGGAGTTATGACACTCTTTATTGGTATCGTAACTATGACAATATAAGCTTATAATATCACTGTTAGAAATAAAAATAATTAATACAATATTACACACCGCGAGGATTAACTTTATGAATACTATTTATTAAACAATCATAATTAACTTAATTGACAATTAACTAAAAACTCTGTTTCTATCGGACAAGCGAACATGACATGAGAATTTTTTTCTTGGCCGAATGGCGAGGAGCTGATGACAACATAAAACACCGGTTTCAAATATTTAAAACCTTAACATTTATGCAAAAATGAAGTGGAGCTGTTTCGAAAAATTACGAGGAGGGTGTTGGGAACCTGTTGTATGGGGGGAAAATAT
Source organism: Pyrocoelia pectoralis (assembly GCA_036250285.1). Taxonomy (NCBI): domain Eukaryota; kingdom Metazoa; phylum Arthropoda; class Insecta; order Coleoptera; family Lampyridae; genus Pyrocoelia; species Pyrocoelia pectoralis. The sequence goes on from CM070078.1 coordinate 50,688,617, forward strand.
TTTATGGAAAAATGCATAGTTTCGGACCGGGCTAAGACCACAACTTCACGATAAAATAGCCCAATTTTGAAAAACTGGCGCCCACGCCTTTAAATGAAGTTATAGATGACACTAAATTATGTAACCATTAAACCTCCGTCATAAACGTCTCGCTATTAAAATCGGTTCATCGCTTAAAATAATTTATGCGTCTCTACGTAGGTAGGTACCAACACCAAAAATTCGTGCAAACATCCACACATCAAGATATATGGGGGCTATAATTTATTAAGTACCTAAAGTGCGCGTGTTAAAAAAATTGATTGAAAAATATAGACATCTTGGCAAAATTTCAACACACAAAAAAAACACACATAGATAATAATACTTTTTTCTGGTTCTCAAAACTATAACTTAGAATTTTAACAAAAATTGCTATACTAAATATGTCGGAAACGATAGCTTGATTTACGATTTTTATGAATCGGAACTTGAATGTATATATTTTCTACGGCCAGTTTCCGCTCATATTGATTTATGAACACGACTAGGGGGTTATTGTTGTATTTTATTGTTTTATTTTCGTCGTATGTTATGTTCGCAAGTGGCTGTTATGATTGGACTATAAAATTCATATTGTGCCGTGGCGCTTTACATTTTACTCCGCCTAAATCTGACAATATTGCAACATTGTTATAATAACTAATAATGTGTTAAATAAATTTTAATACTCATCCAATGGGAACCTGTCTGTAAGTCCTTTATCCTTGATGTTATTATTAAGAGAATTTCATTTGTACGTATTTACTTATATTTCCTAGTGACAGTTTTCTATGTTACTTCATAATCTGTTTGTTATACTATTATTACGTCCTTTATTCCATTCTTAACGATTGTTCTGTCTTATTGTGTTAGTATGCAATTATTATTTTAAGTTTGACTCAATCAACTATGTACCTACAATTAACGATACTGGTTAGTTAATCTCTGGTTTCAAATATGAATAACAGTGTTCGGGAACTTCGTATAGGAACGACGCCGATCTACGCAACGTTTATGTTTATGTTACTTTCCACACTTACGATGTAGATCTCGTGAATTTTTGACAGTTCCAGATGATACTGAGACAATAGAGAAGTCGCTAACACAGAAGAAGAGATACTTATCAACACAGAATGAAAAAAAAGATGAAACAAACGGCTTGACAAATTAATCTGTGAGATGCGCGGTACAGGAAGAGTGACAACAGACTTCGGAAGAGACATTCCCAAGAAAAACAATGTAGACAGATGTGAAAACCATAGAAAATGAATCATAGTATAGAATACGAATCAAAAATGAGAAAAATCAATATGGTTTTAGAAAAAAACACGAGAAGCAATATGGCATTATAGAATAATAATACAAAAAAGAATAAGACGTGGAAAATACGTTTAACGGCATGACATGGAAGAAGCTATTTTAATTAATATTGAAAACACCAAAAATCACAGTAAAAGTTTATCAAGTGGAGCGCGTTTCGACAGTGAAGCTGTCATCATCAGCGAACCCCACGTTAGATTTGATAAACTTTTATTGTGGTTTTTGGTGTTTTCAATACCACAAGGGCTTCAGTTGTCCGAACTATTTGTTATAAAATACAAAATTAGAACAGGCTACAAAGAAAAAAGAATGGTACATTTCCTATGCAATGATGATAAATAACGGAAATGCACAAGGAGGCCCGCTGTTATTTAACCTGTACACAGAAGACACGCGGAGTAAGTTCAGAGAAACAAACTCTGTAAGAGCTGGGCACGCGAAAATTGCAACAAACTTTACAAATTATTTTTTTTCAATTTAAACTTATAAGATTTTAACAAGCAGTTAGGTTCTGGTTTAACCTTTACAGGGTTGTTTCGGGGTGTGGGACACTACTCTACTGAGCAATTGATTTGCTGAGCAAAGATCTAAGGGAATGGTTTGCCACCAACTCGAGGTTCTTACGGGCGCAAGTAAGACTATGAGCACGCCCACTCTGTATTCATTTCCAAATCGCAATGGATAGAGTGGTTTGGAATATAACATTATGTGTTGGCTATACTTCGTGGGAGGAGGAACCCCAAACTCCCCACAGGTTTGAGCACCTGATACTAAAGCACTAGTTTGCTTTCAAGGCCGAGTTCGGATTGCCTACCGCCTTTCTTTTTCGCCTTATGTGCTCACTCCAAGTGAGTTTTCCATCAAGACCACGTCGAGGTATTTGACAGCAGTTTCGTGAAAGACAGCCTTCCCATTGATGTAGACAGATAGCTTCACGATGTTTTTGATAGTGCAGTTTACACGAATCGACTTTGTTTCATTCAGGCGGATTCGTCATTTTTTAGTCCATGTGAAGATCTTTGCTAGGGATCGCTGGAGTTTTCCGATGGAATTTTGGGGCAGCGGTAATAAGGATTGCAGTATCATCTGCTAGCTTGGTACCTACACTGCCAGGTACGTAGTTAGGGTTAGCAGTCCTGCCTTAATGCGCTTAAAACTGGAGTATTCACTCCCTTGTTCCACCCTGAACATTCTGTCCGAAATGTATGAATTCAGTAGCTAACAGGTGTTGGTCGATAGATGACGCTGGAGCTTGTACTGTAGACCATTGTACCACAACTTCTCGAATGCTTGACAAACATTTAAAGGCACAGTCGAGCAGATCTTCTTTCTCTTGGACGAATCACGTCAGTGAGTCTGTGTATTTGATCCACAGTTGAATGCTCACGAATTGGTGGCCTAATATTAGATCCTTTGTCGCGATTATTGACTTTAGGCGCTCCGTACCTATAGAGCTTAAACAACTTGCTAATGGTAGGAATCAAGAAGACTTGATGTTATTGAGTTATTTCATGATTTATTTGAGGCGCAACGTTGTATTTATGATGCGTAGCAATTTTAGCTTAGCTTGCCGAGGGGGATCTTTGAGGACCTGACCCGTACGCAGCTCATAGCCAATGTCTTGTCCAGGTAATTGGCAGACATCTCTGCCTTGTCCTGATCACTTTTTGCCTATGCTTGTTCACTTGTGAAGAGTGACTCCTATCAATTAGCGCCTCTCATACTCTTACAAGGAATAGCCGGTGATTTTGTTGACCGTAAGTCTTTTCAAGCGCTTATCTATTTTTTGTCTCTTTAGACTGCAGATCATACCACTGAGTTGGTTGTCATTCGAGTATTTTTCTTAGCGCGCGAATTTTCTTCTTAGCAACGAGATTCTTACTTCCAGTGGATAGTTTTAGGTTCGTGCAGCACGTTCTCAGAGATGCGGGAGTGTGTTCCCAAACTGTTACTTGGATTAATACTGCGCCAGTGAATCTATCTCCTGCTAAAGATTGCAGCATACCCAGGCCAGCCAAGGACGACTGCGCAAACTTGAAACAAAAAAACAACTGAAACCCAAGACACGTGATTGATAAACTACAAGCCTGTCAAGTGGTAGGAATGTGAATGAGTTGCTCGATGATGTGTGGGTGGTGCTCTTATAAGGATCGATTAGGCATACATAATTGAAACACAAGAAATGGGGAAAATGAATTTTAATAAAAACGACTTCAACTAACAACACAGGGTTTGCCCTCCCAAATTAAGAAGAGGTAAAGAAATGACTGTCCGATGATTACATTAACCTTCACACAATCTGAGATTACCTCTGTGTCTTCGCTGGTTACAAAGAGCTACAGAAAACCCTCCAGGATTTCAATCAACAGATCTCTCACTTGCTTCCCTTAACACCCAACATAAATTGTCAGATACATTCAACTTTGCTCCACATTGTTCTCAACATGAATGTTTATTGTTAGGAACTTCTTTTTTTCTTTTAAAATTGAAAGTGTGTTGGTGGTTTTCTGCCACAACTTCTTAAGGAGTATATTGACTATGTCTGTTACGTAACAGATCCTAATATTCGCACAAGGATAAAGGGTTCACGGGCAAAGCATGTTAGAGACACCTGATTAATGTTAGTTTTAGGACCCATTACATATGCAGTGGCTGCAGAATGCATAAAAATTAAGAGTTGTACAATGTAAACACATTTGACACTAAAAATAAAGTGGTGGCAGGATACCACCGACTCGTGTAGTGACATAGTAAACAGAGGACAACATGACCGTAACATATTTTAGGAGTTGCGGAGGAAGTAGGGCAGGGAAGGGGGAGGATTGATAGTTAGAAAACACATACACAATTAATTTGTCTTCAGGACCCCTGCGAAAGTCAACCGATAACTGAACTCCATAGAAAATGCACATCACCATGGGCGCCGCTACTAAAGGGCAAGGGAGGGCCCCCCCCCCCTGGAATTTCATAAAACGCGTAAATCCATTTTAGAAAATATTAAAAGCTCACAATACTTTTGGAATATAATATTCTATCCCATCGGTGACTCTGCGTAGCCTATTGAGTTACTAATTTAAAAATAGGTAAAAATGTAAGCCCCCCCCCCCCCCTAACAAATTTTCTTCCGGCGCCCCTGCACATCACCGATCATTAATTATCTTGAACATACCCATACTGATCTTGGAACATACCGACCTACCATAATTTCTAAATAGTGGCTGTAGATAAATCAAGAAACAAATCTATCTATCAAAAACAGTTTTTAAGGAGCCAATCAAGGCTGATTGGGGGCTTCTGGATTCTGGATTCTGGATTACGATGGGAGGGTGGTCAAAAGTCCACTCGCACATAGGCCACCTATTCGGGCCCTATGTGCTACCTCCCTGATTAGAGTCGTTCGACCCCGCATCATCACTCAAGCCATCCCACACGTGAGATAAACCTGAGGATGCTGGACGGGGAAGCGGCTCTAATCTTAGCCATGTCCGGCCAGGAGTCCCCCAACATGGATCGTCTTAATTCGACAAGTACGGGACATTCACAAAGTATGTGTTGCGCCGTCTCATCTTCTGTGTAGCATCCTCTACAGGATGGTGATTCAACCAAGCCCATGCGGTGCATGTGCTTGTTAAGTTTACAGTGCCCAGAAAGTATGCCCACAAGTAGCCGCAGGTTCTTTCTAGATAGCCCTGTGCATTGTGATTGGGGGCTTAGTCAGCTAGCCAACATTGCTCGAACACAGAGGTCCGAGTCTCGATGAACTTTTACTGAATCATCTCCAACCATAACACAGGGAGGAAGGATGGGGTTCCTATACTTACCTGCCCTGTGTGATCTCTTGACCAGCTAATTTTGATTTGTGAAGTGAGTTTCAGATATCAGGCAAATATCTATTATATTATCGCTCCAAAGAAAAACTTCCAGCTCCAAAATCGTTTCCTGGAGGTTTTGTCATTTTTCTTTCTGTTTCCCTTAGCAGTCGAGTAGCAATAGTTTGATTTGTTTAATGTGACCATATGTACTTAAATGAAATCCATGCGGGACAATGGGAGTGTTCCCCCTCCCCCCACCCCGCACAGAAGGGGAAGTCCAGGAGTCCTCCACCGTAAAATGTACAAACTTTTCTATAAAGTTATAATAATTATAAGTTATGCTTTTCGAATGCCCCCCCCCCTCCCCCCTCGTTGATACACCCTCCATGCGGACACATTATTATGAATCTCTCCTAAAAATCTACACAAGAGCCTTCAAAGTTATGTTTTACTAGGTTACTACGTAATGTGTTTGTTTCTATTTAATAGAAATCAAAGTTAAACCAACGCACTCAAAGCAGTGTTATTACCATGGCACTATGACATATTACAATTATAAGGGACATTTTGTGGGACATTCTCTCTGCGGGTTTCTAAATTTCAAAACGGGACAATCGCGCCTAATGCGGGACGAATGGTCACATTAGATTTGTTTTATTTTGCCCATCCATTCTAGAAATAATGAGGGTTTATAGGTAGAGTAAGATATGTGTTTATTATGTTTGTTTTACTACTTGATTCTTTTATTGATATTGGTAATGCAATATTTAATAGAAACAAAATAGTAATTAAGGTATCTAGGGCGTTATGTTCATAACGCAGGGCGTTATGTTCATAACGCCCGTGGTGCCTTCATAACTTTATGATATAGACTCATATTTAACATTTTAATATTTTACATTTGCGAGCGTTATAAAAAATAACGCCCGTTGCTATCTAAAATCCGGTTGTCATTTAAAGAGGCGTTATTTAGTCATTAATGTTTCTTGTTTCAGTAGTTGTTATGGTGAAATAATAAGCTAGTATGACATAAAAGTAGTAGGTAAATATGGCCGAATGCTAATTATGTTTGTGAGTGAATAAAGTGTGTAATAATAGACATTTATGTATCAAGTACGCAAAATGATGTTTTAGTGGATGAGTCGAGTTTGTCGGACGAGGCGAAGCCGAGTCCGAAAACTTAGACGAATCCACTAAAACGTTTTGCGTACGTGATGCATACAACATTTTTTTGCATGAATTCTCTAAATTATCAAATTAATTTCATAAACATTTAATTTGGTACGTACAGAACAGTTGTAAACGTCATATTTAGCTTTGACATAGTTGTTATAGCAACAACAAGTAAATTCGTAAAAAGTCAAAATAAAGATATCGTAAATATGTCAAAACGAATGACAATCCAGCATTAAGGTTGTCATCTTCGAATATATAACAAAAGGAAGGAATATCCCTATAGTTTAGTAGACGGTATAATGTAACGGAAGTTACGCAGGCTTTACGTCACAGTGACGTAACAGTAAACCATTTATGATTGGTCAAACGGGTGTAGCGTGCAGTTTGTCGATTTAAAAGTATAAAATTACCAGTAGCGTAGAATTCATTATACGGTTAAGAACATAGAGAATGTGCAAAAAATTAGAAATATGCATACCAAATTAATTATGTTTAAAGGGCAATAAAATTTTAAAAAAAAATTATGCATTTTATTTTGTTTACAGCAGGCGCGTAAACATACAAATGTTGGATTTACGACCCTGCTTAACAGTACACCAATGACTCGACGGAATACGTCACAGTAGGTAGCCATATTGGTAAACCATTAATGTTACTCATTTTGCCATATACATGTTCCTTCCTTTTGTTATATGTTCGAAGGTTGTCATAGTGACTTTAGCGTACTTGTCCTTTAAAGATGTCTTTTGCGGATTGTTTTCAGTCCACAAAATGGTTACTATGGAGACTGAATACAAAAAAAAAATTATTTTTCAAATGGAAATATGTTGCAATCGCTGTAATATAAATATTTCGAAATTTAGACAAGAGATGAAGCATTTCACTGGTAAAATCTGGCTTGGTATTCTATTACATTCCGAAGACAACGAGTCAGTGATCTAATAGCAATAAAGCGGTATTCTCAATTCCGTCAAATGACAGCCCGCGTATAAGGATTCTGATGTACAATGACCCAATTCAAGAACGTCAGGAACAGATGTAAAGTTCAGAAAAATTCTCACGGAACGTAATTTACTCGTCCAAGAGTAATGCGTAGATAAAATATGCGAACCGCATAGGGAAATTATGGAAAGGGCGGCAAGTTCAAAGCGGGGTGATATTTTGATTAGATTGTTCCACGAGAGGCGTTTGCTTATATTGTTGTTACGTGACAGATATCTCTTGTACCTACCAGAATGTTAAATACGCGTTTAACTCCTACGCTTACAGAAATTTGCATTTTTTAACCGGAGCATGAATACGTAAATTTCACGCGGCGGCGAGAGAAGAAGTAGGTAGGTATAGATAAGCGAAGGAAATCTAAAAGCGTTTTTCCCATATATTTTCATTTCATAAAGGTCGCCGTTGTCCATTGGCACAAAGAGATAGATATATATTATTGAAGTTATTCCATAAGTTGATGCCATTGTGTGCATAGGACTTAAGGGTTGAGAGAGGAGACTCCGCTCGCGTTTATATTTTGAGTATAAAAGTAGGAAAATATTCGCTGCAAAAAACACCGTCAGAAAATGACAAATGGCCGAACTGAATTCGTTGCTAGGCTACCATCTAGCTAGAAATATGGCTGCATATAAATAAAAGAATATATGTGATATAGAACGCTTTCTGCATAGTTCAATTCACTATGTATATCTCGGCACGCGCTAAGATGAAAACTCTGCCGATTTCCTCATTCTATGAACTCAATCGAGGAATGCAGATTCCGGTAACATTAATCCTAATTCCTAATCGACGGATTAACGGTGCACGTAGAAAATCGCATTTTTCCAACGTAATGTGATTCGAAAATTGCTTCGAGGTTGGAAAAGTAAGCGCCATTTTGGTAGATTTGCATGTGAGAAAATCGGCTGTTCTAATTGATTGGATAGGTTAATGAACGCGCCCATTTTTTTTTTTTTTGGTTGTAGAACGCGTTGTTTTCTAGTTATTTCTGCAACAATCGTAGAAATGCAAATTTGCGGCAATAAAATTACGACAACACGATTAGTTTCTTACATTCTAAGAAAATCGAGCAGTAACTGTCAGGAGACCGCTAATTCATTACAAACCGACCATACCTCAACCGAGGACATTTTACTTATACGGTATAAGCGGACGATTACCACTTTTTATGCGTAATCTGTAATTGATATTTATAAGTTTATACGTAATTATTCTATAACGAATATATTAAAATACAGCATTTTTCGATTACTTACCGAGCTAACGAAAAGAGTTGCCATGTCCGTCCAACGTGTGCCTTGAATCTTTAAAATAGGTACTCATCGCGAATAAAACGTTTATATGTCACACCATCTCGATCCTTACCGATTAATTTTTTGAAGGTTGTTAATTTATTTAATGTTTTCAAAGCACGTCACTAAGTGTGGAATTCGCAATACATCGACTTCATAAATCCCCCACAAGAATGTTTTTAACGACCGCATCCATCCGATTACCGATACCTCTCAAAGTTCGCGGAAATGCAATCGTCGACAGTTTTTCTATGTTTTAATTAAATATTTTCGACATTTTTCTTTAATATAGAATTTAACAAATTTTTATTTTTCGAATAGGTATCGGTATCGGTAACAATTACGGCAGTTTTGTGCGGTGGTCATTCATTCGAACGTTAAGTTAAGTAAATGTAAAGAAAAATACGTGCTTTTATTACTAGTAGTAAGTGTATGCATTTATCGAGGAATGGTCCTTCGAGTCGGATTTTCTTCTTTTAACCTCTTTGTTTTAATCCAGTTATTCACTTTCCTTCCACGTTATTGTATTTTGAGCTTGACGCTTCCATGTTAAGTCTATACATCATCTTCTCATCTAGTGGTGCATCCAGGTTTTATTCATAGGGAGGGCACAACACACACCTACTGTCATTTTGACACTAGGGTATAATACCCAATAATATAGCGACAGATTGGTGTCAACGCCAGTAACGTTAGCCAACACTAACACCAGTGCCGGTTTTACATGTCAATTAGTAGTACGCACTAAGTAGCAATGGGCCCCCACCATCACCACCCACCCTTACAACAATTTGCATACATAGCAAAACTACGAATTTGGTACAAGCCAATCTATTTTTTTTCTTTACCTCCGTTGCTTTTGAGACGATAAAAATGAGAATCATTCAGACTAATATATTTTAAATAGCTTCATAAGATGAAAACGGCAAGTCTGAATTCTCAAGTAGCTTATGCAATACAATAAATACGGCTCATCTGTCTTTATTTATGGTTGGTACGAGTACAAACAACACCGTACGTAAATGAAGTACAGGCCGAAAATTATGGCAATAAAAATTTTGTTCCATAATTGGAATGTTTCACATTATTGTTAACTTGCTGGAAAATAAAACTTACATTTTGCAATTTTTTTTAAATACGTTTTCAGATATTTAAGAGGAATGTTTACGAAAATACAAATATTAGTGCCGTAACATCCGGGTCCCATAGATCACAGGCACGGGTTCCGCGGGGCTGATAGTTACGCCCCTGATTCACAAACCCCCCTTGTGTCGGCATAATTAAGTACAAAGGGACGAGGAAATATTCAATCTGTAATAAACTCTTTTAAAATATATGACCAGTAATAAATTTTAGTTTCAAAATTAATATTAAATGCATTGATTGCGCTATACCTATAGTACCTATAATTAATAAACTTAAAACTTTAGATTTGTCCGGGCCCTACGCACTGCCCGAGCCTTACGCACGTGCGTAATGTGCGGAATGGATAAACCGGCGCTGACCAACAGCAGAAAAAGCAATTTTGCTGCGAAGACGTACATCACTAGTTTGACGCTCTCTGACTCTCTGTATACATATTAGGGGGGACACGTGCCCAAGTGCTTCCTCCTTAAGTGCGCCACTGTTTCCATCTCATTTGTGGTCTTTCGCATTCCCTTTTCTCCAGAGAAAGTCACATAAGTTATTCCATCTTGGATTGTGCCCTGTATATGATCTGCTGCTCTTTCTTTAACATCGGTGACTTTAGTTCTTGTTATCTAGAGCGTAGCGTATCTAGGCCAGTCGAGAACGACTGCGCAGCTCAAAAGCAAAAAAAAAGAAACTTTCCCACCAACTAACTGAAACCCCAAGTCACGTGATTGTCAAGCTACAAACCTGTCAAGTGGTAGGACTCTAGGTTGTGAACGAGTTGCTCGAACATGTGTGGATGTCAGACTTATAAGTATCTATAGATAATTAAAACACAAGAAATGGAGAGAATTTTATTTAAAAAGAAAAACTTCAGCAAACAACACAAATTAAGTGGAGGTAGAGAAATGATTGACAAGCACTAGTCTCCACACAATTTCAGATTAGCTCTGGGTCTTCGCTGATTACAAAGGTGGGGGAAAAAGCTACAAAAAATCCTTCGGATATTAATCAACAGATTCCTCGCTCACTTTCACTTACCTCCAAATACAAATTTTAAGATTACATTTTTACTCTAGAGTCTAAATTGTTCTCAATCAATCAAAAGTGTATTTGTTTAAATACAGGGTGTCCCGGTTGAAACTGACACATTTTGAACGTGATTATTGACTAAACGAAATAAGATAGAAATGTGCAGTTTTCACTAATGAGTTTCAAATTTGGAAAAGTTTTTTCCCAATCATATTAAAAAAAAATTACTTGACATATTTAAATAGCACCCTATGTATATTGTTACACTATTCGAAAGCTGAGTTCTTTAGCTTTTGAAAATGTCAACATGTGTAGTTTAATTTTTACAAATAAAGAAGATACATGAATTTTTGTGAGTGCCTGCACTCTCATTAGTTTCAATATCGCCAGTAGATTTTCAATTTTTGAAAGTACATACTTATTTTCTGCATTTTTAATTTTCTTGTCATTTGTACATTTGTAAATAAGTAGAAGTTACCAAAACCTTTAAAAAATGTGTAGTTATAGCTAATTTAAACATCGTGGCAATAATTAAGAAAATAATATGGCAACTGAATTTTATAGAAATTGTCGAATATGGCCTCCTTCTTGGTATATGTACTTTTGAAATCTAACTTGTAAGTTCAAAAAAGGATTTGGTAGCATCTCTCGTTGAATTTCATCGATAGCAAAATTGAAAAGCTACTGGCGATATTGAAACTAATGAAACTGCACGCACTCACAAAAATTCGTGTATCTTCTTTATTTATAAAAATGAATTATACATGTTGACATTTTTAAAAAGCTAAAGAACTCAGCTTTCGAATAGTGTAAAAATATACAGGGGGTTCTATTTAAACAAGTCAAGTAATTTTTAGTTGAAGATCGGCAATTTTTTTCCCTCGCCCTGTATAACTGGGAATTTTTTTAAATATGATTGGGAAAAAACTTTTCGAAATTTGAAATTCATTATTGAAAATCGCACATTTCTATCTTATTTCGTTTAGTCAATAATCACGTTCAAAATGTGTCAGTTTCAACTGGGACACCCTGTATACGAGAAGTAGAAACATACAGGAAAAAGTATACACTGCGACCAGGACTCGAACCTGGGGCCTTCGCGAAGGCCCCAGGTTCGAGTCCTGGTCGCAGTGTATACTTTTTCCTGTATGTTTCTACTTCTCTATCTCCTTCTGCATGACGATTAGTCATATACATTAGTCTTTACGACAATAGTGCACTTTATTTGTTTAAATATACATTATTATACAAATGGATTTTATTCATCCCTTCCCCTCACATAATTGGCCCAAATAAAATAAAAGTAAATTCTAACAGTTAAATTATGTAACCTTCTTTTCTCATCCACCTCTTCCGATCCTACCTCTTCTTACTTCGACTCCCCTAGAACATTTTTCCAACTCCTTCAACACACAACATACGCCCTATATTCTTCCAACCTACTCCACACAGTTTACACCTTCTCTTTTCATCCTCCCACCAGTGTTTATATTGTCTCTCTCCTCATTCCCCCGATCAATCTCTTTTTTTTATACTCACTCCTCCCTTTAAGCACATTGTTCTCCACTTAAACGACTATCGTCAGGAATTTCATTTCATTTATTTTCTGTTGGCAGTTTTTCTTTAACCTTTACCATTTTGAATTTACTGTTATTTCCTCAGTGATGATTATGGGAATTTGTTAATGACTTTTGTGTCTTTCACAATCTCTTTGTTGGCAGAAATAATAAAATATATTTTCATTTTGTAGATCCACTTGGGTTTATCCATTTCCGCTTATCTCGGAGAGTTCTTTTTAAAAAAGGCGTTCATGACATAATATGTTTCTAATAACTTGTTCAGCATTTCACGTCTTTCATTCCTCATGCAGAGTCTTCTTGCGTCTTAATATTCTTCGCATAATCAAATTTAATTAAGAAATTAATTACGTCGGTCGATGAGGCTGCATGTAATGGAGATCATTATCTATCCTTTTTTGTTCCATCCCTACACCTAGAAGCCTCTCAACCCAAGCTGTTACAGTAACTCGACACAGGGGCTGAACCACGACTTTTACGGTAGTGATTTTGCCTTTTTCTCCCCATCCTTTGAAACACCGTTTACTCAAGCCCAGAGGTAACTGAAGACGAGATGATCGAAAACACTCCGATGGCAGGTTTGATATTTGAATACCTTCTTTCCAATTTATGTTTGTAGATGCGGCGTTGGCGTCTTTCAAACTTTCGAAAACTTATGCACAAACGAAGAGCCTTTTCGGAAGAGGAAAGAAGAAACTATTAGAATTAGGAAAAAAGTTGTTTTATAAAAAGATCACTTTTTCTTAAAAAAATAGGGTGAACCCTTTTCTGAAAAATGTACCTACTTTTATAAATTCCAAAAAAATGAATAGGCATGTCTATTTGTGAGAGTTTTGCCTCTGCGTACCTATTTACATGTTTGACATTATTTCTATTGCCACTGGACAGCAATAATTCTAAGTAATGTAACAGAAAACCTAATAAATTAACAAATATCCTCATTTCCCCATGTTTTACAGTATTTCTGGTTACATGAAATTGAAAGATCAGACGCCACAACGTTCTGCTGGAAAGTGAAGCGACTCTCATCGTAGCCATGTCCTATCAGGATTATTCCCCCAAGTTACACAAGTGCGAGACACTCTCAAAATATGTTGTGCGCCTTTTCATCCTACTCTAGAAGATGGGTGATTCAACCAAGTTCTGTGCAGAAACGTGGCACGCTCTCTCCCTCGTATGTCGACAGTCCAACAACAAGTTCATATAGCCTGTTTGTCAAGCACAGATATTTCACTGCCTCTCAAAACTGGAGGTATTTTCGGACCAGCAGAATAACTCAAAGCACAAAGAGCGTTCCTTACGTCATTCTTCGATTGATCTGAGCGCGGATTGCATGGCATAGACTCATACAGCAACCTCAAATATGCCGCCATTATGGTATGAAAAATCATTCGCATACCTCAGCGTCAAGAACACAACAGAGGAGTCTGTTTACAGTTATGTTCCTCTAATCCCTGCACAAGTTGCTGATGTGCACTGGCCGGAATTTAAGCAGCTGTTCAATCCAGCTTCGCACGACCTCAGTTACGCCATGATACCATAAAGCAGTTTCTACTGTTCCGAAGGATGTTTTGCCTCTCCCATGTTTATGAATGCTCCTGGGATGGACTGTTTATAGCTCAATCCACTCTACAACAAAGTAAAGACTGATTTTGTAGATCTTCCTGGAGAGTATGCGTGGGATGGTTATAGGGTGCGTTAACAATTCTCAGATGGCACGCCTGTTTAAATAATCTCGTAATGAAGTAGGAAAGAAGGTCGACTTCGTCCTGCAAGTCAACAGAGCTCGAAAGGTGTCTCCTAAAAGAACAGTGGCTATGAGAAATTTCTGGAAATAATTTTAAAGTTCCTAATCCTACCGCTAGTGGGCGTAATGTAAACGATGTCAATCTTCTAGATAATATCGCCATATAAGTTGACAAAAAATTCTACTATGGTAATGCTAAAGCTAAAGTTCTACACACGGACGTATAAAAAACAAATGGACTGCTAATTGGTACGTACCGGCAACATTTATTTGTCCCCACCATGGGAGCCGCCATACTGTGCTCTTAGTTAGTTATTTTCTTGTAGAGATCGATTTTAGTTGGCAATTTCAAACGTCAAATCGAAAGTGGTCCAAACTTCACAAAGTCTTTGACTTAACCTCAATATTTTATATCTTACCTTTCGTTGCTTTCATATTTGACATTTTTATATACATAGTATGAATAGAGCGTGATGTTTCGTTGGAAACGATTGTTGCTATGTGTCGTGTGTAAATAAACAAGTTTTGTTGGTTAAATGGTTACACATAATTATGCCATTTTGGAGTACATCGAAAACCACGTTCCAGAAGAAATTTTACAAATACTTTCAACAGCAGAATCGTCGTTGATACCAAGCAAGTGATGATGAAAATATAGTTACAGAATTGAAATTCAGAAATAATGAAATGACAAATTATAAATTGCAACTTTCAAATATAACCGCTAAATTTTCAGGGTTCATTACTCGCTTTGATTATATATATAATCAAAGATTACTCCACAGACCACTAATATTTTTAATGGTCTGTGCCATCTGTGCACAAATCACTTTTTTGTTAGTAGTTTTTTGTGGGTCTGTGGATTACTCCTTTAGAAATACACCATTACAAAATTGAGCCACAGAATAAGGTCCCCTTACTTATTCTGTGATTGAGCACAGTATGGCGGCGCCCAGGCAGGGGACAATTATTTCAACATAATTAGCAGTCCATTTGTTTTTTATACGTCCGTGGTTCTACATCATTTCGGTTTCACATTTTACTGTAGGTCGTAAAATAAGAGGAGGAGAGGGGGAAATGCATTATAATTTAGGTTTAGGTTAACCGAATTTGGTAAACTAGTAGGTCTTGTTTGCCATTTACTAATGAATTTTGATGAATTAACCAATGTTCCTTATGAAGTTGGTACTAATGACCGTCTATAGTATAAAGTTCTAGAGGAAAATTTAAGTATTGAAAATTACTTCTATTTACTTTAATTGTATAAATTAGTATATTAAAGTATAAATGGATAAACAGGTCTTTAAAACACTCACGAGTTTTCAAGCACGACGGCGTAGCCGGAGTGCTTGAAATAGAGCAACTGTTTTAAAGACCTGTTTATCCACTTATACTTTACGCTATTTTTTTTATTGGTTCACTTTGAAATCTGGTATTAAATTGGAAATAAGAACTAATAATGTGAAATGGTTGAATTCCTAATGTGAAATCAGTATACCTTTCGTTGTCATGGAAATGAGAAAAACGGAAATTAATTTGCAATCTGTCTTTTATTTGACACGTAACAAAGTACTCCTGTCAGATCAATAACCAATAGAATTCACGTTTTTCAAATTGGTGATGTTACCATGGCAACTTTAAAACACGCGCGATTTAAACACGCTGGGACGTGGTTTAAAAGGCTAAAATAGGACACCAATAAAAAACATAATATAATCTGACTCTCTGGTGCCCGTCTCCAAAAGCCGGCTTTTGCCTCCAAAAAGGGTGTTTCAATTTTAATTTTTCACGTTTTTGAATTATTTAGTGATAAATTTTAAAATTGTAAAACCGCGACCTATCCAGTGATATTTGCCCCAATTTTCTAAACCGACGTACTCGATTATGGAGCCTATCCCCAGATTTTTGGGACATCCTGTATATAAACAATACAAAACGATAACCTAGTTATGTTTTGTGATTTGTCATTAACGATTGCAATTTGTGTTAATATTTTCAAAATATGTATGTGCAAATTCTAGCGAATTATGGTGAATGGTGCACGGGTGGAGATTCCGCCGGTAGAGTCCTATGTATCAGGCCATTAGTGCGAGGAATTTTGGCACTTATGCTTTGCCGCGAAGGAACTTGGTCACATACCTACCCTTACTGTAGTCAATTTACACGTTTTCGGCCCTGCAAGAACAGTGCAGGAATGGGATTATTTACGAAGAATCATTATGATAGCCCAAGACATGAACCGAACGTCCACAGAAACATTTCCGTCTATTCTGCAACAGTTCCATTACAGTGGTGGAGAACGTTTGTAGTGGTCTGCTAAATTGAAAGCTTTATACGCGTAACATTTAATTTTTTGTTTTAGTGCACCAGCGGTGAGAGGAATAAAGGTGAGCGGTTCTTCAAAGGTGCAAAACATGTCTTATCTGGACCATTAACTTCTGTATTGATGCAGCTTAACGTACACCCTGTATTAATCATTCTTGTAGAGCTCCTCTGTTTCCTAAAGTCCGCAGCTCTTCTAAGGTAAACGGATGTCCAACCTTTCTGAACGCTTCTTGTTCAAGCTAGGATTGCACTGGATTTTCTGGTCTCAGAGCATTTGGAGTGACAGGAACAGAAATACGTCGGACGAGTACTACTAGGTTCGGAAGCAAACGTTGAATGATCAGTGAAACCAGCCATATTCTCCAAATTCAATTCGTAAAAAAGGAGCTTGTCAAGTACCCCAGGTTTCAGAAATTTATATAGATTTAGATATACAGAAGCAGCAATTGATCGACACCAAAGGAATTATAATACTAGAGTTCACCGCAACCTACTATTTGAATCATTATAAACTAAGCAGAACGATGGTAATCTACATTCACAATGAAATGGAATGAACAGAGCATTGTGGTTTCTCACTAAATGTATTATGAGAATTGTTCAATTGAAACATACTTTTGGTCCACAAAGAATTTATTTCCAAATGATTACCGATGCTCTAACTGAAAACCTTTTAACACCTTTGTCGATGGCGTAAAGATGTAGGGTTCTATTTCTTATATTGCAGATTTTCCCTTACCACGTTGGCAATATGAGCCAGAGGGTTGTCGCTTAACCATCTTATTGCTCGGTGAAGCTTGTTCAGAATTTCATTGTGCAGGTTTGTGTTAATACTCACTTTAGGCTCTTTAAACTCTATCATGGTCGTCAAAAATGCCAGCATAGTCTTATCTGTAGAAGATTGTGCTTTGGTTGGAGTGAATTTGAACGTATCCATTGCACCGATGTTAATGTACTGAATGCTTTAAAGTAATGACACCAATTTTCGTCGTTGGCAAGAGGAAATCATTATCATTTGGGCTGTACCTACTCCCTGAAGAGATGGAAAGGTAAAATAAATCGCAAACTTCTGTGATCCTCAGACAAAAGACGAGGAAACCGTTATTGTAACCCAATTTGTGCATTTCCTGAAATTTCTTTGACAGAAATTCGACCATTACTTGTACACATGCCATGACAAAAATGCCATTTCAAAGTCACAGTGCTTAAAATCTCTTTCAGATATAAATGAAAAAAAATGATCACTTATGTTGCAATACGTTAGTTTAGTGATTACAGTTGTATCCAAGGCAAATCTGATCAAAAATACGTTTCAAAAGTCAAAAAGATGGTTTTCTGAAATTATATTGTGAGAGCAAAAGATATAGCGAAAAGAACGAGAGGACGAAATAATAAGATTAAAAGCTTCTAATAAAGGAAAGGAAAGTTAAAAAACTAACGAGAGGCGAAGTGGAGTACGAAGCAGGAAGAAAGTCTCGACAGAAATAAAGAGGTAAGAATTATTATTGGAGAACTTCGGGAGAAGACTCTGACGAAAATGCGAAAGCAGTTCTTCAGCATCTTGAAAAATCTAAGAAATAAGGAAAACCATATTCTTCAAGAAATCGAAGGTAAAGAGGGAAAAACATTAACGGGCTCAACAGATATTGTGGAACAATGGTAACACTATACAGAGTGGTGCAGTTTATAGCGGTAGGACTTCGCCAAATGATAGACATATTAAGAAACTCGATTAGCCAAGAAATTGTCTTTTTATGTAACGTACGGTAAGCTAGAGGGCGTTGATTTAGCTACGATTTTAACATAAAAGTGCCCATAACATTTAAAGGACTCTGTATAACGTAGCAAAACCTTATATCAAAAGACTCGAAAAAATGTGGGCAATCCGAATTTGGCATAATATGCAGGGGCTCTCATTTAAAAAATCATATGTTTGGTTTGTAACTGAGTTATGCAACACCATGTATAGTTCAACATAATTTAGAAATATGGTCCTTAAAGGCATCTATTATTTTCCTTAACAACATTTTTTGATATCTCTTGAAATAAGCCATATACCGAACAATGGCGTAAGATTGGTACACCCTGTAAGTGTATATGGTCTAAGCTGTGAATGTATCTGTCTACGGGACACCGTTACTCATATTGTTACTCTTAGCTCATACTGTAAAACTAAATTTCCAATTTTTCAATCCAGTCATTTTAACACTATTTAAAAGCATATATTTTTTTCTTTCTTATAATTTGGCGAAGTTCTACTGATATAAATTGGGTCACCCTGTATTTACAAGGACTACTTACAAGTGAATGCAATGAACTGAGGAATATCGCCCATGAATGTGTTCAGGAAATTGTGCGCAAGTATAATCGAAAAACGGATCAGACAAAAGGTAGACCAATCAATGAAAAGATTGGAGAAAAATTAATAAAAAAACAAGTATAGTATGTTATATACATAGATGTAGAGAAGGCATTTGACAACCCGAAGAAAAAAATACATGGCTTATTGCCTAAATAAGAGAGAAGGAGAACCGTGTGAAACAAGGTGCTGCTTTTTACTGTAGTAATGGACAACAGTCAAAAAGTGCCCCACAACATGATCTAAGTGAATATATAGAAGAAATGCAAAAAGTGATCATAGCAAGGCAAAGAAGAGAGCATCCATCAAATATATACCAAAGGAAGAAAGTTAGAGCAAGTAAAAAAATATAATTACTTCTAATAAACCATATTGCTCTTCAAAGCAATAAACAATGTTCGTGGTTAAAAAGAAATCTCGGAGGGAGGCTATAAAAAAGTTTTAGAAGTTACAATCTTGACGTACCGATGTGCGAGGTGTACTGTGATAAAGAAAGCAAGAAGTAACCTGAAAAATCGCTAATAAAACGGGGGGAGACGAAGTACTGGCCCAACTCATCCAGGGAATAGTTCGACATTTCGCCAATAGTAGAAAAGATAGAAATAAGCCAGCTGAGATGGTTTGGACATGCCAAAAGGGAAGAGTAGCCAGAACAAAAGAAAAATGGAAAGGCAGAGAAAGGAAATGGAAGGGAGTTTGCAGGAGCAAAATAAAAATTCAGGCCCATTAGCCTAGAACGGTAGATAAGATCAAGCAGAAAGCCTAATCGTCGATCTTTTTTAGGCAACTAGAGAAATCCACACCAACGTTACCCGTATTAAGACACCAACACCATCTTCAGTTAGCTTAGGTATCCATCGTTGCTCAAGACACATACAGACAAAGCACGAATTTCACTTTTTTGACTGTTGACTTCCAACTTGAGATTGAATAACAGACAATGCATCACGATGACGTAAGTAAATCCCACTTATCAAAATTCAATGTTTAGAATATTTTTTACTATTAAGATCCTGCGGTGATAGAAATTGAATTAAATTAAAAAATTTTTACCCAATCTTCCAAATAAATATTTAATTCTTGACATTTAATCGTTAATACTTACATGTTTCGGCCATAAATGTGAACATGCATACCTGTGCTCTTTATGATCGCTCCTTAACATGTCTTCACAATGTCAAAATCAAAAATTTTTGTCTGGTTTTGAGATTGTTCGGTAAGCTAAAACTGACAGACGATGAAAAAATCTCATTGAAATCTTGCTTAATTTACGAAAAATTGTACTTTTTGAATTTAGACAATTTCGAAAAACGCCATATCTAGCTAAGTAAAAATCACTCGGTATATCTGATAGGGGCTACATAGGTTTTCAGACAAGCACAAATTATTGTCGTAAAAAGTATTTAAAAAAAAATTAAAAATAAAAAAAAATCCATTTGGTGCCGACTTTTTGGCGAGCACTCTGTATGTGTATATGATTTCAACATGTCAACCTAAACCTGTCCAATTTGTACCTGTAATGGAATTTGTCATACCTTAACCTAATTTCAATTTAATCAATTATTAATTTATCGTCTGATGATGGCTTTATAGCTGAAACATGTAACGATACTTCATTGTATTGCTACCATTAAATTTCAAGAATTAAATATTTATGAGGAAGGTTGGATGAGAATTTATTATTTTAATTCAATTTCTATCATTGACGTAACATCCCATTTTAAGGCAACTCGCATTCATCACAACGAATGGCGTACAAGTCAAACGAAACACCCTGTATAATTAGAAATATTTTCGAAAATTGTACCATTTTTCTCACAGGAACCTGGTGCACTTCGAGCCATGCAGCTTAATATCATAAATTGTTTGGTATGGTAAACAACTGAATTGCTTTCGTCCGCCTACGCGCTTTCTTTTATTTGGTATGTACGTGGCAAATCGACCTCGATGAAATCATTTTTTCGATGACACATTTATGCCGGTTCAATCACAGCTACAACATGATGTTACCTGGTGCATTTCACATGATAAGATTTCATTTCCCATGATAAGATTTGATGATGGTTCTTCAGATGCATAGAAATTGTTTAGTTGTAACAACAAAGGTATAGAATGGACCAATTCCGAACCTGAACACAAAGGCCCAACTAAGACTGTACAAGGAACCTTGGAGAGGTTTGGTTGTGGTATGTGGCCTACGAGCTAAAAAGGTACATGCACTGTATACCAAGATTATGGAAGATGTGGAGAAAGACGCTAATTCTGATACCAGTGAGTAAGGTATAACTTAATTATTTCTTACATGTGATGTTTTGCAGTTACAGATGTTTATACCCAGGCTTCTACCAACCACAGCAGCGTTAATGCATTGAACTAACTCCTCCTGCTCATAGCCGTAGGAGCTATTTATCTAGGAAAATATAAAATAAACGAAATTAAGCATGAACTGTACGAACGAAAGTAGTAACGAAAATGGAAATGAATTAGAAAATGTAAAAGTAAAGAGAAAAGGAAGTGAGGAAGGACTCCTTTATCCGATTGGAATTTCTGTTATTCTTCATCGGACCAAAGTAGTGGAAGTCATTCAAATGATACCTACCTCTGCCGAAAATGATTTGGAAGCAACTTATCTTTCCGGTATTCCAGTTTGTCGCGAACATGGCACCAAAAGTTAGACATCGAAACTAACAGCTAAATTTTTCAAATGAAGATCTTAGAGCACTGGTCACATTTCAAATAAGAACAGACACGGTAGGTCATTAAAGGTTTATAATTGCGATAATTCATTTATTAATCATTGCAGGGTACAATTTTCCAGAAGACTAAGGAAGAATGGCTACTTTTGGAACAGTATTGAGGAAGGTTCACGCGGCTGGTACCTCGGTAGTTCTTAACAAAGTGATTGTACATAAATTACAGTGTATTTGACAAATTTATTATGTTATAACTATTGTAACAATTGCCTTATTATTATTAGTGTTACGCTTTGTAATTTTGCAATGGTTAAATAAAGTTGAAATATGAGCGTATTGCTACTTTTGAAACTTCCTACTCTTCAGGACAATAAGCAGAGAGAAATCGAGAATTCATAAGTGTTCCTGCTACAACTTTAATTATATTAAGGAGAAAATATGTAGCAAAAAAAGCAAAAATTTATGTTTTTTTGCTATAAAAAGTTTTTCTATCTTTTTGATGTAAGACTAAAGCTTCTACAAGGAAGTTGGAATGAAGTTTTGTAAATTTCTGTTAGGAAAGTTTAATAGTGGTTGAATGAGGTAGGTATACGACAAGGAAAACTTCTCTTAGCAAAAAAATGGTTGAAATTTACGATTTTTTGCTATAAAAAGATTTCCTATCTTTTTGATCTAAGACTAAAGCTTCTACAAGGAAGGTGGAATGAAGTTTTGTAAATTTCTGTTAGGAAAGTTTAATAGCGGTTGAATGAGGTAGGTATACGACAAGGAAAACTTCTCTTAGCAAAAAAATGGTTGAAATTTACGATTTTTTGCTATAAAAAGATTTCCTATCTTTTTGATCTAAGACTAAAGCTTCTACAAGAAAGTTGGAATGAAGTTTTGTAAATTTCTGTTAGGAAAGTTTAATAGCGGTTGAATGAGGTAGGTATACGACAAGGAAAACTTCTCGTAGCAAAAAAATGGTTGAAATTTACGATTTTTTGCTATAAAAAGATTTCCTATCTTTTTGATCTAAGACTAAAGCTTCTACAAGAAAGTTGGAATGATGTTTTGTAAATTTCTGTTAGGAAAGTTTAATAGCGATTGAATGAGGTAGGTATACGACAAGGAAAACTTCTCGTAGCAAAAAAATGGTTGAAATTTACGATTTTTTGCTTTAAAAAGATTTCCTATCTTTTTGATCTAAGACTAAAGCTTCTACAAGGAAGTTGGAATGAAGTTTTGTAAATTTCTGTTAGGAAAGTTTAATAGCGATTGAATGAGGTAGGTATACGACAAGGAAAACTTCTCGTAGCAAAAAAATGGTTGAAATTTACGATTTTTTGCTATAAAAGATTTCCTATCTTTTTGATCTAAGACTAAAGCTTCTACAAGGAAGTTGGAATGAAGTTTTGTAAATTTCTGTTAGGAAAGTTTAATAGCGGTTGAATGAGGTAGGTATACGACAAGGAAAACTTCTCGTAGCAAAAAAATGGTTGAAATTTACGATTTTTTGCTATAAAAAGATTTCCTATCTTTTTGATCTAAGACTAAAGCTTCTACAAGGAAGTTGGAATGAAGTTTTGTAAATTTCTGTTAGGAAAGTTTAATAGCGGTTGAATGAGGTAGGTATACGACAAGGAAAACTTCTCGTAGCAAAAAAATGGTTGAAATTTACGATTTTTTGCTATAAAAAGATTTCCTATCTTTTTGATCTAAGACTAAAGCTTCTACAAGGAAGTTGGAATGAAGTTTTGTAAATTTCTGTTAGGAAAGTTTAATAGCGGTTGAATGAGGTAGGTATACGACAAGGAAAACTTCTCGTAGCAAAAAAATGGTTGAAATTTACGATTTTTGCTATAAAAAGATTTCCTATCTTTTTGATCTAAGACTAAAGCTTCTACAAGGAAGTTGGAATGAAGTTTTGTAAATTTCTGTTAGGAAAGTTTAATAGCGGTTGAATGAGGTAGGTATACGACAAGGAAAACTTCTCGTAGCAAAAAAATGGTTGAAATTTACGATTTTTTGCTATAAAAAGATTTCCTATCTTTTTGATCTAAGACTAAAGCTTCTACAAGGAAGTTGGAATGAAGTTTTGTAAATTTCTGTTAGGAAAGTTTAATAGCGGTTGAATGAGGTAGGTATACGACAAGGAAAACTTCTCGTAGCAAAAAAATGGTTGAAATTTACGATTTTTTGCTATAAAAAGATTGCCTATCTTTTTGATCTAAGACTAAAGCTTCTACAAGGAAGTTGGAATGAAGTTTTGTAAATTTCTGTTAGGAAAGTTTAATAGCGGTTGAATGAGGTAGGTATACGACAAGGAAAACTTCTCGTAGCAAAAAAATGGTTGAAATTTACGATTTTTTGCTATAAAAAGATTTCCTATCTTTTTGATCTAAGACTAAAGCTTCTACAAGAAAGTTGGAATGAAGTTTTGTAAATTTCTGTTAGGAAAGTTTAATAGCGGTTGAATGAGGTAGGTATACGACAAGGAAAACTTCTCGTAGCAAAAAAATGGTTGAAATTTACGATTTTTTGCTATAAAAAGATTTCCTATCTTTTTGATCTAAGACTAAAGCTTCTACAAGAAAGTTGGAATGAAGTTTTGTAAATTTCTGTTAGGAAAGTTTAATAGCGGTTGAATTAGGTAGGTATACGACAAGGAAAACTTCTCGTAGCAAAAAATGGTTGAAATTTACGATTTTTTGCTATAAAAAGATTTCCTATCTTTTTGATCTAAGACTAAAGCTTCTGCAAGAAAGTTGGAATGAAGTTTTGTAAATTTCTGTTAGGAAAGTTTAATAGCGATTGAATGAGGTAGGTATACGACAAGGAAAACTTCTCGTAGCAAAAAAATGGTTGAAATTTACGATTTTTTGCTTTAAAAAGATTTCCTATCTTTTTGATCTAAGACTAAAGCTTCTACACGGAAGTTGGAATGAAGTTTTGTAAATTTCTGTTAGGAAAGTTTAATAGCGGTTGAATGAGGTAGGTATACGACAAGGAAAACTTCTCGTAGCAAAAAAATGGTTGAAATTTACGATTTTTTGCTATAAAAAGATTTCCTATCTTTTTGATCTAAGACTAAAGCTTCTACAAGAAAGTTGGAATGAAGTTTTGTAAATTTCTGTTAGGAAAGTTTAATAGCGATTGAATGAGGTAGGTATACGACAAGGAAAACTTCTCGTAGCAAAAAAATGGTTGAAATTTACGATTTTTTGCTTTAAAAAGATTTCCTATCTTTTTGATCTAAGACTAAAGCTTCTACAAGGAAGTTGGAATGAAGTTTTGTAAATTTCTGTTAGGAAAGTTTAATAGCGGTTGAATGAGGTAGGTATACGACAAGGAAAACTTCTCGTAGCAAAAAAATGGTTGAAATTTACGATTTTTTGCTATAAAAAGATTTCCTATCTTTTTGATCTAAGACTAAAGCTTCTACAAGGAAGTTGGAATGAAGTTTTGTAAATTTCTGTTAGGAAAGTTTAATAGCGGTTGAATGAGGTAGGTATACGACAAGGAAAACTTCTCGTAGCAAAAAAATGGTTGAAATTTACGATTTTTTGCTATAAAAAGATTTCCTATCTTTTTGATCTAAGACTAAAGCTTCTACAAGGAAGTTGGAATGAAGTTTTGTAAATTTCTGTTAGGAAAGTTTAATAGCGGTTGAATGAGGTAGGTATACGACAAGGAAAACTTCTCGTAGCAAAAAAATGGTTGAAATTTACGATTTTTTGCTATAAAAAGATTGCCTATCTTTTTGATCTAAGACTAAAGCTTCTACAAGGAAGTTGGAATGAAGTTTTGTAAATTTCTGTTAGGAAAGTTTAATAGCGGTTGAATGAGGTAGGTATACGACAAGGAAAACTTCTCGTAGCAAAAAAATGGTTGAAATTTACGATTTTTTGCTATAAAAAGATTTCCTATCTTTTTGATCTAAGACTAAAGCTTCTACAAGAAAGTTGGAATGAAGTTTTGTAAATTTCTGTTAGGAAAGTTTAATAGCGGTTGAATGAGGTAGGTATACGACAAGGAAAACTTCTCGTAGCAAAAAAATGGTTGAAATTTACGATTTTTTGCTATAAAAAGATTTCCTATCTTTTTGATCTAAGACTAAAGCTTCTACAAGAAAGTTGGAATGAAGTTTTGTAAATTTCTGTTAGGAAAGTTTAATAGCGGTTGAATGAGGTAGGTATACGACAAGGAAAACTTCTCGTAGCAAAAAAATGGTTGAAATTTACGATTTTTGCTATAAAAAGATTTCCTATCTTTTTGATCTAAGACTAAAGCTTCTGCAAGAAAGTTGGAATGAAGTTTTGTAAATTTCTGTTAGGAAAGTTTAATAGCGATTGAATGAGGTAGGTATACGACAAGGAAAACTTCTCGTAGCAAAAAAATGGTTGAAATTTACGATTTTTTGCTTTAAAAAGATTTCCTATCTTTTTGATCTAAGACTAAAGCTTCTACACGGAAGTTGGAATGAAGTTTTGTAAATTTCTGTTAGGAAAGTTTAATAGCGGTTGAATGAGGTAGGTATACGACAAGGAAAACTTCTCGTAGCAAAAAAATGGTTGAAATTTACGATTTTTTGCTATAAAAAGATTTCCTATCTTTTTGATCTAAGACTAAAGCTTCTACAAGAAAGTTGGAATGAAGTTTTGTAAATTTCTGTTAGGAAAGTTTAATAGCGATTGAATGAGGTAGGTATACGACAAGGAAAACTTCTCGTAGCAAAAAAATGGTTGAAATTTACGATTTTTTGCTTTAAAAAGATTTCCTATCTTTTTGATCTAAGACTAAAGCTTCTACAAGGAAGTTGGAATGAAGTTTTGTAAATTTCTGTTAGGAAAGTTTAATAGCGGTTGAATGAGGTAGGTATACGACAAGGAAAACTTCTCGTAGCAAAAAAATGGTTGAAATTTACGATTTTTTGCTATAAAAAGATTTCCTATCTTTTTGATCTAAGACTAAAGCTTCTACTAGAAAGTTGGAATGAAGTTTTGTAAATTTCTGTTAGGAAAGTTTAATAGCGGTTGAATGAGGTAGGTATACGACAAGGAAAACTTCTCGTAGCAAAAAAATGGTTGAAATTTACGATTTTTTGCTATAAAAAGATTTCCTATCTTTTTGATCTAAGACTAAAGCTTCTACAAGAAAGTTGGAATGAAGTTTTGTAAATTTCTGTTAGGAAAGTTTAATAGCGGTTGAATGAGGTAGGTATACGACAAGGAAAACTTCTCGTAGCAAAAAAATGGTTGAAATTTACGATTTTTTGCTATAAAAAATTTCCTATCTTTTTGATCTAAGACTAAAGCTTCTACAAGAAAGTTGGAATGAAGTTTTGTAAATTTCTGTTAGGAAAGTTTAATAGCGGTTGAATGAGGTAGGTATACGACAAGGAAAACTTCTCGTAGCAAAAAAATGGTTGAAATTTACGATTTTTTGCTATAAAAAGATTTCCTATCTTTTTGATCTAAGACTAAAGCTTCTACAAGGAAGTTGGAATGAAGTTTTGTAAATTTCTGTTAGGAAAGTTTAATAGCGGTTGAATGAGGTAGGTATACGACAAGGAAAACTTCTCGTAGCAAAAAAATGGTTGAAATTTACGATTTTTTGCTATAAAAAGATTTCCTATCTTTTTGATCTAAGACTAAAGCTTCTACAAGAAAGTTGGAATGAAGTTTTGTAAATTTCTGTTAGGAAAGTTTAATAGCGGTTGAATGAGGTAGGTATACGACAAGGAAAACTTCTCGTAGCAAAAAAATGGTTGAAATTTACGATTTTTTGCTATAAAAAGATTTCCTATCTTTTTGATCTAAGACTAAAGCTTCTACAAGAAAGTTGGAATGAAGTTTTGTAAATTTCTGTTAGGAAAGTTTAATAGCGGTTGAATGAGGTAGGTATACGACAAGGAAAACTTCTCGTAGCAAAAAAATGGTTGAAATTTACGATTTTTTGCTATAAAAAGATTTCCTATCTTTTTGATCTAAGACTAAAGCTTCTACAAGAAAGTTGGAATGAAGTTTTGTAAATTTCTGTTAGGAAAGTTTAATAGCGGTTGAATGAGGTAGGTATACGACAAGGAAAACTTCTCGTAGCAAAAAAATGGTTGAAATTTACGATTTTTTGCTATAAAAAGATTTCCTATCTTTTTGATCTAAGACTAAAGCTTCTACAAGAAAGTTGGAATGAAGTTTTGTAAATTTCTGTTAGGAAAGTTTAATAGCGGTTGAATGAGGTAGGTATACGACAAGGAAAACTTCTCGTAGCAAAAAAATGGTTGAAATTTACGATTTTTTGCTTTAAAAAGATTTCCTATCTTTTTGATCTAAGACTAAAGCTTCTACAAGGAAGTTGGAATGAAGTTTTGTAAATTTCTGTTAGGAAAGTTTAATAGCGGTTGAATGAGGTAGGTATACGACAAGGAAAACTTCTCGTAGCAAAAAAATGGTTGAAATTTACGATTTTTTGCTATAAAAAGATTTCCTATCTTTTTGATCTAAGACTAAAGCTTCTACAAGAAAGTTGGAATGAAGTTTTGTAAATTTCTGTTAGGAAAGTTTAATAGCGGTTGAATGAGGTAGGTATACGACAAGGAAAACTTCTCGTAGCAAAAAAATGGTTGAAATTTACGATTTTTTGCTTTAAAAAGATTTCCTATCTTTTTGATCTAAGACTAAAGCTTCTACAAGGAAGTTGGAATGAAGTTTTGTAAATTTCTGTTAGGAAAGTTTAATAGCGGTTGAATGAGGTAGGTATACGACAAGGAAAACTTCTCGTAGCAAAAAAATGGTTGAAATTTACGATTTTTTGCTATAAAAAGATTTCCTATCTTTTTGATCTAAGACTAAAGCTTGTTACCGGGTGGCTGTCGGTGGGGGTAACTGGTAGCGAGGTGGATGGAGGAAACGTACAGGTGTTGCAAAAAGTATATTAATAAATACACATGCTGATGAACATATATACAGATACTAAAAATAAGTTGTATTGATAAATACAATATATACACTAAATAGATATATATACAAATGTACACGTCGGATATCGTTTGCGATTCGGATTGCTAGTCGGAGATCCCTAGGCCTCAATCTGCCTACTCCTAGGGCGTATGATCTCTGTGATGCTACTCGACAGAGAATGAAGATCGAAGCGTGGGCCGTGCGTTTATATTCCCTGACTCGCCGGGGATCCCGTTATTACAAGCCCCACCTCCATGCGTTGGTGGGGCTGCGGTGACAGTTCCCCCCTGCTCCGAGGGATTGCGGTGGGTCATTAGTTTGATGTCTGCCAGACGGAGGTAGTGGCGAGCGCGTCGATTCCTCGGTGGGATCCGTAGTGGTCCCGGAGGTATTTGGGGTGGTGGAACCGGAAGTTCTGGTTGTGGTGGTTCCGGAGGTTCTTGGGGTGGTGGTACCGGAGGTTCTTGGGGTGGTGGTCCCGGAGGTTCTTGGGGTGGTGGTCCCGGAGGTTCTTGGGGTGGTTGGTTTGGAGCTGGCCGGATATCGTGGACATGCACCTTGGCGAGTTCTTGGTTGGCCCTTCGGATCCAGTAGGCGTTAGTGCTCGCGAGAGCCTCGATTTCGTAAGGGCCTTCCCATTTCCGGGGCAGTGCACCTACTGCCGGTTGTCGAGATCTCTCCAGAATTCTATCTCCCACTTGGAACTGTGTGCGGGCCGGACCATACACTGTGTACCTTGACCGGTATCGGTGTTGATTCCGATGGACCTGTCTAATTCTCTCTTCCCTGGCTTCTCCTTCGTTGGCCACGTGCGGTGCAGGTGCCAGGTGCCAGTCCCCGGGCCTCGGAAGCTCATAGCCCAATAAGGCCATTCCGGGCGTTGTACCCGTGGCGGCGTTCTTCCTTGTTCGTAAATTATATAAAATCATGGGCAACACCTTGTCCCATGTTCGAGAGTTTCCCTCCTCTAGGTGGATTCTTAGCCCTTTCTTGATCTCCTGGTTGCGCCTCTCGACTGGGTTGGCTTGGGGGTGATAGATAGGGGTTGTCCAATGATAGCACCCCCACCTCCCAAGTGCGGCGTCCCAGGTTATCGAGGTGAATTGTGGTCCATTGTCTGTGATGATCGCTCTGGGGTAACCGAATCGACCGAATACCTCCCTTTCTAATATCTCTACTATGCAGTCAGAGGTGGCGGGGTTTACTGGGAAGGCTTCTACCCACATGCTACACAAATCGGTGACAACCAGTAAGTGTCGGTATCCGGTAGTTGTCCGGTTGTATGGCCCCATTAGGTCCACAGACACTACTTCCCAGGGTCGTGATGGCTGTCGTGGTCTGACTGTTGCATCTTGCAAGGGCCCTCTCTTTGAAGCGGCGCATATCCAACAGCTACGGACGTGGTTTCGTGCCGCCTCTTCTACCTTTGGCCAAAAGTACTTCCGGAGGATGGCGCGAGCCGTTTCTTCGGCACCGGGATGGCCTGCCGTGGGCGCGTCGTGGTACGCATAAAGGACATCATCTTGCATCTCTAGTGGCACAACCAGCAGGTCCCCGCGTTCGGATTGCCTGTACAAGTGGCCCTCGTGGACCGCGTATTCTTGTAGTAAGCGGCGTTGTGCGGCCGTGGCTGGACCCTCCTCTAATACTCGCCCCCACGTCCTTAGGAGGTTAGCAGCGTGCTGGTTGGTTTGTTGGCTCTCCTTTATGCGTGCGGCGAGGTCGGCTACTTCCACGTTTGCGGTGATGGGTTGCTCGGAATTTTCGTCTGGGGTGGGCGTAATTTCTGGTGGGAGCATCCTGTCCACGGTGGTTTCTTCTACGGGTGTGTCGGTGGGATTCCGGGACAGGTGGTCCGGCAGCTCGTTTAGTTTTCCGGGGCAGTGTACCACGTCGAAAGAAAATTCTTGCAGCTGAAGTGCCCATCGAGTTAGCTTGCTCTTGTCGTCCTTTGTTCTATCTAGCCACAGAAGCGCTCGGCTATCTGTCTTAAGAGTAAAGCGCTTGTCCTCGAGGTATGGTCGGTACTTCTTAGTGGCCCATACAACCGCCAGGCACTCTTGCTCGTTGACGTGATACCGCGCTTGTGCGTTGTTGAATTTCGCGCTAGCGTAACTGATTATGTTACGTTGGTCCGGCCTCGGCTGTTGGTACAAAACGGCGGCTATGCCCTTACTGCTGGCGTCTGTCTGCAGAACGAAGGGTTGAGCGAAGTCCGGGCGGCGTAGCTGCAGTGGTTGGCTGATGGCGAGCTTGATGTTCTCGAACGCTTCGTTTGCCTCGTCTGTCCATCGAAATGAGGAGTTCTTCCTTAGTAGTTCATCCAGGGGGGCTTGTAGTTCCGCGCAGCGGGGCAAGTACTCTCGTAGCCAATTCATCAACCCTAGGAAGCTGCGAAGTTGCTTACGCGACGTCGGTTTCTCGGCGGCGTGTATCGAGTTGACGTGCTCCGGCAGTGGTTCGTTCCCTTCGGATGTGATGGTGTGACCAAGGTACGTTATCGACTCGACCCCGAAGTGGCACTTGGCTGGAGAGAGTCGGAGACGGTGCTGTTGTAGGCGTTCGAGAACAAGGTGCAGGTGCTGGAGATGCTCTTCCCAAGAGTTGGAGTATACGATGATGTCATCGAGATAGACCATGGCGAACTTGCGAAGGTGACCGGGTAGAACTTCCTGCGTCATCAGTTTCTGGAATGTAGAGGGCGCGTTCTTGAGGCCGAACGGCATCACTCGGAATTGGTATGCTGCACCGTCGGGCGTTGCGAAGGCGGTTAGTGGCTTGGACTCTTCGTGTAGTGGGACTTGCCAGTACCCCGACTTGAGGTCAAGGGTGGAAAAGACGTTAGCTGTACCGAGGTCTCGTAGCGTCTCGTGAATGACGGGCAGGTTGCAGCTCTCGTCTTTTGTGAGGGCGTTGAGGCGGCGGTAATCGACGCAGAAACGTGGTTGCCCGTCCTTCTTCTTCACGATGACGATGGGTGAGCTATAGTCGGAGGTACTGGGCTCTATAATGCGGGCGGCTAGCATGGCCTCGACTTCTTCGTTGATGATCCTCTTCTTTTCCGGGGAGTAGCGATATGGCGGCAGCCGGAAGGGGGCGTCGCGATGAAGTCGAATGTTGTGTGTAGTGGATGCTGTGGTCGTGGGTGTTGTAGCCGGGGTGAGGACGGTGGCGAAGGTGCGCAGAACTTGCTCTAGTTGCGGAAGGAGCTTTCTCGGGAACCCGTGCTGGACGTCGGCCATCGGAATGGGTTGGGATGGTGCGGCATCTGCGATGGGCGTCGTCCAGTGCTTCGTTTGTCGGTCGTTCTTGCCCCAGTGCACGCATCCTCTCTCGTAATCGAGCACGGCCTTCTGCTCACGCAACCATGCTTGACCAAGGATGACAGGTGTAACCAGAGCGGGTACGGCTAGGAATTCTCCTCGTTCTTCGCGGCCTTCGATGTGGTACGACAGTTGGGCGACTCCCGAGATGCTGAGGGTGTCCTCCGGATTGGCTAAGCGGGCGTAGTTGTCGGTGCATGGTCGGAGGTTGGTGGCCAGCTCGCAGCGGATAAAATTGTGGGTTGAGCCGGAGTCCAACAGGGCGTGGTGGTGTTGTCCTGCAATGGTGATGGTGATCATGGGGAGGCCCTTGTCGCTGCCGGAGCGGATTAGTTGGATGGCCGGGGGTGGCTGATCCCGGCCGCCTGCTCGTTTCCCTGGTCCTGGCGTTGCCTGCTGACGGGGCAGTCCCGGTGGAAATGAAATTCCGGGCAGAAGTGGCACCTGGGCATGTTCGGCCTGCGTTCTGGGGGTGCGGAACTGGCGGCGTTCGCTTCCTTTGGGATGGCCTTTTGGTCTTCTTCGTATAGGACGGCGAGTCGGACCAGCTCGAGGATGGTTGTCGCAGGGGTGTTGCGGAGGAAGCTTCTTATGCGGGGGTGAATGAGATCTTTCAGGAGATCGAGGTGTTGATTGATGTCCAACCGTAGTCGTTTCGCGACTTGTGCCTTTCGTTGAAGGAAGGCCTGGCACGTCTCCGTCTTCTGCTCTCTCGAGAGGAATTCTGCGTGTAGCTTGGCCCGGAGTCGCTCGGTGTCAAATTGGTCGTTGAACGTGGACTTGAATTCTTCGTAGGTTAGGTCGAAGCCTTCGTATGTCTTCCACCATTTAGCGGCCTCACCCTTCAGCTGCTTGGTAGCGGTCTTCAGCTTGGCGGTGTCGTCGTCTTGGGGAGACTTCTTTTCCAGTTCGACGAGGAACGTTTTTGGATCGTCGAGCGGTTCGCCGGCGAATGTTGGCAGTTCAGGTTTGTTAGCCTGCAGCTGTTGTAGGGCGGAGATGATCGCCTTGATGGGATCTTCCTGGAGTATTTTGGATTGGGCGCCACTGGACTTGGTATCCGGGTCCAGGCCGGAGTTGGTGGTCGCTTTCTGTTCCATGCTTCTTGTGGTCATGGACATGCTGTACCTGACTGGCTGCTTGCGGAGAGTTGTAGGTTTTTAGCGCGATGCTATGGATGGTGGCCGGAACGTTGGGCGCCAATTGTTACCGGGTGGCTGTCGGTGGGGGTAACTGGTAGCGAGGTGGATGGAGGAAACGTACAGGTGTTGCAAAAAGTATATTAATAAATACACATGCTGATGAACATATATACAGATACTAAAAATAAGTTGTATTGATAAATACAATATATACACTAAATAGATATATATACAAATGTACACGTCGGATATCGTTTGCGATTCGGATTGCTAGTCGGAGATCCCTAGGCCTCAATCTGCCTACTCCTAGGGCGTATGATCTCTGTGATGCTACTCGACAGAGAATGAAGATCGAAGCGTGGGCCGTGCGTTTATATTCCCTGACTCGCC
Source organism: Pyrocoelia pectoralis (assembly GCA_036250285.1). NCBI lineage: Eukaryota > Metazoa > Arthropoda > Insecta > Coleoptera > Lampyridae > Pyrocoelia > Pyrocoelia pectoralis. The sequence continues at coordinate 50,721,900 of CM070078.1, forward strand.
GGGGATCCCGTTATTACAAGCCCCACCTCCATGTGTTGGTGGGGCTGCGGTGACAAGCTTCTACAAGAAAGTTGGAATGAAGTTTTGTAAATTTCTGTTAGGAAAGTTTAATAGCGATTGAATGAGGTAGGTATACGACAAGGAAAACTTCTCGTAGCAAAAAAATGGTTGAAATTTACGATTTTTTGCTATAAAAAGATTTCCTATCTTTTTGATCTAAGACTAAAGCTTCTACAAGGAAGTTGGAATGAAGTTTTGTAAATTTCTGTTAGGAAAGTTTAATAGCGGTTGAATGAGGTAGGTATACGACAAGGAAAACTTCTCGTAGCAAAAAAATGGTTGAAATTTACGATTTTTTGCTATAAAAAGATTTCCTATCTTTTTGATCTAAGACTAAAGCTTCTACAAGGAAGTTGGAATGAAGTTTTGTAAATTTCTGTTAGGAAAGTTTAATAGCGGTTGAATGAGGTAGGTATACGACAAGGAAATCTTCTCGTAGCAAAAAAATGGTTGAAATTTACGATTTTTGCTATAAAAAGATTTCCTATCTTTTGATCTAAGACTAAAGCTTCTACAAGGAAGTTGGAATGAAGTTTTGTAAATTTCTGTTAGGAAAGTTTAATAGCGGTTGAATGAGGTAGGTATACGACAAGGAAAACTTCTCTTAGCAAAAAAATGGTTGAAATTTACGATTTTTTGCTATAAAAAGATTTCCTATCTTTTTGATCTAGGGACTAAAGCTTCTACAAGGAAGTTGGAATGAAGTTTTGTAAATTTCTGTTAGGAAAGTTTAATAGCGGTTGAATGAGGTAGGTATACGACAAGGAAAACTTCTCTTAGCAAAAAAATGGTTGAAATTTACGATTTTTTGCTATAAAAAGATTTCCTATCTTTTTGATCTAAGACTAAAGCTTCTACAAGGAAGTTGGAATGAAGTTTTGTAAATTTCTGTTAGGAAAGTTTAATAGCGGTTGAATGAGGTAGATATACGACAAGGAAAACTTCTCTTAGCAAAAAAATGGTTGAAATTTACGATTTTTTGCTATAAAAAGATTTCCTATCTTTTTGATCTAAGACTAAAGCTTCTACAAGGAAGTTGGAATGAAGTTTTGTAAATTTCTGTTAGGAAAGTTTAATAGCGATTGAATGAGGTAGGTATACGACAAGGAAAACTTCTCTTAGCAAAAAAATGGTTGAAATTTACGATTTTTTGCTATAAAAGATTTCCTATCTTTTTGATCTAAGACTAAAGCTTCTACAAGGAAGTTGGAATGAAGTTTTGTAAATTTCTGTTAGGAAAGTTTAATAGCGGTTGAATGAGGTAGGTATACGACAAGGAAAACTTCTCTTAGCAAAAAAATGGTTGAAATTTACGATTTTTTGCTATAAAAAGATTTCCTATCTTTTTGATCTAAGACTAAAGCTTCTACAAGGAAGTTGGAATGAAGTTTTGTAAATTTCTGTTAGGAAAGTTTAATAGCGATTGAATGAGGTAGGTATACGACAAGGAAAACTTCTCGTAGCAAAAAAATGGTTGAAATTTACGATTTTTTGCTTTAAAAAGATTTCCTATCTTTTTGATCTAAGACTAAAGCTTCTACAAGGAAGTTGGAATGAAGTTTTGTAAATTTCTGTTAGGAAAGTTTAATAGCGGTTGAATGAGGTAGGTATACGACAAGGAAAACTTCTCGTAGCAAAAAAATGGTTGAAATTTACGATTTTTTGCTATAAAAAGATTTCCTATATTTTTGATCTAAGACTAAAGCTTCTACAAGGAAGGTGGAATGAAGTTTTGTAAATTTCTGTTAGGAAAGTTTAATAGCGGTTGAATGAGGTAGGTATACGACAAGGAAAACTTCTCTTAGCAAAAAAATGGTTGAAATTTACGATTTTTTGCTATAAAAAGATTTCCTATCTTTTTGATCTAGGGACTAAAGCTTCTACAAGGAAGTTGGAATGAAGTTTTGTAAATTTCTGTTAGGAAAGTTTAATAGCGGTTGAATGAGGTAGGTATACGACAAGGAAAACTTCTCTTAGCAAAAAAATGGTTGAAATTTACGATTTTTTGCTATAAAAAGATTTCCTATCTTTTTGATCTAAGACTAAAGCTTCTACAAGAAAGTTGGAATGAAGTTTTGTAAATTTCTGTTAGGAAAGTTTAATAGCGGTTGAATGAGGTAGATATACGACAAGGAAAACTTCTCTTAGCAAAAAAATGGTTGAAATTTACGATTTTTTGCTATAAAAAGATTTCCTATCTTTTTGATCTAGGGACTAAAGCTTCTACAAGGAAGTTGGAATGAAGTTTTGTAAATTTCTGTTAGGAAAGTTTAATAGCGGTTGAATGAGGTAGGTATACGACAAGGAAAACTTCTCTTAGCAAAAAAATGGTTGAAATTTACGATTTTTTGCTATAAAAAGATTTCCTATCTTTTTGATCTAAGACTAAAGCTTCTACAAGGAAGTTGGAATGAAGTTTTGTAAATTTCTGTTAGGAAAGTTTAATAGCGATTGAATGAGGTAGGTATACGACAAGGAAAACTTCTCGTAGCAAAAAAATGGTTGAAATTTACGATTTTTTGCTTTAAAAAGATTTCCTATCTTTTTGATCTAAGACTAAAGCTTCTACAAGGAAGTTGGAATGAAGTTTTGTAAATTTCTGTTAGGAAAGTTTAATAGCGGTTGAATGAGGTAGGTATACGACAAGGAAAACTTCTCGTAGCAAAAAAATGGTTGAAATTTACGATTTTTTGCTATAAAAAGATTTCCTATCTTTTGATCTAAGACTAAAGCTTCTACAAGGAAGTTGGAATGAAGTTTTGTAAATTTTTGTTAGGAAAGTTTAATAGCGGTTGAATGAGGTAGGTATACGACAAGGAAAACTTCTCTTAGCAAAAAAATGGTTGAAATTTACGATTTTTTGCTATAAAAAGATTTCCTATCTTTTTGATCTAACACTAAAGCTTCTACAAGGAAGTTGGAATGAAGTTTTGTAAATTTTTGTTAGGAAAGTTTAATAGCGGTTGAATGAGGTAGGTATACGACAAGGAAAACTTCTCTTAGCAAAAAAATGGTTGAAATTTACGATTTTTTGCTATAAAAAGATTTCCTATCTTTTTGATCTAACACTAAAGCTTCTACAAGGAAGTTGGAATGAAGTTTTGTAAATTTTTGTTAGGAAAGTCTTATAGTGGTTGAATGAGGTAGGTATAACGACAAGGAAAATTTCTCTTAGCAAAAAAATGGTTGAAATTTACGATTTTTTGCTATAAAAAGATTTCCTATCTTTTTGATCTAACACTAAAGCTTCTACAAGGAAGTTGGAATGAAGTTTTGTAAATTTTTGTTAGGAAAGTTTAATAGCGGTTGAATGAGGTAGGTATACGACAAGGAAAACTTCTCGTAGCAAAAAAATGGTTGAAATTTACGATTTTTTGCTATAAAAAGATTTCCTATCTTTTTGATCTAAGACTAAAGCTTCTACAAGGAAGTTGGAATGAAGTTTTGTAAATTTTGTTAGGAAACTCTTATAGTGGTTGAATGAGGTAGGTATAACGACAAGGAAAATTTCTCGTAGCAAAAAAATGGTTGAAATTTACGATTTTTTGCTATAAAAAGATTTCCTATCTTTTTGATCTAAGACTAAAGCTTCTACAAGGAAGTTGGAATGAAGTTTTGTAAATTTTTGTTAGGAAACTCTTATAGTGGTTGAATGAGGTAGGTATAACGACAAGGAAAACTTCTCGTAGCAAAAAAATGGTTGAAATTTACGATTTTTTGCTATAAAAAGATTTCCTATCTTTTTGATCTAAGACTAAAGCTTCTACAAGGAAGTTGGAATGAAGTTTTGTACATTTTTGTTAGGAAACTCTTATAGTGGTTGAATGAGGTAGGTATAACGACAAGGAAAATTTCTCTTAGCAAAAAATGGTTGAAATTTACGATTTTTTGCTATAAAAAGATTTCCTATCTTTTTGATCTAAGACTAAAGCTTCTACAAGGAAGTTGGAATGAAGTTTTGTAAATTTTTGTTAGGAAAGTTTAATAGCGGTTGAATGAGGTAGGTATACGACAAGGAAAACTTCTCTTAGCAAAAAATGGTTGAAATTTACGATTTTTTGCTATAAAAAGATTTCCTATCTTTTTGATCTAAGACTAAAGCTTCTACAAGGAAGTTGGAATGAAGTTTTGTAAATTTTTGTTAGGAAACTCTTATAGTGGTTGAATGAGGTAGGTATAACGACAAGGAAAATTTTTCTTAGCAAAAAAATGGTTGAAATTTACGATTTTTTGCTATAAAAAGATTTCCTATCTTTTTGATCTAAGACTAAAGCTTCTACAAGGAAGTTGGAATGAAGTTTTGTAAATTTTTGTTAGGAAACTCTTATAGTGGTTGAATGAGGTAGGTATAACGACAAGGAAAACTTCTCGTAGCAAAAAAATGGTTGAAATTTACGATTTTTTGCTATAAAAAGATTTCCTATCTTTTTGATCTAAGACTAAAGCTTCTACAAGGAAGTTGGAATGAAGTTTTGTAAATTTTTGTTAGGAAAGTCTTATAGTGGTTGAATGAGGTAGGTATAACGACAAGGAAAATTTCTCTTAGCAAAAAAATGGTTGAAATTTACGATTTTTTGCTATAAAAAGATTTCCTATCTTTTTGATCTAACACTAAAGCTTCTACAAGGAAGTTGGAATGAAGTTTTGTAAATTTTTGTTAGGAAAGTTTAATAGCGGTTGAATGAGGTAGGTATACGACAAGGAAAACTTCTCGTAGCAAAAAAATGGTTGAAATTTACGATTTTTTGCTATAAAAAGATTTCCTATCTTTTTGATCTAAGACTAAAGCTTCTACAAGGAAGTTGGAATGAAGTTTTGTACATTTTTGTTAGGAAACTCTTATAGTGGTTGAATGAGGTAGGTATAACGACAAGGAAAATTTCTCTTAGCAAAAAAATGGTTGAAATTTACGATTTTTTGCTATAAAAAGATTTCCTATCTTTTTGATCTAAGACTAAAGCTTCTACAAGGAAGTTGGAATGAAGTTTTGTAAATTTTTGTTAGGAAAGTTTAATAGCGGTTGAATGAGGTAGGTATACGACAAGGAAAACTTCTCTTAGCAAAAAAATGGTTGAAATTTACGATTTTTTGCTATAAAAAGATTTCCTATCTTTTTGATCTAAGACTAAAGCTTCTACAAGGAAGTTGGAATGAAGTTTTGTAAATTTTTGTTAGGAAACTCTTATAGTGGTTGAATGAGGTAGGTATAACGACAAGGAAAACTTCTCTTAGCAAAAAAATGGTTGAAATTTACGATTTTTTGCTATAAAAAGATTTCCTATCTTTTTGATCTAAGACTAAAGCTTCTACAAGGAAGTTGGAATGAAGTTTTGTAAATTTTTGTTAGGAAACTCTTATAGTGGTTGAATGAGGTAGGTATAACGACAAGGAAAATTTCTCTTAGCAAAAAAATGGTTGAAATTTACGATTTTTTGCTATAAAAAGATTTCCTATCTTTTTGATCTAACACTAAAGCTTCTACAAGGAAGTTGGAATGAAGTTTTGTAAATTTTTGTTAGGAAAGTTTAATAGCGGTTGAATGAGGTAGGTATACGACAAGGAAAACTTCTCTTAGCAAAAAAATGGTTGAAATTTACGATTTTTTGCTATAAAAAGATTTCCTATCTTTTTGATCTAAGACTAAAGCTTCTACAAGGAAGTTGGAATGAAGTTTTGTAAATTTTTGTTAGGAAACTCTTATAGTGGTTGAATGAGGTAGGTATAACGACAAGGAAAATTTCTCTTAGCAAAAAAATGGTTGAAATTTACGATTTTTTGCTATAAAAGATTTCCTATCTTTTTGATCTAAGACTAAAGCTTCTACAAGGAAGTTGGAATGAAGTTTTGTAAATTTTTGTTAGGAAACTCTTATAGTGGTTGAATGAGGTAGGTATACGACAAGGAAAACTTCTCTTAGCAAAAAAATGGTTGAAATTTACGATTTTTTGCTATAAAAAGATTTCCTATCTTTTTGATCTAACACTAAAGCTTCTACAAGGAAGTTGGAATGAAGTTTTGTAAATTTTTGTTAGGAAAGTTTAATAGCGGTTGAATGAGGTAGGTATACGACAAGGAAAACTTCTCTTAGCAAAAAAATGGTTGAAATTTACGATTTTTTGCTATAAAAAGATTTCCTATCTTTTTGATCTAAGACTAAAGCTTCTACAAGGAAGTTGGAATGAAGTTTTGTAAATTTTGTTAGGAAAGTTTAATAGCGGTTGAATGAGGTAGGTATACGACAAGGAAAACTTCTCGTAGCAAAAAAATGGTTGAAATTTACGATTTTTTGCTATAAAAAGATTTCCTATCTTTTTGATCTAAGACTAAAGCTTCTACAAGGAAGTTGGAATGAAGTTTTGTAAATTTTTGTTAGGAAACTCTTATAGTGGTTGAATGAGGTAGGTATAACGACAAGGAAAATTTCTCGTAGCAAAAAAATGGTTGAAATTTACGATTTTTTGCTATAAAAAGATTTCCTATCTTTTTGATCTAAGACTAAAGCTTCTACAAGGAAGTTGGAATGAAGTTTTGTAAATTTTTGTTAGGAAACTCTTATAGTGGTTGAATGAGGTAGGTATAACGACAAGGAAAATTTCTCTTAGCAAAAAAATGGTTGAAATTTACGATTTTTTGCTATAAAAAGATTTCCTATCTTTTTGATCTAACACTAAAGCTTCTACAAGGAAGTTGGAATGAAGTTTTGTAAATTTTTGTTAGGAAAGTCTTATAGTGGTTGAATGAGGTAGGTATAACGACAAGGAAAATTTCTCTTAGCAAAAAAATGGTTGTAATTTACGATTTTTTGCTATAAAAAGATTTCCTATCTTTTTGATCTAACACTAAAGCTTCTACAAGGAAGTTGGAATGAAGTTTTGTAAATTTTTGTTAGGAAAGTTTAATAGCGGTTGAATGAGGTAGGTATACGACAAGGAAAACTTCTCGTAGCAAAAAAATGGTTGAAATTTACGATTTTTTGCTATAAAAAGATTTCCTATCTTTTTGATCTAAGACTAAAGCTTCTACAAGGAAGTTGGAATGAAGTTTTGTAAATTTTTGTTAGGAAACTCTTATAGTGGTTGAATGAGGTAGGTATAACGACAAGGAAAATTTCTCTTAGCAAAAAAATGGTTGAAATTTACGATTTTTTGCTATAAAAAGATTTCCTATCTTTTTGATCTAACACTAAAGCTTCTACAAGGAAGTTGGAATGAAGTTTTGTAAATTTTTGTTAGGAAAGTTTAATAGCGGTTGAATGAGGTAGGTATACGACAAGGAAAACTTCTCGTAGCAAAAAAATGGTTGAAATTTACGATTTTTTGCTATAAAAAGATTTCCTATCTTTTTGATCTAAGACTAAAGCTTCTACAAGGAAGTTGGAATGAAGTTTTGTAAATTTTTGTTAGGAAACTCTTATAGTGGTTGAATGAGGTAGGTATAACGACAAGGAAAATTTCTCTTAGCAAAAAAATGGTTGAAATTTACGATTTTTTGCTATAAAAAGATTTCCTATCTTTTTGATCTAACACTAAAGCTTCTACAAGGAAGTTGGAATGAAGTTTTGTAAATTTTTGTTAGGAAAGTTTAATAGCGGTTGAATGAGGTAGGTATACGACAAGGAAAACTTCTCGTAGCAAAAAAATGGTTGAAATTTACGATTTTTTGCTATAAAAAGATTTCCTATCTTTTTGATCTAAGACTAAAGCTTCTACAAGGAAGTTGGAATGAAGTTTTGTAAATTTTTGTTAGGAAACTCTTATAGTGGTTGAATGAGGTAGGTATAACGACAAGGAAAATTTCTCTTAGCAAAAAAATGGTTGAAATTTACGATTTTTTGCTATAAAAAGATTTCCTATCTTTTTGATCTAACACTAAAGCTTCTACAAGGAAGTTGGAATGAAGTTTTGTAAATTTTTGTTAGGAAAGTTTAATAGCGGTTGAATGAGGTAGGTATACGACAAGGAAAACTTCTCTTAGCAAAAAAATGGTTGAAATTTACGATTTTTTGCTATAAAAAGATTTCCTATCTTTTTGATCTAAGACTAAAGCTTCTACAAGGAAGTTGGAATGAAGTTTTGTAAATTTTTGTTAGGAAACTCTTATAGTGGTTGAATGAGGTAGGTATAACGACAAGGAAAATTTCTCGTAGCAAAAAAATGGTTGAAATTTACGATTTTTTGCTATAAAAAGATTTCCTATCTTTTTGATCTAAGACTAAAGCCTCTACAAGGAAGTTGGAATGAAGTTTTGTAAATTTTTGTTAGGAAAGTTTAATAGCGGTTGAATGAGGTAGGTATACGACAAGGAAAACTTCTCTTAGCAAAAAAATGGTTGAAATTTACGATTTTTTGCTTATAAAAAGATTTCCTATCTTTTTGATCTAAGACTAAAGCTTCTACAAGGAAGTTGGAATGAAGTTTTGTAAATTTTTGTTAGGAAACTCTTATAGTGGTTGAATGAGGTAGGTATAACGACAAGGAAAATTTCTCGTAGCAAAAAAATGGTTGAAAGTTTTGTAAATTTTTGTTAGGAAACTCTTATAGTGGTTGAATGAGGTAGGTATAACGACAAGGAAAATTTCTCTTAGCAAAAAAATGGTTGAAATTTACGATTTTTTGCTATAAAAAGATTTCCTATCTTTTTGATCTAACACTAAAGCTTCTACAAGGAAGTTGGAATGAAGTTTTGTAAATTTTTGTTAGGAAAGTCTTATAGTGGTTGAATGAGGTAGGTATAACGACAAGGAAAATTTCTCTTAGCAAAAAAATGGTTGAAATTTACGATTTTTTGCTATAAAAGATTTCCTATCTTTTTGATCTAACACTAAAGCTTCTACAAGGAAGTTGGAATGAAGTTTTGTAAATTTTTGTTAGGAAACTCTTATAGTGGTTGAATGAGGTAGGTATAACGACAAGGAAAATTTCTCGTAGCAAAAAAATGGTTGAAATTTACGATTTTTTGCTATAAAAAGATTTCCTATCTTTTTGATCTAAGACTAAAGCTTCTACAAGGAAGTTGGAATGAAGTTTTGTAAATTTTTGTTAGGAAACTCTTATAGTGGTTGAATGAGGTAGGTATAACGACAAGGAAAATTTCTCTTAGCAAAAAAATGGTTGAAATTTACGATTTTTTGCTATAAAAAGATTTCCTATCTTTTTGATCTAAGACTAAAGCCTCTACAAGGAAGTTGGAATGAAGTTTTGTAAATTTTTGTTAGGAAAGTTTAATAGCGGTTGAATGAGGTAGGTATACGACAAGGAAAACTTCTCTTAGCAAAAAAATGGTTGAAATTTACGATTTTTTGCTATAAAAAGATTTCCTATCTTTTTGATCTAAGACTAAAGCTTCTACAAGGAAGTTGGAATGAAGTTTTGTAAATTTTTGTTAGGAAAGTTTAATAGCGGTTGAATGAGGTAGGTATACGACAAGGAAAACTTCTCGTAGCAAAAAAATGGTTGAAATTTACGATTTTTTGCTATAAAAAGATTTCCTATCTTTTTGATCTAAGACTAAAGCCTCTACAAGGAAGTTGGAATGAAGTTTTGTAAATTTTTGTTAGGAAAGTTTAATAGCGGTTGAATGAGGTAGGTATACGACAAGGAAAACTTCTCTTAGCAAAAAAATGGTTGAAATTTACGATTTTTTGCTATAAAAAGATTTCCTATCTTTTTGATCTAAGACTAAAGCTTCTACAAGGAAGTTGGAATGAAGTTTGTAAATTTTTGTTAGGAAACTCTTATAGTGGTTGAATGAGGTAGGTATAACGACAAGGAAAATTTCTCGTAGCAAAAAAATGGTTGAAATTTACGATTTTTTGCTATAAAAAGATTTCCTATCTTTTTGATCTAAGACTAAAGCTTCTACAAGGAAGTTGGAATGAAGTTTTGTAAATTTTTGTTAGGAAACTCTTATAGTGGTTGAATGAGGTAGGTATAACGACAAGGAAAATTTCTCTTAGCAAAAAAATGGTTGAAATTTACGATTTTTTGCTATAAAAAGATTTCCTATCTCTTGGTCTAAGTTGAGACTTAAATATTTTGAATTTGATCGGGATCTTTGACGTATACCTACCTCATTCTTGTACTTTCCTACTTCGTTCCAACATTCGTTCACTTTCCTATTTGCAAGATTGCAAGATCAAAAAGATAGAAAATCTTTTTATAGCAAAAAATCGTAAATTTTAACTATTTTTTGCAATCAAAAGTTTTCCTATCTCTTTGGTTTAAGTTGAGACTTAAATATTTTGAATTTTAGCGAGAATTTTGACGTACCTACCTCATTCGAACAATCGTATACGTACCTATTTAGCTTTTTATAGGGCCGTAGGTAAAAAGAATACACTGTAAGGTAGTTTTAGAAAATAAGCATAGAAAATTTATTTATTTTACAAAATTTTTAGTTTACATTACAACATATTTTAGTTTTAGTGTCCTCTCTTTTACTCGTACAATTTGACAGTTGTTAACACACATTTTTCAAAAAATAAAAGAGTGAAGGAGGTACAATAACACATAAATTACTAGAATCTGAGATATACGTAAAACTAAAAATAGGTATCACCAATGGAATTGTGTGGTTGTTGGATGCTGAATCGATCCATACCATAAATCGTGCTGAACAGCCTGTAATTTAGATGATCTATATTAAGTCGTTTTTAAAAGTGCTTAACTTACCCATATTAAAAAATTATACAGTTCGATGTACGCAAATTTTCGTTCTTCATCAGCATCACTATTGACGACAGGGGGTGGTGGTCAATCAGTAGCCGTTAGAACATCAATTTAGGATGACCAGTGAAACCATTAGCGCTAAACATAAGTAAGGATCCAAACAATGCAAATTTTCGGTAAAATAAAAAACAGTTTACCTACCCCTACCACACTTTTTGCACTTATGAGATCTTAATACAAATTTCTCTTTGTAGGATGTTTTTACACGTAAGCAAATTTTGGCACCTTCTTGCATTTATGTCGTCTTGATGGACATTTGGGTCAGGATGGAGCTTTATAAATTACTCCTACTAGAACTAATTATTTATACTAAATAAAACAAGTAACAAGTATAGTTCAACATAATTTAGAAATATGGCCCTTAATGACATCTATTATTTTTCTTAACAACATTTTTTGATATCTCTTGAAGTAAGCCATATACCGAACGTTGTCGTAAGATTGGTACACCCTGTATGTGGAAAGTTGAAGATGAAAATGAATGGGCAAGAATGAAAACCAGAGCCGAGATAGAAAAAGATGGACGATGGACGGAAAAGTACGCAAATACATAAGTTGGAGTGTTAAAAGCAACGAATTTCGTTTTTGTCCCTGTTTGCAAAACCACAGAACAATTCAAGTTTGATAACCTGCACCATTTTGTGTCTATTTTGTTTCTGGTTTTAATGGCAACTTGATATTTACCAAGTGTTGCATGTATACGTTGAGGTAAGTAGAGAAAATTAAAAATTGGTTGGTTACGAATATAAAAAAAATCACTCTGAAACGTAGGTATTCGATATTTATCCTGAAACCATAAGATGTATAAGATTGGAGTTTAGAGGTGTAATTAGTCATTTTTAACGAAAAGATATAAAAGATGTAAAGAAAGATCGTTTAACCGAAAGGGATGTTATTGAATTTATTATGCATCGCGTATGATTTATATGTACGTATAGATCATCATAAATCAGCAATAATTGGTCTCCAATCCACAGCTCTCACTGATATTTGTATGCAACTATGTCGATTTAATAATACCCGTATATGTAAATGAAAAAGAAGATAGAAAAATGTAAATATGTAGATGCGTCGCGTCGTGTAAGTAACTAGTTAACTACCGTACGCCTTTTCAATTTATGTACTTAAATTGCGGTTTAACGCAATTATTATTTACTTAAATTCCCATATGTCGTCAATACGAAACAATTTTTATAGTAGTTTCCACCTTGATTTAACTTTTTATTTATGTATTAGGTATATAAATGAGCGAACAAAAAACTATTTTAATATTGCATGAGTGAAAAGCTTCAGCAACTGACTGAACTTATGACTGAATAATTGCGTTCATGTTGAGTCATTTCAATGCAAACTTGGATCGAGCATAAAAACTTACCGAATGACAATAAGATAAATGTTAAAACTAAAATCAGTCCTTTTGTGTGTTTAAATCGATACACTTAATGCATTTTTCATTTTTCATTTTTCATTTATAAAACTAATTGAATTTTCTTATCCGATTCATTCATATTTTCAACGGTTCACTTTTTCAAATTTAAATTTTGATTGATTTTGAAATTTTTAATTGTGTCTCATCGATATTTAATTATTATTATTATTGTTATTATACTTTTCTCCTAATGTCTACCAATTTCATGCGTTTTAAATTATTTTGAGCTTCATTTAAAACGAGTCCACTTTGAATTAATTATGACGTGTGATAGGTACCTAAAAATCAATTCTCAAACCTTAACACTGGTTTCCAGGAGGTGCATTGTGAGGTAATATACAATTTGGCAATATTTACAATACCTGCTCACAAAGCATCCTCCACGGATCCATAATTTTCAACAGAAGCAGAAAAAAAGAGACTCGCTCCTTCTCCTAATGCACATTTTCCATCAAAAGAGTTATTAAACTATTCTTGGTCACGCCTTATGGTCTCTTTCGATAAAAAATTATTCTAAACAAAATGTCTTAATGCGAATTATGCTCCACGGTTCAAAAAGGATTACAATAATTACTTACAATATCAGCTCCCAAATTATGTTCTCCTAATGCAAGTCGTTTGTCAAATCTAATGTAACCAAACCTCCACACTGAGATTTTGAAAAAACGAGAGCTAATTATTTAATTGTCGTCTAATGATTAATAAGAAAAAGTCCTTATTTGGTCGTATTTCGAGAAAATCTTGCTTTTTTGGCGAAAAAGTGAAGAAATTTTTTATCGGAAAAAAGTGCAGAATATCTTAGTTTACATAAAAGATAGTTTAAAGTAAAAAAAGTGTACCAGGTCGAGCTGTAAGTGTCTCATTTGTACGATAATAAGGAAAGGGCTCTGCGAAGGGACCCTCTATTTGGATCTTTAAAGTGCGATATCTCCGAAACGGTTCGACTTAGAATGGAACGGTTTGGAATTATTTAATTGTCGTCTAACGATCTAAAAGAAACAATCGTTACTTGGTCGAATTTCGAGAGTTCGTTTTTTAGCCTGAAAAAACTCCAAGGGGTTAACCTTGCTTTTTTGCAAAAAAATGAAGAAATTTTTTGTTCGAGATAAGTTCAAAATATGTTAGTTTACTTCATAAAAGATAGTTTAGAGTGAAAAAAGTGTACCAGGTCTACCTATAAGTGTCTCATTTGTACGATAATGGAGGAAAGGGCTCTGCGAAGGGACCCTCTATTTGGATCTTTAAATTGCGATATCTCCGAAACGGTTCGACTTAGAATGGAACGGTTTGGAATTATTTAATTGTCGTCTAACGATCTAAAAGAAACAATCGTTACTTGGTCGAATTTCGAGAGTTCGTTTTTTAGCCTGAAAAAACTCCAAGGGGTTAACCTTGCTTTTTTTGCAAAAAATGAAGAAATTTTTTGTTCGAGTTAAGTTCAAAATATGTTAGTTTACTTCATAAAAGATAGTTTAGAGTAAAAAAAGTGTACCAGGTCGAGCTGTAAGTGTCTCATTTGTACGGTAATGGAGGAAAGGGCGCTGCGAAGGGGCCCTCTATTTGGATCTTTAATTAATCTCCGAAACGGTTCGACTTAGAATGGAACGGTTTGGAATTATTTAATTGTCGTCTAACGATCTAAAAGAAACAATCGTTACTTGGTCGAAATTCGACAGTTCGTTTTTTAGCCTGAAAAAACTCCAAGGGGTTAACCTTGCTTTTTTTGCAAAAAAATGAAGAAATTTTTTGTTCGAGATAAGTTCAAAATATGTTAGTTTACTTCATAAAAGATAGTTTAGAGTAAAAAAAGTGTACCAGGTCGAGCTGTAAGTGTCTCATTTGTACGGTAATGGAGGAAAGGGCGCTGCGAAGGGGCCCTCTATTTGGATCTTTAATTAATCTCCGAAACGGTTCGACTTAGAATGGAACGGTTTGGAATTATTTAATTGTCGTCTAACGATCTAAAAGAAACAATCGTTACTTGGTCGAATTTCGAGAGTTCGTTTTTTAGCCTGAAAAAACTCCAAGGGGTTAACCTTGCTTTTTTGCAAAAAAATGAAGAAATTTTTTGTTCGAGATAAGTTCAAAATATGTTAGTTTACTTCATAAAAGATAGTTTAGAGTGAAAAAAGTGTACCAGGTCTACCTATAAGTGTCTCATTTGTACGATAATGGAGGAAAGGGCTCTGCGAAGGGATCCTCTATTTGGATCTTTAAAGTGCGATATCTCCGAAACGGTTCGACTTAGAATGGAACGGTTTGGAATTATTTAATTGTCGTCTAACGATCTAAAAGAAACAATCGTTACTTGGTCGAATTTCGAGAGTTCGTTTTTTAGCCTGAAAAAACTCCAAGGGGTTAACCTTGCTTTTTTGCAAAAAAATGAAGAAATTTTTTGTTCGAGATAAGTTCAAAATATGTTAGTTTACTTCATAAAAGATAGTTTAGAGTGAAAAAAGTGTACCAGGTCTACCTATAAGTGTCTCATTTGTACGATAATGGAGGAAAGGGCTCTGCGAAGGGATCCTCTATTTGGATCTTTAAAGTGCGATATCTCCGAAACGGTTCGACTTAGAATGGAACGATTTGGAATTATTTAATTGTCGTCTAACGATCTAAAAGAAACAATCGTTACTTGGTCGAATTTCGAGAGTTCGTTTTTTAGCCTGAAAAAACTCCAAGGGGTTAACCTTGCTTTTTTTGCAAAAAAATGAAGAAATTTTTTGTTCGAGATAAGTTCAAAATATGTTAGTTTACTTCATAAAAGATAGTTTAGAGTAAAAAAAGTGTACCAGGTCGAGCTGTAAGTGTCTCATTTGTACGGTAATGGAGGAAAGGGCGCTGCGAAGGGGCCCTCTATTTGGATCTTTAATTAATCTCCGAAACGGTTCGACTTAGAATGGAACGGTTTGGAATTATTTAATTGTCGTCTAACGATCTAAACGAAACAATCGTTACTTGGTCGAAATTCGAGAGTTCGTTTTTTAGCCTGAAAAAACTCCAAGGGGTTAACCTTGCTTTTTTTGCAAAAAAATTAACAAATTTTTTGTTCGAGATAAGTTCAAAATATGTTAGTTTACTTCATAAAAGATAGTTTAGAGTGAAAAAAGTGTACCAGGTCTACCTATAAGTGTCTCATTTGTACGATAATGGAGGAAAGGGCTCTGCGAAGGGATCCTCTATTTGGATCTTTAAAGTGCGATATCTCCGAAACGGTTCGACTTAGAATGGAACGGTTTGGAATTATTTAATTGTCGTCTAACGATCTAAAAGAAACAATCGTTACTTGGTCGAAATTCGAGAGTTCGTTTTTTAGCCTGAAAAAACTCCAAGGGGTTAACCTTGCTTTTTTTGCAAAAAAATGAAGAAATTTTTTGTTCGAGATAAGTTCAAAATATGTTAGTTTACTTCATAAAAAATAGTTTAGAGTAAAAAAAGTGTACCAGGTCGAGCTGTAAGTGTCTCATTTGTACGATAATGGAGGAAAGGGCTCTGCGAAGGGACCCTCTATTTGGATCTTTAAAGTGCGATATCTCCGAAACGGTTCGACTTAGAATGGAACGGTTTGGAATTATTTAATTGTCGTCTAACGATCTAAAAGAAACAATCGTTACTTGGTCGAAATTCGAGAGTTCGTTTTTTAGCCTGAAAAAACTCCAAGGGGTTAACCTTGCTTTTTTTGCAAAAAAATGAAGAAATTTTTTGTTCGAGATAAGTTCAAAATATGTTAGTTTACTTCATAAAAGATAGTTTAGAGTGAAAAAAGTGTACCAGGTCGAGCTGTAAGTGTCTCATTTGTACGGTAATGGAGGAAAGGGCGCTGCGAAGGGGCCCTCTATTTGGATCTTTAAAGAGCGATATCTCCGAAACGGTTCGACTTAGAATGGAACGGTTTGGAATTATTTAATTGTCGTCTAACGATCTAAAAGAAACAATCGTTACTTGGTCGAAATTCGAGAGTTCGTTTTTTAGCCTGAAAAAACTCCAAGGGGTTAACCTTACTTTTTTTGCAAAAAAATGAAGAAATTTTTTGTTCGAGATAAGTTCAAAATATGTTAGTTTACTTCATAAAAGATAGTTTAGAGTAAAAAAAGTGTACCAGGTCGAGCTGTAAGTGTCTCATTTGTACGGTAATGGAGGAAAGGGCGCTGCGAAGGGGCCCTCTATTTGGATCTTTAATTAATCTCCGAAACGGTTCGACTTAGAATGGAACGGTTTGGAATTATTTAATTGTCGTCTAACGATCTAAAAGAAACGATCTTTACTTGGTCGAATTTCGAGAGTTCGTTTTTTAGCCTGAAAAAACTCCAAGGGGTTAACCTTGCTTTTTTGGCGAAAAAGTGAAGAAATTTTTTATCGGAAAAAAGTGCAGAATATGTTAGTTTACTTCATAAAAGATAGTTTAAAGTAGAAAAAGTGTGCCAGGTCCACCTATAAGTGTCTCATTTGTACGATAATGGAGGAAAGGGGTCTGCGAAGAGGCCCTCCATTTTGATCTTTAAAGTGCGATATCTCCGAAACGGTTCGACTTAGAATGGAACGGTTTGGAATTATTTAATTGTCGTCTAACGATCTAAAAGAAACAATCGTTACTTGGTCGAAATTCGAGAGTTCGTTTTTTAGCCTGAAAAAACTCCAAGGGGTTAACCTTACTTTTTTTGCAAAAAAATGAAGAAATTTTTTGTTCGAGATAAGTTCAAAATATGTTAGTTTACTTCATAAAAGATAGTTTAGAGTAAAAAAAGTGTACCAGGTCGAGCTGTAAGTGTCTCATTTGTACGGTAATGGAGGAAAGGGCGCTGCGAAGGGGCCCTCTATTTGGATCTTTAATTAATCTCCGAAACGGTTCGACTTAGAATGGAACGGTTTGGAATTATTTAATTGTCGTCTAACGATCTAAAAGAAACAATCGTTACTTGGTCGAATTTCGAGAGTTCGTTTTTTAGCCTGAAAAAACTCCAAGGGGTTAACCTTGCTTTTTTTGCAAAAAAATGAAGAAATTTTTTGTTCGAGATAAGTTCAAAATATGTTAGTTTACTTCATAAAAGATAGTTTAGAGTAAAAAAAGTGTACCAGGTCGAGCTGTAAGTGTCTCATTTGTACGGTAATGGAGGAAAGGGCGCTGCGAAGGGCCCTCTATTTGGATCTTTAATTAATCTGCGAAACGGTTCGACTTAGAATGGAACGGTTTGGAATTATTTAATTGTCGTCTAACGATCTAAAAGAAACAATCGTTACTTGGTCGAATTTCGAGAGTTCGTTTTTTAGCCTGAAAAAACTCCAAGGGGTTAACCTTGCTTTTTTTGCAAAAAAATGAAGAAATTTTTTGTTCGAGATAAGTTCAAAATATGTTAGTTTACTTCATAAAAAATAGTTTAGAGTAAAAAAAGTGTACCAGGTCGAGCTGTAAGTGTCTCATTTGTACGATAATGGAGGAAAGGGCTCTGCGAAGGGACCCTCTATTTGGATCTTTAAAGTGCGATATCTCCGAAACGGTTCGACTTAGAATGGAACGGTTTGGAATTATTTAATTGTCGTCTAACGATCTAAAAGAAACAATCGTTACTTGGTCGAAATTAGAGAGTTCGTTTTTTAGCCTGAAAAAACTCCAAGGGGTTAACCTTGCTTTTTTTGCAAAAAAATGAAGAAATTTTTTGTTCGAGATAAGTTCAAAATATGTTAGTTTACTTCATAAAAGATAGTTTAGAGTGAAAAAAGTGTACCAGGTCGAGCTGTAAGTGTCTCATTTGTACTATAATGGAGGAAAGGGCTCTGCGAAGGGACCCTCTATTTGGATCTTTAAAGTGCGATATCTCCGAAACGGTTCGACTTAGAATGGAACGGTTTGGAATTATTTAATTGTCGTCTAACGATCTAAAAGAAACAATCGTTACTTGGTCGAAATTCGAGAGTTCGTTTTTTAGCCTGAAAAAACTCCAAGGGGTTAACCTTACTTTTTTTGCAAAAAAATGAAGAAATTTTTTGTTCGAGATAAGTTCAAAATATGTTAGTTTACTTCATAAAAGATAGTTTAGAGTAAAAAAAGTGTACCAGGTCGAGCTGTAAGTGTCTCATTTGTACGGTAATGGAGGAAAGGGCGCTGCGAAGGGGCCCTCTATTTGGATCTTTAATTAATCTCCGAAACGGTTCGACTTAGAATGGAACGGTTTGGAATTATTTAATTGTCGTCTAACGATCTAAAAGAAACAATCGTTACTTGGTCGAATTTCGAGAGTTCGTTTTTTAGCCTGAAAAAACTCCAAGGGGTTAACCTTGCTTTTTTTGCAAAAAAATGAAGAAATTTTTTGTTCGAGATAAGTTCAAAATATGTTAGTTTACTTCATAAAAGATAGTTTAGAGTAAAAAAAGTGTACCAGGTCGAGCTGTAAGTGTCTCATTTGTACGGTAATGGAGGAAAGGGCGCTGCGAAGGGGCCCTCTATTTGGATCTTTAATTAATCTCCGAAACGGTTCGACTTAGAATGGAACGGTTTGGAATTATTTAATTGTCGTCTAACGATCTAAAAGAAACAATCGTTACTTGGTCGAATTTCGAGAGTTCGTTTTTTAGCCTGAAAAAACTCCAAGGGGTTAACCTTGCTTTTTTTGCAAAAAAATGAAGAAATTTTTTGTTCGAGATAAGTTCAAAATATGTTAGTTTACTTCATAAAAGATAGTTTAGAGTAAAAAAAGTGTACCAGGTCTACCTATAAGTGTCTCATTTGTACGATAATGGAGGAAAGGGCTCTGCGAAGGGATCCTCTATTTGGATCTTTAAAGTGCGATATCTCCGAAACGGTTCGACTTAGAATGGAACGGTTTGGAATTATTTAATTGTCGTCTAACGATCTAAAAGAAACAATCGTTACTTGGTCGAATTTCGAGAGTTCGTTTTTTAGCCTGAAAAAACTCCAAGGGGTTAACCTTGCTTTTTTTGCAAAAAAATTAACAAATTTTTTGTTCGAGATAAGTTCAAAATATGTTAGTTTACTTCATAAAAGATAGTTTAGAGTGAAAAAAGTGTACCAGGTCTACCTATAAGTGTCTCATTTGTACGATAATGGAGGAAAGGGCTCTGCGAAGGGATCCTCTATTTGGATCTTTAAAGTGCGATATCTCCGAAACGGTTCGACTTAGAATGGAACGGTTTGGAATTATTTAATTGTCGTCTATCGATCTAAAAAACAATCGTTACTTGGTCGAATTTCGAGAGTTCGTTTTTTAGCCTGAAAAAACTCCAAGGGGTTAACCTTGCTTTTTTTGCAAAAAAATGAAGAAATTTTTTGTTCGAGATAAGTTCAAAATATGTTAGTTTACTTCATAAAAAATAGTTTAGAGTAAAAAAAGTGTACCAGGTCGAGCTGTAAGTGTCTCATTTGTACGGTAATGGAGGAAAGGGCGCTGCGAAGGGGCCCTCTATTTGGATCTTTAATTAATCTCCGAAACGGTTCGACTTAGAATGGAACGGTTTGGAATTATTTAATTGTCGTCTAACGATCTAAAAGAAACAATCGTTACTTGGTCGAAATTCGAGAGTTCGTTTTTTAGCCTGAAAAAACTCCAAGGGGTTAACCTTACTTTTTTTGCAAAAAAATGAAGAAATTTTTTGTTCGAGATAAGTTCAAAATATGTTAGTTTACTTCATAAAAGATAGTTTAGAGTAAAAAAAGTGTACCAGGTCGAGCTGTAAGTGTCTCATTTGTACGGTAATGGAGGAAAGGGCGCTGCGAAGGGGCCCTCTATTTGGATCTTTAATTAATCTCCGAAACGGTTCGACTTAGAATGGAACGGTTTGGAATTATTTAATTGTCGTCTAACGATCTAAAAGAAACAATCGTTACTTGGTCGAATTTCGAGAGTTCGTTTTTTAGCCTGAAAAAACTCCAAGGGGTTAACCTTGCTTTTTTTGCAAAAAAATGAAGAAATTTTTGTTCGAGATAAGTTCAAAATATGTTAGTTTACTTCATAAAAAATAGTTTAGAGTAAAAAAAGTGTACCAGGTCGAGCTGTAAGTGTCTCATTTGTACGGTAATGGTGGAAAGGGCGCTGCGAAGGGGCCCTCTATTTGGATCTTTAATTAATCTCCGAAACGGTTCGACTTAGAATGGAACGGTTTGGAATTATTTAATTGTCGTCTAACGATCTAAAAGAAACGATCTTTACTTGGTCGAATTTCGAGAGTTCGTTTTTTAGCCTGAAAAAACTCCAAGGGGTTAACCTTGCTTTTTTGGCGAAAAAGTGAAGAAATTTTTTATCGGAAAAAAGTGCAGAATATGTTAGTTTACTTCATAAAAGATAGTTTAAAGTAGAAAAAGTGTGCCAGGTCCACCTATAAGTGTCTCATTTGTACGATAATGGAGGAAAGGGGTCTGCGAAGAGGCCCTCCATTTTGATCTTTAAAGTGCGATATCTCCGAAACGGTTCGACTTAGAATGGAACGGTTTGGAATTATTTAATTGTCGTCTAACGATCTAAAAGAAACAATCGTTACTTGGTCGAATTTCGAGAGTTCGTTTTTTAGCCTGAAAAAACTCCAAGGGGTTAACCTTGCTTTTTTTGCAAAAAAATGAAGAAATTTTTTGTTCGAGATAAGTTCAAAATATGTTAGTTTACTTCATAAAAGATAGTTTAGAGTGAAAAAAGTGTACCAGGTCTACCTATAAGTGTCTCATTTGTACGATAATGGAGGAAAGGGCTCTGCGAAGGGATCCTCTATTTGGATCTTTAAAGTGCGATATCTCCGAAACGGTTCGACTTAGAATGGAACGGTTTGGAATTATTTAATTGTCGTCTAACGATCTAAAAGAAACAATCGTTACTTGGTCGAATTTCGAGAGTTCGTTTTTTAGTCTGAAAAAACTCCAAGGGGTTAACCTTGTTTTTTTTGCAAAAAAATGAAGAAATTTTTTGTTCGAGATAAGTTCAAAATATGTTAGTTTACTTTATAAAAGATAGTTTAAAGTGAAAAAAGTGTACCAGGTCTACCTATAAGTGTCTCATTTGTACGATAATGGAGGAAAGGGCTCTGCGAAGGGAACCTCTATTTGGATCTTTAAAGTGCGATATCTCCGAAACGGTTCGACTTAGAATGGAACGGTTTGGAATTATTTAATTGTCGTCTAACGATCTAAAAGAAACAATCGTTACTTGGTCGAATTTCGAGAGTTCGTTTTTTAGCCTGAAAAAACTCCTTGCTTTTTTGCAAAAAAATGAAGAAATTTTTTGTTCGAGATAAGTTCAAAATATGTTAGTTTACTTTATAAAAGATAGTTTAAAGTGAAAAAAGTGTACCAGGTCTACCTATAAGTGTCTCATTTGTACGATAATGGAGGAAAGGGCTCTGCGAAGGGATCCTCTATTTGGATCTTTAAAGTGCGATATCTCCGAAACGGTTCGACTTAGAATGGAACGGTTTGGAATTATTTAATTGTCGTCTAACGATCTAAAAGAAACAATCGTTACTTGGTCGAATTTCGAGAGTTCGTTTTTTAGCCTGAAAAAACTCCAAGGGGTTAAACCTTGCTTTTTTTGCAAAAAAATGAACAAATTTTTTGTTCGAGATAAGTTCAAAATATGTTAGTTTACTTCATAAAAGATAGTTTAGAGTGAAAAAAGTGTACCAGGTCTACCTATAAGTGTCTCATTTGTACGATAATGGAGGAAAGGGCTCTGCGAAGGGACCCTCTATTTGGATCTTTAAAGAGCGATATCTCCGAAACGGTTCGACTTAGAATGGAACGGCTTGGAATTATTTAATTGGCGTCTAATTATCTAAAAGAAACGATCTTTACTTGGTCGAATTTCGAGAGTTCGTTTTTTAGCCTGAAAAAACTCCAAGGGGTTAACCTTGCTTTTTTGGCGAAAAAGTGAAGAAATTTTTTATCGGAAAAAAGTGCAGAATATGTTAGTTTACTTCATAAAAGATAGTTTAAAGTAGAAAAAGTGTGCCAGGTCCACCTATAAGTGTCTCATTTGTACGATAATGGAGGAAAGGGGTCTGCGAAGAGGCCCTCCATTTTGATCTTTAAAGAGGGATATCTCCGAAACAGTGCCACTTTGAATGGAAATGTTTGTATGTAATTATTTAATTGTCGTCTAATGATCTATACGAAAACAAAGTTATTTGGTCGAATTGGATTTTTATCGAGAATATATTCGAAGTTATCCTTTGTATTTTACTAATACAAACGAGGAATTACTCAGACGCAGAAAGAGTTGCGTTTATACTTTGTAGGTGTTAGGATTATGCACTCCTAATGACAATTCCGGTTGCGATGAATTATTATGCTATGTAAAAGTTAAGTTAGAGTAACCTCTTTCCGTATTATGTCTACCTATTTATTAAGTTTATGACGCTGAAAGTGCGTATATTTAAAATTGAAAATTCGCTTAGTAACAGTAGGTACCCCCTCATATAAATGAATTACAAAAGGTGCACTACAGCAGAAAGGAAGGTATTTAAATCATAAAGTGCACTTACACTAACTTCTTACAAATTATATTGTCCTAATCACCATATTGTGGTCTAGATGAGGTACTGATACAGAAGGAGCCGTATTGAATTTAGAAAGTTTACCGGAGAACTTGCTTATATATCATGTTTTCCTAATGCAAGTTATGTTCTTAATAAACCGTCAGGTTACGTAAAGAAGTACGTATAGGTCACATACTACTATATACAAAGTTTGTTACTTTAATACAAATTTACGCTATTGCCGTACATTTAGTGCACTTCCAATACCTCCTCACATATTGTGAGTCCTAATGAAAATTTGAATAACAATTTAAAACATTTAATACTTTTACTCACTGATTATGTTCTTGCGCAAATTGTGGTTTCGATGAACTATTCAATTGTTCATATAATACGTTCGTTATAATATGCATACCTCCTCAGGTATTTTCCTAATGCGCACCTGGCTCTAGATGAATTACTGAAACAGAAAAACACGAGTTTAGTTCACAAAGTTCACTTATCTGATTACAAATTATGCTCTGTTCAATGTTCATGCAATTATGCTAGAGAAAATATGGTATTTAAAGTACGCGTCTTATTTACATACCATCCTCTTCTAATGCATATAATTGCTCCTAATAGTAAAAACGTCACGAAATTTGTATTTATAAATTGAACTGTCGAATTTGCAATTCCGTATATGTTGGGCAAACAACAAAAAATGCGCGAATTAGTTTTTTACACGATGAAAATATTTACGGTATACGTAAAGGCCTCCAACTTTGCGAGGGATATTAACCTCGCGCTTAGACTTAAAAAGGTTTGAAGAAAAGAGGAAGCTAACAAACACTTTAGTTGTGGTAAAAAAATCTTCTTCATATCTCGGTTTTCGATGAAATTGGACGAGAATGTAAAGAATTCCCTCTTCATTGAAAAGAGTTGAGTAAGGAGGTCTAATTAAACCGGTGAACGTAAGAATTTCGAAAAGAATTATAATTTTCAATTAAAAGAATAACAGTCTTCTCTCGAGGTATTGTTGATTCTTGAAACGGCTGCGCTACTGATGCTACTTCAGTGCAGACAGGTACTCGCAGTTTTTGTTCGATGTCTAGTGGAACTGTCACCTATCAATCAAAGGTAGCGCGACCGCTTTTTGTCAAGACTTCATACTGGACGCTAGTTTTGTCTGCGCGCCCTTTCGGCATCCTCGAACGCAAATATTTAAAATAGCCGGCTTCTTACAAATCTTGCATATCAATTGCCTTGCACCGCGATCGAATTTTAAGAATAAAAATTTCGTTTCGTCGTGTCCGCGATTTACATACTGATTATATGTATATAATATGTGTACGTTACACGAGGCTGCTCGCTTTGTAAATGTAGCACCGTGCTTTAATTACGGGGCGCTCGGGTGGTCCGCGCTTTCGCAGCACGATGTTCATTCACGAGAACCGAAAAAATATTTATCTATAAAACAATCTCGAATGACCCAGATTATTATTAAGAAAATTCGAGAGAACGCGTTTCGGCCCGAAAACGGCTTACCATCTTCAACTTTCGCAAATGTTTCAGTTCCGTCCGACGATATTAGTAGTCTAAACGAAAACGAAAGATATCAAGGGTAAAACTTGAAATAACGCGGGAAATAATGAGTTCCGGACGTGATGTCATTATAACCGGAACCTGTTATTTATGTCTTCTTATTTTCATCCCACGAGAAAGGAAAATTAACACGCCAGACGAGTTCGTTTTAGTAGAGCAATACTCGAAAAGAATAAATTTTAGCTTATTAAATATTTTTTTGATAATTTATTTTGACTTATATGCGTTAAATAAAACGGTGGAACTATGCAATTAATTATTAAGATCACGATTTTCAACGTATTTATCTAAAGAATCTTCCTCAATTTCCAATACCTACCTACTTTTTCCTCAAATCTAATATACTTTTACTTATTTAGACGGCTGAAGATATACGCACTGTTATTAATGAAAAGGATCAAACATATCATTTTTCTGAAGACAATTACAGTTTTTACAAGTTAGGGGGGGGGGGGTGGAAACCCACAACAATAGGGCGGAGAATGTGTCAACAAGAAGGACAGAAAACTGACTCGTTGAGGAAGAAAACTACGAAAGTAAAATGTTACGTGGTTCTCTCAGAAGAACACATTACTGGTATGGCACCAGAGCTTGAAAATCTAAAACGGAGGGCGATGAGAAGAGCAAAGAGCAGGCTGAGATGACATTCCTGATAGTCCAAACATTCTATCTATAGCGTCATCGTTTGAGCGAGTCAACTAGGTTCGCTCCCTTGGTGGACCAATTTCAAGTTCGATCATCACACTCATTCCCTACGCATGAAATGAGATTTGATTAAATGAAAGAAATTAGGCACACAAGAGTACATAGTACATATATTCTTTTTTAAATTATGGTCAATATATTTTTTGCACTCGCTCAAACCAGTGAAAATTACGGTCTAAAGGTTGGGTAGTCAAAATCTCTTCGTCTGGAGACTGAAAGCAGTTTCCACTTAACTCCCTCTAATTTTTGAAAACACGACCAAGTCGTTGGAGCTTAACTCAGAAACATCTATCCAAATTCATTGTGTGAAAGACGGTGTACGAGTTGACAATGTGAGGCGAAGGAGGTTGCAGCAGCTTTATTTTCCATTGTTTCTTTTGAAACTCACACACACACACACACACACACACACATTTTTGGGGTCATGACTGTAAATTCAAGATTACGATACGATATTAGTGATTTGGAGTTCATAGTCGAAAAGTTAGGGCATCAATACACGCGAGTTTCTTTTTGTTCACTTGTAAGAAGATGAAGGTTCCAATGAGAAACTAATCCGTCCAATGACACACCCAACTCTTCGTGCAAGATCTTTTGGACTATAGCCTATGAGATTGCATATCTCTCGATATGTAAGTTGTCATTCTTTCTTGATTGGTAATCGATTGGTCGTGGTTATCAAAGGACCTCATCCATATTTCCTACCAAGATTAGTACATCCACACTAAAACTCTACATAACACAGGTACACCGATGCTTTTGATGGTGCTTCATCTCCAAAAACAGAAATCAGTATTCGAAAGACTAAATAATTAAAATTCTTGAAAGAAAAGTGCTGGGTATGTGTATAAGTAATGTAAAATTTCACAATACTGGCAATTGAAATATTGCCTTTGCCTTATTTTCCGAAAAATATCCAAGTACAAACGATGATTGGAATTATTTGTCACACGAGTACTCAGAGGCGGATTTACGAATTTGCCGCCCCTAGGCTGAAAATATTTTGCCGCCCTTTTTCTACGATTATTTTCCCTTTTTATTTCTACTGCTGTTAAACAATATTTGATATACTCACAAACTAAAATATTGTATTTTCAACCAACTTCAAAAAGTTGGTTACTAAATTCGTCCGGATGCCTGTGCCTGTGTCTTGCGCGATGTTACAGGGTTTAGAAAGCTGTAAATGGTGTCATCTTATAGGGAATTCTTTACCGATTCCAAATCTTTGGTAAATTTTTTGATGGGATCACCCGTTCACCGTCGGGACGCCATTACAGTCAAAATATATACGCTTGAATATCTCGAGAACGACACATCCAATTACAAAAGGAAAAAACACGTTTCCTTTATTTTTTGAAACCTATTGAGTCATGATACGTAAACATCACCCTCGCCCCCCTGTGGGGTAGAGCGAGGGTGAGTTTTGAAAACTTAAATGGGAACACCAATTTTTTATTGCACTTTTGGATTCTCCATAAAAAACTATTCTCAAATTGTAAATTTCACCCCCAACTGCAAACCCTTTCTTAAGAATGGAAAGGGGGAACATTGCACATGTCCTCAGAAGAACGATCTATTTTTACATTTTTTTTCCTAAAAGATTTTTTGTGATTTACTAATTGTTCGCCACCCTCGCCGCTCCCATCTCCCTTAAGGGTGGAAAGAAAAACAATGACTCATTTTTTATTAATTACAGATTTGAAGTTGGTTGAAATTAGAATTCTATAAGAATTCGCGCCTTTTGATACTTGTTTCACATGATTTGAATTTGTCTAGATGTCATTTTATTATTTAATTTTACTTAATTAACTCCAACATTTGCCGCCCCCTAAAATGTACCGCCCTAGGCTATAGCCTTTCTAGCCTTATGGTAAATCCGACTCTGCGAGTACTAATAACACCATAGCCGAGTATTCGTCTATGGTTATACGTTTGAAGCTGACATTTCTCTTCGGAATGGATTAACCAATCCGAACTAACCACTATCGACCTTGAACACATTGTTTAGGATTACATCCACGAGACGGTAAATCCGTTGAATTGTAAATAGGTACCCAAAATGTGTGTGTTTTCATTTATTCTATCCAATAAAGAGCATTGCTCAAATCCGTCCAGTAGACTATCTTCAACTTATTTAGATTCAGAAGCTTCATTAGATGATATTCCGCCTTACTCCAATTAAACATACTAACAGCCTGCGCACTGTTGCTTTCTTTATCGTGGGAAGTCGATGGCGGCGATGAGACGAACATCCACTGCATTTTCATGCAAAATCATCCAGTCAGTCGCAAAATCGAAAAAATGTAGAGTGACATCTGACTTGTAATAATGATATACTTCAGATTTCCATTTTTGGAATTGCTTCGCTATGTCATTTGGTAACGGCTTATCTCATTTCTTGTTTCATGATTCTTGATCCAATCGTTTAATGAACAGAGTCACTGGAGAGGTGAACTCAATGAGATCGAAAATCCGATAACAAGCCTATATCATACTTACTTCTTTTTGTCGGAGTAGTCTCAAATCTTTTGAAATGATCAAAGGTCGATAGCCAATTCATCAATGGAAGGAAGTCAAAATATGCCAGTACTGGAGCGGGTGATGAGAGGTCACTCTGAGGCTTATTCCATATCTAGTCTCGAAGCTCCAACTTTCCTTCCAGTATGATTTTAGTGGCTTCATTAAGAAATGATTGATATTTTCTTCATTTCTAGGACTTGTTATGCAGTTATCAACGTAGAAACTTGACAGCTGTTTGATTATCACAAGTTTACGAATTCGGGTCAACTTTTGGACCCGAACAGATGAGAACGATTCTTAACGTTATTTGATGCCCTGAACTTAGATCTTCAATTGGTGTTCTAGTTTTCGAGTTCGCGCATGGTGACAGTACTGCGCTCTTATAACGGCCGTCAGCTGACCACGTTGCATTAAACATGAAAATGCAGAGAAAACGTTGCAAAGTCGATTCAAAGTGTTTTTGTTACGTTTGTG
This sequence comes from Pyrocoelia pectoralis, assembly GCA_036250285.1. Classification (NCBI taxonomy): domain Eukaryota; kingdom Metazoa; phylum Arthropoda; class Insecta; order Coleoptera; family Lampyridae; genus Pyrocoelia; species Pyrocoelia pectoralis. The sequence goes on from CM070078.1 coordinate 50,749,872, forward strand.
GATGTTACATGCTCGGAAAAAGTGGAAAAATCATGACAAATGCACTCAAAGATGCGTATTTGCCGTACCTTGGTTTTGCTGTAATAAACACTGACAAGCCATGGGTACCGAAATTGTTTTGTAACGCGTGCAGAACAAAGCTGTACAAGTGGTCACTTGGTGAAAATATGTACTTTTCATTTTCTGTGCCAACGTTATGGAGAGAACAGAAAAATCATGTAGATGATTGCCACTTTTGCTCAATGAATGTCGTCGGTATAAATGCAAAAAAACTAGCACGGTATAAATACCCTGACGTATCATCAGTGTCGAAGCCAGTTGCACGTACAGACAGTGATCCATTGCCAATTTGTCCAGGTATAAGTGTAAAAAATGCCCTAAGAACTTCGTCTGCATCACTGGCGAGCAATGAAAGCGATTTCGTTATGGAAGAAAAGCATTTAATTTCGCAAAGTGAACTGAGTGATTTGATTCGCGATTTGAATTTATCCAAACATTTTATGCATTCACATCTTGATTTTTTCCAACAAAACTTGGGCGACTTGAGCGACGAGCAAGGAGAGCGGCTACATCAAGATATAGCGAAAATCGAAAGGCGATACCAAGGATTTTGGGACGAAGGCATGATGAGCTACTACTGTTGGACCCTAATGCGTGAAACAGATCCCAAGCAGTATAAAAGACTCAGTTCATCCTCTGTTCATTTCTGATTTATACTTTTTAATTCAATAAATGGCCGCTAATGGTCAAAAATAGTAAAATAATGAATTTATTGAATATTTCGAAAACTAGAACCAATTTTAAAAAACGGGCTGCTGATTTGGAGCCCCCCAATTTACTTTATAAACAGCTTTTGGTTGCTCAGGTCCGAAACCGTGTACCTATATATCATCCATAAATGATGCTTTATCCTGGCGGCGAGTAAAAAAGGGGATGAAGAAAACAACTCGCGAGTGGCGATAGAATTTAAATTTTTGTTTTTCTTCATCCCACCATAAAAATCTGAGAAAACCGCGATCCGCCTCCTTCACAGAAATCTGGAAAAATGCCTTTCGAATTTTGGCTATGACACGATAATTCTCACGACGAAAATTAACAAGCAAGTCTGGAATCAGCTCGATGAGGTTTTTCTGAAAGTTGAAGGTTGACTGGAATCGGAGGGTAATCTTCAATTCACGCGACAGAAACTTGGTATCTTCGGTCTTCAACTGGTTTTAACGTGCGCTTGAAGTGGTCAAATGCTTACTTAGCTAATTTCAAACGAGACTGTAGTTCGATGGAATCGGAGCTTCCACAGGTTCTGAATGTAAGCATTATTCACATGAATGGTAGTAACAGAGTTTCCAGAGTTTCACTTTCAACACTTGCAATGACTGTCCAACCTAAGAGAGATTCAATGGCTGCTCGGCCAGTTTCAGTTTCTATTCGATTTCCTGTCATCAATGTTCCATAATAATCCCTCCTATTAAAGCGTGTACTTCCTTTTTTGGATCTAATTGGATTCGTTACGCTTGTACACAGCTTTACTGTTAATATAAAACCTTTTAGTTGAGTCGAGTCACTTCAGTCATAATTTGAAATAGGTACCTACTCATGATGAGACAACTTTTCCTTTCCACCTCCAAACAAGTTATGAACGAGCTTGTATTCTGTGACCGGCTCCAAACCAAGGGCCTTCACTGCTTTCATATAGATACACGAACGTTGATATCCACTGTTAAATATAGCTCGAACTCGATGTTCGGTCTTCAGTCCATTAATCCAGACAAGGAAGGCGTTGGATGAATTAAAATTAGAGGGAGAGATGACACCAGTGTCGGTAATTTGCTTTTGCATCATCTCGATGACTATTCGTTTTTTTTTGACGGAGCAGCGAGGAGCTAATGACAACACATGAAACGATTTTAAATATTTAAAATGTTTGTATGAAGTTTTTATCATGGGGAAAGATAATCCATTACAAAAGGTGTTTATTTTGCAAATTTTAAGACAGAACTTTTCTCACACTCAGTATTTAAATTTTAAATACGTCCAGCACATGCCTAATAAAGCCATATAAAGCTAACTATAGGTAATCCTATATTTTAAGTTGTAAGACTGCTAAAGAAGTTTTATTGCGTTATACTAAACATAATCTCAATAATAATAATTTTGTTAAATTGTTGAAGTGTGAAATTGGCAACTGAAAATTTTAACCTTCTTTTCAAGATTTCTAAAATTTTCTCACATCGATTATAGCCGGAAAAGTTTTCCACTTACAAGGTTCGGCAGCAGTCGAAGCTACATAAAATTGTTATAGAAGCAAACTGAAAATATATATACGTTTTATGATTGAAAATAAGTTTACGAAATGAGCTAACAAAATTGCAACAACGTTGCAAAACTATATTAACGGTATAAAAAATGGGAAAATGGAAGAGCGCTGCTGGAAAATCGTAAATGAACTTATCGGTCGAAAAGGAGAAAGTTTTTAAATCTATGGCAGTTTACATAATAATTTCCTTTGCCGATCGAACTTTTGGTCTTGGGAAAAATTTGAGAGATTCAACAATGTGAAATAAACGAGTTTTTTTTCTCTTTTTAATCAGAAAAGGCTCACTTATTTTTTAGTAGACTCACAGGTTGCTATATTCCAATTTTTTTATTGCTTACAGTAGAACTTGTACGTTATAATATAATTGCCTTGTAATATATTCCATTCCGAATAAAAATAAGCCGCCTGGCGATCGTTACAAAATAAACTCGATGTACTTATTTCTTACAATTGAATGTCTCCATAATCCTATCTTTGTCTCTTATAAAATAATCGAACGTCGGTTTTCGTTTAGATTTCATTTTCGATCTTTCTCTTGTGCATTGTTTCGCGACCGCCACAATTGAAAAAGTAAGTTCGAATGCGTACATACATATAAATTATTTAAATGTTGCTTGATACGTATGCAACTCGCTCAAAGAAGACCGCAACTTAAACAAAAACTTGGTTACATTCTCGGATTAAATTTCTTACTGTCTACATCTTCGTCATTTTCATTTTTATAAAGCACAATTCAAATTACGATATCGCCATTTTGCTATTATTTATTATTGAATCCTTTTTTTTCCGCTTTATCTTTTTTGAGGTACAGTAGAACCTCGATTATCCGTGCTCCATGGGACCGAACGAGGCACGAAAAATTGAAAAGCACGGATAATCCGAACATTTATTTCTTACATAAATAAATAAATAAATGTACTGTATATGTAGGTACATACTAAAAATATAACAGAAAAAAATAGATCTCTATGTTCAAACTAACTTTTAAATTGCATAAAAAGATAACAGAATTTTACATAAGTAAACTTTTACACTAAATAAGCACGTAGGTGACGTAGGTACTGGCGATTTCAATATTGCGTATTGAGAGATTCCATTGAGTGATTTACGGTAACATTATTTCGATAATAAAACATCTAAAATGCAATTTCAATAATTTGAAATCATGGCACGGATAATCCGCAGCCCGGATAACCCGCGCACGGATAATCGAGGTTCTACTGTACATATTAAAATAGTTTATGACTCTTACATACAAATCGGCTTATAGGCAAGTAGTTTTCTTAGCTAATTCCTTTGGTTAGTGTAAATTGATAGAAAAATAGCGGTAACTAATGGAGGGTTGGCAATTTTTGAGGGGGGAAATCTAAGTGGGGTCGCTTACAGGATGGACGCATTTGGTGAGTCGAAGATTTGATGACGAAGCTCCAGTGACCCAAAATATTTTATGGGGAACGTTGGGTGGGAGGACAATAGGGGCAACTGACCCATAGCCCCATACCCCAAAAGATGTCCGAGTCCCCATGTGCAACCGCTTGTTATGCAGGGGTTGTTTTGTTGCATGGAAAAAGAAACGCGATACTACGTCATTTGTCAATGTGAGACATGCATGAAGGCCAGGTATCACCTACTTGGTAATCAAAATATTATACAAGAAGAAGTAATGAAGATTCGCTCTACTAAAATTGTGGACTTTGTTAGAGATAGAGATATCCTCGAAGGGTAGATAATAGCGGGGAGTACAATAGACCAAAAGATCGCAATTCGGGACCCAGACGGGACCACTCCTAAAGAAATAATAATCGACGCCTGGCAACCTACCATGAATAAACCATCTGAAGAATCGAAATAGTGATGATGTACAAAATTGAATTTTTTGAAGCAAGAGTTTGGTGCTAGCGTAGCCTCAATGTTAATAATGAAACGGCTACTAACTTTTTTGAAGTAGTTAAAAAATTCGACCATATAATTCCAGTCCAAAGAAACTCCGCAACTTGACTTCAAAAAGAAGAGTGAAGACCAACCCATTATGAATTATCTTAAACATACTGGCCCACAATAATGGCAAAATTGCAGCTGCAGGCAAAAACAAGAAACAAATCGATCAAGAACAGGTATGGAACGCACTCAAGGCCGATTGACAAACCTTGCGAAGCTAAATGGGCCTAAATTGTTCGAACAGGGAGATCGGGTCTCGAAAATTTACAATCATAGAAAATGTACTGAATCATCTGCAACCATAAGAGAGGGAGCAAGGTGTGTGGTTCCTATAGTCGTATGCCCTGCATGACCTCTTGACAGAAATGCTTCAGGCATTCATACGAAGGAGGAGTTGAGAATTTACCCACTTTATCGTGGCTCGCAAACCAAACACGACGCGCATAAATTTTCCATCGAAATTAATTATCACGTAATGCTAAATGCATACCGTCCCCCACATTCTACAAGTACTAAATCCAGTCGTGTTAATTAATTACTTCAGCCGGGAAAATTTTCAAACATAAAGACTTAAAAAATTACTATATCGGCTACCTACTAAATAAATAGAAAATCGTACAATGATATTTAATTTGTATTAAAATATAAGTGGATAAACAGGTCTTTAAAACACGCGCGAGTTTTCAAGCACGACGGCGCAGCCGGAGTGCTTGAAATAGAGCAAGTGTTTTAAAGACCTGTTTATCCACTTATACTTTACGCTATTTTTTTTATTGGTTCACTTTGAAATCTGGTATTAAAATGAAAATAAAAACTAATAATGTGAAATGGTTGAATTCCTAATGTGAAATCAGTATATCTTTCGTTGCCATAGAAATGAGAAAAACGGAAATTAATTAGCAATCTGTGATTTTAATTGACGTAACAAAGTACTTCTGTCAGATAAATACCTAACCAATAGAATTTACGTTTTTCAAATTGGTGATGTTGGCATGGAACTTTAAAACACGCACTTTTTTGAAAGTGCGATTTAAACACGCTGGGGCGTGGTTTAAAACGCTAAAATAGGACACCAATAAAAAAATAGTATATTAAAGTATAAGTGGATAAACAGGTCTTTAAAACACGCGCGAGTTTTCAAGCACGACGGCGCAGCCGGAGTGCTTGAAATAGAGCAAGTGTTTTAAAGACCTGTTTATCCACTTATACTTTACGCTATTTTCTTTTATTGGTTCAGTTTGAAATCTGGTATTAAAATGGAAATAAAAACTAATAATGTGAAATGGTTAAATTCCTAATGTGAAATTAGTATACCTTTCGTTGCCATAGAAATGAGAAAAACGGAAATTAATTAGCAATCTGTGATTTTATTTGACGTAACAAAGTACTTCTGCCAGATAAATACCTAACCAATAGAATTCACGTTTTTAAAATTGGTGATGTTGGCATGGCAACTTTAAAACACGCACGTTTTTGAAAGTGCGATTAAACACGCTGGGGCGTGGTCTAAAACGCTAAAATAGGACACCAATAAAAAAATAGTAGGTATATTAAAGTATAAGTGGATAAACAGGTCTTTAAAACACGCGCGAGTTTTCAAGCACGACGGCGCAGCCGGAGTGCTTGAAATAGAGCAAGTGTTTTAAAGACCTGTTTATACACTTATACTTTACGCTATTTTTTTTATTGGTTCACTTTGAAATCTGGTATTAAAATGGAAATAACAAGTAATAATGTGAAATGGTTAAATTCCTAATGTGAAATCAGTATACCTTTCGTTGCCATAGAAATAAGAAAAACGGAAATTAATTTGCAACCTGTGATTTTATTTGGCGTAACAAAGTACTTCTGTCAGATAATACCTAACCAATAGAATTCACGTTTTTCAATTTGGTGATGTTGGCATGACAACTTTAAAACACGCACGTTTTTGAAAGTGCGATTTAAACACGCTGGAGCGTGGTTTAAAACGCTAAAATAGGACACCAATAAAAAAATAGTAGGTATATTAAAGTATAAGTGGATAAACAGGTCTTTAAAACACGCGCGAGTTTTCAAGCACGACGGCGCAGCCGGAGTGCTTGAAATAGAGCAAGTGTTTTAAAGACCTGTTTATACACTTATACTTTACGCTATTTTTTTTATTGGTTCACTTTGAAATCTGGTATTAAAATGGAAATAACAAGTAATAATGTGAAATGTTAAATTCCTAATGTGAAATCAGTATACCTTTCGTTGCCATAGAAATAAGAAAAACGGAAATTAATTTGCAACCTGTGATTTTATTTGGCGTAACAAAGTACTTCTGTCAGATAATACCTAACCAATAGAATTCACGTTTTTCAATTTGGTGATGTTGGCATGACAACTTTAAAACACGCACGTTTTTGAAAGTGCGATTTAAACACGCTGGAGCGTGGTTTAAAACGCTAAAATAGGACACCAATAAAAAAATAGTAGGTATATTAAAGTATAAGTGGATAAACAGGTCTTTAAAACACGCGCGAGTTTTCAAGCACGACGGCGCAGCCGGAGTGCTTGAAATAGAGCAAGTGTTTTAAAGACCTGTTTATCCACTTATACTTTACGCTATTTTCTTTTATTGGTTCAGTTTGAAATCTGGTATTAAAATGGAAATAAAAACTAATAATGTGAAATGGTTAAATTCCTAATGTGAAATTAGTATACCTTTCGTTGCCATAGAAATGAGAAAAACGGAAATTAATTAGCAATCTGTGATTTTATTTGACGTAACAAAGTACTTCTGCCAGATAAATACCTAACCAATAGAATTCACGTTTTTAAAATTGGTGATGTTGGCATGGCAACTTTAAAACACGCACGTTTTGAAAGTGCGATTAAACACGCTGGGGCGTGGTTTAAAACGCTAAAATAGGACACCAATAAAAAAAATAGTAGGTATATTAAAGTATAAGTGGATAAACAGGTCTTTAAAACACGCGCGAGTTTTCAAGCACGACGGCGCAGCCGGAGTGCTTGAAATAGAGCAAGTGTTTTAAAGACCTGTTTATACACTTATACTTTACGCTATTTTTTTTATTGGTTCACTTTGAAATCTGGTATTAAAATGGAAATAACAAGTAATAATGTGAAATGGTTAAATTCCTAATGTGAAATCAGTATACCTTTCGTTGCCATAGAAATAAGAAAAACGGAAATTAATTTGCAACCTGTGATTTTATTTGGCGTAACAAAGTACTTCTGTCAGATAATACCTAACCAATAGAATTCACGTTTTTCAATTTGGTGATGTTGGCATGACAACTTTAAAACACGCACGTTTTTGAAAGTGCGATTTAAACACGCTGGGGCGTGGTTTAAAACGCTAAAATAGGACACCAATAAAAAAATAGTACATTAAAGTATAAGTGGATAAACAGGTCTTTAAAACACGCGCGAGTTTTCAAGCACGACGGCGCAGCCGGAGTGCTTGAAATAGAGCAAGTGTTTTAAAGACCTGTTTATCCACTTATACTTTATGCTATTTTTTTTATTGCTTCACTTTGAAATCTGGTATTAAAATGGAAATAAGAAGTAATAATGTGAAATGGTTGAATTCCTAATGTTAAATCAGTATACCTTTCGTTGGCATAGAAATGAGAAAAACGGAAATTAATTTGCAATCTGTCATTTTATTTGAGGTAACAAAGTCAGATCAATAACCAATAGAATTCACGTTTTTCAAATTGGTGATGTTGGCATGGCAACTTTAAAACGCGCGTTTTTGAAAGTGCGATTTACACACGCTGGGGCGTGGTTTAAAAAGCTAAAATAGGACACCAATAAAAAAAATAAGTCCTGCTTAGTTACAGTATAATTAATAAAATAACAAAAAATACAAAAAGTGAGAATCGTAGCCGAAAAGAGGTGATGCATCTCAGCCAAGTAGGCCTTGCAACGTGTAGAAGAAAAATGCCTTAGAAAAACAATTCGAGACAGCAAAGAAGTGTGTTGGAAGGTACTGGAAAAGGAGCTTCTTATATACACGAAACTTCTTTTCCCTGAATTAAAGAAGTGGGCAAGATACAATGTTCAGACCGGTGCCCAAAGCCCAACCTTCTATATAATATGTTAACGAACATAAGAAGATGGAAGTAGCTCTCCTATCATTTTTTTGAAGATCTACCTAGTGAGTAGTTTGTACAAATTTTTTGCAGAACAAGTTCTCCTATGTGGTATAAATAAATGGCACTGTCGGTTAATTGAAAGGGTTTGTCTCAACCACCAAGTTTAAGTGGCTCTTTATGAGGGGACAATTGAGCTAAAGAATTTTAAGAAGTAGGGGAGGTTTCCGAATTTTGTTTTAGTACATCTCATTTGTGACCACGATTGGTTTCTTAGAGCTAGGGGATCCCAGAACATTTCTATCTAAGCTATATGGTATCCTCCCATTAGCTCTGGAGGAAGAGGCAACGAGAAAGCCGATAAGGTAGGCCGACTGTCCTCAAAACAGATGTTTTATGGTCCAGAACCGGCTCTTCCACTTACAGTATCAACTGTAAAGAACTCAAGACACCTAAGCCCAGCATAAGTCTAGGTTTCAGAGGACCATCTCGTAGCCTGGCGCGTTTTTACACAGGATTATCAAGAAGAACCTGCGGCTACTATGGGCATTTATTCTGGGCACTGTAAACTAATCAAGCACATGCACCGCATCGGCTTGGTAGAATCATCATTCTGTAGAGGATGATACACAGACGATGAGACGACACACCACATACTTTGTGTGTGTCCCGCACTCGTCGAACTGAGACGATCCATGTTGAGGGTATTTTGGCCAGACATGGCTACGATTAGAGCCACTTCTCCTTTCAGCATCCTCAGGTTCATCTCACGTGTAGGATGACTTGAGTGACGTTGCGCCCGCATTTGAGGCCAATCCACGCGTGGAGTATGTACACCCTACACCCTCTTATCGTAATCCAGAATCCAGAATCCTCCCATTAGATTAGTTAAACAACTCTTCCTCTTTCACAAAGTCTATTAACATCTTTTGTGTTCTTGTATTTATTAATCTAAAATCGAGTTTGATTTATCCTTAAATATGGGTAAATAGGGGTGGCGGTGGTGGATCACTTCCTCCTTCTCTTCCTCTTTTCATTAGTACCTAAAGTTTAAGTATGTTCGTTATGTTTTGACATTTGAATTTGGCATTTATCGCTGCTGTTTCATTCGTAAACCTATTTTTGGTTTCACGATCTCACTGCTCCTTTCATCGCATCCGAAGTCGTAACTCCAGAGCTGCCCCTGAAAATGTTACATCGCTGAAGTTTTCGAAGCATCCTTCAGGACCAAACACACTGACTGAGATCATTAGCCTCAAGCGAAGGATAACTTCTCGAAACTGAAGAGCCTCTCGAAATAATAACTTCTTGCACAAATTGAGCCGTTTTAATTTTATAATAAATCTTAGAACTCTCCTCTGTATTTGATGAAAACTGACGAAATTCGTCCATTTTTCTCAATGGATGAAAGAAGTTAATAAACTAAAGAGAGTGTAATAAATAAGATGTTTGCGTAAACTAATCAATATGCAAAATGGGCGTGTAGATTTTTGTTACAACTTTAAAGCGATAAACTTTTTTTTCTTAACGTTTTTTAACATGATTGAGCAGCTTCGTTATAAAAGCTAAAACTTGAAAAACCAGACTCTCTTTTTTAATTCAGTTTCCTCTCCTAATTAAAATATGGTTGACATTTATATATTTTTCTATAATACGCGTAAAACGATTCATTTAATAATAAACCGTAATTGACTTAAATTGTTCCTGTCAAAATCTAATTAATACGAAATTATTAGAACCCTCAGTGTTTCAACGTAAACATATGTCACGTATAAGGGTGCTTTTGTAAATTATCCCACTATTTAGAAATTCACCCCCTTAACAAACGTATTTATGTAAAACGGATAATTAACTGGATACGGGTTTTATCAAATCATCTAACGGAAATAAAAAAGGTTCCTTTTGCATCTCGGCGTACCCATTAAGGTAGGTACGTGAACGCATCAGAGTTCAAATAATCCATAAATAACGCTTTCTTTCCTCTTAGGAGTTGATCTGATGGAATCCGACTGTGACGTTTGCGAAGGATCGGGTAACCTTAAATGCAATCGAAAAGGTGGACCGCTAATAGATCCTTGTGCTACCCCTTTGTCATACTATTCATTAATTAATTGGGAATGAGTGTAATGAAATAATCATTTCGACGATGAGCTAATGTGTTTAATTAAGAACGATACAGCTGTCTTTTATAATATATTTATCTATTTAACTAATTGAATTATTGGTTCCTCGCTGTGCGTTATCTACGAGCGATGCGTGGTCAATAAAAAAAATTTCTAACGGCAAAAAAAGTGAAGTAACGACGGTTACGCGGACTCGTTCTTTATTATTATTGAATATGGTTTCCATGAATTAATACTAATAAAAGGAGATCTTTTATACAAAATGCCTTAAAGGTACATTAAATGTATATTTCCCACACGTTTTCCAAGTATCATCTAACTGCATTTAAACTGCATCAAAATGCAAATATATAGAGTTCAACGTAACCCAAGAAAAATAAATTGTAATTAATGAACGAGTATGTTGATTATTAACAATTCTTTCTACAACTTTTTCTACACGGACGTATCGATTTTAAAGGACGACTCGAACTGTCAGATGCTTATAAAAGATAATTGCAAATTGTCGTTGCTGCTTGCTGATCACTTACAATTAATATTTATGGCTTTGTAAATGTTGCAAATTACGCTTAATTGTTGCTATTGCACGTTATCGTTATCGTTTAAGTAATAGTTTTACTTTTACATATGCAATTGAATAAATATTTGAAATGTTTAATACTGCCATTGTGTAAAGGATAAATTGAAATTCTTCTACATAAGCGGCAATATTATAACGTTAATTTTACGTTTTTTCCACTGACAAAGTGAAGAGTCTATTTTAGACGTTACGTATCTGCGAGTTGGCAGGTTTTATTTTGCAAAAGGTAGAGAGGTCAAACGAAAATGAAATTGGGTTCCAGAAAAGAAATTTCGAAACCCTTTGATTTTGTTTAGATCGAATTTAACGCCTCAACCCTCTAAATAAGGGCGAAAAATGGATGATCGCTTCACTTCGTGAATTTATTGGTTTAGTTTTTAGTTAAATTATGACTCGCATAACTTTGAAAATGGTGGAATAATCGAACGGTCCTTTAGTGACAACCGTTGCGTCAATATAACAGTTAATGTGTTCAACCATCGACCTGAAGATAATCATCTAAATCATGAAGTTAGTTAGTTGCAAAAAATGCTTCAACCACTGCTTTTTCTTATCTTTTTTTTTGTTTTCACCCCCCTTTTAACCTGAGTTGGATTAGAAGCTTCTCTTTGAGTAGAAGTTGTAGTTCCGCTGCTGGTAGCACTCCTGTTGCTGTTACGGTATCCACACCTACAATTGAGATTGTGGGGCATCAAATTATTATACATATATTATAAAAATTCAACCCACTATCTACCTAGCTGCAATAGAGTTGAACAATGGAAACATCCATTCAGCCGGTGTTGCTGAACGGGAATTAACAACACAACAAATCAATTGAAAGAGTTAGTTTCAACTCCGTTCTTCCCGTCTACTATGAATCCCAACAAAGGGAAATTACATTCCAATTCCAGGAAGATACATAAGGAGGGTAGCGAATAAGTCAGTTGTATTTTCTGTGTAAGTTGATGAACAGTCAGCTACATCTTTAAGTCCTTGGCTAGTCCATCGGTTTGCAGTATGGACCAACGTCCAATGTTTGGTAACATTTTATCCAAAAACTTTGTTGCTCACTCACATCCCCTCTAAGCGAAACTACTAAGATTCGATCATCTGCCATTACGAATTGTCTGGTACGAATCATTCCTCTCTTGCCCAACAGCTCGCTTGAAGCCTTTGCAGCCTGTGCTATTGATAAAATCTGCCCAAAAGCTTGACACAAAATTATGTGAGTGGCACAAGATATGGGCGAAGAAACAAATATCTCTTTGCTCCCACTAATTTATAAGGAAATATCATTCAATTATGTCAAGGAAACGTTATTGGATGCAGACGGCCAATGAATGTGACTCAATACAATAAACTAGTAACCTCCAAAAGGAAGTGCGGGAAAAAGTTTCGGAGTGCACTTTTCTTTGCCATTAAATAATAATTAGCCTCAACCTGTTGTAGTAGATATCATTTTTATCTACAGTCCCTATTACATTCTTAAAGGGGTTTTTAAATGACACCTAATTTTATAAACGGTTTGTAGCGCAATAGGTAATGCGCAGGAAGCAAATTACGTTCGTGTGTGTCCTTAGCAATACCTGTTGCAAGATTATTATTAAATAATTTGGTATTGGAGTAGTCAAACATCAACTTTGTCAATTAGGTGCCAAGATAGGTCAGAACATAAGTGTAAGAAAGTAATGAGTAATTGTTATCCGTATTTTCACAGTAACTAGCTGTTACTGATAATCGTCATTATATGCACGTATATAAGGTGTGGTAATGATTTATTATCTTTATTAAGCAAATATGTGCCATTAATTTTTAACAATATCAAGTCTCAATTAATCTGTTGTGTCGACACATTTCTACCTTCTATTCTATCTTTATTATAATTCCGATAGATGGCCGCCTAATTATTGAAATATTTATTAACAATTTCATCTAAATTTACACTGTAGAACTTCACATCCGGTAGTTTCCACCGGTAATATTCTTATTGCGAAAAGTTCAACAGGTTTCTACAAAATATATAGTTATCAATACACTGTAACTAATTAATCCCCGATTATTCTTCAATTAGGCGTCTAAACTAAAAACTACGTTTCACAACCTCTAGACATATACATTTTCATTGTAATTTAACGAATTTACTTGTCTTTCTCTGTCAAAGAAGACATTCACCACCACTCACAAAAAATTTGCGCAGGCAACTTAATTAGGTGCCATTTTAAAGTCTTTTCAAGAAGCTCATAAAAACGGATCAAGTAATGGAAAATTGGACCCCATAATTCTCTATCTTTATTACCTACGTCATCAAATTGTCCCTTGATTATTTGAGTGTTATTAATTTTGTCAAAACTTACATTGTTGAAACTCTGAATAATTTATACCAACGTGTTTTGACTATATCGATGTTTAAAATTGTAATTCATTAATCCGAACTATTCCCTACTTAGGTATTCAAATGATACCTACAATTGAGGTTTCTAATCATAGACATACGCTCGGCGCCTAATTACACGATTGTAGACATATGCAATTTTTTCTGTTACCTCACTTTTTGAAACTCTGCAATTACACCTACGCACTTTTTATATAGAGGATATTTGAAGATACGCTAAGTTAGAAGCTAATTGGTGCACCTAATTTCTTGTGACACCTAATCTATACGGTAAATTAGTAGTATTACATATTTACATACAGTTAGCGGTTAACTTAAACAATGAAAAATGTCAATTTGGAAAAAGTACTTCTTAAATTATAGCATCTCGCTTTACATAATGTTAGCATTGGGTACTAGACAATCGAATTGAAGTAAATGAAATTGTTACGAATTTAGATAAATTCCTTTCATATTATTTATTATTAAAAAGATCTGAAATGAGTTACAAACTGTTAGTAAATCAAACGCGATTATTAATGGAAAAAATTTGCAGATATTCGTAAAATGCAACGCGTGGCAAATAGAAACATTCTAAACGAGCTTCTTCCTGCACTAGATTTACATCTAATAAATTTAAACATTTTCTAATTTTTTTTCCAAGTTGCAGATTTCCGCGATGAAATATATAAAAAGTGGTTTTGTATACGTTACGTTCAAGAAGAAATATTTTAATTAATTGAAATAGATCAAGCAACTGTCAACTATTTACCTACAAAATACCGTTTTATCTATACCTATATATGATGTACATGTTAACATGTTAACGTTCGAATAAATATAGATTTTTTAAATATTATGTATAAAATCAGTTACGGTAAATTGACCACGTTTCTTTAGATATGTAAAAAATATATCATACGGATGTAATTTGTATCTGTGAAAAACATTTATTGAATCAAGTGAGTCCAACATCCTCGTTAATGTTTCATTGCATCAAATATACGTAGGTACATTGTGATGGTCCTAATATTGAGCCCTGCGCTACTCCCTTAGAGAGAGCCTATAATTTGACTTTAACGCATTGAACTTTATTGATCAAGTAGTTATTAGGTAATTAAACAATTGTTTGTGTTTTAAAATAGATACGAATCAGTCATGGTGCAATTCTTCACCCTTCTTTGCACAATTGCTCTTTGCAAAAACTCTTCTTCACATCAATGCTTCTGAAGATAACAAATACATAAAAAACATGGAGGGAATTCTTCAGAGCGGAAGATCTTGAGTTAAACAATTATGCGTTCATTTCCTTGGAGGCTATATTCGAGTACGGTAGTTATTGGCATCAAGGTCGATTTAGTACGCTTTCAAGTGGCACTCTATAACATTATTGTATGGTTGAAAAAGCGAGACGAATCATTTCGGAATTCTCACGTAATGTTGTGTGCAGTTGATGAACTTGCAATTATGGAACACGTCCCATCTTAGTGCAAGGCTACAGTGTTGTCAAGTATGTGTTCGGTGGGATGAGGAATGAAACAGATTTGGACTTTAAAAACGTAGAAGAGTTCGCCAAAGACACGAAGAACTTGGAGCGCGAAATGGAGGGCTTTTCTAATATTTGTGCAAAAAATGATGAAATTTCACAATGGCATTCTCTGCTCCCCATATAAACGATACTCTTCATCAAGAGCCACTGGACTCCACTTATCATCGTTCGTATTGCATATTGCATCTTTGATGCCGAGGTGGTGGTGAGACCCTCCCTCCTCATATTTGCTTTGAACCCGTTACATATTTGTGTAAAATAAAAAAACTATGCTGTCCAGCAGGTCATTGAAAGGTTTTCCATTTTCTTTAAGTTAAGTCACCTTTATTCCGAGACCATCAGCATATCCAGGTTATTCAGCCAACAACGTGAATAGGCAGAGCGAGCCACGGCTTACATCAAGCGATTTGGATATGGTTCAGATTTTAGGAAGCAAAAGGTTATGGCGGTTGAAGCAAATGACAGGTTTAATATATAGTCAAAGAGAAATGGTTTGTCGAAAACAAAAAAGTACTAATACTTATTAACAAACTTTTGAATCATTTCAGCGCCAATCGAACAGTAGCATCAACATCAATAAACATTGTTGGAAAATTTATAACAAGCAACATATTTAAAAAAGGAATGATAAATTAATATTCATGAACCTTCGCCGAAATAAGTTAACATTCTGCACTAAATTCTAAAGCCGTATCATGCAAACCCCCCCCCCCCCCCCCCCCCAATGATCTATAGCTACGCGTCTGTTCCTGAGCCGCTCTATTCGCCAAATCTAACACCGTGTGACTTTCGCCTGTTGCCAAAACGTGAAGTTGTTGCTTTGCCAGAAAGAAATTTAAGTTGGAAGAGCAATGGCTTTGCAACTGGCCATTATAAAACGGGGAAAACGTCCAAGTGCGTTGACATTCAAAAACAAAACTTATGTAGGTACCTACTCATATTTTCCATTTTGAGTTTATGTTTCGTCAAATCATCCTCATACATAAGTGTAAAGAATATGCTATGTTTCTGTTGCTCTTTTTCTGTTGAAGATTGTTGCATTACAAGCGACTAAATAACCTGACCCATCTCTCTCGGAATTACGCCAACAAGCGAGTATCAACGTGCACAATTTCTTCACTGCTCGAGTCTCGACTATTAAAAATACGCGTTTTTCAATTACTTATATGTGGAAAAATTCGGAATTCCTTAAATTAAACATCTGAAAACTCCATTAGATGGCGCACTAAAGTGACAGCAATAGGAAGAAGTGGACCGTTAATGGCTACCGAAAGAATTTTCGGTGCACGCATTATCAAAATAAAACAAACGAAATCAATTTTTAAAATTCGAAAAAGAAACGATGCATAGGTACCTACTTATAGGTAGGTAATTAAGCAACTGTCGAAACCTGCTCGTGTGACAAACCGACGATTATCGTTCCGAGTACAAAAGGACAAATGTGTCAATTGGATTCACAGCGCCAAAGTAACTACCTAATAAAGATGTTTGCACCTGCATCAACACAAACTGCATATTAAGCCAGATCCTCGAACATTTGCATGCCATCGAACCGTCTCTATCTCGCGATTGAAAATAACGTAAACTTCATCCTATAAACGACGTTAAAGCTCGTAATGTATTCCCGCGAAGAAAATAAGAAGGACAAGATGGGATAATATACAGAGTCGTTTTGTATATTAAATTGAAATTTTTACATGACTTAACCAATCGACTGAGTAAAACCTAATACCATCAGCTGGTTGACTTAACCAATGACGCTTGAGGTGGGAGTGGTCTACTTCATTTGTTTCTGCATATGCTATTCACGTATCAATTACTGTTTAACATGAAACCTTTTCTCCTCTTTTATTTTATAAATGGCCAAATCCATGCTTACTTGCATCGAAACCTTTTTGTGTTAATTAAACGATCTGTTTCTCTATTAAAAATAAATTGTTTTTATAATTAAACAAATATGACATAAATATGCCAAGATTTTATCCGTCCTTTATTAATGAGCTTATGTTAATTCGCTTTTTATAAAACATATTTACACGTTTCTGATTGCAATTTAATTTGCTTCTTCACAAAATAATCAAGATATTACATCATATAATTAAATTTTTAATTTATTTATTTAATTGAACTTCCTCTTTCTTTTCTTTGAATCTTCTCTATTAATGGTATGCAAGCGCACAGGTACAATAATAACCAGGTTGAACGCTATAAAATACGGCATTAAAATCGTAAATTGTTATTAAACCTACAATGTGAATGCAATTATATTATATATTTGTTTAAATGTTACACTACTTGATGCTTCTGGCTGCTGTTTTACTAATGAACAGACGTAAATTAAAATTACGGTGTAATTAACGTGTGCATACCTATTGCTCTTATTGTTTTAATATCATACTACTTTAATTTAGAAAGTTAAGCTTATTAATTAGGTAGGCTAATTTACACATTTCTTACTTCTTACTTTCTTGCCGTTTCGTCAAATTAAATAAGGCAACGAAACATTCAATTCTTTAGCTAAAAGTTTCATTATGGCCATTAATTTTTTCGAGGGAATAGGTATTTAGTTAGGTAAGTAGGTACTTTATGTAAGAATAAACTTGGTACCTATCTACTTTTGGGATCATTAAGGTATAGCACAGACGATATCAAAGCCAATTTTTATTTCAATATTAACAGTTGCGGACATCAATGCGAGCAATGCTGCAGTATTCCTCAAATACTCAGTTGCACAAAAGTTACCTATAGGTAATTTGTCAATTAAAATTGTTACATTCACTCTAATTGCACAATTATCGTGCGTACGACCACTGGTGGTGGCGAGTTATACAACTACTGTGTAAGTAGGTAGAATTTTGTCAATAAATTGGTGTGATAGTCCAGTTAACGAGTAGACGGAATACATATGCATGTTTAGTTTACAGTATGTCCAGAAATTAATTACCTATACCTACCCACAAGTAGGTTCTGCCTTTTGAAGGCAGTCTAACATCACGTTTCACTTGTGCTGGCCATGGGTGTCTTGAGTTATTAAATTGCTTACAGTTGATACTGTGTAAGTGGAAGAGTTTTGACACTTTCCACAAATTTGACAAATGCGATATGTAACGAAAATTGTTAAGGGATGCCTTTTTGGCTATAGCTCTATTACCAATTCAATGACCATATCCAGAAAATTATGAGAGATAGAAAACCTTAAAAAATTGAATACAACTTTTTAGTTACGATAGGTACCTACACGGTTTTAGGTAAAACCAAAAAGCGGGAATTTGCACCTCCACCTTCACGGTTTGAAGTCCAAAAACATTCAGTATATGCATTTGCTTCCTTACCAACATAAATAAAGTTATGGGGTTAAACTTTACCGTCCAACAATTCTTGTCTATTTTGGTGGTTGTTGGCTAGCCTAAATGGGTTCTTGTGGTGTGCGGAAGGTAGGAGGCGGAACGCAGAGCAGCCAGCGCCAAGGTGGGATACGACTGGGCTGATGTGCAGGGGGGAAGAAGAGTGGGCGTGCATAGCTGCATTTATAGAGACAATTTACCGAACAAGAGAAACTGAGGGTAGACAAATGTGAGAGCTGCAACACAGCAGCGCGGACAGGAACTAGGCTAACATCCAGGTGCCAACTGCCATCGGGTTTTCCACGGCTACGAAGAATGCCCACGAATGATGCCCGACCGTGCCACTTACTTAGAGAGAGGAAAGGGTTTTAGTGGGTAAACCTTACCTATATGGAAGGGAGTCCCACCCCCCACCCCCCGCTATAGAGCCGAGCGGGGGAGCCTATAAAAGGTTTCCCATACCTCGATAAAAAACAAGATGAGTTGTCCACACATTCGATGTAGAGCTAGGGCTGTATGCATGTACTTTCCATTGAAAACACTATTAGGAAGGGCGTTAAGGCTTCAGGAGGTGTTAAATTTTACTGATATTTTGAGCAAAAATGTCGTGATGGCGAAACGGTTTGATTGTAACATTGTAGTCTCATTTTTATTTTAAGTAATGTTGTAATATGCTATCAGAGAGAGCATAATTGCGGGTATGCTGGGGGCTTCGTTGTGTAGCGTATGGTTTGGTCAGTTGAAGATGGGGTGTGAAGTTGCGAAACAGCTCCAGCTGCAACTTTTCTTCGATATTCTTCTGTTTAAGCGGTGTGTTTTTCTTTTAGCAGTCTGTGAATTTTTTCCTATGCCAGGAAGTTCCTTCGTTGAAGACAATTTAGAATCAATGACAACGAAGCTACTCTTCAGGCGCTAGTCCATTGAATTGAAACGAAGAAAAGGAAATATCGGAAACAAGTGTGTGCAGAATTGGTAAAAAAAACCGTTGGAAAAGGGTTTATAGAATCGTTACTGGCAGACTAAGGAGCAAAGAGTTAGTGATCGGGGAGGATAGGAAAATAGTAGATAACTAGCTATCTCTATCTGCCGACCCAAAGGACCAACCGCGGTCATTAAGACGCCAAAGTGGAAAGTTCCCAATTCACAATCACAACGGCTTACAGGAAGAGCGAATAAAGCTCATAACCAAAACAGTACACCTGTAGTTAATCCAAAGTTTGAAAACGTATCTACTCTGTGAAGAAAATATCGCAAGCCTCCATTTGAAGCAGGTTCGGAAGAAGAGAAAGTGATCCTCAATCTCATATGTAAATTGTTGGGGAAGCACTTCGGTTTAAGAAAAGATAGGGGCACGAAAGAGGCGTTGGGAAAAATAGTAATGGCAGCAACAGTCGCAATGGTTCTTGCGTGGAGGGCAAGGCAAGCAGCACTAATTCGGTAATTTGATGTCAAAAATGCATTCAATACATTATCGGCTGAGCTTTTCTCCTTTTTCGGAATGAGGGCCTACTTTGATTCCTTTCCACGTCACCGCTTATATTCTACTCCGGATGACCTAAACAAAGGTTTAGTTAACTGTTTCAATCGGTGTTGATAATGGGCACTCCTTGTGTCTTTTCTATCTCCATGTTCACATTTCGTCTCTTTCGGGTTATTGGGTTAACCGTGCCTTGATTGACCAAGATGGGATTGATTTAGCTTTTTTTGCTGCCCATCTTTTCCGCTTATATCTTCGTTGACTCAGGCCCTGTCATCTTGAGGCTCCATGATATGTGTTTGTGATCACATAGGACTCTCGCTAACTAAGCTATTAATGCATCTCTGATTGACTTTCTCCTTGCCATTTCAAAGGACAGGTTGCTACTCTAGTTAATAACCATCATGTTTAGAGCAGTTGGCACCTCCTCAATGACCTGTTGCGCCTGTTGTCCCCCCTCATTCCACAACACCGACGCAAACTTGTTGATCAATTTTTCGCCAAGATTTCAAAATCGTTCTTAGCCACGTTCTCTACCTCTACCGACACACTTCGTTGCAGCCAACCCCAATCTGAATATATAGAATCCACTTTATAAGCGCCCTATGTTTTTCAATATTTGTCATCCATCATGTGCCAGTTCTTTTTGTGGTATTGATCCACTTCTTTCAAATTGCTTTTTTCCAATTTTGGTCCACAGTTTCTAAACTCTTCCTCCACAGTTTTTTAATCATATATCTGTCTTCTTTGTCTTCTGCTAAGATTATTTGGTTGTACAGGCGAGCAAGATGTAGATATATATTCTTCATCTGTTTTATTCCCATTTTTCTGTTATTCATTCATTTTTAATTTAATATCGGTGAATAGCTGTGCAGAGAAGGCAATATTCACCTGACGTGTACGTGCCTTGTTAAGAGTGCTAATATCGTCCCCCCACCTTGTAGAAGAGACACTTGATTGATTTATGAACTTTATATTCAAATTTGATATACGAGGGCCGAGGCACATTCGCTCAATTAATAATACTTCATATTCTGTGTTGATGTTGAGTCTCTAAATGATCAGTGTCAAGACGTAGGGCATAAATTCGTTTTAATTTACCTTTTTTTTCGATTTTAAACCATTATTTCAGAAGTCACTCCATGCGTTCCTTATAACAGCATTTATTTAGGTCACTTAATTTATCATTATTAAGCACTTAAGTACACAGTACCTACATAGAAAAGTGCGTTTGTGGAAGAATATACGAGATTCGTAACGATTTATTTGTTTTAATTTAGTTAAAAAAAACCTATTAATCCTGCAACGTCTCAATTAATATCGTAAAAATAAATGTAACCTCACAAATAAGACGGAATACTGACCTAACCTAACTTTGAAAGCGACCGCCTCGTTTATGTCTTCTATTTATAAACCACTTGATGCAACAATAACAGAAAGAGGCGAGCAAACGGATATAATCGATCGCCTTTTTGTTTTTCACACTCTTTCACTTAATTAAAGCAAAGTCGAATTAGCACGTTGACGCGCTCATTTTTTTTCCTCCCGTTACTGACCCGTCGATTTTGCGATGCCGCGTGGCGGATTAATTGTTGTTCATGACGAAATGAGTTTCATACTTTTAGTTCAAGACTTCTTTGCTAATCCCCCTTTGGAATGGTATATGGATTAATCAGTATGCCGAGGCGCACTGGACGAGACTTATATCAGCCGTACAGATGAAACGAAATGAGGAAAACTTAGCAATTCCTCACCCCCTACGTTCACCTCTAGTTCGTATCTTTATGAAAAAATGCGGCAAAGACTATTAAGCAAATTACTTTTATTGGGTACTCGATCAATGTATTAAATAGAAATAGCGATGGGCGCAAGTCGACGATAAAGAGTACGGCGAGTAGTTTCCATTTGGCCAATTTACTGGTGCCATTAAGTGCAACATTCGCATCGCGCAAAGTATAAGGTCTTTTGCATTAGACTGGTTAGAGTTATGTAGTAATTATGAAATGAAGATGAAAAATGGACCGCTCTTTTGTAAACGTGCCAGAAACTAGGGGTCTTATGATATATCAGCCCAACGCTAACTTAATGAAAAGATATGTACTGTATATGTTATGCTGGGCAGTGCGATGCTGCCGCCGCCGTCGCCGCCGCCGCCTCAGCTTGAAAAACGGAATTAATACAAAAGGAATAAATATGAACTGTATAATGTGCTATTCGTGGGCGGTTCTATCTGATTAAACACATAGAAGAGAATAATTATTGTTGCGTCGTAATTTGTAACTTGCTTAAATTAGATTTTCGTATAAGATAGAAAGAGAGAAATTAAAAAGAGAGAGAAGGTACATCAAATTATGGCAATAAATCACTTAAAAGTAAAGATCAAAGGCGCTTCTTTTTTAATACTAAATTCACTTAATGCGCTTTTCTAAATAATGTAATGATCGCTAAGTGGTCATTAATTAAAAGACGATTTATATATTAACTATTTAGTTTGAATCTATACCGTTATCGGTTCAATTTGGAGCAAAAATTCGGAAACCTACGCTCATAATAGTCATAATATACTACTGACGAGTCACACTGAAATTGTGGTACCTATCCTTTTGGAAATTTCTTTTTTAATATTTAATAAGTAGATAATTTGATCTTTCTTGCAACTTTTAGGTAAATCATTGTACTCAACCACTATTTTGACTTAGATACAAGTTTTTTCTTCGGAAAAATCAAAAAGTAAATAAAACTGTGAAAAGCATAGGTACTTAATTAAAAATGATATTAAGAAGTTGTCACACGAAATGGAACTAAACGGCCCAAAATAAAAATTATTTGAGGGAAACAACAAAATATTATAACAATCCAGCCGATCGTTTTTGTCTCTTGGCTAAGGAGAGCATTAAAAACACCAGGAGAATTGGAAAGTAGGTAATTCCCCTGAAAACTAGCCCCTGTAGGATATTTTTGAAATAAAAGAAAAGGAGAGAAAGAGCAGTGTATATGCACATAAATTGTATCACGACCCACCATTTTGAGTGCTCTTTTCCCTTCTTTTGGTTGGATTGTGCTTTAAACTCGAGGGCTCGAACCCTACTACTAGATCTTTGAACTTTAGTCGCGAAGAAACGCTCGCTGAGGAGGTGTAAGTACTCGTGACTCTCGGCAAACCGAATTTCTGGCCTCTCTTGGCACAACTTGATGGTAGTAGATTACGGTAAGTGGAAGATGTTATGCCAAGATTTCATGCCGCATCTGTTGTTAGCTATTCTGCATGTTATGTGCCCTAGTAAGCTGTCGATGGTTACTCCAGAACAAGCAAGAAACAGCAAAGTAATTTGGGCAGTTGTTTGTTTGGATGTAGAAGGCGGCCTCCCGATTGCCTAACCTCGGGCCTCGATCAAGACTCGAATTAACTTTTAATCAAACGCTCTTGGAACCCTACCTTGGATACCACAACAACTCCTCGATCTGAACCTCCCCCCCCCCCCCCCACACACACACAAACACAGTATTTCTCGCGAAGATGAGATCGTCCAAAAAGACTAGTCTACCTACCGCCATGTCATCGAATTGCTTTGCCGAATCTCACTAACACTTACTCAATTGTTTTGCTCCCACCAGTTCTGTCAGCCCTTTTACGCGTAGTGCCGGCGGATTTGCTCAGTAAACCTGGATTTTTCTAACATAGCTTCCCTTTACTGACGACATCTTTAATGGAATGCGATGTAAAGGAAATAAGACGGATAAGTAAATGAGTCGAGACACTAAGAGATCGAACGTGGAACGAAAAAAACAGAAATTCTTAAGAAGAGAAAACTAAAAGAAATGCAAAATATATAAACAAAGATTATATAGAGAAATACAAGATCAACGAAGAAAATTAGTGAAACGCTTAAAAGAATCAAGACCTCAAGGACATAGCGTGAAAATAATAAGTAGGTAATAAGTAAACAGTCTGGAACAAATGAAAAAAAAATGAAGAGAATTCAACTGAAGATAAAGAAATGCTACCAAAAATAATAGCCAACAGTTAGCGAAAGATCCCCCACACAAAATAAGAAAGAAGAACAAAGGTTACCGAAGAAGAAATAAGGTAATGACTCAAAGAAATAAAAACCGAAACTTACTATTGAAACAACTACTAGAAATGACGATTGGAATGTTAAACATGATCCCACGAAATGATAAACAGCATGAGGTATGTATATTATAGGGAAATGTAGAAAAAATGATGTGCGCAATAATTATTTTATTAAAAGAGATAATAATTATGAAAGACTGCGAGAAGTTGAAGAATGCGGAAAGGTGAAGTTTATGAAACATGAATAAATTCGAAGAAACGATAAATAGAAATGGAATAAAGATGATACAATTCGGTCAAATATAAATAATAATCTGCTAATGAAAACATTTTAGAAACATATTATTGGTACATAGCAGAAGGTGGAAATGCATGAAATATACTTCATCCATAAATAGGGACCGAAAGCATAAATGTTGTGTGCTATGTTGTGTCTCAATTCTTGAAGTTCACCCAGTATATAAACCATAAATGATGCATTAGACAATGAACCAGAGCTGACTAAAATTGTATCCAAAAAAAGGTCTTTTATATTCTTCCAATGCACTCCCTTTTGAGACGAGCAGGAAAAGCTGCACTTAACCTTTCTTCACATCCAATTTGTGGTGCAAAACACTTACAATGAACGTGATATGTCTGTAACATCATCTACCTACAAGATAGTGATACGGCGCATTTGCTTGTTTAGTTTATACAATGGACAAAAAGGATGCCCATGAGGCAAGTTCTTCCTTGATTATATTGTGGAGGTTGAGGGATGGTTTCTCGCATGACAACAATCAACTTCCATCTGGTTTATGTTGGGTCTAGGTGTTTTGAGTTATTCGGTTGCTTATCATTAGTAGCGTAAGGAGTTTAAGGCTAGTCCAGTTAACGCATCGATGTTCTCAGCTAAAGAAGAAACGAAAAATTGTCCAAATCGTGTAGTTTTATTGGACATACAATCCTTAGTTAGTCTTTGAAGAACATTGTAAGATATTTTCTTCTTCCCTTACACTGTATTATGTTTAATTTGTAAATATTGAGCGCTAATTTGTAATGTTAGTTCCTGCGTTAAATGAGGTTATCCATTATGAATAACGTGTAATACATTTCAATAAGGATCTTTAGGTCGGAGGCGGTGGCGGTATAAGAATAGACAAGATCAAACGTCTTAAACTACGGCAGCGCCATATAATTAACAATGTCCACTAACGAGAATTTGAGTAGCGTGTGAGTTTTTCTCAAACAATTACGACAACAATTAGTCTTGATGAAAAACGAATTACAATGTTCTTGAGAGTTTGATAATTTTATTAAAGCTATTTGCTTAATTTTAAAATTGGTTTATGTATTACAGCATTTCGGTGCCGCTCAGGTTAAAACAGGGAATTTATTACCTCTTCCTTTAATTTTTAAACGATGGTAATTATTCTATTAAGATTTCTTAGTCGAAACTCATCGGAGGCGTTACGATACGGGGGAGTTTTCGAAACTGTCGCAACTCGGTGCCGTAATATAAAACGTATTGTGATGAGAGGTACATCGTTGCAGTTTAATTAAAACTTTTCTCGACGAACAATGAAAAGACATAAAACTTATTAAATCGCAAACGTGCAAACTGTAGATTGGTCTTTCGAGAAATGGCTCTTCATTTTTATGCGAGCAAGGCCGACTTCTGTCAGCAGCGCGGTATAAACAATTTTTATTTCAAGCTCGTGGTCCTTTCGAATATTTTAATGCTGTGCCGTAGCAATAGGGGTTATTAGAAATAATTATCGGATCTCGAAAACAAACTAACGAAATTAATAATAACTATCTTTAAAGTATAGTATGAATCTACTTTCGTTTTTTTTTGTGATTTATTATGCCGATATTAAAATGATAGAAAATGAGGAAGCCGGGTGATGGAATTTTTGAGTTATAAGGTAGGTACGCTTCGTTCGTATAGATCATAGATCGAATCTAAATGGCATTATCACGATTTATAACGTTTTAATATTATAATAATCGTATATAATTCATGATAAGAATACTTCATTATATCGAGGAATAAGGATAACGTATACACTCGACCTCGAAAAAAAAACTGTTTTGCATCCAATCGAGCAAATCGCCGCTTAATTATCAAAATGCGGTACACTCGCGTTAGGGAGCGGCATCAAAATATCCTATCGTAACGTGTTTAAATGGCTTAAATCCAAGTTTTGCGTCGACGGTGGTACCAATTATGAATTAAATTCATCTAGAACAACACCGTTTTTCGTTTCGACCAGTTTGAATGGTTCATTTTAATATATGTAAAATTTTATTGCGAATTGCTATGGTCAACTGCAATATTATTACAGTCTCCTATAATTATGTGAACAGTTTCTCGATCACGGTTACGGGCTGATGCAGGAGGTAGTCTTTTACTGTTTTGAACTTTACCGGGGGATCAAATCATATCGTATGTTCCTCGTTATTTATATGTGTATTTTATTAATCGTGATTTTTTTTTACGTAAAATCATTCCTATTTTTCTCACGAGGTGCCTATTAACGGAACGATACCTTCCTATCAATGTATACCTTTAGACCTTAAAAACAAATGTTACGTGAAATTGAATTACATTATTTGCATTGACCAGTAAAATAACCATATTGTAATTCGAGTTTCAATTCGAAAAAATTCGTCGCTTTGTTACTCAAGATCAGCGAAAAACGGTATTCTCTCCCAGTTTTAAACTATAGTAGATACGCCGCGAAATAATATTCTCCGGCCATTGCGGTTTCGGAAACTGTTAGAGATAGAGGGTTGGTTAAATTAGACAAAACTTGAGCTATTTTATGCTCTTTCCTTGCAAATTGCTAAAAACTTTCTTAGTTATACTAGAACAACGTTATTTTTTGTCCAATTGTTTTCAAATTCGGCAGTATTGTATAGTTGCCGCCATTTTGAAAATATTTTACATCGATTCGGCTTTCAGAGTAGCCCCCGAGTTCAAGAAGCGTCTAACGAAAGCTCTCAAAAAACACCCTGTATAGGTATACAATTGGTGATTAACTACCTACACACAAAGTTTGAAAATCGGCAAACTATTTTTTTAAATATTGTAGATCGAAATTTTCAACCCTAGATAAAAAATTGGGACTCCAAATTCCAATAATAAATCTCAAATTAAATACAAATTTTGAGCTTCCTTTTAAATTGTAGTAGGTATTTAGTTCTGGACGCTGTAACACTATAATTTACCGTTAATCGCCCACAAATTTTAATACCTAAATCCTTACTGCAAATTATTTGTTAATTATTCGGTAACTAATTACATGCGATTAGCCGTTAACCTACATAATCACAAATTTAAAACTTCGTGTTTCGAAAAATAAGTGTTAATTTCAATTATAGAAGCAATTTTAAATTTGATAACAAAATTTCCAAAATTCTCCTAGATTCAAATATGAAAATTGTAATCTGCATTTTGAGGTCGCTATTGAATTGCGTACTTATATAAATTCTAAATTTCCTATTTAACTTTTAGGACGTTATAGCACTAATGTAAAGCCTTGCCATCAACAAATTTTAACAAGATGGAAACTCATTACTAATTAATATCTACTATTAATTACCACTTAATGTATTGTCCCAAAAGAGTTTGTAATAAGTAATTAATAATTACACAGTGCAATTAGCGATTCTGAATCTACCACCAAAATTAATAACTTCGAACAAATTTTAATATAAAAATAATTCAATAATTTTCTTAAACTTCCAAATTCCGAACGATCTAATCTTGTCCACGTTTCTCTTTTTTTTCTTCATTGCTTTTGCACTTTTAGACTGCGGTAATGCACACTTTCGGGAAATGAGGAAGTATTCGGTCACCGAATTTATTAAGGACCCTCAGATCCTTTATAGTTTTGTACTATTGTCCGTTCGTCCGTGTGCACGATAACTCTTTTTAGATAGAGCCATCGTTTAAGATGTGATAAGTATACAGGTTCCTTATAGATCAATATTGATTTTCAGATCCCTAGGTCAACAGGGACTTCGAAGTGATCCTTATGGTCCTTAGAAGTTACAACTATGCAATATAATTATTATGCATGGTTCAGGTTAAAAGTTATGGAGCAAAATTTTAAGCTACCACATGGTTTTTGACCGAGACATTTCAAAATACATCCAAATAAGCGATGGTACCATTCCGTTGTATCGGTTTATTTTAAAACATATTTGATTTTCAGGCTGAAATTATTAGTTACTGGCAGAGTTGCCAACGTATCTAGTCTTCAATCTAATGGTATTTTAGACGAACAACGACATTAAAATGCGGCTTTAAAGTAAGAATTTCGTTAAGGTGAATTCAAAATGTTACTTCTTGAATGTTTTGCATTGATGCCAGTAATTCTGAGGAAGACATATCCAAATAATAATTTTATGTGCCAAATGGTTTCTTATAATTTGACAGTTATGTATTAACAATTTTTTGTTCAAAATTAAATTTGCTTTCGAAATGTGTAAAAATATACACGGTGTTCCATTTAAAGCAATGTCGTTTTTGTGAATATCTCGACAACGGGACGTTCAATTGTTGTTTTGTTGTCACTATTGTAATCAGCGGAAAAAATGACATTGTTTTACCCATTTAACCGACCTTGTATAGTATAAGAATAACACGGGGCTCAGAATAGAATCCTGTGGCACACCAGCTACAAGGTGTTTGATTTTTCTGACCTTACATTACTAATTTCCACTTGGTTCCTATTACAAAGATATGGTTTTAACCACTTATACATATTTCCACGAAAACATTAATAGGTACCCTAATTTCTCTAACCGTATGGGCTGATCCACCAATCCAAGGAAAGATGGAAAAAGGGTGTATGGCTCGGCTCCACATAAATCGCTATCTTTAAGTCATAGTAGCAGCACAGCTTTTAATAAAGACAAGTTCGACCAATTTTTCGACAACCTTAAACAAGTTTTGGGTAATAATGATAGGTTTCTATGGACAAAACTGGTGTAACAACGGTGGTGAAGCCAATGAAAGTTGTACCCAACTCTTGTAAAAAAAAGTTCCCAATCTGCCTCTACAGAAAGGATCCAACTGATTACTTTTGTTGGTATTATTAATGCTGCTGGTCACACCATTCCACAAGTGAAGGTCTAGTTTTCAGCTTAACAATAATGGATGTATGACCGTTGCTGAATCTATTTTGTTATTGATCGATAATCAAGAGCCAAGTGTGAAATACTGCAAAAAGCGTGGCACTATTTTGCTTGATTTTGTTCCTCATACGATTCACGGGATGCAACCTTTAGATCTAGGTATTTAGTCTTGTAGGTAAATTTTGAACGAATCAGTTTTTGTCATTAAAAAAATTCCAAAATTGCGTTTGAAACGAGGCTGTCTTCATCTTTATTCTCGTTATCTATTAATTCTTCGGAAGGCAGAATATATTATATTATAAGCAACAATTTCGGCGTCCATCGTCATTCACGCATTGATGCAAGGCACAAGTTAACGAATGTGCAGCGTTTGTAACGATGGAATTGGTCGAATTGGGTTACTAGAAACTTCGAAAATGTTCACCAGATTTAGTACTCTGTGATTTCCATACTTGACGGCATAACGTGTTGGAAAAAGGTTAGAGTGCAACAAATAAAAGAAACTATCTCATAACAAAAAGGTATCATATAACATAGGTACATAAATCGGATCAAAACTTTATTTATAGGTATATAAGTGCCGTTTTCGGCATTCGCATGCTAACCTATAATGCGATGGCAATTTTCGTTCATGAATATTGATGGTCACCTGTCGTAACACCTGTGCACTAACAAATTTTAATTCAACGTACATACCGTCCATATCCTTCGATGCAAATATGTTACAAATTAATTAGGTGCGCTAAGTACTTATATTATTAAAATGTAACTTGCCCCGCTTTGAATGCAGAAAAGCAATTAACTACTCATCGGTTTTTTAATCGCGGTTTTTATTTTACGCAGATGTTATATTAACTGTTCATTAGCAATTCAAAATACATAAAAACCAATTTGTTACTGTTGTACCTGGCGAGGATTTGCTATGATTTCGGACTCGTGGCCAAGCTGAAAAAGTAAAATTTGACAAGAGGACGTACAATACCCACACGTATTTAATAATATATTAGAGCATAAGAAAATCTCGTCCACGTATATAAAAAGACAACGTTTCGACTTGTTTGTTTTATTTGCGAACACTTTACTGCCGATAATTGGCACGATCGTCCAAGAAGCACGCAAAGCCAAACCATGATATGTGTATTCTTAAGTGTGAGAGTGTGTGTGCATTATCCACACTCTTTCTCGCTTCCATAAAATATTCTTGAATTCTAAACACGACTTAAAATTGCAGGATATTATAAATACCAAAAAATTAAAGGAGAGTGTAGGTGTTAAAAAAAGACACCGAGATGTTGTCGATAAAGCGTAGTTCATTGTCACGATATAAGAACGTCACATTCCGGTGGGTTAAAACTTCTAATTACCTACGTCATTTCCTCGCTTATGCGTTTACCTACTTACATTAACAATTAGATTATCGCAATTGTCACTCGATAATTTTGGCGCTCAACGTGGGGCCACTTGGACGACTACTTTGAAATATAACTAAATACCGTACGGCCCGTTTTTTTTTTGTAAAAGTTGGAGCACGAGTGCTATATCCAAAGTATTAAATTTTATATTATCGAGCATCTTGTCTTATCTCATTAAGACGAACACATCATTAAAACGGTGTAAGAACTGTATATATGTACAGGACGGGGCGGCGGCGACGTTGCACGGATGCAGATTTCCCAGCCTTGCGGAAGGCCAGCATAAAGAACGATCGTATTCAAATGAGCGGTCGTGTGTACCTCGGTAGCCTGACCACCCGCGCGATCTCCCTTATCGAGAACATCTTCCGCAGGTTCTGCCCGAGGCACCTCGCTATTATCTGGTGACAATATCTCGATCGAGATTGTAAGGACACCTTATAGATTATTTGATTTATTTTTATCCCCCGCTCAGCTGACCTTGAAAGAATCGCACAAAAATCGATTAAAAATCGATCAGGGGAAAAAAACATTAATCAGATGTCACGGAACTGTGTAATTTGGGTGAAATTTCCTCCACATAAAATTGGTATAGGCAACGCGCAAACTATAGGAACAAACTGTTATCTTTTAAATTTAAAAATCTTAAGCATTCGTTTCG
Source organism: Pyrocoelia pectoralis (assembly GCA_036250285.1). Taxonomy (NCBI): domain Eukaryota; kingdom Metazoa; phylum Arthropoda; class Insecta; order Coleoptera; family Lampyridae; genus Pyrocoelia; species Pyrocoelia pectoralis. Next base: position 50,780,910 of record CM070078.1, read on the forward strand.
TGGCGCCAACTTGATTTTTACCTGATTTTTGTTTCATCTTTAACTGTCAGTAAATTATAAGTTGAAGTTAAGGTAACAATACAAACGACGTACTGTAAACATTTTTTGATAACCGATGGCCATCTGGGTTACATCAATCAAAACGAAGGGTATAGTTAAAGTGACAGGTGAAAATGTTTTATTAGATTTAAATTTTTTCTGAATAATTTACTTCCGTATATAACCATAAAGATACATGCTTAAGAAGAAACAATTCGTAACCTACTATTTAGGTAGGTCATTTCAAAAGTGTTATATTTTGGTAGTTACCCCCACCCACATACCACTCAATTCCTTTTACGCCAAATCATCATTTGTGACCACTGTATAACAGAAATGTTCATATAATATTATTAATTTATACATATGTTTGGGTAAACTAAAGCAATGCATTGAAGCAATCCAACCTAATGCAAAATTAAGGAAGACATAAAACTGTAGAAAAAAAGAGGTAGTAAATGAAACAAATAAAAGAAAATTATAGAAAACACAAAATGAGAAATCTCTGTAGAGGTGAAACAAAAATGAAGAAAGAATAAAAGTGAATTCCATTAAATGCAAGTGTAAACTCAAAAAGAGGATTCCAAGAAGAATCGAAGAATAAGGTGAAACAGTGATCGTAGTACGTAGGTACCTAGTGATGGCGAGTGAGTGATTAATTTAGATCATTTTTCAAATTAAACGACATATATTCATCTTCAGGGTAATAAATAAATAGGGCATGAATCTACATTTAGAAGAAAGAAAAAAGTTCATACCTTTGAGTGATAATGAATACAGCTGATGAAGAAAGTTAAGTTTTTTTTTAAATTGTGTATCTATATAAATTAGATAAAATAACGAAATGATGAGCTAAAGGGTTTAGTTAGGTAACAAATCTTAAAATCAAAGATACTTTTAAGGAAAAAATATGTTAATTACAGATGGCGTGATAACATTTTTAAAAAACTCTTAATTATCACGTTTTGTTTTTAACTATGATCTTAATAATAAATTATGTTAAAACGATGTAGGTAATGAAATTGTGCAGTTACATTGAGATGAGGATAATAGTATAACGCACGCTGGCACGCATGTCCGAAACTGGTAGGGTGTAATTTTGTAGGTTGGTAGATATAACCAAGGTAAAGTCAAATTCAGAAACAGAAAAGGTTGGAAGAGCCCAAAACGGAGTTGGACAAAAGGAGAGACAAGAAGAGAGAAAACGGTGTATAATAAACGTGCTATTGGTTTTGGTTTTTTGAGCAACATTGATTCGCTGCAGCAGTCAGTCTCAGTCGGAATGGGAAAATGGGTGGAGTAAAATTATAAAACCAAGTAAGTTGACGTAAGTGGGATGAAGCGGATGTGACAAATGGAAAATGAAATAATTGTATAGAAAAACCAAACAGAGAGACTAGAGAATTATGACCGAAAAAGGAGGGTTGGGTTTTTTCCAAATGATGAATTTCTTAAATTTCTAGGAAATCTAGTTTTTTGCCTTTGCTACAAAAATTAAGGATGTTGAAGTTGTCTGAGAAGAGGATGTGATTGGCGAAGGCTGACTTATACTGTAGAGTAGAAATAATAGGAGTGTTATTCTTAATAAGGTTGATGTGTCCAGCTCAGCGACTTTTGACGTTGTAACCAGTTTGGTCGATATAACTGGAGGGGTAATTCTCACAGTTGATAAACACCTGAGCGAGAAATGGGGTTGAAAACGTCTTTAATGCTTACTGGCAAGCTTTTGAGATTTTTTTGGAAGAAAAACTCAACTTTTTTGAATAGGTTCTTGAAGAAGAATGAGGAGGGTCCTATGTAATGGAGAGAAAAAAAGGGGAATTTAGTTTTCGTGGAATGGCAAGATGATAACGTATAGTGGAGAGGAAATGTTGATGTTTGACTAGCATTGTATGGAAAAGGTTTAAAATTATGTGGAAAAGGTAAGTAGTTGTTGATGTGGGAAATATAGCAGATGGTGTCGTTCTTTTTGAACATTTTTTTCAGAAAGAGAGGGATTCAGCAATCTATTGAAAAAAAATCTAAAGGCGGTCATAATGTAGGAAAAGCGATGGAAGAAATAAGGGATAACGTGGTTAGTGGTGGTGGAATATCGTCTTCATATAGCATCTGTAATACAGAAAGTGGGATTTAATAATTTCATGGCTAAGGAGATGTTTTTCGAGGTTATTGAGAAGGATTTCAGCTAAAAAGGGAGAAGGTTTTAACCCATAGATAAACCCATAATTTGGTCATGTACACTATTGTTAAAAATAAAGAAATTTCGTTCAACAGAAAGTTTGAGGGCGTTGATAGGGAAATTAAAGGGTTGATCAGGTAGACAAGAGGTGATAAGCATATCGGAAACGATATCGAGACATTCTTTGAAGGGGACACTGGGCAATAAGTTCACGATTCACTCCATATAGTAAGTATACAAACTTTCTGGTATACATGAACAGCTTCCCTCTTTCGAAGTAAAATTATATTAAGAAGTTTCGTATAGAATAATTTTGTGAAGAGTTAGTTATAAGTGGATTAGAAAGATTAGGTGAGTGTCCCAGTACCCCAAATATAAAATTTGCCAACCGGAACAACTACAGAAATTCTTTTGGGCAACCGCATACACCCAGTGGAATCGAAAATGTACAAAATCAACTGTAAAGATTGCAACCAGATATATGAGTATTGGGCAAACAATGAGAACGCGCAAAGAACTCTTTGGCTCAATTTAGTGTTCAATATGTAAATTTATTATCTAAGTGTGTGTGTGTGTGTGAGTAATTTAATAAATTAAATTTATGGCCTTGTAGAAATGATTTATTTTTTTTTGAGATTTAAGATTTATAGGTACACTCAATTGCAGTCAACCGAGGGATAAAAATGTAATCGACATATTAATGACTAAGAGTGTTTTAGTTGACTTTTTGGTGCTTTTAATAAGGTATAATAGTGAGCATGGTGAGTAGGAATGCAAAAATCGCATAATTTGAAAAAAATTTCATTACATTTTACTTGTAGTTGTATGTAGTTATTATGCAAATAGCAACAAATTATAATGTACAAGAAAATATTTTTGAAAAATAAAAATTTGTCATTATTAATGTGAAGGTTACTTCAAAGGATTATAATAATCCTTGGGCTAAAATTCATTTATGCATACGTTATTATTATACAAAATACGAGGAATTATTAAAACTGATGCGAACAAAATCATTTGATTTAAGGTTTAAGTATATTAATGAAAATTGAAATGATTTAAAGCGTAAAAAATTGGTCCTTCAAGCCGTATTAACAACGTTTTAGATAATTACATAAATTACCTACTTGCCGCGCTAGTTTATTGGCAGTTTGCTTTATATAATACGTACTATGTATATTGGCTAAATTAAGAACTGAATGGAAAGTAAGCGAACATTTTAAAGACGCAAAATGTAGTTGGTGGGCTGCAAAACGATTTAGAAGCAATCACATGCTTAGTTAAACTCGCTTTTTACGATTTGATAGTAAAATTTCTGCGGATGACGTGAGTTGCACACACGGAATAAGCAACAAAACCGGAGCTATCTATTCTTGAAAGGTCTTTTTGGTTTGTGTTTGAAGTTATGGCGTTAACGAAATGTAATGCTGTTGTAGTTTTGATTTACCTATAATAAATTTGTGTCGATATTCGCTTTTGTGGTAGAATTTTACATAATGACATGCATGATATTTTATTATACACACGCATCAGTAATTGGTTGTTTGTGAGTACATTTCATGGTTACTGAACAATTATGCACTCATCGGTATTGCAATATATACTTAAAACTATTAGGTCAATACGTTTTTGTTATATCTATTCATTCCGTTCGGCTGTAATTTTAAAATTAAATTAACCCAAACTTTGTACCTATTCTTTGAGTTACAATTAGACAATCGGAAGTAACAACCCTGGTTGGATCAGTTTCTTTAGCGACTGATCCTTGAATTCTATCGGCTCCTTTTTTGGGACTCCCTCTAGGTTCAAAATCACCGATTAACTCTTATTAATGGAGCGATTACATCGATCAGGACTGCCGAACAACGTAATTTCCACCTTGTATTCGTAATCCTGGCATTGAATTACAAGGTTTGTCTGTCACGATAGTCTGATAAATCTTCATCTTGGTCTATAGGCCAAGGTTGTTTTTTCTTTCTTTTTTTAATACTGATGTTGTAATTCAGGCATCTCGGCATCTCAGGCAAACTCAGAGTCTCGCTTGGGTGGAGGTTAAAATCCTTCGGTTTACGGCCTTAGGAAATGTTCCACCTCTGTGCCTTCACCTTACAGCCTACAGTCCAGATTTCTAATAAAAATTTTCATTTTATACAGTGGTGATCTGTAAGTAGTCAGACTGTAGCTTTTAGCCAAAATCTCTTCAGCCTATTCATATCGTGTCAGTTTGTGGAGCATTCCACCTAGATGACTGTGATTTGCTCCACATTTAGGATACACGTACGTATTCCCAACGCTCATGGAATTGATTTTCCAATCTTACTCATGTTTATTCTTTGCCTTTTCTTTCTAATAAAGAACATTTCAGTGATTCCTTAGAATTGTATAGAATTCTGGCTGTGTCATATACAGAGAAACAACCAACGTTCTGCTCTTCGTTTTACGTCACAAACTCCTATTTCAGTTCACTCTGGAGTGTTTGATATGTCTGTGAATCAAATCGAGATATCCCAGTAGACCTGTTGGTTTAGTGTTGTTAGACAGCTTTTTACCTATCAATGGTTACTGGAAAATGTTGGCACAGTGCGTAACTGAAATGTTGTAGTTAGGCCCGCTTTCAAGAATGTTGTTGCGTGTAAGTTTTAAAATTGTATAATACAGCGAACCATTTACTATTGTAAATAAGAACGGGCAATGTTGCTGATCTGGAATAAAAAGCAGGATGAGGCAAGAATATAGCACAAGCAGGAAAAGGTTTAGGGGATCCTGCTTTCCTCACGTTACACTCTTTTAGCATTTTTCAAAAGAAGATACATATTAAGGTCGAGAAAGGAAATTCCACTAGTGTCCAATAATTCAAATTAGGTTTTTTGGCAATCGAAACCGATAATAGATGAGAAATCAAGATATGAGGTCCTTCAATCTCGCCTTTCTGCAGATTCAATATATGTAAAATTTCTATTTTCTAATGAATGTGGGAGGAAACCAAATCAATTAAACGCATATAATTATACCCCAGTTTGGCGAGATCCCCTAAAATAATCCCAATAGTCAACAGAGTTGAAATTATGACATAGAAGGTGGCGCCATTATTACTCATTATGTATATGAGTGTTGGATTGTTAAGCGTTTTTCTTGATTTTGATTAAGTGGAATGAATGAATCATATAATCGGCGTGATAAAAAGAGAGTTTTTATATAATAATAATCCAAGAGAATGAATGTAAATTAGCGACGGAATTAGCATGTCGCATTAACCCCAACTAACACATCCTTAGCTTTTGATATGCCGACATAGACCGAATTACACTGTAAAATTTGTTGTTAATGTTAATTATTCATTCGGCAATAAGAGTCGCGTGAGTCCGTTTTAGATTAAAGTAGACTTAATTAAGAAGTTTAAAGCAAGGCTGCTTGCAGCTGTTTTAACTATAACCATCGGACTTATACTCGCGGCCATTAGGCAGATTGCAAATTAACTATGTGACACGAATTCTCGAAATTTTATTCTCATTTATACAAATTTCATGCAGTACATTTTTATTACTGGCACGTGACTCGCTTCTAATTCTACCGTCAGCACCATATTTGATAGAATTTTTTGCATTTTTTTCGGCAGCCCTTTTTCACCCAAAACAATGTAAATTTGGTACGGTAAAAATATTGTGGCACACCAAATTTTTTTGTGGAGTTGAAACGTTACATCTTTAAACTGCGCAATGAATTTTATTATGCAATTAGTGGCAACTAATTGTAATGTGACGAAGAATACGTAATGCAAATTAGTGATTCTTAATGTGAAATCACTTTTATAGTAGTTTTATGTATGATTTATTTCAGTTCTCACAATGCAAAAGACTATAAAACTCGCAATTACGAGAAGCACCACGCAAACGTGTACATGTACAAGTAGGTATATAATTGCGGTTTCTTATGTACAGAAAGTTCTCCTACAGGCTTATACATTTTTTTTGGGGAATTTCATAAACCTGCAAAAGATTTTTTCGCTCGAATGAACGGGATTAATTTTGGGAATTTAATACGGACAGGTATACCTACGCACGTATGATATTTGTGGCAGTTTCTCCTTAAATCACCGTGCGAACATTTTTTTAAAGCCAAAAAACGAGAAATCTGTAATTTTCGCCGCGGTATCAATTGTAATAAAACTCTCGCTGTGATTCTCACGAATAGGGGTTAAAAACCAAGATTTTGTATAAAATAGGGGGAAAATTACGCGAAGGGTTAAAAATCATTTTTCGAGCAGTAAATATCGAAATTTGTCAGATAACCGTTATTTTAATTCAAAATCGAAATTACGCCGGACTGAAAAGACGCGCACAATGCCTCAGTTAAGTATATTCTAATGCTTTTCTTAACGAAATCTGTTCGTATTCTTATATTGTGATTGTGTAACCACCCTCACTGAATGTCATTGCTAGAAGTTGGCGACAGCTGCTCTGTTAAAAAATGAAGTTTTCAACCTCCACCTTAGCTACAGTTAATTTAACCCAGGTTTCTCTTTTAATGGTACACCAGATGGTTCGCCGGATTCTGTATTTATGGGGTTATTTAAACTATTTTGTTGAGACATTGGAATGCGGTTTTTTTACCTACCCCCTTATATACGAAGTTCTTTTAATGGCTTTATTGCTTAATTTTGCAACGCAGATATTATTAATGACAATATTTCACTTTTTAAATTTATTTTTGATTACTTCGTAGGGGAAAACTAACACTTTAATACTAGTTAATAATAATTTCGCCCACGCCGATCAATTAGTTATTCTGTCACTAAACCAAACTATTTCAAAATATGCAAATTCATTATAGTTTCAAATTTTACTGTTAAAATTATCATACTAAAGACTTAAAATAACGGTTCTCACCCCTTTTCACAATTTCATTTCTAGTTCTAATGCTGAATGACGTTTACTGACAGAATTTTAAATTTTAAGGGCTTCTTATTTGTAACAAAACGTTATTGTGAATAAAGACACACAATAGACTTAAAAGTATTAAATTATAATCAGTAGGAGCGTTTCGTACAGCGAAACGGTACGAAACTTAGACCTTTCCCCGATGATTTTCAACACTTTTCTCGTCTGCTTTGCAATTCCGAATTTGCTACTACGAGCCCTAACACAAAAATGTTCGGACATCAACTGATTTTTCGTAAAAGTTTGAAAATTTCCTTAAGGGATTCAATATCATGTTCTTCACTTATAAGACATTATAATATGTTTTGTTTAACATCATATTTATGAAATTGTTTTCAAATAAAATAATAGTGATCTATAAAACTAAACTAATGTTGATAACAATACAATATTTGTTGACACATAAATGTTCGGACAAATCACATCAATAGCTGTTTGCGCCTCCCTTTGTCTTAATAACAGCTTTTATTCTAACAGGCATAGTTTTAACAAGCTTTTCGCAATCTTCCGCGGCAAAAGAATCCCATATATTTTGTAATTTTTCTCGCAAATCAGAAATGTTGCGCTGTGGATCATTTCTTAATTGTTGCTTCATCTTGTGCCATACCGTTTCGATAATATTTAGATCAGGACTGCTGGAGGGCCAGTCAAGAACGGAAATATTGTTCTCCCGCAGCCATTTTCTTGTGTTCTTGGCTGTATGGCAGGAGGCACCATCTTGTTGAAAAGTAAAGTTTCCATCAGGTGATAAAATTGGAATTGACACTAACAAATTGGTTTCAAGAATGTTCTGATATTTTTCTGCGTTTACAACTCCGCCAATAAAGTGCAGCTTTCCAACACTGAAACCAGACATGCTTCCCCATACCATAACACCTGATGGAAATTTTATTTTTCTCTTTAGACAGTCTTTGTGAAAGGCGTCATTTTTGTTTCTTATAACACGTGATCGATGGTCACCCACGCAAACATCAAATTTTGATTCATCGCTAAAAATGATTCTTTTCCAGTCTTCAAAAGTCCACATTGCCCGTTCCTTTGCCCACGCTAACCGTCTTTTCTTTTTTTTTCCGTCAGCAACGGCTTTTCTTTTGCCTAAACCAATTATTTCACTGCATAAACAAGACATTTTCCTTAAACGTAACCTACGAACCTTATAAAAATGTAAACCAGACTTATGAATCCAGCGACGACACGTTTCTCGTGAAACATTTCGAATTGTTTCTTCATTCCATTTTGCTGTTATTTCTCTTACAGTACTTCGGCGATCAGTTTTACAAATCTGAACAAGAGATCTTTGCATTCTGGAAGTGACTTTGCGTGGCCGACCAGCACCATGCCTTAAAATTTGAGTTGAACCCGTTTCTCCATATTTTTTCACAATATCTGACACCGTGGACATTTATTTGTTTAGCAATATCCCGAAAGGTTTTTCCTTGATTAAACAGTTTTACAATTAATTCTCTAATTGCACCATTATTGTTGCTTTACCGCGTGACATTTTCGAGCCAATTGATAATTGAATTAATTCTCAAGTTAAAATGTCAAATAGAAACACTTTTTATTGTTTCCAAGGCTTGCTATTATTTGTTTTACTAACGTGTCCGAACATTTATGTGTCAGCAAATATTCCATTGTTATTAACATTGGCTTAGTTTTATAGATCAATATTATTTTATTTGAAAACAATTTCATAAATATGATGTAAAACAATTCATATTATAATGCCTTATAAATGAAAAACATGATATTGAAACCCTTAAGGAAATTTTCAAATTTTTCCGAAAAATCAGTCGATGTCCGAACATTTTTGTGTTAGGGCTCGTATACTTTGTCTTGTGACTTGTATGACAATTACTTATAGTAAATTCTTCTTTGCAGCGCGCAATATTCATTACGGTTTATAGAAATTATCACATGAGGTATTTTGAAGCCCCTTCTGTATTAAATTGTTGATAATATGGTCGCTGCTGGAAAATTTGGAAAAAAAAATTTTCTTTTGCACTTTCGTATCTATGATTTAATTGTCTAGTATGAATTTTAGTTTCTAATCATATTTTTTTGAAAGTAAATACTGTTTTGAAATTTGTTATAATTTTTTTATTCAAAGGACTAAAAAAAGTGTATTTGTTTAAGAAAGTTTACGAAGTTTTTTATAAAACAAAATTAATTTTATTTAAAAACAAATGACGCTTTTAAACTATTTTGAATTTCCACATTAGATAAACAAAATCAATTCTTGAATTGTTAAAATATCAATAACAATTTCCAATTTCCGAAAACTAGCAATTGGAGCATAGTAAAAGCACAGAATATTCTGTGGTAAAAGTGAAAATGTTCATTAAAATTGCGTAATTTTTCAACAATGAATATTAATAGTTAGATAATAAATATTTTCTCCTTTACTATAGGTACTTTAATTAGTATCTTTTAACGTATCTATTAAGTATTATTATTAACATTTTCAACTTTAACAATTGAAGAATTGAGTTTGCTTAACGTGGAAATCCAAAATAGCCCAAGGGCAAGGTGCTAATGAACCTAATCAATAACATTAATTTTTGGAACAAAGTTTTATTTACTTTAACAATAATTTCATTTCCAGGATTGTGATAGGTAAACAAATACACTTATTTTGGTCCTTGAACTACAAAATAAAAATATAATGGTATACGATTGGTAACTTGGTAAATAGGTAGGTAAATATAAAAGTGCAAAAGAAATAAAACCCCATCAAATGCAACCCATTTTCCCTCAGCCTCAGGCAACCAAAAAGTGTTACCTTTAACCTACTATACAGAGTATCCCAGCGATCTGAGACTCTGAGAGTGGAAGATTATACATATATTGTTGATTTTAAGAAAATTCCAATATCTTTCAAGTTTCAAGATGGTGGAAAAGGAGCCTACACAATTATCTAATTTTTTACATAAAATGTCAATAACTTGGGAATCGTTAGTCGTAGATATAGTATTTTGAAAAAATATTGCCTCATTAGATGCGAAGAAATAAAGTACTTACCAAGATTACACTACGTAACAAAAAAATGTTTATGTTGCTTTTTTAGTGTTTATTGGATAAAATCAAGGAGCTGAACACGAATATACCATTATTTTTTTTCAAATGTCAATAATTCTCAAAATAACAATGTATAATGGTATTAATGAATTACTAATAATTTTGAATTTACCGCTTTTTTTTTGATGACTGTACCACTTCAAAACTATTAGCGATAGATAGCATTGACTTCTTCATTAGTAAAAGAAATATGCAACAACATATTTAACAATCGTATCCACGTATACCGATATATGAGTCCACATTATCAATATATATTGCAAAACAGTCTTCCTGTTGTTTGTGAAAGTTTGTTGCGTTTCAGTGGTTATAAAAACGACTCATTGTTGTATTTAAATTAAACATGTCATCATCCAGACGTTGTAAATTGCCTGCAGACTCATTTTGTTATATTTGTGGACATTATATTGGATCTAAGCAAGTAAACCATAAAATTGTGTTTGGGACAAAGTTCTGTGATGCTTAACAGGCTTATTTCGGTATATCAATTGGAGATCCAAATGTTGTATGGGCTCCAATGTGTCTTTTGGTAGCTGTAGGTCGACCTTAGAGGGTTGGCCCTACTAAAATCCTGGACTTTGTTAAAGATAGAGGTATTCTGAAAGGCTAGGCAACAGCGGCGAGCACAATAGACCAAAAGGTCGCAGTTCAGGAACCAATTGGGACCAAGCAATTGGGACCACCCCTAGCAATAATAATAATAATAATAGAGCATTGGCTACGTGGACCAAGAAAATCTATGCCATTTACAGTTCCTCAAAATATGGAGAGAACCTACCAACCATCACCACGACTGCTATTCTTGTATGGTTCACATTACACCTTTCACAAGTACCAAATCTAAGAAACATATTCCATATCCAAGCATACCTTCATAGATTGCTCCAGTACCACACTCTGAAGAGCTGCCTATTCCATTGCCACCAGAACATTCTACTGAAGATGAAGTATAAAGTTCTGGTGATGACAGTGATTTCTCCACTATTACATCCAAAATATTGACATTATGGAAAAACCACTCACATATCCATAATCAGTATTATCAAATTAAGCAATAATCATTAAAAAAATAAGATAAACAAAAACTTGGTCAAATTTTGTTACGTAGTGTTATCTAAGGAACATTTAATTTAACAAAGAATTCAAATGCATAAAAACATATAGGGTGTTCAAATCAACATCAGTATAGGCGAATCCTCCACCCACAGATCGTTGGGACACTCTGTATATCTTAATATACTGTCTTTTAGGTAATATACAATGGCATCTTCCAAGATTAAGTTTTGGACGTTTCGTTGAAAAGACCAGTGCTATTTCTCCTACTCCACTTTAAATGATATACTAAGGGCACTGAACAAGTTAATCACTTCTGTTCGTTAGATACTTAATCTTGCTTTTCGAGTCAGTCACCTGCACCAAACTAAGTGACTTATCAAGTCTATACCTATGTGAAATTGAATTCACGATGCGCGTATTAGGGACGTCACAGTTGAAATTATACCTCATGATGGATGTCCTTTTTCTACCTGGTCGAAGCAACGAGCACGTATGAAGGACTTAGGTATTTAAATTTTTGAAAAAATAATTGCCTCATTAGATGCGAAGAAATAAAGTACGTAGCAAGAATAAGAAATATTAATTTCGAACAACAGCGTAGTCTGCGCATTTTGTAAAAAAAAAACTCCACGGATTTCTGTTTTCGAGCTCATCAACGACTTTAGAAGACAAAAAAGTTAATTTTCTAGAAGAAGCGTTTCCTCACATGTTGAACGTTTTGAGTCAATTTGGTGGACAACCTTGAGAAAAAGTTGGCCAAGTAACTGGAATAAATTACTTCAAAGGCTTCCACACCTAGTGAGCGATACTGGCACATCAGCAAGTGTTTGGAGATTAGTTTATTTCCATATCACGGTGTCTGTTTTCAAGAAATAAGATAAGAAGTAATAATTGAAGACACTTTGAGCTCGCAACCCACTTGCTCCAGCCAATTGCCCTTTTCCGCCCCTTCAAAAGCCACAGGACGAGATACTTGAATTCTGGAAAAAACCGTCTTCTGAAAAAAAAATTTCTCTGGTCTCATCAGACAACTCTTGATTTACATGGAATCCGACGCCAAACAAAATTTATTTATTCACTTATGGTTTCTGTATCTCCTTGAAGATATTTCCACTATAATTACCCTTCTAGATCTTTTTTTACATGTCACTCCTCAATTTTTCCCAGTTCCCTTCCATCCTTTAGTCTTTCCTTTATACCCATGTACAAACTCGGCCTTTGAGTCCCGTTTGTTATTATATTTAGTATATGTCCAAATTACTTTTGTTCTCATTCTCCTCGTCATATTCTTCATCTACTTCTTCTGGATTCGTTCTCGTTGTCTTTAGTTGGTTTTAATATTTTTTCCAAATTTTTGTACGCTTTCCGAAAGTTGGCACCATAGTAATTAAAATAAAAATATCTTTGCTAGGGTGGAATATGAGGCACAAACAGACACAAACGAAGGATTATGCTAAACATGATTTTTTATCAACTTTCGGGTGCTAGTCGGAAGTTGCCATATTAACTGAAATATAAATATTTTTGTAAAGGTGGGAGTAACGAAGGTTGAACATGAGGTACAAAAAGACACAAACGAAGCACAAACGTAATATGTGTAGGTATATAACGTTGCTTGTGTCTCATGTGCTCTCTAGTTACGTTTCTAAACAATTATTTCATCTATACAGGGAAAAATGTAATTTTTGTCACTGGTGCCTGAAGAGAATGGTACAATTTAAATAAATTCTCTAGTCATATCGTACATAGGAACGGCAATAATACTATTGAATCTGAAAATAAACAGGTGCATTATTCTATTTGAGGGTGGAACTTATGCGGGAGCTTCTCAAAATAAAAGAAAAAAGTATAACAATAGAAAATCTGCAACTTGGCCCACGCATAAACTTTTTTCAATTTACGTGCGTTAACAAAGAGAATGAATGCGTTAAATTCTTTTGGTCCTTTTGTGCTTTAGATGTAGAAAAAATAGTAAAATATATTCCTGGCCATCATCCCCGATGGCCGGTTTTACCTAAACATTCAAAATATGCTAATGATTATACCTTTTTTTTTACACAAAAGCAGAAACTTACTTTCACAGCTTTGTGTGATTTATATATTCAAAAATACAGGTAGGAAGAAGCTTTAGTAGGTAAATTCACAAATAGCTGACTTTTTAATAATAATAATTTTCGAGTTCGGTTTTTATCGGATTAAAGGAAAGGGTTGCGTAATTTAAGCCACGTGGCGGCGGTTACCTTATTGGAATTGTAAATGACACAACAAACCCTTCTTTTTTATTTATCATTATTGTGCCTTCCATTGAAGTACGTGTGCCGAGATTGTAACAAAAGCTTTGTATCCTAACAATTACTTAATACGACTTAAACATGCATTACAACTTGGTAGTAATCGAAGAAGAAAACAAGTAGCAGACCGGACCTTTTCGTTTGTTTAAAAAGCAGAAACGTACAGCAAAAGGATCCCCTACCTGCTTCCTTTGCCACTAATTGCAAAACTCGACTCATTATATGCGATTGAGGGGGATGAAAATGCACGTTAACGGAGTGGAGGGGGTTCCTTCCGAAACAAAGATTTATTAATAATATGATCTACGCATATTCAGATTTTGATATGAGTTCAAGAAAAAGCGCAGTCGCGAGCCAACATTAGATATGCACCAATTGCGCGATCTGCCTACCCTTAACACCGTCAGGGGTGGAAGGCTCGTAGTATATTTTATTTTAAAACGAATTTCTATTGGCGGCGTATGATTTTGATATCAATCTGTGATGAAGGTGTTTGAATATTAAATATTCCTTTTACGATAGAAAATAACGTTATATGAAAAAATAACATCCCTATAATGGGTTTTGCGCGTTTTGTACGTGTTTACCCCTTTTACAACTGAGATCGTACGCGAACTCGAAGTAACTTTAATATAACAGTGTTTATTATTGAAGGACGTATTGCGAATCCGCATATCCAATAACCGTTCCAATATTCAAGAAAAATAAGGGTGTATATTGTCTGCTCGGACATTAAAATCAATACAACTCCGTATATGCCATAATATATCTGCAGTTCGCTATTTTTCCGAAGCGGGCTTTGGATGGAATTACAATCAGTTCCACAATTTTTATTTTATGATAATTATCTTTATAGTGAGGAATAAAATCGCGACGGTTAGTTCTTATCCTCCCTTATATCTCACAAAAAATTAATGCCTAATCATAAAATTTAAGCCGCCGGAGGGATGTTTAGGTACAAGAATTAGATATTTTCCCAGGAAATTGAAATCTTTAATGCACCTCACCTTTACCTTGCGACCTACTTAAATTTTTTGTCTAAAAAAATATTTTTTAGCTTTAGCAAAACGATCCCTTCTTTATGATATGACGGCCGCTTGTACCTATTCAGTTTTGAAATAGGGGCAATATTGCCCTCCCGCTTGAAATTCCTACTTTTTTATAGTTTATATAGATTTAGGTCATATGGGGATGCTTTTGTACTTAACGGTTTTACCTACTTTTACGATCGTCTGTTTTAATTAAGCGAAATTCGACGGTTTTCGCACAATTTCCTGTTCGCATAGAATCGTATTATAAAAGATGTGTTAACAAAGGGGTGCACGGGGGTGGGCCGGACGATGCAGGTAGATTTCCAACCCTCGCTGATTTGATCTAAAGGTATGCGTGCCTTGTACGGTTTACAACTTTTGAACGCTATATTTTCGCTTAACGATTTAATCTTTTACATTTTGAATTTTTAAATATCTATGCAAATATGGTAATGCCACAGTATCCGTTAGTACTCGTGGGATTAAAATAAAATTCTCAATTGTGATTGAGCCTGAATTATCAAAAATATTCAAAACGGGAGATCATTAAACAAAGTTAGATAGGTAAATAATGTTTCCTGACAATGCACTATTGACAAAAATGATGTGTCTCAAGGGTTTATTATGGGGCCTTGGATGTTTCTTGTGTTTGTTGATCACCAATTGCAGACGGTATTACCTACTCTGACAACATTAAATGTGCCTGATGATATTCATATAATCGAATATAAAACATAGATTACAGCCACAGTGTACAGTTTATAATTCGTAGATATAACTTCCATGTTGAAGCTTGGTTTCTACTTTATAAATTACATATCTTTAGTCTGCAGTTGAAAGTCTACAGTTTGTAGTTCGTAACTTTCTATATAGTTTGTAGTTTCTAATTGCAGCTTCATCTTGACAATATACCGGGTGAGTCATTTAACCTGGAATTAGAAATATCTCGAAAAATATGCATTGTATGGAAAAATTTGCCGAATCAAAACTTGAATATCTCCGAGGGGGAAATTGGTTAGGACTAAATTACACCACCACCCCCACCCCCTGTAGGCGGGGTGGGGGGCAAATTTGAAATCTCAAATAGGAACCCCTATTTTTTATCGCAGATTCGGATTCTACGTCGAAAGCTACGTACAATTTGTCCGAAAAATTTTGTTCGATTCGCAACAGAGGGCGCTGTAATCGCAAGAAATGGAGTAGTAGTAAAAAAAACAATAAACACGTAGGTAAGTAAGATTCGACAGGTTATTCAATGATGTTAGCCCACCCGCCCCTCCTGCGTCTGTGTCACCGAGACGTCTCACTCCATTTTTTAACATTTTTTAATTGCAATTCCTTTCATACTTAAGCTTGAAGATGATATCTTAGTATATCGAAACATGTCGCTTATCAATTAGTCATCACTCCATTGTTATCCAATTTTGCAATAAATTAATCATGGGGAAGGTTTGGTGAATTATTTAAATTAATTTGGTTACACCCCCATTTGGAGCTACCCTACAAGGCATTATGGACCCATCCAATTGTTATTGTAAGTAACTAACTATTTATGGCTTACCACAAAGTAAGATTGGAAATATTTAATTAATTCTAAATAACAATATTTGCAAAATATGCGAAAAATGACGCTCTGTAGGTTCAGGTACTTTGTGGACAGAATTCCTGATGCTTAAGGCTACTATTTTTTTCTATACCTAACCGAAATAAGATTTCAACGCATGTTAGGGGAGTGTGAAGAGCTGAGGGAAGAGGATGGGGAGAAATTTTAGGAGAGAGAGAGGGGAAAGAATAAGATGGATGGAGAAGGTGGAAGAAAGAAGGAATTGGAAGGAAGAAAATAGGAAAGCTAGGTTAGGCTAATGTGTGTTATAACTTATAAGGATTAGGGCAATATGGGTGTTTTATTGTATTACGTAGTACCTATGTATATTAAGAGGGTTTCTATGTATTTATACTGGCTTAAGGGAGGGGAAAATAAGAATCCATTTGTTAGAAATTTTTTTTAAACAAATAAGGTGATTATGTATATATAAACATCTTCAGCCTTGATTGCCTTTCTGCAACGAAAGAACATTGGTCACCGGCCGAAAAAATCAAAAGTTTTTTCAAGGGAAAATATTCATTAAGGAACTTTCCCGATGATATTTATTTCAGTGTGAAAGAGGGTTAGAAGGTGCGTTCAAGAAATGTATAGTATAGAATTGGAAGATATTCAATACAATTACAGTAAACATTCCTCATACTAAAACTAACACTCCAAAAACATTTGCAATCGTCAGTCAAAAAGAGGAAGCAGTCAATTATTTGGAAATTTAAAGAAAATATTTGATACCTATTAACACAAAATTTAAGGTCACCTAAATTATTTTTGAAAATCTGGAATGGAAAAGAGTCACCGGTCAGGTAGTAAGTAGTTGCTCCCCCCCCCCCAAGATCGCCAACGTCTTTTTTTACCAACTTTTCGAAAAACGACAGTTGCCCTCATTTCAAATGAAGGTCTTGATGTTTTAGTGCTTAAAAGATACGGGGGCTGCGCTCATCCTCCCTTGAAGAATGTAGAGGATTCTGTGCATAAAATCGTGTTTGTCAAAAAAAATTTCCATGGGGAGCTACGCTTTCTGTTGTAGGTACCACCTACCAGCTCCAAGTATTTATGACCTTATATTGTAGAAATCATTCAATAACAGTACTTATTGTATCTTTAATTTTGTATTCAATAATAAAGATTAAAACCTAAAAAAATCGATATTTCCTTTTATTTATTTTGTAATTTGTAATTCAGTCCATAATTAAATCAGTAAATTACTTGATCGTGCAAAAAAGTCTAAGGATGGATTTAAGAAATAACAGACATGATGTGAATCACACTCATTTAAAACAGGTATAATTTTGTCTGGATAATAAAGAATGATGTCGATTTAAGTTTCTGCGAGTGCTGTATGTGAAGTTGATATTCTTCTGGGTTTGTTCCTGCATTGGTTTTTCTTTGAGTTGGTTCCTGACTGGGGCCCTGTTTATAACGCTGACTGTTCACAACTCCCACCATAAGACATTGTTTATTACGGTCACTTTGTTCATGACACCCACTTTTAAACTTTGTTTATAAGGTTCACTGTGTTCATAATTTTGTGATTACTTTACCCACTTTGTTCATAGCGCTCACTAACGCAGTTTGTTCGGAGAATAGAATGTTCACTTTATTCATACCGTAGTGGATTTGAGGGGGAAATTGCGTTAAAGCATCATTTTTGAAATGAGTGACGATTCTAAAGACATCTTTAAAGACGATCCCGTTAAATAAAAGTGAACCAGGGGTTACAAGGACCTATAATCATCCATCAGAACGAGAAGTAATGTAGGTAAGTCACAAAGCAATGAAACAGTGGGCGTTATGAACATTTCAGTGGCATTTTAAATTACATGGGCATTATGAACATAATGAGCAAAATAATCACAAATCATGAACCGAAGGTGGGCATTATGAACAGAGTGGACGTTATAAACAACACTTTTAAAAGTGGTCGTTATGAACAAAGTGGCCGTAGTGAACAATGTTTGATGGTGGGCGTTATGAAAAGCGGGTATTGTGACTAGCATCCCCTAACGGAACCACTGTTCTAATTTAGATAGAATTACCAGAACCAGGTTTGAAGACGACAAGTGAGATTGTGTGCGGGGTGCGGGGTCCAAACATTGCCGTCCCGAAGAAAAGCCTAAGCGGGAACAAACGCAGAAGAATATCAACTAAAAGAATGATTTGGAGTATGAACTAAAAAGACCAAACTAATATCTACTTATATTGATTAACGTCTTCGCAGTAGGTACTCAGTTCTTCATTAAGTGTCAAGTTTAGAAATACATGCAATAATGTTAATGAATTAGGTAATGTTTGATATAGGTATTTCGATTTAATCAATTCGCTTCAGATGTGATTTAGAAATAAAATTAAGCATTAATCACGAGTTGCCTTTACGCTTATAAAAGAAGAATCATTACACTTATTCTCCTTGTAAATTACCTTCTGACATTACAATCTGAAATTATAAAGATAATAAGTAAAGATCTACCTACAAATTGAAATTTAGATACATGAAAGGTACCTACGTACTTATGTGAGTTAAGTTATTATAACATAGACATTTCTTAGTCCTTAATAGAATTTCTTATAAATATCTACTTATCAAGGTACACAAAAAGTGTTTTCTCGGTAAGGTTTGAAAAAACATATTTGTACGTTATTTGGTCCTTTATTGAACCTAAATATTACCCTTTAACCTTTAATTCTTTAAGTCTTCAGTAAAAGTTTCCATGAGAATTTCAAAATTCAAAAACTTGCTGGTAACTGAAGTTTCCTTATATTATGCTAAATGTATCTACCTATAGGTTTCAACATTGAAATTAATGAACTGCAATCAAATCGTTCTCGAATAAAATATCCAAAAATTGTTTAACTATATGTATAAACAAATCAGGTGACTAAATGGTTCTCTAATACGAGATGAAATGTGTTAGAATGAAAGTAGAGGGGTTGAATACGAACTAAGAAAAAAAAAGCTAAGAAGAAGAAGGAATTCCTTTTTCTAATCCATATATTCATATAAAATACATACATACAAAATAAGGAATAAATAAATAATCCATACAATTTATATACTATTGTATATCGGAATAACGCGAGTTGCGATTGGCTCTGAGGAGCTCCCACCACCCGGAACCCCGGAGTCAGTTGCCCCTCCAAAGCACAGCATCCCACGATGCATATACATGTTGTTATATGGCTTTAGACGTTGGCGCCGTTAGCACCGGAGTTTTTCAATTGCACCCACGGCTATTTTGAATAAGTAACATTCACCCCCTAAATGATAATTACACATCGGTGATTGCTTAATGTTATTGTTTATAATTACGGTGCAGTAGTTTTAAGTGTGGTGTGTTTAAGTGCCATTTCGGTATAGATCGACATATCATTCAGTGAAGTGCACCTTATATTTATCATAATTACTAATCTACTATAATACTAATTACACGATAATTATGACAGACATTTGTGCGTACGTCTCTTTGATGGTGCAATTTACAACGACACGGAATTAATAATGTTGATAAATGGACGTTAAATTAGCGAATCTGGCGGATTATAATAGCGATACCGTGAGGAGGTGGGTTGAATCAAACCCTACACCCACCCTCCAGAATAATAACATTGATATAACGGCGGCCGGTTCGAAAACGTTCAAAAATAATTTAAATAACAACACGATCGACTTTGAACAGAGCTTTTGGAAACGTCAAAAAGAAGAGATGCCAATGTTACTACAACAACCCTCCCACGTATTGTTATCGTCGCACGAGGCCGATCAACCCTTGGACTTTACGATGTCAAAATTTAAAACGAAATCGGCAACATCCGTCGCTTCGCAATTAAAACAATTTAATAATTTAGCGAATCAACATCATATGATGTTATTACAAAATAATGGAGTTTATTTTAATAGAAGTAACAATAATAAAAGCTTTACACGTGGAAGTAGCCCGTCCCCATCAAGTAGTTCGGAAGAGGATGAAGGACCACCAGAAGACTCGACGAGATCGCCGCCAAACAGTCCTGCACCTCTTCGAGGCGACGGTAAGATATTTTTACTTAAATAAGCCGCAAAGCAAAAAAAATTGACACCTGCATATTTTTCCTTTGTCAAAATGAGAATACACGAAAGGAAGCGGATTGCAGGTAGAACGAACTGCCCCTAACTCGCAAAATAGAAATTTCTACTTGTCATGTTAAAAGATGTAGGCGCTTTGATTTTTTTGTGTTACCGTTTTTTTTACTTTACCTATAGTTTTATTACCATGCCGAAATCTGTAATTAAGTTAACTTTATTTTGAAAATCGATTCAGAAATCGCACCCTCGCAAATAACAGTCCATTACAAAGATTTGGGTTTATATTCATAACACCCCCATTTTCATTGTCAAACTGGAAATGAAGAATAATTGCATTATTCTGTACGATTTGTTTGTAACGATTTTCGAGGAAAATTGCACCTTTTTGTATGGTAGCACATTAATCAATAAATGAATGGAATAAATCACCTCAGTTCTTATGGCCATTTTGAAGAATCTTCAAAAGAAGCGCGTACAGAAATACGACTTACTGTTTTCAAAAATTATTAATTAATCCATTTCGTCTGTTTAATATTAAAAAATTGAATACCTAAAAGATATGAACACAATTACCCAGATTCAACCGCGGCACAAACATACTAAGACTAACAGTAGCCGGGATTATCACGAAGAATAGGGGAAATTTGCACAGGTGTTACTCGAACAATTTACAAAATATGCTCAAAGAGGGCTGTTCTGTCATTTACGATTTGCATAGGTCCTCAAACTTTTTGTTTGAAATTTGGGAGCAAAGTCTATTTGTCCTCATTTATTATGATGTCTTCTCCTTCTCAGTTCAAACGTTGTGGGTGATCATTAATAAGAAAAAATTACTTCTATATCCATTATACAAACTTTGTTAGGGGAGGCAGTGACGAATTTTCATTTGCTCACTCCTCACTTTGCTTGGCAATGTTTCTTCCTTGGGAAATAAAATTTTATCCTGCACAAACGTCAGTTGTATAAGTACTACTTCATATTTATTGGAGTACGTTCCTCAACTTTTTAGCATAATAGTTAACGAAACGTTTTTCCAATCACAACGACAGGACTAATAAGCAAGTTGTAGTTGAATCATTTCAGTTTCCAAACGATGGCTGCAGTAGTTGCCAGTTGGTGATTTAAAATGGCCTTGTTTTCAATATTTCAATGACCTGATCCGCGAAAATCAAACGACTTCAAAGTCCCTGCTAAAGTTCATTTCATGCAATGGCAAGAAAGGTTGCAGAAACACGTGTGGTTACCATAAAGTAAAGTTAAATTGACATCTTGCCTTGGCCAGTCTTGTGATAATACCTATTCCAGAAATCCTCCTTGATGATGAAGAAATCTGTGCTTTTTCAGGTGTCGAAAACAAATGAGGTATATGGAAAATTTATTCATTTACTCTTAGACTAACTTTTATGACACATTTTGATGTATCATTAACATTAGGGAATTAACTCAGTAAAATTTGATGTATAATGAAAAGTTCTGTTAATTTTAATCAAACTTTAGCTCAATTTTTGGATGAACCTAACCGTTTTTGAAAAAATGTTGCCTTATGCGTCGCATATTTATCCTTAGATTAGGAAAGAGAGTTTATCAATAAATTGACTTGGGTTTCATAGAATTAGTGTGCGTGCGAATCAAAATGCAATCTATTTATAAGAAGATAACATTTTGTTTTTCGGCACAATGCAAAACAACAAAGTCACTCACGGTGCCAAAACCGGCGTTCAGTGAGAAAGATCTTTGCACTCCTTGTGGAAGAAAACGAGCGTCCCATTTTTAATTGTTTTTATGTAAATATGTCCCATAATTATAAATCGTTTATGCACCTACTCAAACGAAGAAATTTCGGCTCTTAACTTCCTTGCAGATGCTTGCGTTCTTGCTTCTTTGGAATGATGGAAATTCTTCATTGTTCCGCGATCTCAGTGAAATATCCACGCGCCATCGCCATTTAAAAGGATCGAAAATTATTTTTGGTTTTTCAATATTTGGCTACGTTTTGGTTACCTCTTTGAGGAGAAATGGCAAAGAAAATCTTGGCCACAAAGTTCTTTTTTTGTGTAAGTATTAAATCCTAAATTATCCACCCCTGTAAAATACATCGTGACCGGCGATTAACTGCCCTTTCTACCGTTATCGCCGCGCCGGTAAGGTTCCTTACATGAATAATTTCGGTGAATCTTATAGATATGAATTTTGATTTTTCGTTAGATCTCATCTACTTTCTTGATGTTGTTCTTGATTCTTGTCCACCAGGTCCACCACTTGTGTTTTTTCAATTTTGAATACATGTAGGTATACAGCAAATTTTAGTTTTAACCATTGCTCTTTTGCGTCAAAATCGACACGCTGTTATGCTATAGCCTCTAACACAACGCCATTTTTGTAGCAAGTATCAAACAAAGCAAGAACAAGTAATTACCGCCATAAATGATATTTTTTTACCACACTTGACTATGTGGATGAATCAAGTACCACCTTTGCTTGGCTTCTAGTAAATTCACAAGTTTAACAAACCGTTTACTAAAAATTTTGTTTTTTAAACAAACCACACCGCTGAATGCTGTTGGATTGGATTGTATATTTAAAATGCAATCCAATAACATTTAAAAAATTCTGCAAATATTGGATTGTTGTTTACTGAGAATACCAGCTTAGGATTTTTTCCTAAGTTATGTACCTACCTTCTAAAATAATATGGTGTATTATTCAAAACGCACGAAAATTGGACGTGAAGAAATGATGCCTTAAAAATTGATTCTGTTCTCGCTTTTGCACTAAATGTTCATACAGTATGTTTTGCAAGGTATACCGAAAACTAGGAGATCGCTACAGATGCTTACCCTCCGAGAAGAACATGCTAAGAACTTCTACGTTCATTTCCTTTTAATATAAATATGACATTCTCAGCAACATTTTTAAATATTAGGTTAGGTAAAACAGCAATGGAAATCAAATTCAAGACTGTGAAAGATGTAATTCGATTCTATGTTCCCTTCATATAGTTAGAACAAATTAATTAGGGCGTGATTATTGATCTATCATTGTCTTTATAAATGTAAGTAAATAATTTATGTTTATTATTATTATCTATTATTATTATTTTGGAAAGAAGGAACGGAAATAAAAAAATTCTAAAGCGAAGGAATTCAAGGATAATATTATTACAGTAGAAACGTTTTATGCAAAATGTAGTTGTCTATAAAGCGAAAGAGAAAAATTAAGGAATATGTCAAAATTCAACAACAACAATAAAATTTAGTGAAAATGTTTCAAAGCTTTTTGGAAATAAATTATTAAATGCGGCTTCAACAAAATCTCATCTCAAACCACGGTCTATATATCTCAAACGGCATTAAAATTTGGCATTAAGCACCAAATTTGACCCTCTTTCTGTGGGAAGATTGGTAGTGTGTGGTTAGGTTTTCAACCCCGAACAACCAAAAGAACAATTTTTAAAAACTAATGGAGTGGTTAAGCTGTTTTGTCCAAAAGTACATCTTTGCCTGACTAAATATCATATAAATTCCCATTTTTTTTCCAAACGGCCCAACTGTTAAACTTTAACTGTAAACAACATCGGGTTCTGTAAATTTCTCCGTGAAAGATGATCCGATCAGCAAAAGGCTTTCGGACCTTTTACATAATTCATCATGGCCTTCTAGTGCGAATGTGATCAATGGGTATGTAATAAGAGGAATGCCACTTAAGTATAGATCTTTTTGTGGAAGTAACATTAATAAAAAGAAGTAAGCATATACAGTGTATATAGAAATTTGCCCGCAAATTTCAAGAGCTACTAAAGAAAATACAAAGTAGAACATAGGCAAATGCGTATACATTCAAGGATTTCAAAAATTTCAACCTGCTAGACTAATGATCTTAAGACGATTTTGAGCAAGAACTCTAAAATAGATGCAATTCGTTACGCTGACGATCAGCAAAAATCCCTTGAAATTGTACCATTAAAAAAAACCCTTATTGAGAAAACAATATCAACTTAGGGTTGTCCAATCAAGAACGACAAAATGCTTTTCAGTAGGTATAAAACGACAGACAACTGGGTGAAATTTTCAAAAACTTCATCATGATGCGAAAATGAGAGTTTATGGGCTTGGATAAGTGCAAAGGTTCTCCATCATTGATTTCTCGAAATTTTCATCTCGGGTTTCTTCAACGAGACGAGCTGGCTTCAAGTAAAGTCACGAATGTCGGTAACCTTGTTATAGGTTACACATTTAACAAAAGAAATTCACGTGTCTAAAACAGTTTTAGGATCCGTTTTTGATTCGGTTATAGCTGTTACACATCACATTTTACTAATAGGTATTCTAACTTTAAGTTTAATAAAGCAGAGTCTTTATGGAAAAGTCGTTACAAAAAAATTTCTTGGTTTCTTTTTTAAACCAAAAGTGGCACTTATTGAAGTAAGTGGGAGCCAAAGTTTCATAATTTGGTCTCGCTTCGAAATATGGAAACGAGGCGGGATTGACATCATTATTTAGGTTCAATTTAATTTCTCTACCCTTAATGCGTTAATCATACGTTAGGGGCGTCAAGTAATTTTTTAATCTGCTAGTATCCCCACGATAAACACTTCCAATTATATCGATTTTCGACTTTCAGTTACAGTTTGGTAGATGCTTGCAAATGTCCTTTAATTGAATCTAAATCACAAATCTGTCCAGTTTTCCTATTTTAAAAAAAGCTCTTATTGTTCTGGTGAAAATAAAATAATGTTCATATTTTTAACGAACTTTTTTATTTAAAAAATCGCTATTTTTAGTTTTTTGCCCATAACAACTAGGTATATGATTTTCAATATTCTTGAGTCATGTACAACGTACACATAAAACAAGTATAGGTATGTATGCTCGTCGACTCGTCGTGCATTTTTTATGTTTTCCATCTCCTCCCACCAAGTATAATAGCAGAGCCAGAGTTGTCTCATAAAAAGGGCTCTTAAGCCTTGTCCTAGCGCTTCGGAGTAATGGCAAATGTACTAATGTTATAAATTAAAAACAAATATAAAACCCTTCTTTGTTCATCGAGTAGGTTGCATCAACACTATTTTTGGTACAAAATAATTCGTGAGATATAGGTACCTGTGACTCAATGGCTCACAATCGAAAGAATTTTTGATACCTAAAGGGGAAGTTGTAGCCCTTAAAGTTATTTATTAGTGCTAGTAACTGGGTACAAAAGAAGATCGCATTCCTTTACACAACCATCTAGGAAATTTTACAAATACCTAGATGAACAGACGTACAAATTTTTAATAAATAAATATGATAAATACATAACCATGAAGGGGTTTCGCCAAAGTATTCTGCCTTATTTGAAATAGAAATGCATTGTGCGAATCAAAACCATAAACGATGAACTACTAAACTACCCCCTAAAGACCCGGTAGACGTGTACAATATCTACAATGGAATTGTGCTAAAATAAGAGGTATAGTCGAATGTGGAATCCTACAATTTCTACTTTAGGACATTTCTCCCAGAATTTAAAAAATCAATCTCACGAAAAGCTTTTAACATGAACCTTTTTGTTTTGAACAGCTTACGTTCTAAAAGAATTTATTTGGTCAGTTTGGAGGTGTTTTTTCTTCAGGATCACGGATACAAAATGCTTGTTGAATGCACTATTATACCTACATCCGTCGTGCACCGTCGCCGGTTGAAATAATATTTCTTTAGGTAAGAGGTTCAGAATTTGGAAAAACTGGTGATAGAGGATTTTGGGCTTATCGAAGATCATAAACTCTCATTTTCCCTACAAGAGGCCAGATTTCTTTTTGTGTAAATTGCGGCCAGTTGTTAGCTTTTCTTACTGAAACGTGTTCAATTTAATATGTATGAGTACCTAGTATCAGTTTTAGTATGATGGATTGCTTCCATTTAAAGAACTTGGCCAGCATTTTTTAAAAACCATTAGTCTACCTAGGCCGAGGGATGAAACTAATTTGAAGTTTGTATAATCATGTTGGGAGAAAAGTGGTGAAATAGATTACCAAAAAAGTTCACAATGATGCAAAACCATCAAATTTACCATCGCCACATTGCATTGTTTTGTTTTTCCGTTCTTTTTGTTTTACTCCTTCTTGATCCTTGTATTTCCATTGCTTCTTTATATTCTTTTTCTGTCTTTCCCTTGTTTTAGTTCCCGAGTACGAAGTAAAAGGGAAGTACCTATTTGTATTAGTGTTCCAAAAAAAAAATTTACCTATGCAAATTTTTACACATCTTTGCGTTTCTGAATACGTAGATTCAAAAAATGAAAAAAAAATTCGGTCTGTCGTCTGTAGTTTGTCCGTACACATTCCTTGCAACGCTCTAAACTAAAGTGTAAACTCAGAAACTATTAAAGTTATCGAAATGCGGTTTTCGCCAATCGATTGCATTCGGGCCAAGGACGAAAATGCTAATATTACCTTTGATGCGGTCACTTCCGGTATAAGCTAAAATGGCGGCACTCATTTTTTTATAAGATAAAGTTGCAGTTTTTTATGTAGTTTAAGAGTATTTTTTTCTGAATTCGATAATATATATAGTGCTATTTTTATTTTTTGAAAAAAGTGTTAATACGAGGGAAGTCTCGTGGCAACTTGCCAGAATTTCTTCCACTGTCTTAGTGCACTTCTTCCATTGCCAGTTCCAGGGGTTGGTTGGTGGCCCGACTCGATCTTCTCGTCTACCTTAAATGTCTTCACCTTTTTCCCAGCCTCTACATTCGTTATTACGTAGTCTATTATTGATTCTCTTTTTTGTAAAAACACATGAATGTGTTTTTAGGAGTTGCCTTGTACACCATTTCTCGTTTATGTTTAATCTCTCTGTTCTATCTCCAATAAGATTACTTAACAGTGAGATGCCGTGATGGTAATTACCGAATACCTCTGATAGAAATGATGTCATTCAATTTTGTCATTCTGTGCACCCGTCCGCCCATCCGTGAAATTTTTAGTTGCCGGAACAAATAAATAACGTTAAGAGTTACAACTTTCCTTTTAGATATCAAAAATTCGTTTATTACACGTATATCTAACAGAGCATTTTGTACCAAAAAAGGAAGAAAAACCTCAATTCTAAGGGGGCGACGTACATCGTCTTACTTTATTATGTGAACATGTGTATGCTTAAGAAACCTTTATTTACAATAACGCGATCTTTTTGGAAAAATAGATGCTGATCACTAAATTCACTAGTAGGTACCTAGTTTCACCAAAACCAAATTTAATGGCTTTATGACTTTGAAATGAGTTTTAAACACATCACGTTTGACTTTAAAATGACCGTATCTGTCGACTACCAACGATTATTGGGATCTTTTCTAAACTAAACCATTATAAATCAAATATTGTGTATGAACCGTATAAAACCACATTATTAAGTAAATAAAACTTTAATAAGTTGCATGTCTCTATTAATCATCAAAGCTGAACACCGTGACTTATATTTAAATATATGCAAAAAAGGCATAGTTAGTGCTGCGAAATTTGATTCCGTTACCAATTTGATACCAAAGTTGAATGAAACGTTTCATCAACCCATCGTGTATTCTGGAATTCTCTAAAGACTTTGAACATTTCTGCGTTAAATTAAATTTTAGTCTCAACAAGCATTTTACGAACATACTGTGTAACTATAATAGGTACCTTTACTTTAAAATTAAAAGAGATTATTTAATTAGATGAGTCTAATGTAATGTATGCATGAGCGGCCGAGTGTCTTTTCGTACTGTTATTGCAAATTACACAAAAACTTAATTATTTCAAAAACTAGTAACAGGTAATAAAATTCGTAAATACATACGAAATTATCTATCAAATGAGAATAGGAAGCGATTTTGGCAAGAAAAGTGCAGGTTAATGTCGAAATTTGAATAAAAAACGAAGGTGAAATAATTAAAAGAACAAACTCGAGTATAGGCTTTTATTTAAATAACGTGTTCATGTAAAGAGATTCGCTTCGGACGAATGATGGCATCGTCAGCCTGTTTTCTCTTTGTTTTGAGCCGAACATATTTTCCCATGCTAATGATTTTGCAGCAGGTATCTCTATGTATAACAAATTTAAATATCACTAAATCGGTGCGGCTTTTAAAGAACAGAATGAAAATAGTATCGTGCTGTTTTTTAATGGTGGTACGCGGTCGATATTTAGCTGACTCATATTATAATAATGAAATAAATTACTTGTATTAATGATTCATTACTACTTTTCAGTTAGCTAATACTATAATGGTCATTATTTTTACTCAATTATATTGTCTCATTTTTTCCAAAGTTTGCTGAATGGCCAATATAGAAGTAGGTATTCGAAGAGCGCAGCGCGTCCATGTTCATTAAGCGAAACAATTGCTCAATTAATAATTTAAATATAAAAGTAAACAAAACACAATCATGTTTACTCAATTGTTTAATACGTCCGTACAGGGTTGCCGATTAAATCAAACGAAGTTCGTTACTATATTATTCTAACGATTTCCGCAGGTGCGATTTTGTGGTCTCCAAAAAGGTTACCGATTTTAATATTCTCATCTTCTAAGAACCAATTTGCATGCGACGTTTCGACTTAAACCCAATCGTCTCTTTGTTGGTGGCCAAAAGTTAACTTCCCGTTGCGTCTAATTAAATGTCACTGTTATTATCGTTACTTTAATTATCGAATTATTACTTTCCAATTTTGAATGTTGGTAATAACGGGCGATTTAATTATAATATTGAAGTCCTCATTTCTAAGAAAAAGATTTAAATCTGACTTAGCAGTATTTTAATTAATAAACGGCTACAATTAGTTTTTATTATTTATGCGCGAGATAATTTACATTCTAAAATTGAAATTTTATTTGAATTAATTAGGACCTCTTAAGTCTTACAATCTTATTATTCGATTCCCATATGTTTTAATTTCACCTCAATTAATTTATTGCATATTCATTAACGTAATTAGTGCGACCGCAACGCGTTTGTTCAACAATTTCGATCATTTCTCATCTTGTTACATGATACTTACTCATAATCCGGATCGAAGGACCGTTAATGTTTATTTCAATCTAATCGATGCAAGTTGATTTGGAGCAGCATTAATTTCGATTGTTACTTGTGCAATAAAAATGTCGACGATAACAGTACGCTTTAGAATCATTTTAAAAATTTGGATGGCCCATTTAAGAGTTCAGACTCGTTAAATCAAAAAAATTAGTGCCTACAGAAAAATATTCGTTATACACAAAAAGTATTTCATACTTAAGTTCTTTAATAATTGTAATTGAAATGTTTAAAACTATATGACATACCAACAAAAGAAGTGAATGAAACACTCATTTTCAAAATTAACGGTTAAAAATAAACTTTCGGTTTAGTTAATAACGGTGAGGTTCGTCTCGGAAATAGTGTAAAAAATAAGACCCTGCTCTGGTATATTTACTGTACACGTTGTCGAATGTTTTGTTGCTTAAATTAGGCAGAATATGGCCCGGGTTCGATTTCCGCTCCCACCAGAACAGTTTATGTAATGTACCGCGCAATGTTAATTTTGACATAAATATACAGGGTGTCTCACGGTGACCGTCGGTTAGAAGTATATCAAGAACTGTAAAAGCTAGAAATTTGAAATTTTGCACATGCGACATGGAGTGTTTAATCTATTAAATAAAAATATTTTCCAAATGGCAGCACTTCCGGAAATACCGGAAGTGAGCATCTACTTCTTTATTTTAAATACAAACCAGAGAATTTTTTTTCACATTCTGATGTGTCATAAAATGTTTAGTAAGTATGCTTAAAATAATCGGCGTATCAATTTTGATTGCTGAGAAAAAATTTTTTTTTCACTGAAAAATGCCAAAATCTTGTTTAGGAAATAAAATTGAAAGTCGAAAGTGGTAAAAGTTAGGGAAATGGAATTTTAGGTTCTCAATGTCAAAAGATTGAGACACAATTATCTGTCATGGATAATAAAAAATTGCCCGCGGTTACGTATCTATTTGACGTTATTTCCAGACTTAAGAAAAACTTTAAAAAGTCTCTTTTTTTAAATGGAATGCCTATTTAATTATCGGCCCATTCGATGCAGAAATAAATTTCCTTTAAATTGATATACCATGTTCCTATACCTAAAATCAATGATTACAGAGTTATTTACATTTTTCTAATTAAATTTATAATTACATACTTTACAAATCATGGTTGGCTTTGAAAATTTTCAAAAAATTTTTATTCAAATGTTTCTTATGCTTTTATGATTATTTAAAATTCTAACTATGCAACTTCTTGACTATCCAAGGTCTCTTTCCGCCGAACGAACAGAACTTTCAGCGACAACATTAAAATATCCTAATACCAAAGAGTATATAATAGGCTAATACATTGGTTTCTGCAGCGTCATTAGTGTATGCTGTTATGTCATAATTTTCGCTTACGTGAAAACTTCGTATAGATTTTTGCCAACCTAGCTAATTAAAGTTGTTACTTCATACAAAATGCAAAAATCGAGGTTGGCATTTTTTCTTAGTCCCGGTTTCAAAATGGCGGCTATTTCAAAGTGGCCGCCATTTTGAAACTTTTAACTTGAATAACTCGGTATCTAATGAACCGATTTTTACGTTAATTATGTCAAATTAAAGCTTATAACGTGGGGAATAAAGTTGGTCCTATGCTTCATTACGCTACCTGCTATCATTTTCTCGATATTTAACAAATATCATATTTTGGAGGTGTTGCCTGGGACGTCTTTCAATTATCCAAGTAAACTAGCGTATAAATCATTATATTCTACACAAGATAATGTGTTGCTTATAATTTTTGCTTTTAATTGGTCTACAGAAATTCCAAATCGGTTCCATAGAACCGTAGTTACGTATAAAATCGTTTTATCGACTGAAATAATATAATAAATTAAGAACACTGCAGGTTTCCTGGCTTGCCTTTTATGATGTTAATAAAAAATCTAAACTGATGAATAGATTTTTTTTGTTTCAGATGTAATGATGGAAAGAGAATCTACTAACTTTGAGCTGTGTTTGAAGTGCCAAACCATAAGGCTTAATCAACAATAATTACGAGAAGAGCCGCGAGAATCAAGTTATGAGAAATTTTTGAACGCAATACACGAGAGAGCAAACTATGGTGAACTTGAGTTTGTTACAATTAAAAATCGCCTAGTTGACGTAACTGCAGAACAGCTGAAGGAGAGAAAGCAGTATGGCATAAGCAAGCAATGCTATTCTGAAACTACAAATGAATCAAATATAAAAAGATCAAAACTTCGTCACACTAAAGCTATCTCCCTCCAAGACACACACAGTTGCAGAAGAAGAAGGGACGTCCTCCAACTGTAACTATCAGTCAGGGTCACACGGTCGCAACTTACGAAGTATGACAAAACCAAATGCTTTTTCTGTCAAGGTGAAACTAAAGGATCTCTTCACAAGTGCATGTCTAGCAATATTGGAGCACAACTTTGCGAAATTGTGACTAAGTGCGATAGAGAAGATCAGAAGGTGAATTACGGAGATGCGATTAATGAAACAGATGCGCTTTCCAGAGACGTAGTGTATCACAAAACGTGCATGACAACACAATGGCAAAAGTTTTGCAAGTTCAAGATAACAGCACCCGAAATAAATCAAAAAGAAAGGAATAAGAAGCAATCATTAAATTTGATAGCTGCAGAGATTCAGTTTTATAGCCAATTTCAAGATAGAATAGGAATTGATCAAGCTCACCTTCCAATCTTCTCTATCGCACTTAGTCACAATTTCGCAAAGTTGTGCTCCAATATTGCTAGACATGCACTTGTGAAGAGATCCTTTAGTTTCACCTTGACAGAAAAAGCATTTGGTTTTGTCATACTTCGTAAGTTGCGACCGTGTGACCCTGACTGATAGTTACAGTTGGAGGACGTCCCTTCTTCTTCTGCAACTGTGTGTGTCTTGGAGGGAGATAGCTTTAGTGTGACGAAGTTTTGATCTTTTTATATTTGATTCATTTGTAGTTTCAGAATAGCATTGCTTGCTTATGCCATACTGCTTTCTCTCCTTCAGCTGTTCTGCAGTTACGTCAACTAGGCGATTTTTAATTGTAACAAACTCAAGTTCACCATAGTTTGCTCTCTCGTGTATTGCGTTCAAAAATTTCTCATAACTTGATTCTCGCGGCTCTTCTCGTAATTATTGTTGATTAAGCCTTATGGTTTGGCACTTCAAACACAGCTCAAAGTTAGTAGATTCTCTTTCCATCATTACATCTGAAACAAAAAAAATCTATTCATCAGTTTAGATTTTTTATTAACATCATAAAAGGCAAGACAGGAAACCTGCTGTGTTTTTAATTTATTATATTATTTCAGTCGATAAAACGATTTTATACGTAACTACGGTTCTATGGAACCGATTTTGAATTTCTGTAGACCAATTAAAAGCAAAAATTATAAGCAACACATTATCTTGTGTAGAATATAATGATTTATACGCTAGTTTACTTAGATAATTGAAAGACGTCCCAGGCAACACCTCCAAAATATGATATTTGTTAAATATCGAGAAAATGATAGCAGGCAGCGTAATGAAGCATAGGACCAACTTTATTCCCCACGTTATAAGCTTTAATTTGACATAATGAACGTAAAAATCGGTTCAATAGATACCGAGTTATTCAAGTTAAAAGTTTCAAAATGGCGGCCACTTTGAAATAGCCGCCATTTTGAAACCGGGACTAAGAAAAAATGCCAACCTCGATTTTTGCATTTTGTATGAAGTAATAAGTTTAATTAGCTAGGTTGGCAAAAATCTATACGAAATTTTCACGATATTACACAACGACCTGCACTACATTGGGGACAATTGGCTTTGCCAAACTTCGTGGCGCATTTACTTCGCCCATATTTAGAAAATTCTTTTCAATCATCCTGATTTTTCGTTCTGTCATATTAGGTAAATGCGGATATCTTTCGTTAAAGTGTTGAGTGATTCTTTATTCAATAGTTAAAAGTTCTGCAGGTCCGAAAAGTAATACGAGCAGACTCGCCATGAATGTAAAACAAAAGAATATCAGCGTTTGTGTATTCCATATTTCCCAATTAAAAACAAATATTAAGCGCAAAAATCAAAATTCAAACAGATAACACTGATAACAAACGTAAATGTAGGTGAACTTTCAAACTGATAGCTAACTGACAACTGTCATCATAAGAAACAATTGAATAAAAATTTTTTGAAAATTTTCAAAGCCAACCATATTTTTTAAAGTATGTAATTATAAATTTAATTAGAAAAATGTAAATAACTCTGTAATCATTGATTTTAGGTATAGGAACATGGTATATCAATTTATAGGAAATTTATTTCTGCGTCGAATGGGCCGATAATTAAATAGGCATTCCATTTAAAAAAAGAGACTTTTTAAAGTTTTTCTTAAGTCTGGAAATAACGTCAAATAGATACGTAACCGCGGGCAATTTTTTATTATCCATGACAGATAATTGTGTCTCAATCTTTTGACATTGAGAACCTAAAATCCCATTTCCCTAACTTTTACCACTTTCGACTTTCAATTTTATTTCCGAAACAAGATTTTGACATTTTTCAGTGAAAAAAATTTTTTTTCTCAACAATCAAAATTGATACGCCGAATATTTTAAGCATACTTACTAAACATTTTATGACACATCAGAATGTGAAAAAAAATTGCCTGGTTTGTATTTAAAATAAAGAAGTTGATGCTCACTTCCGGTATTTCCGGAAGTGCTGCCATTTGGAAAATATGTTTATTTAATAGATTAAACACTCCATGTCGCATGTGCAAAATTTCAAATTTCTAGCTTTTACAGTTCTTGATATACTTCTAACCGACGGTCACCGTGAGACACCCTGTATTGTATTCAGCGGAATTTACAGTACATTGGCCTTAGACGGAGAACAATATTAGGGCCTTTGTAAAATAGTTCGAATTATTTAAAGAAATTCCTGCGCCTAGTTTTTGAAATATACTTTAGAAGTCGCCTAAACAATATGTATTTTTGTCCAAAAGGGCTGGGGAACAAAATTTTTAATGTGTGCACCTATTTCGCACCTAACTATGAACTAGGTTTTCAGAAGATTTACATCTATTCTACTCTTAAAGTTTAAATCTTTGAGCATAATATCTCATCTTAATAATTTGAGACTTTGCGGTTCCTCGAACTGTCAAGATAACTAGTTTTCACCTTATACCTTGATTTGTTCTACAGCCTGCGTTGAAAGACTTGCCTTGGCTTTTTCCTTGGATTTTTGGAATGATTATCCATTCTCTTAGCTTCCGATGGTGATTAAAGCTAGGTTTGCCAGGCCTGATTGATTAAGTAATGTGAAACCAAAATTTCTGACATTTCGCAAGAGATTGCAGCTTGCATCTTCAGACTGATATCATTCTGAAGATGCAAGCCTTTCAACGCAGGCTGTGGAACAAATATAACGACGCGGTATAAACCGAAAACTAGTTACCTTGACTTATCTCATCTTTTTATTGACAGAGGGGGGCCGGGACCTGAAAGGACCTGGAGAGGTCACGTCCTTGAGACCTTGACTAACATCTCAGCATCGAGCCCACAAAGATGGAATATTTCAAAGGAAGATTTGAATTTCAATACTGTCCACATCGCAAACTCAATAGTTATATAGTTTTCATTTGTTCCTGACTGTGCTTCTAAGTACATTATTTGTGACTTCTTGGTATCGAAGAAATTTTGAATAAATCTCTCAAAAATTTTTAATTATGAATCCCTCGTATTTTAATTGTGCTCTTACATCGATTTACCAGCTATCTAGTATTTTGGAAAAATGTTGGGAGTTAATGGAATGTGTAAGTTTGTTACATAAAAGGGGAATATTTCATAGTCTCTCAATTACTAATTGTGCTTCTATGCACGTTATTTGTGCTTTCTTGTTTTCGCAAATATTTTGAATGCTTACGAAAGTTATTTTAATTTGAAGTACGGCCTTCTAAGTGCCTTAATTGTGCGCAATTAACTTTCTGTTAGGTATTCTATTAGAAGGGACATCCTGTTACAACATTATAATGTAATAATTTCGCCATTTTTAAGATAAACTGCGACGATTTGTGCATGAGTGTGTTTGACTACCGGTATTTATAATATTGCGGAAAAGGGATCAGATGGGTAATAGAGTGCTTATTCTTCTAAAATGGCAGAATCTGAACATTGGAATAAACACACAATCATTTACTTACACCAATGAAATTTAGCAATTCCAGGAGTATTGCTTATTGTATTGCTTATTGCCTCCCAACCCCTTTTCCACGTATAAATAAACCAATTGGCCAATGTTCTTGAAAATGAAATTCTACAAAATATCCTACTTTATTTTCCAAAAAGGTAGACTTTTGAGAGGATGTGTATTCCTTTTTCCGGGAACCCATTACTCATGTCATAACATATTTGAAGCCAAAAATATATCAATAAAAACGTAAAGAGGCACAATTGAAATTCTGTTCCTTTTTATGCAACAAACTACATTTTGGAGGAAGGAGCTGGGCGTTCCATTTTTTCCAAATACTATAGAAAAACGAAAACAGTATTTAACGTTGCACTTGATTATGCAAAA
Source organism: Pyrocoelia pectoralis (assembly GCA_036250285.1). Classification (NCBI taxonomy): domain Eukaryota; kingdom Metazoa; phylum Arthropoda; class Insecta; order Coleoptera; family Lampyridae; genus Pyrocoelia; species Pyrocoelia pectoralis. The sequence continues at coordinate 50,816,784 of CM070078.1, forward strand.
TGTCTCTCAAATGAAAGGCTTCAAGGGGGGAGCATAGGAAGCACATTCAATTGGGTACAATTCGTTGCAATACAAGTTTGTTTATTTCTGTTATAATCGCGGCACCCATTTCAAATCGTTCTCGTAAGTTAGTTTTTTAATTCCTTTATATCGATCTATCACCAATTCAATTCAAAGCGAAGCCTGGGCGGCATTAAAGCAAGCACAAATAAAAGAGAGCGTAAACATTTGACATCTGAACTGGAAGTGAGAGGTGGGGTGGAAGATATTCCTTATTAAAACTTAATAATAAGGAGTATAGGAAGAAGTTGAAGTAGGTCATTATTTCATTGAAACTAACTTATTTTTGCCTAAGGACATTCCTCTCTCAACTACGCAAACAAAAATCGTAGCGATAAATAATAAAAAATTAAGAGCGTATATTAAATAATAAATCAAAATAAAATTTGTCATTTCACCATTTATTACAATTTTATATTGGTCGACCGCTCCGGCCAATATAAACGAATGACACTCGCGCACGTCGATTAATGAACTTCAATCAGATTAACTAAGTATCGAATCGAGTTGTACGATTAATTTTCGAATAGAAGAAAAAAAGTGCCTTATAGTTTCGTATCAAATCACGCACGATCTCTCTTTACATTTGAGATATATTCGGTCGGCGAAAGCACAAACGATTAAAGAGAAAAAAAAAGGAGAACCACGCATAAATCAAAACAGTATGCAAAACATAAATATTTTAATTCGTAAAGAAGGCGTAACATGTGTATTATAACACGTCCGGAAAGAAATATTGTTCAAGTTTGTAATGCGAGGCAGAGGTTAATAAATCCCGGAACGTTTCGATCAAATATAATTCTATGGAGGTGCTTGTTACCTAATTACATTATAATAGTTGTGTAAGACACACACATAGAGATTAGACGATACCACTTTGTTATTAGAATATTATAATTTGAATAGAAACGAGAAGCACGAATAATAAGAAAAAAAGTTCATTATTACTAAGAATTTGGCTACTTCCAAATAATGTTTTTTTTTCTATTTTTTTGCAGAATTGGTCGATTCACCGGGTCGAGGAGAAAAGCAGCAATACGGTAAGCTTTCTATTATTTTATGACTCGAATTTGTGAAAACATATCCGTCGACAATAATAAAGCTTTTAAAAAACCGTTATATAGACGCGCAATAAATTTTTGCCAGCTTTTAAAAGTCAAATTTACCCTCAATTACTTTTAGAAGGACATGCCGAAAATTTTATATTCAATCTTTTAACCTTTTTATATTGAGTTGTATTCAAGTTGTAACGTTTATGTTCTCTTGATTTTTTCTAGGGGGAGTTGCAACAGGTTAAAATGCGCCTTTGATATTACACACTTGCACTAGGGGATTTCACCCCCTCGAAACTTACATGTGTTATAGTCTTTTCATAACTCGATGCTGTATGTTATATTAAGGGATATTTCATTCTTTTTTATGTGCGTTATTGATAATTTCGTGCAAATTGAAATGTAGGTTACCGCTAAATGCGTTAAAAATGCATTAAAAATTGATTTCTAAAATTAAAAAAGTGCATTAAAAATGATGATGATAAAGGACACTGCGAAACAGACCAACCAAGTTCCACCAGCACAAAGACTGTTCAAAAAAGATTCAGGTCATAAACGCTTTCTGGAAGAAAGGTAGTTGAGTTTTGAAAAGTCTGGTACACAGATCAAAAAAGCGCTGAAAGATGCGTTAAAAAACGCTAACATTAATGATTTTAACCCTTTCAGCACGGGAACACATGACATAGAAGATTCTTTATTATAAAATGGAAATTACCTTAACGTTTCGCATAAAAAAAACAAGAATAGGTACAATCACGTACAAACCAAATGGATATACAACATTTTTAAAACGAATTTAAGGCAAATTTTGAATTCGATTCAATCTTAAATGTTGAGATCTACCACGTTACGAACTAATTTTAAAGTTATAAAAAAATAGGTAGTGAAATTATTCTTCAATTTTCGAATTTGATTAAATGCAACTGTAGTTTTAAAAAAACGGCGCCAAAGGTTGACCAATTATAGGCTGGAAAATCTTTATAACTTTCCATGAAAATTTACACGTACGAAGTTCTAAAGGATTTTAAAACATTCGAGAGCAGCGTGAAGTTGGGCCCGTTATTATATTTACAGTATTAATTTTGGAAGATTATGTAGCGGAACAATATTTACCATTTATAAAGTATTTTGAGGGCTTTCAGAACTAGAGTTAAATTTGAAAATTGGGCAATAACTTCACACGGGCGAAATTTACTACTTACTTAACAACACCTACGGGGGAAGAGAGATGGGATTTTTGGAATGCTTCCACTCATCCACTTCCATAAATAACCATATACATGCAAGATAACAAGAGGTGAAGAAAGTAAAAGGTCAATGATTCGAATCATTTTAACAAATATGGGTCATCTCTTAGCTCTTTAAGTTAAATAACATCATCAGATCATTTTGCTTTATTTCGTTAATAGTTATAGTTTGCTTTAAATGTTCAATACACTGAAACTTTAAACTTAAATTTCTTTAGTATTAAATTCTCTTTTTTTTTATTTTTTTACCTTTTGTTTTCAACTTTTATCGCTTGCCTTTTATTTTCATTTCTTTAGTTTTATGTATTTGCACTTTCTGGTTGTAATTTATACTTAGTTTGTTGAATTATTTGAGCTGATGGCCTTCTGTAGCTTGTGTTTAACACACCCACAATTTTCAATATGTTGGCACAATCTACAACTAACAAGTACATTCGCTAAAACGATTAGAAGCTGTAAGAAATACCCACTCCCCCAGGAGAAATTCAAAAACATCGAACTTTAAAATTTTACATTAGCACATTGGTTTAACCCACACTACTATACCTAACACAAACAAAACCAATGTATCAATTCTTGTATTATTAGAGAGTTAACTATTAAATTGACGAAAGGTCACAGCTACCCAATCCACATTTAAAGTTGCTAATTTATACCTATTAAGTTATGACAATTATGTTCTAAATTTCAAGGTTCAAATCTAAAAGTTTATGTTTCAATAACCCATCTTGATATTTCAAAGTTGAAATTAATGTTTCAATCTTGGAAGTTTTACATTGCAACTTGAATCATGAAAGACCCCAGCTTTTAAATTTGAAAAATAACATTTTAAGCATTCAACTTTATAATTACGTTTAGGGTGTGAAGTGTGTACCTACTTTTATACTTGAACCTTTAAATTAGGAAAATGAAGTTAGAAATTACAAATTGTCTAATTCGAAACTTTTACTTGAAACAGTCGATTAAAAGCTCTTGCTTTTGAAACTTGAAATCTTTATTCTTATGGTCTAAAAATTGAAAATTAAGAGCCAAAAATTGTAGAAAAATTCAAAGTTCAGAGACAACACTTCAGAATTTCGAAAAGAAAATTCTATGAAAATCTATAGAAATAGAAATCTAGACAAAATTTAAAATTGTAAAATTTCATAATTATTAGAAAATGTTGCTTTAAATGGCACACCATTTCTAAGATTTGTGTAATTGCCATTTGCACACGTTTTAACTTTTCTTCATTATTCCGTTACTAAATACAATTTTTGTTCAAATCCACGAACATTAACACGAAATACTCTTTATAATACAATATTGAATCAAAATTAAAAATCTTCGGTCTAATTTTGGAGTAAATCAATTTACAGTTGCATACGTTGGGATCGAAATCTCACATTTTGATTTTTAATATTGGTCGATTCTTACAATTTTAAAAAACTTATAAACATTCCTTGTAATTCAAAATTTTAATTAATGTTTGTTATCTTTTTTTAAATTAAACCCGAACGATTGTGGTTTTTTTAAATTCAGTTGGTTTTTAGTTAATTATCATTAGAAAGGGGTCCACTTGTCCTAACATTTAAACTCAAAATAGTTTAAATTTTATATTTGGGTTTCATTCATTATCATTCATATCAAAAACAAAACAAGATAATTATTAATTAAAACGATTACAAATTCATTCAAGTTTACTAAATAGTTACACCTAGTTAAATTTCTGATTCTTTAAATACCAATTTCGAAGTATTTGTTCCGTTACGTTTTTAAACGTTTTTTTTTTACTAAAAAGATTACCTACCAATCAACAAACAGTCCAATTGTGAGATTATAATTGATGTTTTTTGATTTTTATGCAGTTTAAAAAAATATCTGTGTAATGTCTTTTCAATCTTCGTGCTCCATTTTTTAATTCTGCAATTAATTACCTACTACTCAACTGGAAATTTAAACTTTTATTCTGACCATTTCTAATTTCAATCCTTTAAACATTGTTTAAAACTTTAAACTTAAAACTAGTTCGTATTTTTAGCGGTTTAAAATTCCTATAGGTACATATTTTTGCATTAATTTACCGATAATCTAAGTTTTAATTGAAAATTATCAAAAGATACTACCCATTCGGTAATTTCAACATATCAAAAAAAATGAGACACCTACTTTTTCAATAATATAAAATCATTTGACCAAATGGAAAGACTGGGTGGACGTTGAATTTAAGCACAACACAGTAAACATCAAAAACCACAACCGAACACGATTCAACAGTAACGCTGGCATTATCAACGAACAACTAAATAAGAATAACACGAAACTAATTTATTTCTCAAGGTTTACGAGTAGCGATAAGAGTAAAAGACCGGTATCATCATTATTCATAAAAATGTTTTGGTCACTATTTGAACATGTTACGAAATGCTTCAAACAATTGGGATACGCCAGTTAATAATTTTATTAAACTCGTAAAGCTTTTTCCCAAATTTACTACAAATTCCTTAAACAGGAGTGACAACAGCCTTAATACCTCTGCTTTATAGCTAACCTTTTCATGGGTTGATTTGAAACCGATCTCAAATAAAATTTGGTACATTTTACTAGAGTTTGAATGAATACGTTACGGTGATCCACGATACCAAAATTTCCTCCTGTCAAGACTTTGAGGCCCCATTAAACATCTTACACTTATGACCAAGGAAAAAATGTGGTCTATATTTTAAACAATGACCAAGGATTTCCGGTTGAGGAAATTCCTAAGACAAAAAATCTATCTATTAACCATTAAACTGTACCGAGATGAGTCCAGAAAAGAAAACCCTGTAGGTACAAGCGCAGCGATAACCAGAGATGTTATTAGGTGTCATTTAAAAATCCGACTGTACTGAGCACATGGACCATATTTTCCTTACTGGCAATTCTAACAAGTATCCATTCTCATTCCTTCAGTTTCTACCATTTGTTCTGTTTTATTAGTTTTTGTTCGGGTTTCTACATTTATACACTTTAGTTTTGTTCCTTTTTTTTTCCACTAATTAAATTAATGAGCAATTATTTGATTTTCTTTTACTCGGGTAGATTATTTCGGAGTTTTGGCATTATTAAGTCAACTACAACAGCTTCTTCTGGGCTATCTTTGGAGGACATCGTTAAACATCACCGAACAAGTCCTGAATAAGATGTTAAGTCCCTTGATCTATGTCAATTATGATGAGTACGAACATTCTCGAATATAAATGGTTCTTCAACTATACAAAACATAATATGTCGGAACTTATAAAAGCCAATTTTTCAGACATTTGAGTAAATACATGGCGGACAACATAATTCCTTCATAACGCGTTTTTTAAACGTTAAAATGAAGTCTCTTTAAATGTTTGTTCGAATCCATTGTATTGACTTGCAACATCGTCCTTTTGCTTCCCCGAGCTTGGATAATTTCTTATCGATCGTAAACAAGTTTAGCTCAAAATTGGCCTATCAGAGTAACTTCATTGGTGGACTGTCTAGGCTCTTCGTCGTTGGTTACTAATAACTCGATTACAATTTTTGGACACTTACAGAGGAGAAGTTGATGCTTGACTCGATTGGTCAGAGCTTAAATATGTTGTCATTAGTCTTTGGTTGTCTCCTATCATATTTTAACTTCAAGCTTTGTAAACCACGCGTTAGGAAAAGTACCACACGTATTTCCTCAATGACGAAGAACGTTAACAAATGGGTAAAACTAATGATTTTGCATCTTTGGGAATTCTTTTGATAATACTAAACAGAGCTACATTGGTGGTTTTAAGCTAAGCGTGATTACCTTTCGCCCGGGTGCCGTGAGTTCGAACCTGGCCATAGTGACTGTTTTTCTAAATCGGAGAAAAACTGAAGCATGCCTCCTTCTCGGATAGGAAGCAAAATCGTTCGTCTCGTATCGATGTGATGTTCGGCACGATAAAGGAATTCCCTCTAGATAAGATTCTAGTAACGGTGCGGTGCGGTGGTGGCAAAATCAAAGCAGTTGATGCGCGTAGACGTGCTTGGACGTCCTCTGTTCCTAGGATCTTGGCTCACAACATAAATAAATAAACCGATTCTTGTGTTCCAGCTGCAAACTCACTTCAGTTACATTATAATAACATTACTAGATTTCTGGCTGGATTAAACTTCTTTTCAGTAATAAAGTAACTTGTAAATACCGTCTGCTTTTCTTAATTGAAACAATACAAAAGCAATTTCATACCATCTCATCACATTTCCTTCCTAGTTAGTGAACAACCACTTTTTTGTAGCTCTTTGATTCCAAATCGTCGATTTTTGATATTATTCAAGATTTCGTATTTCACATTGTCTTCAGTGATATCGATTTTTGCAATACCTATACCATTGCATACTGCACAAATTATTACAATCGGAATTACAGGACGCCTCTTTGTATATAAGGTTTTTCAACAATATCAATCTTTTAAAGATTGAAGAAAAGAACATATTTCAACAACAACGAATTAAAAACTAGAATTTGGAAGCAGTTACTTATTATAATTCAATTAAATTCGTATAAAACTGACTCCGACACTTGTTAAATAAGCTTAGAAAAGGCTTTTGGCAGTGAACTTCCCGATAAACAGGAATTTATTAGGAAATTCAATTTACTGTATGAATATTTATAACAAAGAGCATAAATTTAACGTTTTATTCATTCATAGTATGATTTACCGCTCCTAAAATTAATGTTCAACTGGAATTTACATAGCACTATCCCACACAATGAGCGTAATTTTCGTAATTAATAGACTTTTAGCAGCACATTCTTTGTCTAGTAAAAGACACTTCTAAGAATGTTAAAAGATGATTTCGCATGCGAGCGAGAGAACCCACCCCAAACATTTTATCTTACCTGCCCGATACCCTCCTAATGAGAAATACTTAAAAAAATATGAACCTACCTGAGTAAACCCCCTCATAGCAGGCGCCAAGTATCTACCAGATCTCTAAAAGACAAACACTTTAAAAACTTATTACTCGAGAAAAAAAACGTCTAGTTAATTGTAAGAATTACATCGTAAGATTGGTAGCCGAAAATTGAAAATGCATACCATGCCGCCTCCGACGTCGTCGCCCCATTGCACGACATACCTACTTTAAAATACATTAACTGACACGTACGTACATACGCAGCTGACGAGAATCTCGCATTATTATATAGCGATAAAAACTGCGATAATAAAAAACTAAATCATTAGGGACTCTTTCTGACTAAATTAGCTTAAAATTAGGTTGCTAACAGTCATTAGTCTTTTATACGAGAATACAGGTACCTTCGAAATTAATAAAGGGATGCGAATTTTTATTGTTTACCTGATCATTTTCGACCTGTTTTTGTCTACTTAATTTATTTTTCGTAAATTAAGGCCCAATCGTTACTTATCCTTATTTATTAAACGTACTGTATAATTATAAAGCGATATCTACAAACAAAGCTCGCTCCTTCGGTCGCTTCAAATTTTTTTAATTTAACCTACTGCAATTCCGCCCTTCTTAATTCTTACATTTTTCATATCGACAACTCAATGACTCTCTCGCAGAATCCGGAAAGACTTTTGTAGATGATATTTCATTTACCTACCCCAAAACCAAATTTAGTGAGAAGAGTTAACGAAAAACTTATGGTTGTGTCAATTTGATATTTACTTTATTAGCGTAATTAACAAAATGAACCGTACACTAAATTTCGGTGCTAATTTGGTGCCGATTAGGTACCAATTTTCTATCCCACAATAAGATTTGCAGCTCGCGTTCTTTTCAAGAGTATTTCAGCATTTAAAAAAAATTCAAATATCCCTGGGTCTGATGTCTGCATGCCTGCTTTGATGAATTATTTTTCAGAATTTCAGAATTGGAGGGGTGGTCCGTGATCAGCATCGGATTTTATTTCTCCGTTTTTGGGTTTTTTTTTCAAAACAATTCTTAAAATATTCTCCAGAATTCGTGACAAAATTGAACACCTAGGAGGATACCTATTACATATAGGTACTTTGCTTGTTTGATAAAAAATAATGTTTTAAAACATATCTATTAATTATGCTGTAATTACAGTCTAAATGAAGGTAAGATACAAAGTAGAGGTAACAAATGTTAGACTAGACCCTTTTTCTTCAAAAAAGGTACTTAGTCGTTCCTAAGTAAGTATCATCAATGTAATGTCAACGACGAAATCGAATCCATGCATCACAAGGCGCTAGAGATCCTGAATCTGTATTAAGGCTGCCATCAAAATATAAAAGTAGCTCTAAATTTGACTTTTGGTATCACATTAGCACCAAAATTTAGCACACACTTTATTTCTATAGAAAATTTTCGTTTATATCTCATTTGATTGTGTTATCGTCATAATAAGACTCTTCTCAATAAAAAACAAAACACGGTAGATCGATTTTTTCCGAATGACGTTGAGGCATATTATTAAACCAATTTCAAAATTAAGGGAGAGAGAAAATCGGAAAAATATAGTCTTTTTTGTTTGCTTCAAACCGGTTAGTTTCGAACAGCGCTCATATTAGGGAGTGGGAAGGGTACTTCCTTTAGAGAATTGGGAAGGGTCAATTTAACCAGTTCAAATAGTTGATCTTGTGACTGCCCAACAGCACACTCAATCTCATATTTTCATACAGATCTAGCATAAGTGAAATTGTTTATTGTCGAGTATTCTGATCACGTCAAAAATTAATCAACCAAGACAAGCAGAAACACTTATGGCAGTGGGGACGATTCTGTGTTTGACGAAACTGTACTGTACTGTGACCATGGGTCCTCTTGGGCTTTTCAGTTTTACATTAACTCTACCAGAGCCTCTGTATCCGTAAAAAAGTTTAGGATCTCCATGATGAAGGCTTTTTCTAATGTATTTGAATGAAATTTCCTTTCCCCCAGCCGTGTGTTAAGGTGTTCTAAGCCTTATACACATTTGCCGAAGTGGTATTTCTTCCTCCCCCTCATAGAATCTATTCCAAGGTCCATTTTCTGAAGATGTCTTTTCATTGTACATTGCATCTCTGGCAATCCTACAACAACATATATGCCTTCCTCATTGAATTTCGGCAAACTTTCTATTTTTTTGGGGATCCCTGCCAAAATTTTTTTTTCTCCAATTCTACACGCCGATCGGGACCCTACAAAAGACTATTTTCGACTTTCTTTGTCTAGCTGATAGGTAACTACGTTTATCATTTATGGCGGAATCAATTTTTCGCCATCAGCTGGATAAAGTTTTCGCTAAGCCAAAGTCAAACTCTTGTATACGTCTCGTACTTTTCTATCACGCGGTGTAACCTTCTTCTGGGCGTCCAGACCATCGGTGATGTTAGTCTCGTTACAATTATAACCAAGCATAGTCGCCGGATGGCCGCACCCTTTACGTTTTACGGATGTTATAAAAAAATTCTCTATTCCTGAATATTAGTCGCTGAGCGATGACTAAGGTCACTTTTTACAGCAAATGCTGCACAATTTTCCCATTGTGAAATAACACTCACTTGTTTGCTTACAAATTGTTCAAGGTAGCCCTTTTTATTAAATGATGGGAAACTCAAACACGTGTTTTCCTTGGATAAGAACTAAATCCATTATCCATGGGTCTTTTGGAGATGCAGAGCCTAACACTAACCAAGTCGTTGCTTCTTTCGCTTTACCTATCTTACAAACAATAATAATAATAATAATAATAATAATAATAATAATAATAATAATAATAGTCAACTTTTATTTTATTTTTACACCTTGTGGTCGATTGTTGATCATAATCGTCGTTAAAGACGCTAAACGTAACAGTTGGATGATTAATAAAGAAAAACTGAAGAAAATTCCGAGTAACATAACGGTTTATCGAGCTCCGTATTTGTTAGACATTTACAAGTAGGTATCGTTTGTTTCAACACCATTTGCATAAACGTCCTTCATCATCTTTGCATAAATACCTACACTTTTAGTCATACTATATATACATAATGAGGAATTAAACGAGGTTAGGTATACCTGTTTTCCAGTATCGATTCTTAACCTTCCCCAATCCTAACCTTAAGGCCAATTCTATTCGTTAATTCATTCACAGATTATATTGCACTTTTTATTCTTTGCGGTTTAATTCTCAAAGTTAATCCATCATCTTAAAAACTATAATAAAGTGCATCATCTGCATAATCGTTTGTGTTTCCTTTATAACGGAGATTACAATATTAGAATTTAATTATTTTCAAATTGTACTAACAATTGTTATGCTTATGCCGTGCTAAGATTAATGATGAAATTAATTAATGCGAATGATGAGTTATTTAATGCTATATGTGTATGCGAAGAAGCAAACGCGCAGCGGTTAAGAAATTAATCAAAATTATTGAATCGTACATACATTTCCGCTACTGGTGAGAGAGATAATCTTAAGTTTACCTTTAGAAGCTAATTTGCGTATCCTATGGACATGAAACTGAAAAAAAGAAGAAAAAAAAACTCGCTAGCATATTAAGCTAATTTGATTTTAATGCCAGGTGACGTGACAATAGCACCGTAACACCACCTACCATAACATTTTAATTTAATAATTTTTGTTTATATTAGAATCTACCTAAGTAATGTTACGCTGGTTTAATAAATTTGGCTGACAATTTCTCACCTGTGACGAAAAACGATTAATACTCGAATTTTTCGCCCGCAGAATAACAACGGTTTGGTTTACGCAAAATGCACCGAGAAATTGAAACTACATTAATGTAATTGTCTGCAACACCGTTAACGCACACTTTATACGAATATTCATGTTGAGCTTGTCTTTGTGTAGGCGCGCGTGAGAAGTACCTAACTTAAGAAATAGAATCGATCACAATGTAAACGTACTAACGAGGGGCGTGGTTGGCGATGCTTTTAATCGGTGACGTCAGATTCATCACGTTTATTTACATATTTAAACGACTATAACCGGCGAGGTCCTCTCGTTTCATTAATTGGGCGCAATTTGGCGCAGCTCATCCGTGAATGCGCATAAAATTCGCACATTCGCAACGAAATGCGTTAAATTTTAATTAAAAACGAGATGCAGTTATATCTGATTTCGAACACCGTTACCAAGGACCGTTTCACTATATAGAAACGAGCAGGTAAATTTTTAATATTAATTCATCCCTCTTATACGAGGAGGAAAAAAAAACATCCTTGAAAATTTACAAAACCGGACATTACAGCTAAGGTGAAATATTTCTGTTGCTGCTCAAATTTTATTATCGATCAGGTACCTGAGAAGGTCGAAAACGAAACACGTCCATAATGTATTCATTAAGCTCTCAATGAATGGAAGGCATCGGGAAAAGCAATAAATTTTTGAAAAAATTAGATATTCTTTCTAATCACAGTTTCGATTGTAGTCCTAGTCTATTAATAACGCAAAGGGGTGTTAGGCTACCTTTTGTTTACAGCCAATTATCGGCCAATTACAGATTATACTACCCGTGACCACTAATAATTATCCATGTTTATATATAAATTTATTTCCAATTTTTATTTTCTGGTTTTAACTTTACCGTCATAATTAAAAATGGTACCTACCTAATTCTATAGGTAGGTAAACCTTTTAGAAAAATCATAATTATAATCGGTCATATAATTACGAGCGAAATAATTACGTGTTAATTATAGAGAAGAAAATTGTTCGAGATTGAATATTTCAAAAATCATCTTTATTGCACATAATCGCTGAAGCAGTGCCGCGTATTTGTTTTTGTGTGTAATTAGCTAAGCGCCTAAAATTTGCATTTTTTATAACGCGTAGCATGCTTAACAGTTGTTATTATTACGTTCATAGACCATATATCTACGTTATACATATAGGTATATATCACTAAATTTTGCCGATTTACTTGCATTTATATATTATACGAATTCCACTAATGAAGACTTCATTTCGCAATTAAGTCATTAAGCAAAAACAGAGGATACGCTCTCTATATCATTTAATGTAAATATATATGAGATGGGGCCATTATCGGAACCACGCGCTACGTCAGTTTATAACAACCAAATATTTGTCAGTTTTAATTACTGCAATGGAATAATAAAATTAACGAATCACAGGTGCACTTCCGTTCTGTTGCATCATGCAATGTTACTACGAACGAGCGATGCACTTGCGTTTTCCGGAGTTGAAAAAAAATTAAGCGAACGTAGAAAATCGATGAACTAATCAAACTATTTATTATTTATATATTTTTTATATAGGCGCTTTATTTTTTATTCATGCCCATTAAAAGTGCTACTTAACAAATTTGGTACGACAGCTTCGAGCAACAATTTCATGTTACGATGGTTATCAGTGTTTACGCATGCTTAGTTTGAGCATTTTTTTATTATTATATTTGAAATTAAAACGGTGTAACTACGATACGTTTAATATTCATCATAAATTTCTTCCTTAACAAAGTAAACTGATCGAAAAGATAACTTAAGTTTTATTAGTCTTATTATGTGAATTTTTCATTTACAAATCATAAATCTCTACATTTTTATCCCTCTTTATTTCATTTAATTGGATTATTTAAATAAACTGTAGGTACTCCACGCTCGCGTTTGTTACTTTCCGATTGAGTGTTAGTACAAAACAGTGTTAGTTTTGCATTAGTGCATTACTCGATTCGTATAAGATACATAATTATGAAATTAAATTATTATAAAGAATAGTTCGTTGTTTGCATGATAAAGAAGACAAACAAGCGGAGAGACAAAAAATAATGCGGTATACAATTATCATGCAAGAAAGCTTTTATTTTTCTGTTTAGAATAGAGAGAACAGTTGTCATTAGAAACACATAACATTTTTTTGTGGTTAGTTTTGAGTAGCCTGAAGTTTTAAGTAGGTCCTAAGCATATAATTTAATGTTTTATGGGGGCTTCGTCATGAAACAAAGAATAATGAATTCCTAGAACCGAAATTAGGCGCGTTTTACCGGTCAAACACATCCTCGATAAAGATTTAGACAAATCAGGCTAATTACACACGATTTGTGGTAGGTACCTTATGCGAAGACAAAAAAAGCCTCCGTATTACACATAATTTAAAGAAACGGTCGTTATTATTCTCAAATTTGACATGCGTGAATCTGCACTCCTCATTTACATTATTAATTTAAATGTCAGTTTAATATCCCTCATTTCCTGTACACTAAAATCATACTTCCTAATTACTTTAATATGCGCATATTCGAGGATTATTAAAATGTATGCAAATTTACATTCTTTGCAGTGTTTAAAACGAAATTGCGACCTCTCTCAGTTTACATATTATACAAAGAATATAGATTGCGATTGCGTGCACTTTGCTTTACGGTTAAATTATGTTAAAATCGGATGCGCGACATGCTCGTGTAAAATCATGCAAGTGTAGCTTTAAAAGAACGTTACAACACGTCATTAAAATATTCATAATTACATCACCCGAGAGTAGATAATTAAGTTTGTTACGCAATATTTGAGTCAATCAGAATTTTGTACCTTTTACTTTCACGTTAATTTGCAGTAGTACAGGGGCGTTTCTAAGCTTAACGCTATTTACGACGATCCAATCTTTTAGCCAGATGACAAATGATGTAAGTGGGAAAATTGACCCATACAAACTACCAGAATATAATATACCAACCAACGAATGTGAAAGAAAGAAATAAAAGTGATGTGCGTGGAAAACTCTCAAATCACACAATTTCTATCTTAAGCTTTACACAATCAAAAATAAGTTGATTCTGCTGAAGAAATCCCACCTTTGTGTTGAACCCAAAAAATTGCGAAGGACTTTATGCTGCTCTATCGAAAACGTAATCATAATATATGCAGGAACAACACAAGAAATTAAAACAATCCACAGGTTGCCAATTTCGTAAACCAAAAGGGAATACAGGGGTAAAGCTTTGCTCGCTCTATGAGATAATGTGGTCCAGTAGAATTACTACCATTGGAAGATCAACTCTTTGGTAATAATAGGGAAAAAAGCGTTCAAGTCGTAAGACTGATTGTGCGCAAAATTTGTCGACAATTAATCGCGCAATTCGACATAAAAGGAAAATAGTTCATGATCCTTAACCAACTGTGATATTCGTTTGTTCAATTAGCCAATACCTGTTGCGCCTTTTATACGTAATTGTGATTTAAGGTTTGAACCATCGTAGAAAGTGTATCATTATTGCAGGATCGGGGTTTAATGTCTACAATATAAGTTTTAAAGGAACATCCTTCAAATAAATCTATTCCATCACTGTTCTACGTGAACATAATGTAAAAATTGTTACCCTCTACTATCAATACGACAAGGAAGATCGGTTCGGAAAGTTTCCTCAAGAAAATAATCTTTATGATGGCAACTTTTATTAATAATAATACATTAGTAGATATTATTAGGCGCTGAACATTATCATAAAATTTTTTTTTTGTTTAAAGATATAATTTTTATTGTACGCAGCTACCGTGCGCCCTCTGGTATCGTACATCCCTAGGCTTGAATCTCGTGGTAAATCTGGCCCCGATCGTTGTTTGTCTTTTTAATAATTTAACATCAATCTCGTTATAACTATATTAATTTCAAAGTTAATCTATTCATTTTTAACAAAAAAGCGTAACGGAAATTCATTTCAATCTAAAAATTTCAAAAATGTTATACCGGCGCTTCTTAAAGTATACCTACATCTAAACTTGGAAGTCTTAAATAATCAAATTTTCTTTAATTCTCATCTTTAATTTTCATCTAGTTCCGAGTCATTTTAAATAATGATTCTTGATTAGAGCAAATTGTCATCTTGTTTTATTCTACAATTTTTGTGAATAATTTCGGCTTCTCCAGAATGTGTTATTTGAAGCTACATAACAAATCCTAATGTGATTAATGAAGGCAAAAAAAGGTTTTGTCGTTTGCCTAATATTTGAGTTTCATTTTAAACACACAAAGGGTTTGCTTCTTTAAGTACCTCTTTGGGTCAAGCAGACAAAGTTTTACACTAGGGGAATTTCTCTACTCTTTCTTTGCTGCAATATTGCTTACTGATCCAAGATTACGAAATTGTAAATTAGATGGTGAAATTGTAGTTAAGAGATGAGATGAGATTGAAATAGTGAAATGGTTACCAGCTAATAAAAGGATAGGTAGACCAAGTGGAAGTGGTAGAGACTGAAAAAAGTTAAGAAAACAACGAATTGAAAAAAAATATAAATAGAAAGAAGGGTAAATTGTCGACACCGTTGACGTCGGACCACTCCACCCCATAAACAGAATTTTAAAAAATTGAGTAAACGAGCAGCAAAATTCCATTGGAATGGATTGCCATGCCATACGATTTATTTAATTCCAAAGGATCACAATGTTGTTTATTCCTTTTTCTCACCAATCAATGCTCGCATTTTTGCTCATATTTGCAGTCATATGGCGGGAAGTTGGTATTGGATAGTAGTTGACTTTAATCTTGCCAGAACAACCGCTCTTCGTTTGGTCTTTCGATCTGCTTTAATTTTTTATTGGACTTGGTTACAGAGGTCATTGTTGCGAGAACGTGCCGCTAACACATAGTTTTCTGAAATTCGAGAAGAAGTTACCGACCGCGACCGGTAGCTACAACAACTGAAGGAAACATTCAGAAAAGTAATTAGATTGTAGAAAAATCCGACAACTGGGCATTCGGATAACTGCTAACATGTTAAACACTAATAAAGAGACAAAAAGACCAATTTTGTATGATGAATTAAACATGGCAAAAGTTTGTCCAAAATGGTCTCGAAAAACATCACTCACCAACAAAAAACAATAAATAACCATCATGCAACCATTCACTTTCTCACAAATGTCACCATATGTGATGATTTTCCAGTATGACATATGAAAAAATGACAAAGCGCCAATCGATGTACTGAAAAATGAAAAAGGCGAATAAAGGAGTCAAATTACAGGCAATGTTGATCGTTTTTTTTTATATAAAGGGTGTTATCTTCCGTACTTGCCAGATCTCCTTTTGGTTCTTTGCAAATTGCATTTGACCTCTACGTTATGTTCGGCTATCTTTTACACGCATTGCCTCCAGGTATTAAACAGACATAACCTTATCATCTCCCCATATTTTTATACAACGTTATATAGGGAGTATTATAGCCGCCTGTGATGATTTTTCGTTGAGTCTTTTGCCATTTGTTTGATGGGAAACACTAGCCTTCCCACACTTAGATATCGGCATTTGTTTGGTGGTTCTATCTCACATTTTTACCTCTTTTATTCTTCGAAGCTGTAGTGCAACAATGGAGGAGTCAATCTGTGGCAAACGTTAAAATTGCGATTTTTCTTATACTACATAGTACATAGGTACGTCTTCTTGGTTTGCATTTCCATCCTCTTCGATATGCAGGTGTTTTTATGTTGTGATCGAGACTGCTCTAACACTATCTAATTGTCAACGTTGAGTGGTAACTTTTATTCAGTAATATTTGCCATCGCAATTAACAAACATTTATTGGCAAAACGTGCAACTGAATACATCATAAATACATTTTCCACCTTATGAAGCGAAGAACGGTAAGTAAAGAGGAAAATATCGCCTCTGTTGAGCAAAATACAAAGTACATCCACCTTGTAGAAAATATTAGATATATGAAAGCCACTCTTTGGAGAGTGGGTTAAAAGTCAAATACAAGTTGATTCATTTTGTTCATGAATGAGGCTCGCTTTGGCTCAGCACATAATGTGAACAAGCAGAATTGTCATATTTGAAGTAAAGCCATCGCAATGAAGAAAATGCACCCTTTGGTGTGTTCTATGGATTGGAGAAATCGCAAGAGTGTACTTTTTCAAAAATGAACCCGCCGTCAGCATGTTATACCGTCAGTAGCAAGTTTCTCAATGTGATGGCATAAATATGGTGGAAACGTGGTTTAAACTGGATAGCGCTACATTCTTCTATTATTTGTGCTGTGCAAAGGTTCTGTTATGAAGTTTCTGAAAACAGTATCTACGATTGCCGTATGAAATAAAAAAATGTGCCTCTTTTCGTAAGTAAGTAAATCGGAAGTGCATTTACTAATATTACAGATAAAGAAGAAAAACAACTGTCGTTGATGAAGTTGGTCCGTTTTTCGTTTTTTTTTAATTACCGAAATTTCCACATAAAGTAGGTACATATAATAATGTGGTGGTAACTTGCACGTCAATTACCTGTATCGGAATTTTCATTATTTATTTAACATGTGCAAAACAGAAGAAATAATGAAAAAGAGGATAATTAGTTTTACGGCGTTTATACTATTGGGTTTATTTTGATACCCATTAAATACGACAACATCTGCAGTATGTAAGCGAAAAATTGTAATATTCACTTATCCGTAATTATCGAGTCGAGTTGAAGACGTAAATAATATGGTCACTATCATCATTTTTTTCAAATAAATAGGTATAATTAAGTACGATGTGTGTGGTAGCTATAACATCGGTCTTATTCTTTGTATTCTAATTTACTATAGCTCACACAGGTCACAGTAGGGGCATTTTTTAAGGGTTTCCAAAATAAACGGACCCAAAATCAATGTCATACAATTTTATTCGATCGCATGTTGCCAATGAAATTTTAATTACAAAGATAATATTAATTACGTTCGTTTTTTTTAGTCACGGTTGTAGGAGTCTTTGAAAAGGTATTCGATCGTATCTATGCGCCCTAATTAAATTCAAATTAGTAGATTATAATAATGAAGTTCAGTGAATGCTTAAACATCACTTGACTTATATCATTCATTGTCTTTAAAAAATCACGCTTACTGAATATGCAAATAAATCCACATATTTTGCATACTTAAAAACACGAATTGTTATAAACAAATGAATATGAATAAAATATGTAGAAAAAGGTTCGACGTACCATAATAAACTTTTATTATTAATTAATGTTCTCCACTTAAATCGTATTTAAAAAAACGTTTTTTATTAATAAAACAAAACGCGATAAAACATATGTAAGCTAATATTTATATAGTATCTGAAGATGATTTTATTACGAGGTCGGCACAGCATTCATTCGCAGTAGGGGGCGCCCTAATCATTCGTTTTCAAAGCAGCCTCGTATTTCATCCCAGGTAAGCCAAACCGATCGTTCACATAGTACAAAATCTTTATTAGGTAAATGATTTTTAACTAAAATTTCAAAATAGTACATTAAGCGAATAGGTAATTACGTGCCGGTTTGGGTAAATAAATAACACCCGTTTGATTTTATGGCCGACTAACACGGATTAATTTACGAACGTACCTAACCATTTATTTATTCCCCTCGTAAAGTGATCGATCGGGATTTACTACGAAATATTTTTGCGTTTTAAAATGTATACAAAACGGGAATTGTTTTCGCGCTGATGATCGTTGCGTGTCCACCAACATTCTTGATTAACATTAATTATTTAACACGAAACGGCTAAATCATGCAAGTGTCAATATTATTAATTTTTTACCGTGTGTATATGGACGAGTAATCGTTTTTTGCGGTGAAATACCTGAAATAATAATGAATCCGTATTCATTACGTGAAATCGTTAAGATTCGTCCTTATATTCCTCAGAATTACTGAATTCTATACACTTCAAAGGCAAAATTATCATCTAATAAGCAAATGAGACTTTATAACAGATAACAGTGTAGTAAGTCTGGTATTTATTCACTTCAAACCGGTACGCCCTCCTGTGGCGAATTTCGTAAAAAACTTCAAGGTCAAGTGGGGTACGAATCTTAGCTAATAAAAATAAGACCAAAAATACGTTTACATAAACATTTCCATTATTAGTAATAATATGATATTTAAACAAAGAATGAGGGTATCAAAAATAGTTTCAATGTATCGTATAAAAATAAAACTTTCACCATCAATAATAATTGGTAACTTTAGTTCTTGTGTAGGATCCATGAATAAAGGAAACACGCATAAACTGAAAAGTGCACAACCATCCACCATTTAGAATGATTTGCAATACCATCACTGTTAATATCAACTGCGAATGGAAAGGTCGGTGAGTTCCTGATTGAAAAATATATGCTTAGATATTACAAAAAACCTTCACACAACTGCACCTTCTGCTACTTCGATCAAGCAATCCGAGACCGAAGGTCCGAAGTATTCTCTTTAAGGGTGCTTTACCTACACTGGTTCTCCACATACGAAACTAAAAACGGAAATGCAATTGAATAGCAGAAGCATTGAAGGAGGACACTCTCGAATTCCTAGTGAAGCACGCAAGGGGATCGAACTCGTTTTCGAATTTGAGATAGAGAAGTAGCATGCCAACCTGATATATCCATTCATATTCTCAGGTAAATATAAAACAGTTGAAGAAATAGACACTGGTAGGAATAACGCTTAGTATAAAGAAATTTCTCATTTTGCCGTAAACATTATTAAAGCTTATCTTGGTGGCCTGTATGCAGTACTAGTAAGTGGATAAATAACCGATATGTGCTATATTATACAGAAGGAGATCCGGGAAAAAGAGGGATTGACATAGTATTAAGAATGGGGATGTATAAAATGATAACTAAGTTCAAACCAACGTCCTCGAGAATAATAACATTGAAGACAAAGAAAAACAAGAACAGAGAACTGGTAAAAATGGAAAAGATGGAAGCAGCCGCAGAGAACATAAAATTAAGAAAGACAATTGAAATATCTCCAGAGATGATAAAATTGATGGGCAAAGAAAGGATATAGATTGGATACAGAAAATACATAATGGTGCCTTGAGAATTCGAAAAGATACCAAACGATCCTATAAGCCCAACGTACAAGAAGGCCACGTTTACATTTAGTGGCAACGAATTAGGTTAAGAAAATTTAGTTGCATATTTTAAACGTTCAAAATGACAAGACCAACAAAAATTCAATTCCATCACAAGTACACAATGTCAACTCCAACACATACTACCTCAACAGATTTGTTATTACGCTAGGAACCACGGTATAAGATTAAAAGGTAGCGCGACTGAGCCACACGAGGCGGCGACGAAGTGTGGAAGAGTGAGATAGCAAGAAGGAGGCCTAACATTATTAACAGCTAAATGAATACGACGGTTACGATTCTAAAATAAAAATAGAAATCATCCATTTGTTGATAAATACATCATAAATATAATTTGTCACGATGTCACGATGTACCTACTTACAGTTCCGTTACAGTTTCTTAATAAAATTTTGCTCTATGATACACAAAAAAGGTACTTTATCTGCAAAGAAAATAGTTTTTGTTCCACGATCAAGGCGGCTTTGAATTAAAAAAATTAAAAATATGATGAAAATTCATTTCCAATGAAGCAGGGCAGAATCTGAAAAAATCGTTTTGAAATTCCAAAATTTTTGGTCATTTACACCTATAGTGAACTCAATCCGTGGACACACTGTATGTTGATTTAATTTCAGAAAGGTATAAAAACATTTATTATTATAACAATATTGCCAATAATTATTTTTTTTATTTATTGGGATTACGCGACAATGTAATAATAATAGTAATTTATTCTTGGTAGGTTCATTTACATTTTTATAGGTATTACATATTACGTAGAGTGGGTAATTGACAGTATATCTACATGAGGACCTATATTTATGTAATTTATTTAATATATCGATAATTATCACAACCTATTATAATATATCCACAAATCCATATTTTTTCTCCTGATAGGAGACCCTTTCCATTTTTTTTAAGCCCTGGGACACTTAATTTTAAAATTTGGCATTTAGATAATGTGTGAATATACAGGGACTTAATGCTATATGAGCTAAATTAATAGACATACCTCTAGCGTTATATTGCAGTTAGTATAAGTAGTTTTTGAAGTCACAAATATAGGTATCAGTTTCGATTTTATTTGTAGGTATCTCAAATTAATTCGTTCTTTTAAAAAAATTCGATAGATCCCAAGCATTTTTTGTGACATAAAAGGTTATAAAAGTTTTGTTACGCAATTATTTCTATACTTTTTTTTTGGAAAAGGTGTTTCATAATAATAGTAATAGTAATAAACGCAAGATACTAATTGTCACTGTTACGTATCAAAATAAACGTGATACAAGTATAAATCGTGCAGTAAAATATCCAAATAATTTGTTTAAACTAATAAGATCTAAATTTGATAATAAATCTTAATTTTTTATGGGCATACTGTTAATGAACTCCCAATTGGTAAATTGACCTTTTATAATTAATTACAATAGGTGTAGCTGAACTATTCTTCAAGTCTTGCCATAAGAAATACTATGCAGCGCATTATTGTTTCGATAGTTATTAATATTCGAAGGAAAAGATTTAAGAAAACAATGTGGGAAATTAGATTCCGATCTCTTCTTTCCTCCATTAAAAATAATTAATTTAATATAGAATTATGATAGGTTTACAATTTTTTTTGCGTGCTCGATTAAGAGAGTCAAAAGCTCCGCTATAATTTATACTTGGTGAAATACAAAAATTCCCATAAGCCCAATAAAGAAAGATTCTAGAACTGTTTTAAATCGACTTAAGATCAATTACCGTTGCCTCCTAATGCATACGTCGGTATTCACAAAGAGATCGGTATGGGTCACTGATTAATCATATCGCATGTTACGGTGTAGTATTGACCGGAGAAAAAACATTGTGTTGCTATAGCATGCAATTAGCATATGAATTAGAGACGATGGTAAAAAATTCGATCTTACGTAAGCGTTTGCTATCAACATTTTTATTATATACGCGATCGCAATGTGATGCAAAACTCTAAATTTATTGTTCCAAAAGTGTGCAAATTCATTATGTCAACAATCAGTTTCAAGTAGATATTTAAAACTGTATAGCGACATCAAACTTTCATCATATAAAATGCCGAAAACATACCCTTGTAAGGGTAATAAATTAGAGCCACTTAATCCCTGCCTGGCTATATCTGGAACAATTCCAGGGACGCTTTTTAGCCACTCCAGAATTAACTGCCAGTACGCATTGGAAGGGTAAGGTCCCGATCATAGCTACAATCAGTAACTAGAACCAAAGAGCATTCCTAAAAGATATTTTCAAGCATCCAAGACAATATTATGTGTTTGATAGAACCACTTTGAGCCAATTGGGTCAGATACTCGTCTTTTTTCTGCAAGGCAACGCAAGGTCGCATACATAAAATTCGACTGGGAGATATTGATCCTTCTCTATAGCCCCGGTACCCCTCCAATCCATTATCAGTTATTTCGAAGCCTTCAACACTGAATCCGAGGCAAAAAATTAGAATTATTATGCTCCAATGTTCTATGATGAACAGTTTCGGAGACTATCAAATATTTCAGCTGCGGGAGTTGAAGAAAGGCCAGCCTGATGGATTTGATAGAAATTGGGAAAAATAGATTAAAACCCTGAGAGAGGTCAAAAGCAGGTTACCTAGAAAATGACATAGGGAAGGCAAGCCACAAACAACACATATACGTATAAAGTATGTATACTCGTACAAGGCTGTTTTTGTAAATAAAAAAAAGTCAAAATTCATTTTCTTTAGTTAAGATCACTTAAAACTATTAAAATGTATCAATCATAACAATTTCGACTAAGATATATTTAGTAAAAGTAATTGTAAGGTTAGGTACAGGCAGAAAGGAAAACACCACGCTTAATATCTTTCGCTCTCGCTTGCACATCAAAATCATGAAGAACCAATTTGCCTTGTATCAATGAAAGCTGTGGGCAACACTTACACACGGTAAAATGGTCTGCGAAAAACCACTAAAGTTCAGCAAAATGCTTTAACAATTTCAGTAAACAAGCTTTGAATTTCATCTCCCCAAGTGGTCGAGTTTTGAACGAATGTAAATGCAATTCACTATATAGCTTAATGAGACAAGCCCAAGTCTTGGGAAATGTACCAACGGGCTTTAGATTTTCTGCTGTCTTACTTTGCACCTCCCTTGCGCCACTTCCCTTAATGATAATCCATTCTGTATAAATTGCGAAACTTTTCTTTATGGTTAAGTAGTTGTTCTAAAAAGTGGAACTGGACACACGATTGAAACATTATAAATCTAAATTCTCGATGTGGTAGGAACAAATTTACATACCTAATTCATATTCTTATATTGGACAGCTTTGGTGTTTCAGTTTCTCATTGTTATATCTAACGCGTTCCATACTGTTACGAGGTTAATATAATAATAATAATGACTTTTATTAGTTTACGGGCGTGTACAATAATAAATAAATGTAAGACTATAAGTATGTATCATTTCTACAAGCGGAACTAAACCAAATTTAGAAAAAAATCAATGCAACGTATCCAGCCACCAGTGAAAGAAGTAAAAGAAAAGAGGAAAAAAGAATAGTACAGTCTGAAGTACGATAAAAAGGAGAAATGAAACAAAAAGTATAAATAGTGACACCAGTACCTCAAGTTCAGATCCTAACAGAAAACTGCATTAGCGATCTGCTCTTGCACTTAATCCTATATCCAGGTTGCCAATGGTATACGGTTTCTATGCTGTTTATCCCATAATTGTACTCATTGTGAAGAATTACCATTTCATCATCTATTTTTATCCAACGCAGTCGTGCTGTGTTGTGCAATAACCATTCGTTTTTTCACGGTTGAATAATTTTTCCTCAGTTTACACAATTTAAGTCCTCTGATCTGCAATTCTGGAGTCCTAGCCCCTTTATTCGCTGCCTTACTTTCATCTAACCCCTGTATGTACATTGTACAGCACATGGAGTTACGTAAATTCCATTCCCTTCAAGGGCTACAAAATGATCTTTGGAGAAATGTTCATCTAGCGCATAACCCAATGGACAATGTGAAATACTAAGTTCCATGTAATTAATGTTTAGTGTTTAATTTAGATCCAACAAGGCTTTGCGAGTTGCGACTATTTAAAATAGGCCTTTTATATTAATCTCTTTTTTGGGAGATACAAATTCGGTTCGTCAACTTTATGGGAGCAATTACCAAAGTAACGATTTGTAATTTCACCAGTTTCACTTTTTCAATCAATTAATTAACAGTACCTACACCCAAAAAGCGACAAATATCAAGAAAGTTGGAAAATGGTACAAAAGCGCGACTCGACGTTCTTCCATTCCTTAAATTTATAACGAATGTTTGTCGTAATGGGAAATATAGTTTAATAGCAAACTTACACACAAGAGCTTATGTTTCCTTATCGTGATAGTCGCCTAGAGAATATTTTAGACTTGAAAATGATAATTTTACCAGAAGTAATAGTCCACATTAGAAATTTCGGTGAATTATCTTAATAAAAAATAATATTTCGTTCCCATAGATCATGACCAAATTAATTAAGTAATTTTTCATCATAGTCTGTAATACAAAATTATGCCTATAATTGTCAAAAAAATTTGATGATGTGGAAATGTCTGAATATGAATCTTGTGAATTCTTGCAATTAGCGTTACGGCCAGAAGTTTTTGATAAAATATCATTAGATAAAAAAGTATTTAGCTAAGTGGCACTACTTAAATAATCATCAGGTGAGCTGTCAATTTATGAAAAATTACCTGAGGATAAATCGGATTTTTAAGAAAGCGCTCAAATTTAATATATCAACAGGTAGACGAAATTATGATTGACGTGTTAGTAGAACTTAAACGGTATTTATATATAGGTATATATATAAGAAAAGGATTTGTACGCTTCCTTCAAAAAATACAAAACGGAAAGAGTGCGTTCTTTTGTTCAAAATCCTGACCGTCGCAACTAGTTTTCGATTATTCCCTTAGTTTATGACAAGTACATGATCGAGTCGATTTTTCTTTCTTTCTTTTAGTCAATAAAGTGGCCTACTTAATCGCGCATTTTGTAATCAGGATCGATTGTCTCGACGAGGAATTAGTTTTAGCGTGTGCGAGAGTTGAACATAGAAAGAAATAATCGGGCGCAATATAATCATCGAAAGATATATAAGAGAGCAAAATACTTTCGTAAGAAATAAAAGTGGGCACTAATAGCCTGCGACCACATTAACCTTTTCCGAGGTCGAAGAAAAGTATTACAGCGATTGCACCTTGATTTAAACCTTGCCTAGTCCATTATAACTCAGGAAAAGCATAGTTGCCAACCTCCGATGGCTCACTCGTAACTACCTACCCACAGAAATAGAGCTAGTAATTGAATTGTCTTGTTGGCAAGCCTGAAGTGCCGCTGTGGATAGAGCGAGAAACCCGCCTACGATTTAACTGCCGACCCCCAATACTCATAGAAGTTGGTAATTGAATTTTACCCCAACATATATTTGCAGCCAAATAAATTCTATTTCAATACAGGACGATGTTTTGACCTTTTTAATGGGACCAATTTTATTTACCTCTCTTCTCGACTATTCTCTTCTTCCTTCTCAAACGCCGCTCCACATACGATAAACGGACGATTCCTTAAATTACCTATATTAAAAAACACGACACCGGTCCACTTTTACAACACTTTCCGAAATTTCAATTTGAAGATGGAATAAATGAAATCGGTGTAGCCAGCATCGACCGAATAATGCCGGCGACCGACCCTCTAACGGGGCCAATCATTTCAACCTCTGTACGGTCACGATAACATCACCCCATCCCTTAAAAAAAGTATTAAAGAATGGCTGTTCAATGATTGTATTTGGATAGAGAAAATGTAAATGGAAATACCGCCACCCTCGTATTTTTACTTTACGTGGTTGCAGTGATATTCGATATACCAATAAGGGGGGACGATTTATTTCGAAAAGTATATGCGCATGCATTTGCGAACAAATTTTCAATTTTGCGCCAATTTACACAATTCATCGAAGTAGTTTATTTTCAAATTTTCACCTCGTTAGTATCGTCCAGTTCGATTAAGTGACTCTCTTTTGAAAGGAACATTTTCAAAGTACACTAACTTTATTCACATTAAAAGTCACTATAATAAAATAGTGCGTATCAAACGATTACAAAAAATCAACGCCACTAATCGCAAGCAACGAATAATTGGATTGCAATAAGTAGGTACTGATTGATTATACGACAACTTTTAACGCCATCAAACACGTTCTGCTATAGTCTAAAAAATAAATTAAAGGTGTATGCATATGTATTTAACGACTCATCAGTACATACTGTATGTATCCAATAGGTGCCAGTCTATATTATGTATGTATAATAATATGATTAATTTATATATTCAGGATTTCCTCTTCTTCCATTTCTTGTCATCGGTTCATTATCGTCTCAGTTTCAGGAAGTGTCTACGACCATAAGGTTCTCGTTGCAAACAATGCTATAGGCGGCTTCAATTCGTAAAAAAGGATATAAATGTCTGAACCTTATTAAGCTCTCTCGGGCCTTTCCATCTCAGCAGCCTGCATATGGCACCGAATTTTTAAATTGCAGATACCAGTGCCAGTCTCTTTCCTTTTTCCATTTACTTCAAACCTTGCAGAAGTAACGTCCTTCTTAGCACACTTATTGTTAGCTTTCGAACATCGAACCAACCAAACTTATTGATTTTTTTCCGTCCACTCGTTAATATGCTCTACCCCCGATTAATCTTGAGGAATGGGCCTGACGCGATTATTGTTAGGTCATCAGTAAAGACGGAACACCTTTAGTTTTAACGTCCGGTCCTAGCTCCTACCTCCTTCCCGCGACTTACAGTGCGTTCATTTTTCCGATTAACCCCTCATCGGTACCAACCTTGACTACACCAAGAGCTCCTCTTCTATTTTCTATGTCTCTTTATAGCACAATCTTCCTTCCTTTCTGTCTGCTTTCATAGCCTTTCTATGTGTCTCCACATAGCGTCGCCGTCTCCGCGTCCCACTAATAGGCTTTTTGTTGTATGCGTACAAATCCTTCGAATTAGTGCTTAGATTTGCTATATTTAGACTGGATTACCTATGTCCAGTCGTTGCTGTTCTCTACTTTTGTCATTTTTTAATGCTAGTCCATGGAATATATCTTCCGATTCTACTCTACTGAGTTCCTTACCTATACTAATCATTATCACTCAGAGCCTTAGTTCTTACTAAGGATCGCTATAATAATTTTTCCCTTTGTCTGTGAGCCGAGCGCAGCCATTAGAGGGTATCAGTAATTTCTATTTAAATTGAAATCATCCACATCCCGAATTGAGTAGGCGAAAGATCTGAGTCAGTACGAAAAGTTCATTTAGAAGATGTCAAATTCCAACAAGCAGATCCTAGTTCGCAGAATCGTAGCGGCAAAAATGGAATTCGTACGACTAATGATCAATACTGCGAAAAATGAAGACAAAGATAAAATTTTAGAAGATATAAGCTTTGGGTAATTTGCTCCAGTTACTGTATTTATTTTAGTTTGTATAGGTTTCGTGTAACAGCTAACAGCAGCTTTACGCTGAATTATATGTACCTATCTACTTTAATTTTAATAAAGACATTGTTATGTTATAATTATTATTTTAAACAATCGAAAAATGCCTTTAGTAGTGCAACACCGACTTTTCTCACAGTTTCAGATTTTCAGGCGATCGAATTATACATATGAAATGTGTATGAAATCCATATGAATATTGAGAATAACCACTCTACAATGAAATCCATATGAATTGACCATGACCACTATGTAATCAAATCCTGACAAAATACGATTTTTCAAACAAACAAAAAATTATTAACCAACTCGACCAATAACTAAACGTAAAGGTTGTGTTACAACAACAAATCATGGTTAGAAAAACGAGAAAATGCACACCTAACCCCGTTTTCATTTAGGTACACAAAAATTGACATATGCTTTTTGTTATCTACTAATTCATGCCAAAAACCTAAAAACTATAGTAGGTGCTTTGCCAAAAAACACTTACCTTAAGTTTTTCGCAATCATAGTTAGATAGATCCACAATAATAGACAACACACCAACCAGCACGTTCGTAGAAGAACTAACCAATATCCAGTATTACCAGATTTCACTCATTGTTGATTGTTGTTTGATGTTCCTCGTTCCATCTTATTTTAATACGTCTCAGCAGTTAAAGTGCATTGGATAACGGTCGCCATGAATCGTTAATATCTGAAGAAACGAAAAAAATCAAAATCTTAGTGTTATATGTAACAAAGTTGTTTCCCATTGCCCTTTTCCCCAAAGGATTTAGAACAGAAAGATTTTCAACACGCCAGATCCAAAACGATACCCCAATTCAGAAAACGTCATTAGAAGTTCTTTAAAGATGATTCAAATTCATTAATGCGTACAAAAAGTACCTACAGGTGAAAAAATACTAAATGTAAGTATGTATTGAATTTTAGTGTTAACAACCATCAAGAAGAAATTTGAGAACAAATACAGAGTGCGTGCATTTCGTTTAGATGTCATAATCAGGAACACACAGTGCGAGACATTCCTGTAGTATGCGTTTTATACATGAATAATTTTTGGAACAGAGACACTCTATCCATGTATTCCATGTATACATCTGAGAATTACCTCAAATTGATTCAATGTATAGGTATACCTACTGGGGTAATGGACGTTTTTAAAAATCTATAGGTATAACAATTAGCGTTTGACAAAATCAAGTGTAGAAAGTCGCCAAGTTTGATCATTATTTTATTTGATATTTTATCAGAACAGTTACCTACGTTGTTGGATTCACTACCAGTTAAAATAATAAGTAATTACGTTTAATTATTATTTTAAAAGGATGCGTTTGGACACTATTTGTTACCATTGACAATGACACAAACAGCAAACAATTGAAACCAGTTGGATTGGTTTTAAAATAAAGAATAAGTAGAGTTACTTAGTTAATTATCCATTTGAAATTTAATTACATTATTTTGATTTCTCGATATTTCGGACACAAAACCAAGAATCCAAAAACCACACGCTTAGTTGTAGTGCAAAAAAATTACTTTATTTGACGGAATTTTGCAAAATGGTAGAATACAATTTGTAATTACCTATTTTAACATTTTTTCAAAAATTACTATTATTTTTCTTTGAAGGGACTTTGGACTTTGGACTATTTTGGATTTTCGCTTTAAACAAACTTAATTTTTGAATTACTAACCTTTTCGTAAACACTTACGTGTAACTCGATTTATTGAAAAAAATATATGGTTCACCGGATGTAAAGGTGTCGATACAATATAACGGCGTTTTTGGTCTCCACAACGTGGGAAAAACGGTTTTTCTTTCAATTCTGGCGGGAAAAATGGTTGGCTTCATAGATACAATGGATCAAAAATCAAAATTTCAGAATTTTATGCAGATTCTTATAACATAAGACCATCCAATATAGATACAGTCACTCTTGGTACACGCCTTAATTTTTATTTAGGAATTTTGTCAATTTCGCACGTTATTAATTTTATCACCAACAATAACATAACGTTTTTTCGGTCTTAGCGTACTCATTTAAATTAAGGGAGGCAATTCAAATTCGTCGGCTCTTGAAAGCGTCAATACCTTTGTAATGGTGTACGGAAACAGAACGGAGAAAAAATGTGTTAAGGGCGAGAAATTTGAAAAACACATCGACAATTTATAGCTTATATTAATTGAGTGCACAAAGAGCTGTAAAGGCTTAACCGTCACTTCCATTGTAATAGGTATACCTATGTGCATCGTCTTGTATCATTTGATATCGCAAAAGACGTTAAACGGTTTTTCATTTTTAACGGAAACTCAATACCGAAAGTCAAAGGCATCATATAATAACTTGATTAAATACATCGGAGGGGTGCAAAAACCGTTGTGAAGATTATATTTTTTTTTACGCAAAAATTCCTTTTTTAATACATTAAGCAACCGAGAATACAAAAGATGACAGATTCAGTAAAATTTTTTAGGGTTTAATAGTGTTATTTGAACTTTTTTTTGCTTTTATCGAAACCCTTGAGAAATTCCGTTGGATTTCTAAAAAGCCGTTTTTTATAAAGACGGATTTGGGTCAGAATATCCATTTTTTAGTAACCTTCCCCCTAATATTTTAGATTTTTTAAGGGTAAAGTGCTTCTTTTATTCAAACTCTATTGCGATTTTACCTTAACTTGTCAGTTTTGTGTTTAAGAAAATGGGGTGGCAGTTTTTTATATTCGTTTTGTGTGAAAAAAGGACGAATTTTAAACAAGTAAACGTGGGAATTTTTATATTTTTTAAAAAATAGTGTAATCCGTTTTGTGTCTCGGAATTAAGAATCGCCCTAAAGCAAATGCATTTTCTGCACATGACAGTTATATGCGAGTGGAATTTATGAATAACTTGCGCTATTTCTCTCGTTTGGGAATTTTTGAAAGTGACTTTGAGAAAAAAAAAAAGTAAATTTATGTAGGTCATTAACAGAATGTGCGTGAATACAGAAGATGAAAGATTAGACGAGAGTTGGTTCTAATTTAAGCCATTTATCGGAATGAATTATGCAAAACCGTTTACTATTGGTTCTGCAGCTTCCAATAACCGCTAAGATTTCAATGTAACAAAAGCCTTATAATACCGTTGATATTTGAACACACGCGAGAGTTTGAAAAGGGTTCCCTATATATATAAAGTATACATAAGTAACAAAAGCAAATATAAAAAATATATATCGGTCGCTACTTTACAACACGAGTTCTGCACGCTTTTAACATTTGTCATGAAAAGCTAGTAAAAAAAAACGGTTTGAAAGTGAAACATATTTTAAAATACGCTTTTGTATACTACACGGCAGGTTTTTAGATACTATTCTTTTCAAAAATTCTTTTGTACTTCAAACTGGTAAACCAACCCCTTCAGGGTAGATTTGATGAAATCGTAATGCAAATTCATCCATTGTAAATATATTGATGAATAACTACATCTCATTTTCTATAATTTAGTCTTAATTTAATGCGGTTTCTTTATGTTCAATAACATTTCCTTCAATTAAATCCTCTTTGATGAGTTTTGTTAATAAAACACGAAAACATTTTTGTAATTAAGAAAAAATGTCATAAAACATTAGGAATTTTGTTATTGAAACTTAATTGATATTATTGCAAAACAATATCTTATAAATAGACACTAACCTTTCAACAAAAATGCTTGAAAAATAAGCATAAATTGGAAATGGTTGATGGTTGTTGTAATAATAAATACCTACACGTCAAGTAATTCCACTAATTTTTTATTTTAAATATAACCCGATGCGTTTCGACACTATGTGTCATTATCAAGGGTAACAGATAATAAAATATATAAAACAAAAGACAATGGCACATAGTGTCAATACGCGTCGGGTGGGTTATATTAATTAAAATAAAAAAATAGTGGAATTAGTTGTATTTATTATTACAATTTATGGAGTTGCACAAAGTAAGTTTATTTAGAGTTATCAGAAATTGAATAACAGCCAAATTTTCAGAAATTTTAAAAATGAAACGCTATTCGGGTCTTAGAATTCATGCCCAATTTTTAAAGTTCTTATAAGGGCCAGATTTTTGCACGATTAACAAATATTTTTCATTGGCCATGTTCAAAGAAGGGAAAACAATAGAAAATTATGATTTAATCAAAAAGATGACAAACATTATGCTGAGGAAGTTTTAAGTTTTAAGTTTTAAGTTTTTAGACAGAATCGAAATTTTATTTAATTTTAATTAGAAATCTGTACTCTTAATTTATTTTAAGTATTGTTTTGTAAACGCTGTAACATTCAATTTAAGGCACCACTACTTCACACAAGAACATTATTTTTTTAAAAGAAATGCCAAATAAAGTTTTAATCAAAAGCGAAGCTGTATAGGTATGTATAAGAATATGGCACGAACTTCATAAATAAAAATGGACTGATAATCACATGTATTCGAAATGACCCCTTACAGCGTCCGCCATGATGAGCGCAAATTCAACCGCGAACATTTGAAATGTAATTCGGATCACGTAAAAAAATAATTTCTTTCAGTTCATAGCTGAGATTCTCACTTGAATTTGATAAAACGAATACAGCTATTATTATAAACAACTGTATTGTCTTCTTAACTGTTAAAATATAAAGGGTTATATCACGATTGACCCCAGATTACATAACAGTTGTGTAATGTGTGGCTTGACACAAGAAAGTAACAAATGCGATCAGCTGCTAGCAGAGGTACCAACAATGACCGATCTCCAACACAAATATCCAAATGTTACCAGAATGTTACTAATATTTGCGCTCATCATGGCGGATCCTTGGTGTGGTCAAAAGCGAAGAAGTAGGGATATGCTATCAGTAGTCCATTTTTATTTATGAGGTTCGTGGAATTTGGTCTCAACAGTCGTTGCCTCCAAGTCTCGAATGAGACACCTCAAGACAAAAAGGTTCTGAAATGAATTGTTTAAAAAGTTATAATGCGTCAGTTGTCAGCCACTTAGAGCATACATTAATTTTAGTGAGTTTTTTCAATAAAAAAGGGTTGTGTACCTTCAAAATAACTTTGGTGCGATTTCTATGGTAATGGAATTATTAAATTTTTAAATGATAGATATACATTTTATTAATAAGTATTGGCATATGGCATATTAAAAACACTAAATTTCCAGTAGTCAGTCACTATTTTTTTATAGCGGGCCACTTTTATTCTAGTAGTCGGCCATAGTATAAATGGACAAAGATAAACACAAAAACTAGATAGAATAGAGATAAAAAAGTCCAAAGAAGGAATCTCTTGACCGCAGTCTCGATTCTCGTAATGTATAAAGAGAAGAAGACGCGTTATTAGCAATAGATGTTGAGATACTGCCAACCGTGCTCGGTTGTGTGTGTTCACCCTTCACCGCCATTACGCATTGAGACGGCTGATTGATGTATTTAGCACTTTGGCGTCCTCAACTTCTTACAACGAAACTAAAAATACGCTGACAATAGTATTCTAACGATGGAGGGTTCGGCAAAAAGTTTTGTGAGCTTACACAGGCGCTTGAGGAATCGCTGAAATTCTAAAGCTGCTATTGGTACCACAAACGCTTATCTCCAGGGGCAGAAAAAGTAACAATCCGTAAGGTGGGGACACTTGCAGGTATACTCGGGATCAATTTGTTCGGGGCACAATTACCTACTTGCTGATTTCCTGTTGAAGTCGGATTTCTAACTTCAACAACATATCGGGTAGTAACTTGTGTGAAGTTTAGACAGAAATGTGTGCAAATACTTCCAAACCAGAACATATTCCCACTTAAAAATCTAGTGTCTTGGATTTTGTTTGCGGAATGAAATTTATGCTACAGAATAGTTGAGAATGTTTCAGAAGCCTTCGGTGACCAGACTATGTCACAAAAAATGTTTACAAGTGGTACGTGGTACAAACAATCCAAAGAAGGCAGAGTAAGTGCTTAAGACAAAAATCGCCCTGGACGAGCATCAACGTTAACCGATGAACACCACGTCAAGAAAATCAAAGATTTGGTGCTCAAGAATCGTCGATTGACAATTAGAGACCTCTTTTGGGATCAGTCCAGACCATTTTGAAAGGTGTTTTGTACCTGAGAAATGTCAAATCTCGTTTGGTGCCAAAAATACTCAATTTTTGGGAAAACAGCGTCTCGTTGAAGTCTGTGAAACAATGCTTTCTGACTATCAGGAATCAGGATAAAATGAAATGCATCATAACTGGAGATGAGACTTGGATCTATGCATACGACCCGGAAACAACCGACCAATCAAGCGAATACCGTATAAAAGGTAAGTCCAAGGCCGAAAAGATCGCGCCAAAGTCGTTCAAAAATCTAGGTTATGTTAAGAGTTTTCATCGAATATCATCGTGGTGTGGTGCATTACCTATAAATTCCTTCCGCCGAGCCGAACTGTTAACAAGGAATACTATTTGAGCGTTATGCAACGTTTACGTGAAGCTATTCGTAAAAAGAGGTCAGAATTATGGGCAGACAATTCTTGGTTTTTGCATTGGTTCTTCGAGACCATTTCGTCAAAAATTCAACTCATATCGTTCCGCAATCGCCGTATTCACATGATTTAACACCGTGTGACTTCTGGCTATTCGCTAAGCTCAAGAGACCGCTCCGGGGACACCATTTCCACACGATTGAGAAGGTAAGAAACGAATCGCTCCGCGCTTTGAAGGTCATTTCGAAAATTCACTTCAACAATTGTTTCGAAGATTGGAAAAAACGTTGGTGTAAGTATATTGTATAAGGAGGGGAGTACTTTGAAGGCGATGAAATAGATTTAAAAGAATAAATAAAGATTTTAAAAGTTATAGATAAACAATTTCGCCTTATTTTTTGATCACAGTATTAAATAATTTTTGATTTTCATTATGGCAGCTTAGGTACACTTGATTTTGGTTAATAATAATCTTGTCTTGTATAGTCTTCATGTTACGTTTATTTCATATTATTATACAGTGTGTCGAGTTTAAAATTACCTACAGATGATATTGAAAACGATAAGAAATGCAAGAAAAAATGCGTACCTACTTATCAATCATCCCATTTTACATTTTCAAAAATCTGCTCGGCTTCAATGGTATACCTACAGAAATCTAAAACACTGCATTTATTAAAAACTTATTAGAAATAAATCAACGAATTTGGAATGATAATGAAGATTTTTCTTGCGTGCACCATATTGTATTTTTGCATTATTAAAATCCTCATAAAAGCGCTAGGTATTCATTGATGTAGGTATCCCATGACCATGTTTAAAGAAGGGAATGCACAAAAAAGTAAGTTAAACATGTAAGTAGGTACCAATGCGAAAAGGCAGATTTGAATCGGTGTAGAATACTCCTCAATTCGTTTTACTCATTTGTTTCATACCATTTTTTCGAATTTCATATGTTCTTCTACTTCTACCCAAATTTTGTCAAGGTCTAAGTAGGATGATTTAATCTTAATTTTGTGTTGTTGCTTATATTCACTTCTTCAAACATAACCATAATAAGAATTTTAATAATGCAAAAATCCCATCTAAAAGGCCTTCCACTCCACTTCATTTTTAAAACCTTCATTGACTGTTAAGTACTTCATTTCTGAAAATCTTGAGTGGTTTTTGAAAAATGCACTGTTTTAATTTTCAAACCTCGCAGATTTTTACCATTTCATACTGGTTCCAATATTCCCATGTAGGTCATTTTAAACTAAACGCACTATTTTGCTATTAATGTTAATTGAGATAAACAACTGTTAGTTAATTGTTGCCAGTACATTATTTATTAATATTGTTATTCTCGATTTTTTAATGCTTTCCGACGAAGTTGGTCTTGGATACAAATTTAAATCTTTAAGGACAAGTTTAGTTAAACTAAAAAAGGGGGATTTTTCCTCTCTACGCGAAAAGTTTGAAAAGCTCTAACTTTTGAGTTTAAAAACTTGTACAGAGAATAATTAGGTATTCAAATACAACATACGTTTATACTGGTACAGAAGAAGCTATAAGTATAAAGTTCTAAAATTACTTTGTAAAAGTTTGTTATTCAAAAGTGATTTTACATTAATAAAATGAGTAAAATTAATTACTTTTATTTCCGGTGCATTTCGAATCACACGCGTGTTTGAGAGTAAAAAATTCGAGAAAAATTTCAAAATGAACGAAGAGAAATTCAAGGCATGTGTGCACAGTAGACATGATTTATCCATTCAAGCGTAATCAGTCGCAAAAAGTAAACAGACGCGTTCCTTCTTTCGTATTCACATTATTTCCTGAATTCGTCTTGTCTTGTCCAGTAACAACAGGAGAGATGTCCGTCGGTTCTGGATAGTCCATGAAAGCGTCTGGAGAAAGCAGGCCGCAATTTACTTAGGCCTCTCGAATCGAATTGTGAATCTTCAAAAGAATTTCCACCCCTACGGACCGACTAAAATATCCCTATTTTATTTTTATTTAACTTAGTTTTATTTCGGCTTAAATCACGTTTTTTTTGCAAGTAAGTAGTAAAACTAAAGGCTATACATACCTACTTTCACGAGAAAAATCGATGTAAACGATGTTTAATAACGGGACGAAAAGGTGACGTAACGATTTTTTTACTCTCCTTGAATCAAATGTTTCGGATTAAAGTTTGTAATACGACAACGCATCATTCTGACAATAATATATTATTTCAGGTTTCTGAAGATTGCACAAAAAAGTCTTAAAGATTTGTTCCGGAACGTATAGGTTGTTTGTTTGGTAGGTACAGCTGATGATGTGCGGGGAGGGCATTTTCGCTATTACCATTAAGGGTTGCCACCCCAGGTATGATTGTGTATACAGGCGTGTGTGAACAATAACAGCACACGCTTTCAAAGGAGTAAAAAATGGTAAATGATAACGGCATGTGGCAATCCGTTTGTGGGTTTTGCAACCCTCTCGCTCTTCGTGTTAAACCGTTTCGCATTTATAATTACATTATAAAAAACACAGCGGAAGAGCGTACGAAAGCTCATATGTCAAAGAGAAGAAAAAACAGCAGTTCGCTGAAAGCTTAGCAGGTTGCTATTGGCTACCCTTTTAAGGGTTGAAATTTTATATCAGGTCATACCTGAAGGGTTCTTATAAAAATGTACATATAAAACGCGTTAGGTCGCGCACGCGTACGCTCTTTTTACATAATATCGATAGAGATATGGGCGGGCTACGCTTGCGCTATGTAAACTACCCCTTTACATCTGCATATGGTAAAAAATTGAAATGGCGGACCGTTAACTAAAAACAACAAATCCGGATTCCCTATACGAGAAACTGCTATTAAAACTGGCCCATTCGACGCTTTATCTTAGGGATGAAGAGGGAAACAAGGATCAAGGTTAATGCTCTTGATTAGTTCAACTACACTGAAGGTGGCTCAAAACAAATTACCTAATCTTAGTCTTCTCTAGAAAGTTTAACGTAAAACGCACCCTCAATGTTACGAGTTTTAATTACAAGGGATCCAAAATCGTAATTCGTATTATCCATGCAAATGGGAAGATTGGAACCGAAAACACTATCAATTTGCGTGTCATATTGTTTGATGCCGATTTACGTACCTATAAATGAACACGTTTCGTTGTTATTACAAATCAACGCATTAATTAAGTGCAATTGTCCAATTTGGTAGTGTAAAATGCGTTGTAAGTTGTAAGTAATTACTCGATAATTGTAATTAATACTAATATCTAAACAGAAAAGTCTAAAAGAAACGCGTCCTAAATCGCTACAGATGTATCGTTTCTTAAAGTCATTACACGCGTTAAAAAAGGGCATCGGCGTTAATGACGCCGAATTTACGTATAATTGGCGGAAACAAACGCGGAATGTAACCGTTATAATTTGTGTAATTTAAAAATATTCGAGCACATTTAGAAGATATCCGTTAAGTGTCAACTACGAGGAACTTCCTTAAATCAACTAAAGTATCCTTCTTAAAAATGATTTGTACGTCGCGCGTCGTAATATAACAGAATTTAGATCAAATATTAGCAAGTTAGCAATTCTGTTGTGTCTGGTGAAGTAGGAAGCTGCGTGTCCAGGTGGTGAACGGGGCAAGGGCGGATATTGATTAGTGCGACCCTAGTTAGCGCGCTGCCACCCCCATCCATCCCAAGCAAGCAAAACTAAAGGCGATAGACAATCAACGCGGAATCGAATTTCCCTTCGCCCCACCATTTTTCACGTTAGCATATAAGTATAACTGAAAGTATATTTTTTGTTTTTTTGTTTTCAGGAAAGTTATGGCTAAACGAACCGGCGGAGATTAATTGGCGATCGAGAGATGTACAGCTACCTTCTGCCGAAGATTCGAAAATCGCATTACAAACGCGTCTAGGTCTTTCTCCCCGTAAGTATACATTTTCTTTATGATTGATATAGGCCGAAACATACCCTATTGACAGATTATTAGGAGAAAGCAAATTTGCTGACTCACCCCGTTTCCGTCTATGTCACATGTTGCGTTATGCCAATTTACATCTTGCGAAAATTCGTAATTTGATCAACGAGAAATCTATTTGTGTCCTTTTTTTGTGTGAAAGACAAGAAAATAAAAGGCCTCTCGAAGTTGGAGTATAATGCAATTTAAATAAAGAGAAAGTGGCATTTCGAACTAAAAGGGTGGGGACCATCAGCGACAAGAGGGGCAATCTGGATCCGGGGAGAAACAAATGGACCAGGGCAGACGTGTGAATTCGATAAAGATTGACTGTTTTACTGCTTAACTTACCATATACTTAAAACTGAAAGGGATTTCCATCAATTTTTGATCATAAGTGACCTTTATGATAAGAATCGATTCCATTCGACAATTTAGATTTGTTTATGCATTAGAAAATGGACATATAGAAGGGAGTGTTTTAGGGTTGGACCTTTTAATTATCAGAAGGGGAAAAGGAAATATGTCCTTTAGGTATCGAAGAAGAGTGCCTTCATTAGTTTTTTATTACGCTTCCATCTGTTCGACGAACGTTTTCCATTAATATATAAGGCACCGGTCGCCGTAAATTTTATTATTAAAAGCGTTTGATGAAAATTGAATATTAAGATGCGAAATTTTATCACGTACTCGATCGTAACCGGTTGCGAGATGCGACATAATTTTTTTTTCTCTCTATAGATACTATAAACATGTAGTAATACAAGAATGACACGTTCTCTCATCAAGTTTATGCCCTCGTTCTTCTTGATGTTAACATGACTCTTTTCGGAATATGCGATCCTTGCTCCATATTGGTACTACGACGGCAAAGCGAACCCTTAAAGCCGGCTCGTATATAACTGAGGGAGCTTTTAGGGGGAACCAATTCCTCCACCTACAGCAAATGACCGTCCGTCCGGTAGCACCTTGCCATGATAGTCCCTATTGATATACGGCTCTGGCAGGTCATACATTCCATAAAACATATATTGAAATGTCACTAGATGAGCGCCGTATGTAACTGAATATGACTTAGATAAACGGCAAGAGGACACCCATAAATTTATATCGTGAAACGTGTCCCAATTCATTCGGTCGTTTTCTTTTTATATTACCTCTCCAAATACCGACGCGTTTCTCCTTCTAATACTTATTCAAAAATTACCGCAAACGCCTGAGGATGGTTGGCAAAATACGGCACGTAACGTTATACATAGTAGGTATATAAATTTAACGAGTTCGCAAAACTGCCGTATACGCAAAAGGAAAGTAAGTATATTTACACAGTATATCAATAAGGGGGTCTCTAGGGAAAGCAGCTGACCGCTGCACCCTGTGGAATTGCAAAATATATACACACGAACCCCGCATTTCACCTACAACCTTTTCGAATAGACCACTTTTTTCCTATATTTTTAACAAACAAAAAATCGATTTAATTCGCAACAGTGGCGCGTTATTAGAAACAAAAAAATTATATATATAAATTAAATTTTATAGACTTTATAAAGGTCGTAAATAATGATTTTATATCAAATTGCTATTAACAGAGTTATTAGAAAAAATATTGTCTAATATCTTTGGCTGTAAATAACAAAGAACGGCTCCCTAAATGTCTAAAAGTTTACTAATTAAATTAATTAATGTTCGAAACTTTCATATTTTCTTGCACATATATGAAAACCGTAATGTGTTTCAGATATAAATTGACAGTTATTAATAATGATATTTTGCTCTTTTGTATTGATACAATTTCGGTCGGAAAAGGTTAATAAAGAAATTTGAGAAAATTCTTACATCGCCGACGTATATTACGTGGGCAAGACTTTATTTAGGTACTTATATCAAATAAGTAATTAAAATCAAATAAGATCAATTACACGTATTGTATCCAAGGACATTATAGGAGATTTTGACAAAAACGGTAGGTAGGTACCTATTCTGTCATACCTGCGTGGAAAGAAACGAAATTGATTTTTGAAAATGCACGGTTTGAATTGCCAATTATATTTACAGTTTCCTAAACCTTAAACTTGGTGCAAATTATTATCCATCTTTTTGTATCTATGAATAAAGAAATTTTGTGTTTGAATTGCAGTATATCCCCCCCCCCCCCCCCATCAACGATATTTTCATTATTACCAAATGATGATAGTAAATTGCGGTTTTCTAGATGAGATGCCGGTTTGTGCATAACATAAATATTTCATCTTCATACTCTAAATGTGGATACCTACTCTTGGAAATTATCCTGCTGATTCACGCGCCCTAATCTTCACCTCCACAAACTTATTTTTTTCTTTTTCTGCCATAATCCTAATAACTAAGTTCAATTTTTTTAAATTCTGAACTATCAGGGTGCTGCTCTCCATGAAATGCGTAACTACTTCGCCAATATCTTTGGTCGTCCTATTCTCCTTATAGCGACCGATTTGGTCAAGTCAGTTCCAGATGAAGAATTGTTTTTTTTTCACATTCGATACACTACTCGAAGATACCGAAGGTAAGTCTGGCATCTTGGACCGGCCGGATGTGGGGGTGGTGGGCCTTTGAAGTAAAATGGAAGATGACCTACTTTACCCAACAGCCAAAAGGTCGATTTTGGTCTTATTTAATTCGTGGTCACGTACCTTTCTTGTTTAGAATTAAATTTCCCGCACATTTATTTCGTATCTTTCACCCTTCCCGAGATATACTGGGAAATGTGTGACTATATATTTTACAAGTCGACTGGGTAAGAATAATATTGTCTCCAGGTCTCAGAAATTGAAAAAAACAAAACAATCTTCGGTGCATCGACAACACTATTTCCACAATATCTAGAAAACAAAGCGTGATACGAAAAAAAGTTATTGATTATTTCGCCAGGCTACACAGTTTTCTTGCTTTTCTCGTGTAATTCTGCTCTAAAATAATCTATCCAACATGCTTCGGCGACAATTTTTGGTTACGGTTACGGTCGAAGATTACTAACTCTAACATTTTAGCAGACTGGCCTCATCCTGGTGGGTGTAGTGTCTTCAGCCGGTGCGCCGCATGGTAGACATCTGCGACTTTACCTTTCTTTCTAGGATTAGCGTCGGAGCTTTTCCATTAATATTACGGATTGTCTTGAGTCATACGATAATGTCACTTTTTTTCAAAGTCCACCGTTGCCATCATACGTTT
Organism: Pyrocoelia pectoralis; assembly: GCA_036250285.1. Taxonomy (NCBI): domain Eukaryota; kingdom Metazoa; phylum Arthropoda; class Insecta; order Coleoptera; family Lampyridae; genus Pyrocoelia; species Pyrocoelia pectoralis. The sequence continues at coordinate 50,858,113 of CM070078.1, forward strand.
CCCTAAATGAAAGGTTCAATATTTGCTCTCGAGAGAGAGCCACCTTCAAGTAGTTTTTCTTTTGGTATTGATTCAGTCGGTATTCTGGCTAAATCGTGCATATTCTTATCTCATTCCTTGCGATTTCTTCAAAAATCTCCACATTTTTGCGTATCTTCCACGAATAATTTTCGGCTTGAAGGCTATCAGCTCTGTTGTAGTTCATTTCTTGGGAAATTGGTTCAGTCTTATGTGTAGTTCCGCTTATAGGGGTGCTATGGTAACCACTGCTAATTTTCGAATGAATTTCATTCAATTACACCTCTTTCAATATTTTGCATCAACTGCTTGCCAGAAAAGTCAAAAAGCGTCGAGTCACAAGGACTCGAATAATTTTTTCTCGATTCTTTTTCACTACGATCTACCTCCCCCTCACTATACCTCCGCGCTTCTAGTCTCTAAGCTATTTGTCTTGTCGATTAACAAACCTTAAAATAAACTCTGTTTGAAAGAATTCCCAGTTGTGCTCTGATTTGGCTATCCTAACTTTTCTAACTGTTAGCCAAAATGACAGTGTCCAGTTTCATGATTTCTCCCCAATTGGGCCAGTCCTGCTCTTCAACCTATTATTATACGCTCCAACAATAAATACATTTTTAATGTACAAAGTCACTACTGCTCCATTTGTCCTTAATTGTTAAGAATAATTTGTAGATCGTTTGAATCTATAAAACCAAATATACCTTGGCATATGCACCACCCTTCGCTGTTTGGTATATTCTGCTTCTAAAAGCAAATAAAGAAAGCACCTCATGTTGTCAGGCCTTTTATTCGTCCAGTTTACACCAGAGCCCCACTCTTTTTTCTTCTCTGTAGGTACATTTTACGTTAAGTTCCACTGGTTTTGACAGGTGATGATTTGAACATTTAGAGGTTATGAAACAATACTGGTCGCGTTTTCAATTCCTATTTTATTAAAATACATATTTATTCTTCAAAAATTACTGGAATTCTATGACAACAATTTGTTGGAATAGAGGTTAAGGTAGATGAAACTGCTTTTTTTGACACAAAATTTCATTTTTTAAATCAGTACCGTCCGGTCACTTTTCAAAGGCAAAATTAGTAAATATGGTTAGTGTACAAAAAGTAGGTAAAAATCTGCCCTTTCGAGATGATGCACAATAGCAAAAAAGAAGTTCTTTTTCTACCAAACTATTGAATTACGATCGTACCATTATCTTTAGCACCATCACTCTTGGAAAGAATGCAAAAACCTGACAATTGAAGGTTTGCGCCGAAACAGTGTGACTTTTACGATGGAATATTTTTAATCCTTGCCCCATCCAATTTCAAAATTTATTGCAGAAACGTTTACTCGTCAAATTCTGTTTGCAACGCATTTCTCGAATCAAATTTTCGTTTGCAAACATCGTACAGCAAACGACGAAAATCGAAGTCGAAATAAATGTCGAGAAATCTAGTGAAAGATGCGTGCGCGATTTTTCAAACAATATCATTAATTTACACCAAGATCTGGTGCCCAAACGACAACAATGACACCATTTACATTCGTGATTGACAAGCAAGCCATCCATTACTTTAGATCTTCGGGATCCTAACGCAGTTTCAGAATCCCGTCTTCCAGTCAACGATAAGAGAATAGGCAACCGATAATCTAGCGATAATATGTGAGTGGTATAATATTTAATTGCTAATTAGACGGTGTGTTTTCCAATCGATGGCATTTCGTAATTTTGCCATTATTTTACCTGTAGGTACTGAAAATGCAAGGTTGTTGCTCTGTAAACACGGCCAATGAGCGCAAACAATTTTCGCATTTCGTAATAGATATCTCTAATCAATTAATGCTTCCATGTATTACAGCTCAATTAAATTTCCATTTTATTTATATGAACACTAATAATAAACAGGTACAATCATATCTAATCTCGACAAATAAAGGTGTACCAATACGGTAAATTAATAATCTAGAAACTGTTTTAAATATCATTAAGTAAGATTTTTCCGGTAATTTCCAGTAAGCAATTTTCTTCGAGTTATTTAAATCGAAATGCTTTGAATTCTGAAATGTAAAGGGCTGCATAAGAAAGCATTACACAAACAATGCATACCAGAGAACGGACTTCGGTCAAAAGCTTTTCTTGTGAAGACTCAGAAACCCCTTAGCATTTAAAGTGATTTTAAATCAAACGATTTACATTACCAAAGAAAATTTCTTTTTCATTACAAGGCCAGTCAACGATTCTCGCTTATTAAAAGACAGGAAAAAAAGGTTCGTGAAAACAAGAACAATCTGTTCGAATGATCGACTATTGAATATCAAATAAGACGTCCTAAATATTATCGTAACAGGGGAAGGACTCTTGTAAACCAAACGGCACCCTCTTTTTATATACATATAAAAGGTTGTTTAAAAAGATGTAAATTAGACCTCTTGCCAAAGGGTCGTTCGCAAGGAATTTAAAGTATTCGCGTAGGGATTCAAACACTTGATATCTCCCAAGTGGATTATTGTGACTTACCACGGTTTAGACACGCGTGGCCGATTGACACGATCCAGGTGAATTGAAGAACAGGTAATTTAAACTTACCCTTTTTAAATGTCTTTATACTAGCTTATCTACTTAAAATTTTAAAGGGTGTATATCCTTATCGAACGAAAAGTTAAATGCTACCTTACCTACTTCGTCGATTAAGCTATAAACGTTTCGGACTCTATTTATTATTGAAATTTGTAAATTGCTCCCTTATCGTACTTGTGGCAGCATAATTATAAACCCCCAAACTGTTTCCGAATTATTTCCCTCTTTTCATATTTAATCATAAAATTCATCTTTGACGTGAAAAAGATGAATCAGCTAATTTCATTTCAAATAAAAACGACATGCTTTCTACTTCATTCCTGTTTAGCATAATATTAAAAAGAAATTAATGATAATTCCATTTCGGTCACTCAGTGGACTGGCGATTATGAGAATCGAGATACAAGGGCGCAACATTATCTTACAAGATACATTATGCTCGATACTTAAATGGATAAATACGATAAAGATTGAAAAACTAAACGCATTCCAAATTTGAAACTTTTCCAGTTTGTTAATTCCATTTGGAATTTTTGGCACTATAACCACATTACAACGAATTGTAAATAAAGGCACATTTTGTGATAACAAATCATATTTGTAAATTGTATAAAGGAACTTGAGAAAGTTCTGAAGGAAAAACAATTTTTAAAGTGCCAGTACAAATTTTGCCTTTTTTTGATAAAAATAGATTTATAAAAAGAAATTTTTCCAGCATAATCATCAGATTAAAATAGTTGGTGTTGGTCCTTTTTTTTATCGCATTGAAGAAAATGTGTTCCTGCCACATTCGCCGACGCGACGCTTTGCAGTGGGTACGAGTTTTAATATTCCTTGTGTTCCTTAAGGTTCCCTTCCTAGTCTCTTTTATCTTCTTCATCAGAAAGACTGTTCCATTTCATGTTTTTCTGCAACAGCCTTAAGGGGTCGCAGTTGCAACGTACTCTGTTCATAAAGGCAACTCTGTTCACAACTACCACATTTGCTCTACTCACTTTCAAAGTTTGTTTATAACCACAAATTGGTTCATAACTTATGACCTACCTCATGATGCCTACCATTCTCCCAACTCACTGATCCAACTTCTTAGGAAGATGGTCCCATCCTCCTCACGATGTTCAGCCATAGCCTCCTAAGCATCCTCCTTTACTTTGACAAGAAATAAACCTCATAACTGAGCCTGTTGTTGGTGATTGGAACGAGTCCTGAAGGTTTTGTTTTTAATGTCGCACATTTTTTCATTACTTACTTTGAGTAAAAAGACAAATTCAGACGAACAACGTGCTTTGTATTTCATTCAATAATAATTAGCTCTTCGGGAGTTAAGGATTATTTAAGAAAAAAATTTAGGAGAGGAGGCAATAGAATGAGTGAGGTGAGGCTCAGAGTAACGTTTTCAACGAACTTTGTTCGTTAACTGAATTCAATATTCCGTCCGTTGGCGTCGTATGGGTTCTCAGTGTGATAGAGCCACTGAATGTATAATTCAGTGGATAGAGCAAAGTTAAAATAATGAATTTTATGTGAAATTTTACGCTGATTTCAGAGTTGTAATCAGCTTTTCGATATAATCGACTTCGTACCCAACAATATGTATAAATAATAGAAATTATATTGTTTTCTGTTATTTGATAACTTTTTGCACACATCGTTTTGTAATCCCATGGATGGTTTATCACCCGTTCCTCCTATAAAGAATCATATTTGTTCAACATTTGTTTTCACATAACCTCTACCTACTTAAAAAATCTGTGTAAATGTCGAAAAATTGTTTCAAGGTGAGTGGAAGATCACGACTGAGGGTGGGTTTTGAAACTAATTTCAAGCTCGGTTAAAATCTCATTCTGGCCTTGATTTAAAGGGAGTTAGGGTCTCGCGATCGCGAGTTTTGGGTACCAGTTGAAGATAGCACTAACTGGGCACAACTTTGAGTGTGTAGAGTAGAAGAATGCTCCATCATTTCATACAGACACCAGCACCCTCCCATGTTACGTATCCGATGTGACAATATAACCTTGAAAGTAGATTCAAAACCATTTCCCAAATTTAGATTGGCGATTTTTCAGTCTCATTTATAAGTCGCGGTACAACTAATTCTGATCTCAATGACCATTTGGTTTTCTAAATGTTTATCGCGTGGTCCAAAATCTGATGGTATCGAGGCAATACGCTGTACTAGATTTAGTTAGAGGAATCAAATTTTTAAATTCTACTCTCTTTTTTTGGAAATTCTCCAAGCAATTCCCAAACCATGATATTATGTATTCCCCATATCCTCATAATTTAAGATTTATTGGAAAGAAAATACATTCAAAGTGATGAGTTTATGTGATAAGGTTGCTACGGAAATCCAAAACTTGGACCACACCACAATTGACTAATAGTATTTATGTATAAAACTATAGCCTTGTCCAACTTTGAATATAGAATAAGAGAAGAAGAATTCAGAACTAGGACTTGGAGAAATTACATCTCATTCCGCATTTAATAGTAAAATAATTTTTTTGTCGCTAAATGGTCATTTTATGCTTGTAATAGTCATTTTCAAAGCATTTTACCCTATTAGTAGTATGCTTAGTGCAAAAAATGTGGAAAATTTCAAATTTCAAGTCTATAGTAAGGGGTATTTTAAAGGATTTTGCGTCTAAATTGGATTAGAGTGATTTACATTTTGAAGTGAATATAGTACTTGGTTCTTAGAGTCTTTCAAATATGAAATGTAATAACGACTGGTGGAATTGGAAAAGACAGAGAAATGAATAAGAATATAAGGAAATCCATTTATCTGCTGTACTAATAATTGAAGTTGCTAAGTTGATGGGAAGTAACCATGAGCCAGTTGCACTATAAGTTATGGTGGTTAGTATTCAAATAAAAAATGGAGGTCACAAAAATTGAAAATTAAATTTCCTACTCAAAAATAAACACAATTTTAAAATTTTTTAAACATAAACTAAATTTCTTTGAACCTGTTTGGCCAATAATTCTTATAAACGTAACACCTTGACGATTTAACTGTAAATCTAAATCCTAAACCGATGAATCTAAAACAATGAAACCTAATCTACCTTGTACCAGAACCAAATTCAATATAACTGAGATCATGGACCCTTTATTTAATAGAGGCCTTGGCAAGTCGCGAGTGGTGTTTAAGTAGTTCCTTTGAGGAGTAGAAAACCACTATCAGGCATCTACAAAATAGTTACTTGCGATGCGGTCCACTTCACTGTTTTTATAACTATGTACGTTCTGATCAATTCCCAATGTCTTTTATCATTAAATATTCGTCATGATGCTATCCCCGCTTTTATGACATCGTCATTTGTAGAGATAGACGCCACTTCGCGTACTCAAAAACAGCGTCCGCACATACGGTTGGATCTCTTTCTTTAAATAGCTAGAAGGAAACTTCACTCTTCCTATGTTCCGTCAGGAACTTGGTAATGATGCAGTTTGTTCCCTGTTGTATTGACTTATGTACAGAAGTTTCCTCATCCAAAAGGTCGTCCTCATGGACTTTTCTGTCGTCGGTTTACAGTGTCGCTTCAAACCATGTCATCTATCCTTTCCGTGCTGGAAATAACTAATAAATCTGCAACACCCACAGTCTTATGAGCATCTGCCATCCTTGGCGCGATCTTTCTTTGTTTTTTTCTATTCGCTGTTGAATCTCCACGTCCTTGCTCTACATCTCAAATTATGCATCATCTTTGTAATCTTGCGACCTTCTTGTATATGTAATTACTAGAGCCCGGAAAATATGAAAAATGCATATTCTTTGTTTTTAGCATATCTAGTTGTATGTCCTCAAATCTTTACGATTTGCACGATTACGAATCGATTGATACTAATTTTATATTGCATATTTTGCATATTTGTACTTTCCTTGCATTTTTTTCGTAAAAATTGCCATTCTTGGCATATTTATGCATCTCGTACTCGTATAATCAATTTATAGCCTAAAAAATCTCATCCAAATAATAAAGGAATACGAACCGCGTCAGTATTGTTCGTAGAAATGCGTCAAAAAATGTAAAAGTGATGTTTTGGAATGTGTTGAATAGGTTTAAAATTTAAAAGTAAATACACGAAAAGGCCAAAGAATGAATTCATAATTCTGAAGTCTTGTCAACGTCAGCTTAAGTAATAAAACAAGAAACTGTAAGACCAAACAAGTACCCATTTAAATAAATAAATTACAGTTATTTTGTACCTATTTTGTGTTGAAATTCAATGCTTTTGACTATTTTTTCAAGGAAATTAGTTAGCTAATTGTTGTTATGGATACTAGATGTAGATACTACCTGAAAATATTTGCAATCAACGCGAAGGGTTTTACGTAGGTATCTATTTTTATCCTTGTATCTTTAGCTAAAGTGCCTACCTAGATTAAGAATGGTTGTTTAAAAATTATTTTAACCCTAAGCTTCAAGTTGTCGTAAATTAAATTAAATTAAAAGTATTGTTAAAAGTATTGCGATATTTTTTAAGTATAGACTATCGGTAACACAATAGTTTGTACAAGTATCGAGTATCGTCATAAATATTATTGTATTGTACATCTTTTAATTTTTTCTCCTTCCAGTAAGCATATTTTGCATATATTTCGGCATATTTTTTACACATTTTTGCATATTTTCGCTAAAAACAATGCATATATATGCGCATATTTTTAAAAATCTCTTTGCATATTTTCCGGGCTCTAGTAATTACGAAGTTGGTCTTGAACCTAGCCTTACCGAGATCCTAAATCTCGAAGTTCAAAGAAATGAAGCTAACGTAACCGAATATAATCACTATCCTTTCTCCGAAACTTTGAGTCTAACCTAGCTGATAGTCCTAAATCTTAATATTAACCTTATGAACCCTAATTCCTTAGCTTCAAATTCTTTAAATCTGACAAATCGTAAAAACCTTAACCTTGAACATCTCTAACCTTAAACATTCATCCAAAACCCTATACATTAAGATTAAACCCATTGCTGATTGTGAAAACGACGGTTTAGATAGATAGTGATAAAATGTGGAAATTTATTGAGATCAAGAAACAGCAAATTAATTTTCCCCAAAGGCCAGACTTTAACAGAAACTGGAAATATCAGGCCACTTTTCATCAATGTAATATCGAAGGGTCAAAGGATACTTTGCCCTTTAGTTGTACGGTCAGATGATATTTTAGTCCATCTTCGTATTCGTAGTTTTTTAATTGTTACGTTAGTTAACAGTATCTAACAAATGACTGCAGTGCGAAGAACAAAACGTGATCGTCGCGATAATGGGGCTTAGCAATGATTATCACGAACCTCAACTGACCCTTGAAGTGCGCGAAAGACGTTGCACCTGTCAAATTCGAAATAGGTAATTCTTTAAATTGAATACCGTTTATAAATTATAATGATTATAGTGACACAGTGACCGATCGACAGGTAATTGAACGTTCAGCCCCGATTCAGGAGGTCGTAGGTTCGATTCCCACAATGGCCAACCGTTCTGTATGAGATTTTTTAGAGGGTTCTCCTCATACGTATGCAGCTTCATTATAATGTTTGTCCACAATACGAATGCTGCAACAGTACGTCGTTGTCCACCTCAGCATCCGAATTCCATTCCTTTCAAACCCATCCACACATTCCCGTTTTCTGGCTGAAGAAGGTTTGAAATGTTTGAGCCACCTTTCTAGTCAGAGGCAACGAAGGGATGAAACAGGATTCCTTTTCCATTTTCTTCATAATATTGTAAACCGTTTTTCAACCACTGAAAACTGAGGAAGCAAGTCTTAGCGCCTTTGGGATTTCCACGCACTTGATTGTGGTCTGCAACGAGGCGCGTCTATATCATTTTGGGTACCTATTAATTAGCATCTGTCGAATATCAAAGCACAGTAATCAACCTACATTAATAGTGCTGTGCATTTCTTGGGGTTGCGTTAAAAAGAATCAAAGGATGGTAATCACACATTTTGATCAAAATCTTCTCAGTTCTGGAATTTCAAACTGACTCTCAAGACCAAATAACTTGTCACCATTACATTCTTTTCGTAGCACCGATGGCTTGGGTTCGATTCTCGTCCCCACCAGGAAAACTTTGCGCCTTCCCTCTGAAAGGTCGGCTCAGGGTAGTAATACGTGGCTAAAGAGCGCACACTAACTCCCTGGTATCCAAAGTCATTGAACCAAAGTTAAGCAATATGATTGGCTATGTGATGGGTGTACACATTCCGTAATTGGCTAATTGATCAATTTCTTTGTCGGTAATGATGAACATCGGATTGATTCGTTTGGTAGAACCGGTAAAATATATTTAGATTACTGTTACTGCATTCGTTTCGTAATCAATAGCAACTTCACTTTGAAATGAAATGCTCCTAACGGATACTATTTGTAAAGAAAGTCAAAACAGCGCTATTCCGGTATTATTCTGTCTGTTTTAGGTCTACAGGATAACGCAAATTTCTTCCAAAAAAAATTATTTTTGTAGGCTTACATCTACCATTTTTTGACGAATGAGTTTCACGTAACCATTGCACATTTTATTAATTATTCTACCTTTTAGAAAAGTATTCATGTTCCACACAATTCTTGGAAAAGATTGATTTTTTATTTGCATTATAATTCATCTAGATAATTTGAATTATAGGTATAATAGGTATTTTGTTTCAAAATATACATAACTAGCTGACTCGGCGAACTTCGTACCGCCAATAAAAATTGTCTGAACTGAACCCATAGGGCTTAGAAGGTAACTTTTGAAAAAAGGTGAAATACGTTTCTCATGTATTTCAATACAGGTACTTTTGAGCAATTTTTAGGTTTCCATCTGACCCCGTTACCGAGATCGCTTCAACCATTTTAAAATTTCAACCCTTATTTTGACCTACTTAGGAGATGAATTTCGAAAATCCGCTTCTTAGTGGGTGCCTACATCATTAGGGGAAGGTTCACTGATAATTTCAAGTTTCGAGATTCAGTGGTTTGGCCTGGATCAGTGAGTGAGTCAGTGAGTCAGTCAGTCATCACTTTATCCTTTTATATGTATATGTAGAGATTTAACTACAATTCGAGTAAGATTTGGCGATTTCGGAGCGAATTATTCTCATTAACCCCAATTCACTGGAAGAGACGGTGGTATCGAAATTTGTAAATTTCCCACCCCTATTTCTAACACCCCTCAAACCGTACTAATTTGTGCCTATTGTTATACATTTCCGCGAATACAAAATGTTATTACATACTTAATTTTGTATTTTCCAACTTATTAGTTGTTTATTAATAATTTATTGTGGATAAGTAAATAACATTATCAATTCGGAGCAAGTGGTCGATAATTTTTTTATTTAATTTACTTAATCATTGATTAATAATCATTTATTATTATCGGTAAAATTTTACCAAATACATTACGTTTAAATAAAACCAAACCCAATTAAATATTGCGCAAATTTACCTACTTTAATATTACACGGAAAGATTACAGAGTGCGATTGTTTTCTTATATTAATTAAAGCGTAATTTCTTTCGAAACCTTTCAGCGTCATCTCAACATTTAAAATGCAAAATGCATTGAGGGATGAAATGGAGCACATGGCGAATGTGTATGCGGGTGGTGGTCTGCTTGAGGGGGTGTAAGGGTGCATGCATTAGTGTCTATATCAAACTGTAGCCAGTGGTCACCCCCGTCAGTTCTGATCGAGATACCGTTCTATCGGGGGTGTTAGATTTTTTTAAAGGCTGCCAAAAATGTATACGCCGTGTCATTTGGCAATCTTTGGCGTTATTTTAATGTTCGTGTCGAGTACGCTTGTTTACTTCGCCGTTTATTACGCTCTTCTTTCGTTCTTAATAAACGTTTAAGATGTAGAAAGAGCCGCTCTTTTCGGACGTCCAGTAAACAATTAAATTATCTATTTCGTTATCCACAAACGGAGACATTTTAATATTGTAATCTATAGACATAAGGATGAAACAGTATATAGCTCGCTCGCTCATTCACACCTTATAATTATCTACCTATCGACACAACCTATATTTAATAGCAAACACTACAAGTTTTAAATATTCAGTGTGTGTCAATTATCTTTACAATGACATCGCTGCTTGCGAAGATGGATCATCATCGACAATTTTTAAGGCCGATGTATACAAATTTGCTTACGAATTCGTCATCTTTCTTCTATTCACGTAAGTCAATTTTTAATTATTTGTTTTTTGACGGTGAATCACTCTAGTATATTAATTATTATTTGTTTTCCGAGTAATTTACCAACAATTTTGTTTGTCGATAAAGAGATATTAATCTGACTTGTCGTCGGAAATTGGAAAAAAATTCAACAACGGTTGCGATTTTACCGGTTTTATATAGGCAAACCTTCCACTTTGTGTTCCTTTTCTTAGTTTTCAACCGGCAACAAAGGACAGTTTCTTTAATGTTAGAGTAGAAAACAAATTTAAATGCATCGTCGGTTAGTATTCTTCCATCAATCGTTTTACTACGGAGCACAACTACACAGAGAAAGCAAATGAAACTTGCATCAAAATTTGATGAATAATTGGTACCCCAAAAACAAATTTGGTAGAGTAATGACAAAATAAGCCCTGCCACTTGATATTTACTCTGAGGAAAATTACATTTACAGCTCTACAACTATACGGAACAAAGTTTGAACTTTTTAAAAATAAAGACGTAATAGTTCTCAATACAACTGAGTAGGTACATACTCTATTTTAGTTTTTATTTCATGTTCCGATCACGTGACGGACTTTCTTATTTTGTTATTACTTTACGTTCATTGTTAAATAAAAAATTTGCGTAACGCAATCAATTGTACCGTATATCAAAATTGTGTGCTAAGTTGGTGCTAAATTGCTACCTCAAAATGAAATTAAATGTTATTATTTTAAGATCTTAACTTAAACATAAAGAACATAAATGCTTAACGATTGTCAGCTTACAGACTGCATATAAAACAGCAGCTTTTGGTAATAAAATTGGAGCCATCACTAAAATTCATTTTTTATAAAAATATATCCACTAAAAAAATTAATCCAAATGAACGAAAGGTGCTACAAATTACGTGGAAGTTATGCACCGCAATTGTCTTTCAATAGCAAACAAAATATAACGTTTTTTCCTGAAAAAAGGTACTTCACAACTTACCATTCACCCCCTTTTTGAGACTTACGAACTTCATCAACAATGTCAAATTACGTACTTGATGAACCAAAATAAGTATCACATCAATTTTAAACTCAATAACAGAATCGAACCCATCATCGTGCTTATGACTGAATTGTATTTAGGTCACACTTAAACAACTTTTGCATACCTACTTTGTCACTTTTTTGAAAAAGACAAAGTAATTTCAAGAACAGCTGCGCAAATTTTATTTTGAGGTAATAAATAAAGCACCAAATCGACGTTATTTCCGTACCATTGTGTGCCTATAAATTACGTTGATACAGTTTTTCTTGTTAACAATGAACCACGCACCAAACTTATGTTTGGAATTTCGTAGGAAATTGGCACAAAATTTCGGCGGGTTCCTTCACTTCACTTCACTGGTAGGTATACATATATGTTGCATTTATTTGAATATTAAGGACGTAAAGGATCGCAGGACATCGACTTCGCAGTCTAACTACTGGCTAATAAAAAGTAATATTAATATATGTAGATTAATACCAACAGCGTTTTCTCCTCTCAGGCCAAAAAATCTATGTAATGTGCTAAATTTGTATATCATAGCGCTGATATTAAAGAGAGAGGCCAAAATAATTTGAATCGTATACACTTTCAAGAAGTTAACATCGTGCAATACTAGAGAAGTAAAATCTTTCATAGATGTTAGTTTCCCAACGTTTTTCCTATATGCAGCTTATCTCACAATTTAATAAGGGAAAATCATTTCAAAACAAAACATCATTTTGCTTGTAGTGTGAACTTTTAGCCATGGTAACCCCCTTCGAATTTGTTTCGACATTCGTATCATTTTCGTTCAGCATGCGCAAAACACAAAGTAATTTTTTCAAAAATGTAACTAAATATTTTGCCAGTACTCCTCTTTCTTCTTAGAGATGTTTAAAAATTGATCACATTCTGACCGTTTCTCGCTCGTTAGAGGCTTTTCTGAACCTAAACGGATATGAAGCCTATTTCTTGAATTTTTACAAAATGGCTCGACTGCAGTTTCGTCTATTTTTCTGCAGCACCCTTTATAAAGGGTAGCACAAATATGAAATAAAATGGATTGAATTGAAAGAAAGGTTTTCAGGTTTTATACGAATACTTCAACCATTTAGGAATATGCTTACACGTTATTCATCGATTCAATCTTATGAAGAACGGGCATCGATTTTGCGAATTTTTTAAATCTTCAAATGGGAAACATGAAACATTTGAAATACTTAACCTTACATCTTGATAAAACGACTGAGATCATATTAATTAATTTATCTTTAAAAAATCCAAAACTACACTTTCTCAATAAACTGTGATAGATAAGTAGGCGTAGGGAAACCAACGGTGGACAGAAAAATCTCGATCATTCTAAGTAAAAATAAGTATGTAAAGCCAAATTGCGTTGAATATTTCTCGCTTCCAACGTTTCCAAATATAGACCCAAGAGGGCCTTTAAGACTGCATTGACCAAGCTCTTCCAGCAGATCAATCATAACCCAGTCTCCCCTTTTCAATTTTAAAGGGTTAGTCGATGTTTCATCTTCATCTTTAAACTAAAATTAAGGGCGGTCTCTGTCTAGTAGTCTAGAAGTATAACAAGATGCGAAAACGAATTCTTCGTGTTGCAGCTATGTAGAATACATTTTCAATTATCATTGTGTAATGTTATCGATGCCAACGATTTACCTTTTGCATCTCACAATCGAACGAGAAGGGTAGATTGGGGTAAGAAACGAACTGGGCTGTCTTGAGGTCATGTTTATGGGTTTACAATGATCGCAACAGAGTAAAACTACTAAAAAACATTCTGCGTATGTTAATGCATGGAGTAATATGGATAATTTGCTTTGGAGTTCCTATGGAGCGAAAGCGCATAGGTTTAGTCCTATGAACAACAGGACCAGTATCTAGTCGAAATATTGAAGGGGAAGTTCCTGCATAGTGGCCAAATGATAACTCGTACCTACTCCAAGTGAAGTACCTACAAGGCGCTCATTCTGTACATAAAACATTTGTCCAGAGTGTCCAGACTAACGTCGTTCTTAGCAGCCATGGGGTAGAAACAGATGACTAGGTACTCGGCACTAGCAGGTCCCTTGATAGGCGGGAATGTGGCGTTCATTTCGGGAACCGTAAGTACTCCGGTCGTATACATAAGCCTAAGGTAAGCCCAGTATGTACAAGGTTCCCTTACTTTCAGGGCAATGTCGTTTCCCAAATCGCCTATAGAACATGTACGTATGCGTCCTTCAAAAGCAAGTTTCTTATTTATTTGTGCCCTTTTTTTGAGAGGCGGGTAATTTACCTACCTACTATTAATTTGGAAGCCACACTCGAGTACGTGATGCTCGAGTAAGAAAAAAAGTTAACGAAGCGCACGTATTTTAATACCTATACAAACTGTCTGTACGACAATGCAACCAATTTTTATACATTAGGAAGTTAGTAATTCATTATAAGCTGTTTAAAGTCGATGAACATTATTTAATTGTAAAGTAATATTGGGAAAGAAAGAATTAAGAGTGTCGTGACCATATGACGGCATCTTTATCATCTTTATTAGCGTTAAATGTGGGTTTGATCAATTTAGAAGTTATATTAATTACAGGATTGTATTTGATAGCCAGTTAATCACAAAAAATCATACAATAAATTGTCCCGGCCAATTATCGGCGATTATATTAGATTTCTGGATCATTAATTTTTTATAAATTAACCTTAGGTTTTCGTACGTCCCTGAAGTAATTTTGCGGTTTACGTATTCCATATAGCGATAATTAACGAATTTTCTTTTCTACAAATGGAATATCGATAACGCACGCATTGTGGAGAGTAAGTAAAGTAGGATATATGCATAAGTCCGACGAAGGGTGAAAAATAATAGCATAGGGCCATCATCTCAGGGGAGTCGTAAGGGGTAAAATACCCTGAACTCTACTGGACATTACGGACCACACTGACGTACCTATATAAATAATATATCGAAGTTTAGTTTATTTTTATATATTAGATGCATTTTTACCACACGGGTATAAGAAAAATATTGAATTATGGCGAAAGAGTACACGATTGCCAATTTCGCCCTACACGAACCAACAACGTATCCTGACATTTGCATGAGAACTCGATGTATTAATCTTTAATGAAATATCGCGTGTTCGGAAAGTAATATGAATACATCTTCGATCTATGAATCTTTAAAACTTCATCATTCGAACTGTTTTCAATACAAGATGAGGAATATTCAAAAATTCAAATCCAATTATTTCTCACTCCCTTCCTTTTCAAATGTCACTCTAATATTCACAAATTAATTCACTTTCAATTCAAAACAACTCTATTAACGAAACGCGAACATACAAATTCAACAAACATTTATCAATTAAACACTGATTAACAGAATTTCATTTTGAATTTAAAAGAAATTAAAGGAAAAGTGTACGGTGCACTAATTTTGTTAAAACTTGTCATATTAATGATACCACAAGGATCTCACTGTGGTCCTATTCCATTCCTGTTTGTTCGTTTACTAATGACAATCATTTTTACATAAAACATGTTACAACTGCATATAAGCAACTGGGAGATGATATTAATAATAATTAGATTAGAGGCCAAAACCACACAGGGCGGGATTTAGAGCACTTTGAATTTCCCATATATTACAATACATGTAAGTAACTTATGAATGCAATTTTTAATAATTTTTGGATCTTTTTTCGCACAATATGAATAGTTTTATTCATAATTGTCATAATTTTCATCATTTTTGGCCAATTCAAGTACCTAAAGTTAAAATGGTGGCCATTAAACCAAAATTACATGTATCGTACAATATATGGAAAATTCGAAGTGCTTTAAATCGTGCCCTGGGTGGTATTGGTCTCTAATTTTTTGCATTGTGTCCTCAAATGGCCTAAGGAGTTGGCATGTAAAGTTTGGCCCCGGCCCCCGATTGACTTAGGACACCCACCTAGGATCTCTCGTCAGTAACACAAACATACACAAACATTTTTGAGAACAATTATACAAATAATCTGATAAGTTGTTGCGCGGTTCATAATTAAAACCACCGAGTATTTTCTCTTTTCGCTCGAATTTATTTTGGTGTTAACCTAACGAGAAGAGTACAGTTTGTCAAGTGACATTATTCCTAAAAACTAGAACTTTACCTCCCTACCTGCCGGAGCGGGGGTTGAGGTATAACAATAATACAATATAAACAATACAATATAAACGAGTTTGTTGGGGTACGTGCCAACATGCCGCCCCCTTTGAAAGTATCCGTTCTTTCAAAAATAAAAAATGTAAAGAAATGTTATATAATTACAATAATTAGCTAGAATTAACAAAAAAAATGAAATATTAATTACAAGTGAAATGTCTATCCAACTACTGTGAGTTAATTTGCTTAACTACTAAGACAAGAAACATATATACAAACGGTGAACACAATAACAAACTTAACATTAGAAATGAATTAAACTTAACTCGGTACACACTTAGCCTACACTGTTGTCCTTTACATCATCTAGCGGTACATATTTTGTTAATTGCACGTTTTACTACGCCACCCTTAGTTTTAACCGAAACTACACGAACTTTATTATCACTCCCATTATGTAGCTCTGCAACTCGTCCACAGGACCATTGCAATGGAGGAAGGTTATCTTTCACCATCACCATGTCTCCGACGGAGAGATCGTGTTTCGCGAGCTTCCACTTAGTTCGCTGTTGTAGCTGATTCAAGTACTCCCGTTTCCAGCGCTTCCAATAGTGCTGTTTCAATTGTTCCACTAGCTGCCATCGTGACAACGTATTCATTTTTAAATGTGTAACGTCTGGTTCTATTGGTGCCGTAAGCAAGTCTCCAATAAGGAAGTGACTTGGGGATAAGGATCTTAGGTCGTTAGGATCATTGCTTAAAGGGGTTATTGGTCGAGAGTTTATGCACGCCTCAATTCCCGTCAGAACTGTGTACATCTCCTCAAAAGTGAGGTTCGCGCTGCCTATTATTCGCTTTAGATTTTGCTTGACTAGCTTAATGCTAGCTTCCCACAGACCACCTTGATGAGGTGCCCTTGGTGGAATAAAGTGCCAATTGATGTGTTGTGCTGTTAAATTCAATATCAGTGAGTTTTTAAACGCATCGGAGCTCAAAAGTTTTTTTAATTCCCGTTCTGCTCCTACAAAATTGGTTCCGTTGTCAGAATAAAAATCAGTTACGTGACCTCTGCGCGAAATGAAGCGCTTAACTGCCCCCAAGAACGATTCTGTGGTTAAATCTCCAACCACTTCCAGATCCAGATGAATCGCTTTGGTGGCCATACAAATGAACAATGAAATATAGCCTTTAATTAACCTTTTGCCTCGCCCTTTGCCCTCCTTTAACGATAATGGACCGGCATAATCGACTCCGCAATGAATGAACGGTCGTGCGGACGTAACACGATCAATGGGTAAGTTCCCCATAAGTTGTTCGCAAGCAACAGGATTTACTTTGTAACATTTTACGCATTGTCTTAGTACATTCTTAACTTGCTCTTTCCCTGCAATGGGCCAATACTTTCTCCTAAGCGAGTGTAAGGTCGTCAATTGACCCGCATGTAACAGTCGTATATGTTCTTCGCGGATCAGTGCGCGTGTTAGATTATGTTTTGGTAAAACTATTTGATGTTTCGACTCAAACGGTAGAATAGAATTACGTAGTCGCCCTCCCACCCTCAGCAAATCGTTTTCGTCTATGAATGGGTTTAGAGATAGAAGAGGACTATTACTGGCGATGTTTCGCCTTTCCTTCAACCGTCTAATTTCATTAGGAAATGCATTGTTTTGCAAAGTTCGAATAATGTATATTTCAGAGTGACGTTTTTCTGAGACTGTTAAGATTCCAATTTGCTTAGATAATTTATTTTTTGCATTGTTTATAAATCGATTGCAATATGCTATTACATGACATAAACGTCTAAATGAAGATGTTTTTTCGAGAATATCTAATGACGTTATCGTGTTAGTTATATAACATGTCGTTTTAAGTGATTTTTAGGTCAGGAATATTTTCTATTTTTAAAACGTCCGGTTGCTTTGGAGTTTCAAAATTTGGAATTGTTAAAAATTCTGGCCCGTGCCACCACAATTGTAATTTGGCCAATTCGCTGGGCAAACTGCCCCGAGAAATAATGTCAGCAGGGTTGTCTTTGGTGGATACGTGATTCCACATCTCACTCTTAGTGCTCACTAGAATCTTTGAGACGCGGTTTGCAACGAAAGTTTTTAACCTGGGCTGAGCAATATTTATCCAAGCCACCACAATGGTCGAATCGGTGTATAATTTGATCTGGCTAAACTCTATATTTATTCCGTGTATGATTTTATTAACCAAGCGAGATAAAAGTAACGCTGCACATAGTTCGAGTCTCGGGATCGTTATAATTTTAAGCGGGGCGATTCTAGACTTGGAGCACAATAAGTGGCTATGAGTAACTAACTGATTATTTGAAATTGATTTGATATATATACACGCTCTATGCCTTTTGTGACGCATCGCAAAAACCATGCAACTCGAATCTATAGCTCGGAGATTCTATGACTCGTCTAGGTATAGAATAAGTGGATATTATAGGTAGTTCTTTACAAAATTGTTGCCAAGACGTGAAAATGTGTGAGGGTACCGACTCATCCCAGCCGATTTGTAATTGCCATAATGTTTGGAGTAATATTTTTGCTGTTACGATTATTGGACCGATTAAGCCGAGGGGGTCGTAAATTTTTGAAATTACCGATAAAATTGTTCGCTTAGTGATTCGCTTATTGGCTATGTGACAGTGATTAGAATATTTCAAAATATCTTCTCCGCAATTCCACAGGAGCCCTAACGTTTTAGTCTCCTGTTGCCTGTCTAATTGTATATCGCTACACGTACTTGTTTGAATGTTTGATAATACCCTTTGATCATTTGATGCCCACTTAGCTAAATGGAAACAACCTCCCTTCAGTATTTCATCGATTTCGGTTCGCAATTGCACCGCTTGTTCTATGGTATCAGCTCCCGTTAATAAGTCGTCAACGTAGAAGTCGTGAAGGATTGCCTTTTGGGCCAGAGGCATCGAGCTTGCTTCTAAACCTAACTGTTTTAGGCAACGTATCGCGAGGTATGGTGCTGAGGCTGTTCCGTACGTCACGGTATTTAATTCATAAGTACACAAAGGGTTGGTATCGTTGGGCCGCCACAAGATACGCTGATATTGTCTGTCGTCGGGGTGCATTTCAATTTGCCGATACATCTTTTGTATGTCGGCCGAGATTACGTATTTGTGAGTGCGAAATCGTAATAAAATCAAAACTAACTCTTGTTGAAGCGATGGCCCGATGTGAAGTAATGAGTTTAAACTTTCACTAGTGCTTGACTTTGCGCTGCCGTCAAATACGACTCGCAACTTGGTAGTGACTTTATTCTCGTTTACGACTGCATGGTGCGGTAAATAAAAGGAATCGGTGTTATTACTTGTGGAACCCTCGGGTACTAAACTCATGTGCCCTAAGTTAATGTATTCGTCTACAAATCTCCCGTGTGAGTTTCGAGAATAAGTGCTTAAAAAATGATTTTCGCATTCTAGTTCTTCTGACGAGTAAGTGCATTGACTGTCTTTCACTTCCTCTAATTCCCAAAAACGTTTGATGTTGTCATTGAGCATATCGAGGTTTAATTGATTTACAGTACGGGTTGTACGATGATTTGAGGTGTTTGATAATAAGGCATTTCCACCGAATATCCAACCTAAATGTGTTTTTTGAAGCGTTGGTTGATTGTTAATTTTGATCTGCCCTACACATAAAAGGGTCCAAAAAATCTCTGCTCCCAACAGTACATCGATAGGGTACGCTTTATTAAAATTATTATCCGCTAATTTGATTCCCGATGGAATATTAAATAAACTGCGATCAAGATCGAAATTCGGTAATTGCTCCGTAATTTTGGGTAATGCTAAGCAGTCGATATTTGATTTAAAATTATTAAATTTTGATTTTATAGTAACGTTTACTATTTTATTAACGGACGATACGTTTTGATTAATTCCAATAATTTTGAAATCAATGTGATTCGAGGGTAATTGTAATTTGTTCGCGAGATCATTGGTAATAAAGTTTGACTGGCTACCTGCATCTAGTAAAGCTCTACATGTGTGAAACTGGCCTGTAGAATCTAAAATGTCCAAACACGCGGTCGATAAAAGCGTATACACATTTGCATTAAATTCTTTTCCAACATGATTGCAAGAGGTCGTATTTGAATCTTGCAGGTTTGCGCTAGTAGAGGGTTCCATAAGCGGTTTTTTACCGTGAAATAGCGTATTATGTTTTTTATTGCACTTTTTGCATCCACTGGATCTACAATTTATGTTACTATGGCCTTCGCGTAAGCAATTGGTGCAAAGTTTTAAACGTCTTGCTTCTTGGAAGGCATCTTCCATGGTTAATTCCTTAAATTTTTCACATGCGTGTATGAAATGGGATTGGTTGCAAAAAGAACACTTAATTTGAGTTTTCTCTACTGAGAGCGCCGCATTATTTACAAAGCGTTGATACGTAGGTTTTGAGGCTTGATTGAAGGTCACTTTACTTCCCTTATCAAATTGCAACGACTCTAACAATTCGCACTTATGTTTCAAAAATCAATCAGGTCACCTAACGCGGGAATATCTGTGGTATTGTTATTTTCCCAATCACGAGCGGTAATATAATCTAATTTACTAACAATTATGTGAATAATTAAAACATCCCATTGTTCGGTGGGCAACCCTAAACTATGTAAAACCTTTAGATTTAACGTTATCTTATCAATTAATTGGCGCATTGCAGTGGAATTGTCCTTTGTAACGGTAGGTAATGCAAATAATTCGCTAACGTGATTTTTAATGATTAATTTTTTGTTATGGTAACGCTTGACTATACTCCATACGCTTGGCAATGTCCCTTTTCTCATTAAGTCGTAAATCAAATATCATTTATAACGCGATCGATAGCTTCATTCAATATGCACCTCTAATGCAAAGTAAAAACCAGTTCCATACGGGCGAAAGTTGTTCAAAACAAATCTTATGGAAACTTGAATACAATAGAACAATAGATTTGAACTACCTAACTGGCAGCGGTACTCAATAGAAGATACACTAGTTTCATTATTAAATTGTGATGTTTGTATTAATAATTGATATATTACTTTGTAATTAAACTATTAACAACCGCTGACTAGGCAGGTAGTTGAAAGCTATTGTTCTATTGTATTCAAGTTTCCATAAGATTTGTTTTGAACAACTTTCGCCCGTATGGAACTGGTTTTTACTTTGCATTAGAGGTGCATATTGAATGAAGCTATCGATCGGGTTATAAATGAGATTTGATTTACGACTTAATGAGAAAAGGGACATTGCCGAGCGTATGGCCTATAGTAAATCCCATGCTATCGCGTAATTTTCGAATGTTGTGGCTAGCGATTCTACTACTTTAGCTGCTTCATTTTTTAAACAGGATTTTAAATAATGAAGTTTTTGAATATCTGTGATAGAATTGTCATTATGAATTAAACTTTTGAAAGTTTCGTAGAAGGACAACCACTGGTCGTAATTACCGTTAAAAGAAGGCAAATCAATAGCAGGTAATTTAAAGGTTTTGCTTTTGAATTCAATAGGGTTATTTTGAGATTGAGGTAAATTTGTAACCGGTTCTAAGTATTCTTTACCCAACGCAACGAGTTTGTAGTATTCATTTTCAAAACTTGCTCTTTCTTGCAAATTCTTAGATGACTCATCGACATTGGAATTTATTTCGCACAAAACATCAATTTCTTCCTGTACAATGTTAAATTCATCTAAAATTCCCAGTAATTTATCGAATCTAAATTTTAATTCTGTTGATTTTGAGTTATCGTAGGCATTTATAAATGTGGAAAATCTAGTTAGTTGGCCTTTTACAGCACCGCGTTTGGCAATTAATGATTTTAATTCCGACATTTTGAGAAGATGTATAACACAGAACGTGTACGAGAATCGAGAACGTGTAATATAAATATATACGAGAGGATGTATGTAATAATAAAGGAAACGAGACTTACTTACGTGAATAGCTGTGTCGAGGAATGGTTACTTATTCTTTCGATGATTTTTCTGCGTGGTATCACTGCGTGCACTTGTAACATTGCGATTTAATAAATTTTAATTAATACGATTGCGATAAATAATTCGGTTCGAAGGACCATGTTGCGCGGTTCATAATTAAAACCACCGAGTATTTTCTCTTTTCGCTCGAATTTATTTTGGTGTTAACCTAACGAGAAGAGTACAGTTTGTCAACGTCAAGTGACATTATTCCTAAAAACTAGAACTTTACCTCCCTACCTGCCGGAGCGGGGGTTGAGGTATAACAATAATACAATATAAACAATACAATATAAACGAGTTTGTTGGGGTACGTGCCAACATAAGTTATTACAAAAAGATTAAAAGGTACCAAACGATCATGTTTTAATCATGTCCAAATCAGATTATATAATTACTAATATAATGAAGTATAGATTAATTTAATTATTATCATTACATTATCAACAAAATCTGAATCAGTAAGACGTAAAAATTCGTTGAGTAGTTAAATTCTCCTTTTCTGTTTCCCTGTAACACATACTCCTCCTACACAGAGTTGCACAAGAGTACAACAATAACCTAAGCGCAGATTTTGGAACAGGTCCAAATGCGGTCCGCAACTCCGCGTATAGAGTACAGTCTTCTCGAGTAGATATACAAGGTCGGAATTAAGTAACTTCAAGGTCACTCTCTGCTTTGTCGCGTTTTTAAAACCTATGCATGAGTTCAACAACCGTTACGTCAACGGCACCAAGAGTAATAACTTTGAATTCAAAAACATACCCATCTGAGTTCAATAACCGAAAGTTCAATTATGCCAAGTTGAACCACTTCAAGACCTTCTGTTGTAGGTTCAATATAAGTGAAAGTTCAATGACATTAAGACAACAATTTTCACGATGGGTTAAATGAAAAGTGAAAGACATTTTGGTATCGGTTTAATAAATGAACGTTCAATGAAATAAAGTTCAACGATCTCTTCCTTCAGGTTCAATATCAAAAGGTTTAACGACCTAATGAGCTTTGATTTGAATGTTCATTGACCTTTCGATTATTATTATTATTATTAGATCCATGGTAATAAAGTCATTAACTCTAGAGTTGTTGATATTTCAATTATTATTAAACCTGAACGTGAAGTAATTACACCTAAGGTTCCGGAACTTGCGATCATTGCAGTACAGGTTACCGAATCTTGATGAAAAGATCTGTGAACGTTGAATTTTATATTACTGAAACCATAATCTACTCAACGCGCCATCAGGAAGCGGAGTTTTACCGTAGTTGAAAGTTTTCCGAGCTCACTGTGCCGACTCTTCCGTAAATGCTCTGTCCCCATCCGTTCCTCCGTCTTAATTGATTTCTTGAAACACTTATAAATTAATATAACGACGAGAATTTGTTTGTTCGCGCTTATCATTCTTAGATCAGCAGCTTTTTTTTTCGCAGCAGAAAAAGCAACACCTACGGACTATTACTATGTGTTTCTGTAGACTCCTTTTAGTTTCATGAATATAAAAATTCAAAATCAATAGACTACTAATCTGGACTCATTAGATTCTTAAATCCTAGGCTACATGTGGCCAATAGCTAACATTTTACTTGGAGGAACAATTATCCCTGTACTAATAGTTTTATGTATGTAGGTACATTGGAAGCTATTTCCCTTTCGCTTTTCTTAACAAAACGTCATAAATGATTTGAATTATGCCGAAGAAAATGTTTAAAGAGCGTTGACCAATATAGCCCTTCTACACCGCAAATTAAAAAGGCATATGATGCAGAAGAGTAAGCGAAAAAACATGGTTAATAGTTTGAAAATTACTTAAACACTAACTAGGCTATAGTAATTTAAACTTTATACGTAATCGTTCACGGTAATGAATGTAGAAATGATGGGAAAAGACACTTACCCAATTCTTCTATTGTAGACGAAATATCAAAACGACGATCCCTCCGGTTCTAATGAACGGCAGAGTACGATGTCCGATAACTCAGCTATGGGTGCTTCTGCACTTAATCCTCCTCGAAGTACCATACATAAATTTCAACCTGATGTTCAACCACTGCTGGAAAAACAACGTAAACTGAATGTAAAAAAAGAATAACTTTACATCACAACGAATAATGGCATACGAGATGCCACAAAAACGTTTTTCGTGCAGAGAATGTAATTACAATTTTCACAATTAACGAAAGAGACAATTTTAACATCATAATCACAGCATAAAACTAAATTCGTCTGGTACTTGAGGTTCAGCGTGTTATATTCAATTTTAGACATACAGACCGGTGCTTTTTTTTGAAAACCTTTCTGAACTTTAGAAAGTCCGCAGCTCACTTCCAACTAAGTTTATGGAACAACTTTATTCCACAATTTGAAAGAAATTTAATGATTTATGACTTATAAAAATTTGAGTGGTATTTTATGCACAAGGGATAGGGATTTGAAAACATGTATTTTTAACTACCTCTTTCTTCTAAATAACATAGACTCGACTGTTCGAAATGCATCTATGAAACTCTAAGGATCCTCCATTACAAAATTTCAGTCAACCTTTTGTTCGATCAAGAACCAAGGC
The DNA here is from genome assembly GCA_036250285.1 of Pyrocoelia pectoralis. Taxonomy (NCBI): domain Eukaryota; kingdom Metazoa; phylum Arthropoda; class Insecta; order Coleoptera; family Lampyridae; genus Pyrocoelia; species Pyrocoelia pectoralis. The sequence continues at coordinate 50,882,590 of CM070078.1, forward strand.
AGTATTTTAAAATCCTTTGGGGCCAGAAAAATCCTTGAAATCATCTATGTTATAGCAAAGACAGATGTGATATATAAGGTTGGGAAAAGAAGAGATCGAATTAAAACTAGGAGAGAAAAATCAAAGCGATGGTGAGAAGAAAGCGAAAACAGGAATAGGGGATAATACTAAAGATAAGATATACCTATACAGAATCAGAAATTTCTGACCTTTTGCAATGCAAGAGTGCTTTATTTTTACGTAGGTAAAGAAACCACCTGTAAATGAGACATAAGATCCATAAAATATTTCTTCATTCAAGGCAACATACAATAAATTAAGCTTGGAGCTTTCAATTTGCCGATGTACTGAACTCTATCTCATAACTCCAAACGTTTACTGTGATTTGGATTTTATTCTAGCAAAACTCTTGTAGTAGAACGAGAACCAACCTACTGCCAAGCAGTATTTCCATTAAAAGGCTCATGCCAAACGAGAACCTTGACATATTCTTTCCAATAACAAAAACATCTACGATAGAAATTTTAGAAAAGAACAAATCCAGCATAAAAAAGTGGGATTGATTCATCACGAACACGAAGAACAATTTAAAAAAAAGAAGAAAGAGTTGACGAGAAGAAAGTAAGGAAACTGAACCTTAGTGGTGGAAATTGTAATAACCGCTAAAACAAATGTTGAAAATCTTGAAAAACACGGGTACCTATACTAGTTGCTTGGGAGATTTTGAAGAGGAAAGGGTAATGATGGACTGATGATGGAGTATTGTGTAGAAACCGATACTGTTTTATAATATATTCGATAAACAATTAAATAAATCGCCATTATTACAGTACAAAACGAGTCAATATTGAGAACGTATAATAAGCCTTACGAATCTCAAACTCCAGAACAATCTGGAATCTTACATTTTACTTATACTTGAAATGCGATATTCCGTGAGACGAATAAGTATAATGAAACGTAATTTATGTACGATAACAAGAAAAAAATATTAAATAATAGTAATTTCTGCTTTTTTTTCAGCTGACCAAATAAATCCACTTAGTAGACTCGAAAAAGCTCCATCCACGCCTCCTTCTCACGATGGTAAGTAAAATTTTTAAAAAACGTTTATGGGAGATTTAATTATTAAAAACGAATTCCCATTCGCCTTTCTTGATTTTTAATATAAGCTAATAATATAAAATGACATCTTCGTTTTAGAAGAGCGCGCGGTATTTTGTTGTTAAATTAAAGAGGAATTTCTGTAAGAAGCTACTGTATAATTTTCTTAATGGCGTTTTTCTCGTACTCTCGCATCATTACGTAAGAGCCCCTAACAAATTTTGCACAATTTTAAAGGTATATAAATATTTTGCCCTCCCGACATTTTGTCGCAATAAAAATGTCCCCTAAGGAAATATTATGCGTATACAAAAAAACCCTAAGCAGTATTTAACCCTTTTTAATAAAGAAGGTAACCACGTGTCGGGGGTTAACTGACACGTGACGCCGATTGTTAAATTATAAAACATGGTAATATATTAGGAAGTAACTTGTTCACGGCATTTACTTTTTCACCCCTTTTCCTCCCCTATCGAAGGATCGCCCGCCATTCTAGAGATCTATTAAAATATGTCCGCTTACATTAATGGTAATCGATTATAAGGCATCCGAGATTATTTTTTTAGCGAATTAATGTGCGAGTACGTGTATATCAACCCCTTTCTTAACGGTTAAAATTCGCCCCCTCGAAAAACGTTTGTAGTTTGATTGAACGCCGCTGAAATACGATCTGCTATGATTGATTGATGGTCAGGCGCTCATCTGTAGGCTCTTTTAACTGGTTAAATTGCGTTTTAATGTGGAATTACCCATGTGTTAACGTGTATATAACGATAACGGGGATTGTATAATCCCATCTCGGCGTCCATTAATTAAAAATTAAATCCGATTCCGTTCACTAAAAAAGGAAAACGTTTGGCAAACGTAAACGGATTTTTTTTAACAAAATCGAACTTCAAAAACTCGGATTGAATATCAAACAGCTTATTCAGATCAGTGGAACTTCCTCGAAGCATTTAAATATCGCGCATGAAGAATTTCGTACAGGAATATGTAAAATAGAGAGCGCGCGGGTTCGACTTTTAACTCGTGCGTGCTTTGAATTTTTCGAAAAGATGAACTGAAAAAAAATACAGTCAACTTAATTGGTTTTGGTCAAAGAAATACCTACTAACATAATATAATCGATGTTAAAAGAATAGTGCGGTAAAGGAACGATTTGAATATCAAATGTATTCAATGTCACTTTGAATAACAAAACATTGCCGACAATAAAAATATATTACCACATTTCCTTAAATCTACCGCCTTTTCGCAGATTTGAATAAACCTATTTTATCGTTTCACATTGAATTTCATATTTTCTTTAATTATTTTCCGTTTTTAACATTTAACGTAAAATAAATTGGAAAATTACATTTCCTCTTCTTCATTCTCTCGTGGATCATCGAAGTCTGTCCACCATTAAACCATTTCTTGCAATTGTTTTCGTTCCCTATTTTTACTATTTGTTTCATGCACAGCTTTCTTCACATCGAGTTTCTCATTTTCTGTCATTATATTCCTTTTCTTTAACGTGTAGTGTAAAAAAAATTGGAAAATCAAAGCCCGCTATTCTTTTTATTGCTCTGTTCTCTTTTTGCTCCTATTTCTACTATTTCTTTCATCCATTTCGTTCTTGGACTTTCTCTTCACATTAAATTTCATATTTCCTTTCATTATTTTATTTTTTTAACATTTCTTGTTCATTGTCTGCTTAAGCGTCGCAGTATATTGACCATTAACTCATTTCTTCAGCGTATTCCAGTCCTTTCTTCGTATCCTGTTTTCGTATTAGCGCCTTTCTTCATCTTCTTCTTCATGTTGAATTTCACATTTTCCTTTTTTTAACATATACCTACCTAACGTGAGAAGTGAAAGTGAGAAATTACATTTCTTCTTCTTCTTTTCACTCTTCTGGAACGCGGAGTTTCTTCTCTTTATTGATCAATAACACATTCCTTCCATCCCTTCTTGTCCTATTTTTGCTATGTTTTCTATCTATTCTGTAATTTACCACAACCCCTGTAGCTTTTGCCTATAAATGTGATCCTTGTTGATTTTCATTGCAGTCGTTCTCTGATTTTTTATTTCTTGGACTATCTAAACGTCTCCTCCCTGTCTCCGTGCCTCGTCCAAGTTATCCATGGTTTCCTGGCGTACCTACCTATAGTAATGCATACTACAAAATTATGTTCATTTAAAAGCCGAATTCCAACTTCAACAAGTGCAGTTCAGTAACACCAGTCATGAGTGTTCTGGAAGATATGAAAACATGGCGGTCACGATGAGTGATGAAGAAATCGACGTTATTGGTTCAAGAAGAACCCCAGAAAATTACACCAACGACCTTGCCACACTGAAATATGAAAGTTTGGTTTAGCGCTTTCAAAATGGGAACACTTGTCTTATCGCGATCCAAAATTGTATCATTTCACAACTTCAGAAACATGAATATGACACAGATAACGTAGTTTTAGAACAGAACCACTTCATAGAGATCAAGTATTTCTATGGATGCCGTAAGAGCATTATATCAAATTCTGGATCTATGTTATCTATTGCTCTCGCTTTTTCCCGTTTAATTTTACAGTTTCAAATTCTGCCCAAGTGATATCGTATTTATCTTTGTCTTCTTCATTTCTATTCTTCCGTTGCCTCCATTTACCTTCAATTTACTCCATAAGCATATGAATTTTATTGTCTAATTTCTTTAAGTCGTACAGTATATTATTGTCTAGTTTATTATTATCGATTTTAATATTTCCATTTTTATATTATTGAGCTCATCTAATACTATATTATTTTCTGATAAATACGGAGAGGGTTGAAGAAGAAGAAGAGTAGGAGCAGCATGGAAATGAAAAGAATTCAAATATTATCGTTCTAAAGACAGCGAAAAATAGATGTGTTTCATCAAAAATTGTAAATAGATAATATGAAAAAGAACAATAGGAACAATAGTGACAAGTAAAAGAAGAGTGTGTAACAAAGGACCAAACAACTTATGGGGGCAACAAAAGGGTTTATAATAAAGAAAGAAGAAAGAAAATAGAGGTAATAATTTAAAAAATAAAAACTAAAATCTTATCCAATATAAGGAAGTTAAGTGTATCTTTTATGCGGATGTGGGTGGAAGCACTGAAGGGGGTCGTGGTGAACAAGAAACGTTCTCAAAATTTTATGAGAGAATCAATCGTCGATGTGACGCTGCGCCGTAGTCTGACATGATAATGAAGCTACAAGATGGAAATGCTTAAAACAGAAAGCACGAATTTCATATTTTCCTTAATTATCTTCCTTTTTTAACATTTAACGTAAAAAAAAGTGTAAATTCCATTTCTTCTGCTTCTTCATTATCAAGGGAACCGCGGGAGTTTGTTCTGTCTGCACTTCATCCAGGTCTTCCGGTTCCTTGTTCGTTTCTTATTTATGATATTTTGTTCAGCTTGGTCTTCTTCACATTGAACTTCATGTTTTAATTTGCTTTTTCTCTGACGTTTAACCAAAGACTATCCGATAGTTTTTGGTTTAACGTAATAGAAATTGGAAAATTGCATTTCTTTTCCACTTTCTCTTGAAAATGTTTCTTTTTTATTGGTCCCATTTCTTCCGGTCCTATTTTCTTTTCCTGTTGTTGCTAATTCTTCCATTCCTGTCTTTGCAATTTGTCTAAACCAATGTTGTTTTCTTCTTTAATTTTTGTAGTTACTGATTCTTATTTCAGTCGTTTTTTAATTTTTCCGTTTCACAGACTACGTCTCAGTGTTCGGCTGCCGTTATTACACTTTCACACTTAGTCCGAGTTCACGATTTACTGGCGTGCAAGTAGTTAATTGTCATGAGTTTTTGACTGACATCGTGAGTGTGTTGTGGAAAGCGCCTATGTTCATTGAGTTTCCTCGGTATTCATCCAATTTTCTGGATGTATTCTTTGCTCATGACAATTATAGTCCCCCGAAAAGAGAACATTATTGAGGTGGTGAATAGGTGAATATCCTAAAAATAAGGTCCACCGGGTTTACATCACTACATACCTACTTAATTAAAAAGGTCAACTTCGCTAATTTGCAGTGCAATCCTTTGAATTGACTTTCAAGATGTAGAAGGATGATTAATAGAATACCTATAAAGGGTGATAGTTGACCTAACGACTTTTACATATTGGGGTTTGCTCAAAATCTGACAACTTCATTGTTACCGATTACGTCATCAATCTTAATACTGACATGGCGGTTTTTCTTTTGCCTTTTGATACGATCCATGTACATAAACACATTTTATATATACATGTAGTGATAGTAATTTTCCAACACATCAATAGTTAGATTGTTAAGTCTTGCACAAGAGGAGATAAGAAAGTGAAGGGGGTGATAATAGTAACGGGGGTGGGCAGCCCGTGGCTGAAAACAGCTATAAGAAATTTCACACCGGCTGAATTTTGATATTTAGGGATGCAGCGGTCACTTGAGTAAAATTCACCGAGCGTAAAAATAGCTCTAGAGAAGGTAGTTGCCTCGTCCTCCTTTTTTTCGCGTGCATTGCGGTTTCTGCAATATTCATTGTTTAATTTTAATGTCTATAACCAAATAGGTACATAAAATTTGCATCTTATCGGAATAATGCAAGTAATTAATGAGGCAGTTAATGTTTGCTATAAATAGAGGGATATTCGATTTAAATTGGGAGTGAAAAATGAATTTACTTTCAGATTGCGATGCAAACGGCGATATTAGTGGAGACGACCAAAGTATCACGAGTGACCATCAACCCGATCAAAATGATCCCGATTCGATGGATTCCGATAAGGTCGGGGCACTTAACTTGGTAAGATTTAAAAATATATTAAATTTGATCAAATATTGACATCGAGAAAACGAGATTTATCCCTCGGGTTATTTAGGGAACTGTTCTTTTTCGAACAGTTGTTTTCAAGTTTTCTGCAACCCCTCTAAAAGTTAAAATGTTTAAATTCATCAGGGAAAACTAAACATCCCCTTTGATCTACTACAATTTAATTTCGATTCGATTAAATGTTGATTTTGTCTTGTAGGTTACGGGTGATCCCGCACGAGCGACGACGCCAAGTTCGCCACAGGTTACCAGTTCAAGTCCAGGTGTGGGCGCCGCCTTAGCGGCTTTGGGTGGACTTGGTGGACTCCTTAGTAATCCATTGCAAGTATTAGGCGGGTTACAAGCGTTTCAAAATCCGACGAGTTTGCAACAGCTACAGCAATTGGCGATGTTGCAACAAAGTCACGGGAACCCTCAAGCTCAGTTCTTTTTACAAAATCAGGTACGTATCAAGCTACTACCTACTTACGATAAATATTGTTACGCAATCTCGATCTTTTTGTCTAACTTGGTGTCGGTTATTTAAGGGGTTTCTTCAAGGATTTCCACGCTCTGGAATTTCCTCTAGGGTTCCTCACTCTATGCAGGTGTGTCAGATTGTCCCTCTTCATTACTTGCATGCTACACATTATACCATCATAAGACTACAAAAACAATTCTCGACAGGTACATCAAATCGCTCAAGCGGCGCAACAACTTCAGCAACTACAGAAGGCTCAACAACAACAGCAGCAGCAGCAACAGCAACAAAATCAGCACAACACTAGCATTCCTCCTAACAATCAAATACCACAAACACAGCAATCAACGCCTCCAAACAACTCTCATATACCTGCCAGTTTGTTAACACCGAGTACACCGAGCTCCGGAGGTCTTACACCTCAACATCTAAAGACGCCGTCTAGGCTCTTGGAACCTTCGCCCGAAGAAACAACCGATCTGGAGGAGCTCGAACAATTTGCCAAAACATTTAAACAGAGACGAATTAAATTAGGTAAATTGTAATACTAAATGAATGCCTAAAGACTAATAGCATATTTCTTAGGTTTCACACAAGGTGATGTAGGTTTAGCGATGGGAAAGTTATATGGTAACGACTTCTCTCAAACGACCATCTCAAGGTTCGAGGCTTTAAACCTAAGCTTTAAAAATATGTGTAAATTAAAACCCCTTCTGCAAAAGTGGCTGGAAGACGCCGACAATACACTTACAAATCCGGGACAGTTAAATAATCCAATGACAACTCCAGAAACAATAGGTAGACGGCGGAAGAAACGAACTTCAATTGAAACAAGCGTTCGCGTCGCTTTGGAGAAGGCCTTCCTACAAAATCCGAAACCGACGTCCGAAGAAATTTCGATGCTCGCCGATGGACTGTGTATGGAAAAGGAGGTAGTGCGCGTGTGGTTTTGTAATAGAAGGCAAAAAGAAAAAAGGATTAATCCACCTACAGCGGCCCTCGGCTCGCCCTGTTCTGTTAACAACAGCAACAATGCGATGTTCGCAATTGCAAACTCACTCGCCACCAGCCCCCTCTCGTTAGTAACATCCAGCGGACATTCCTTTAATCCCAACGTAATGGTGAAACAAGAATGACCCCACGCTAATTACTTTTCCGATCACTTTATGGACTAGTGTGTGCAATCCGGTAATTATTGATGTGTGTGGACACGAATCCGACATGTGCAAATAATTTATTTCTTTATTTATCTCTTCATCACTTGAACAGTCTTCCATTTACTGATGAGAAAAAGTTCCTAAGCTGAAAGTGAAATTAATACCAAATTCTTGTTTCGTTCAATTCGATCCGGTGACTAAACCATGTACATAAATGTATTTCAATGGTATTTTTAAGATCGAACCATGGAAATTGATAGATGGCGTTTATTTATAACAAATAAGCAGGGTCTCTTAATAATATTTTGAAAATAAGCGCCATATATCGATGGTGGTGAATAATGTAGATAAGTTAACGATAGGTGTTAGGATAACTATATAAATTTTTATTGTCTTGTATTGATGTAAATATTATAATAAACGGTTCTATTATGGAAAAGGACCAATTTAGAAATCTTAAAAAGAAAGTTCCTAATAAAATTATTGTTGATCCATTATTTTGTAAGTATTAAACATCAATATTTTGTTTCGTTTACAATTTTATTAGGTAACCTAGACTGATTTGTTTATTTGCAAGGGACATTATAGTAAAATAAACAAGAATAGGGTCCCCTATTTATTTGTTTCTGTACCAAAGATTTTTGTTAGTCCAATATGATTGCCGTTAGGTATTAATGATAACCATATCGGACATGAAAATTTCTTGTAATTTGCTATTTTATGTAACCGATGCTAAAACATCGATCTAGCAACGGTTACATTAAAAATTAGAATAAGCCAGTGTTCACGTTACTTCAGAATAGAAAACATATCTTGTATTAAACTTAAAAAATCGTGTAAAATATCTTAATGTATACAGAATAAAAATATTTTTATTAATTTATACCTACTGTCGACATTTTAAAAATCATATCATGACAAAATCATATTAGATGTAGTCTGTGTTATAAAAAAAATCTTAAAAGCATCACATTGACATAGTGTAAAAAAACAGTACCTAAGTGGATTTTCCGATAATTAAATGTTTTAAATCAGGATTTTTTCAATAGTATAGACTCGATTTTATAGGTATGTGTGTGTAGTATACATGTGTAATAGAACAGTGCAGTTGTTTCTACTAAAGTGAAAATCATTGCAAAAATATTAGTCTTGTTAAATAAATGTTGTTTTTAACAAGACTAATTTTTTTAATTGTATAATCTATTACTTAATAACAATATTATTCGATTGTATGTATAAGACCCTATTCTGACGTGTATTATAATACTATGGTGGTCTAGGCAATAACTTGTACATTATTTTCATTAAAGAAAATGATTCGTAATGATTCTACCTTTATTTATGCACATCTCTTTCCCTTCCCCACTAGTACTTATACTTACATCATGGTACATACGTTGGGGACTAAGACATTGGATTCGTGAGGTAAAGCTTTCATTTACCAAAAATCCAGTAGGTATTAACATTATTCAGTATCACATTAAACTCATATACCTACGTATCATGTTTGGCGCTTTCAATAAACAAACCAGCACTAAGTTGTGTTAAAAAATTGAGGAGATAAAACCGAGAACAGTAAAGTGTGAGAAAAACAGTACAAGATAATTTAAAAATTTACAAAAAAAAGAAAACAAACTTTAGAAGAAAAACATGATAAGCAAAACAACTAATCAGTATTGCAACCTGCCCCATTACGTAGAGAGAGGATAACATTACCAATAACCTTAGCACTCCGTGAACAGGTGGAAGTAACAAGAATAGCAGTAGTGGAGATTGAATGAGTGACAATTCATTAGATTGAAAGAACTTAGTGTAGTGGTCTTGTTCAGACCGCCACTGCTACCTGAGAAAACTTCCAATTCCATGCAACCACACATACTTTGCATCTCTGTGTATCCGTTGGTCCTCTTACACCTTTTGATAAAAGGAAATTGTGTAGGATTTTATCTCACCCTATCATGTTTGACAGCATAAATCTATTTCATTTGTTATTTAGTACTGAGCATGTAAAAGCCTGCAAATAATGGTGCTGTTAGGTGACCATTTAGTACAATATTACGTTTTCTATGTGTTTTCCAAAGCCAGTTTCCTATATCAAAAGACATATTCTTATACAATGTTGCAAAATTCTCTGTACGGATCTCAAATGATATGTTTTTTTTAACATGGCCGATGTTCTTCTTCAGTTCCCAATTGTTTTCGACATTTCATACATAATTTTCTTACTCATGTAGTACTATCAATGGATGATTGGAAAGAGTAAGTTTGTGAATGGAAAGTTGAACATCATTTTAGAATACCTAAAGAAGGGCAAGAGAAGTTGTGAAACACACGGGAAATGTGGAGCGCACGAATTAAAAAGAGAAAAAGAAAAATAAGAATATATACAATGATTTTTAGACCCACAGTTACGAATGATGATGTGTGCGTTAAATAAATCGGAAATGGAGCTCTTAAAGCGCTAAGAGCTAAGGATATTGTTCAGAATAATATGTAGAGGAATTAAATGAAGAATAAATGGTGAAGATTTATACTTATAAAACATTTGTCAAGGACCAGAAAATAAGGTGAGTAGGCCATGTTGAACAAATGGACCCAAAGAATGATAAAGATACGATAAATAAAAAAAAATGAGCTCTTGTCTTATGTCGCATTATACAGGGTGATTCATTAAGAATGTCCAATCTCTGAACTGTAGATTCCAGACCTCGAAATATGATGATTCTGCCCAACATGCCTTATACAAATATTGATAGTTTCCGAGATACCGGGTGTTTAAAGTTTAAATATGAATTTTGATTTTCGCAATAACTTTCTATTTTTTCACAATTTCTTTTTGAAAATTGGCAGTTTTACCTTTTTTTGCATGAGGATTGCCAATTTGGACTCTAATTTAGCATTGCTAATAGAGGGCGCTAGTTATACTTGGTTGTGTTTAGTAAATCTAAGCAAAATTTTTTTCGGCTGAACTATTAGCAAACTAATAATAAAATATGGAAAAGCGTTAGATTCTACAAAAAAAAGTTACTCTTGTTTGATTCGTGTAACTCGATCAGTTATCGAGTTATTTGCTTCTAAACAGTTCAATAAATTTTAATTAAAAAAAAAAATTTATTCTCTAAATGTGTAACAACAATAAACTATTATTTATGATCCGTTTTCGCAAAGATCTCTTCGTATCAAATAACCCTTGTCTATTATTTTTAATCACATTAATTAATTGTTATTGCGAAAATCAAAATTCATATTTAAACTTTAAACACCCGGTATCTCGGAAACTAGCAATATTTGTATAAGGCATGTTGGGCAGAATCATCATATTTTGAGGTCTGGAATCTACAATTCAGAGATTGGACATTCTTAATGAATCACCCTGTATATTTACTTAGAACGTACCTACACAGGCTCATAATAATCAATCACTACTAAAGATCATAAAGGAAGTTAGTGTCATCCTAGTCCTAGTGAACAAGAAGAGTCCACTCAGTTGTGGAAAAATGGTGTGATTTCCCTTTCAAAAGAGTAACGTGTACAATGAAACAAATGAAAATTGACAATTACTTTTACATCTTTACAGTACTTTGCAGAATATGAAACTGAATGGACTGTTTAGTAAGGTCTATGTACTGAAAATACAATAATATACCCATGTTAGTGTAGTTTTCTTTCTACAAACCATATTACAATAAGTACATTAAAGTAGGACTATATACTTAAGGTTGAAGTATATCAATAAAAACGATTTTGGAAGTATGCATTAATGCTATTAAGCGAGCTACAATTTAACTGACCACTGCACTCTCCTGGTACTGAAGTGACCAAGTTATTTCTAAAAAAAGAGTAGGTAGGATAGAATTTTGGTTGAAGAAAAAACAGAAACTGAACTTCAAACAACAAATTACTTTTTGTAAAATTGTTGTACAAGTGATCAAAAAAATAATTTTGATTAAGAATTCAGACAGTATTCCTCAGTTCCTTCGTTCGAAGATCGATGTAATTTCTTTATTAAGCAAAGTACTTAAGCATTAAGTGTAGGTACCTAATATATGTCACAAGTAATGTTCAACCAAGATTATTTTAAGAACAAAGGTAGCAACAGTAAAGTGCACCACCATTAGAAAAATTTTGCTTAACTGAGGGAGTTCCACTCCACGTAAGAGATATTTAGTATTCGTCAACAGTATATAGTTGTTCTCAGCTTCCAAAACGTAGGTCATTACTACTTTTTTTATATTTACGCATCGCCATTTATAAAACAATGATGTAGTTCAAATATTTAAGATAGATACAAAGGTACAACATGAGTCTTTAACTGGCAGGTACCTATATAATAAAATATAAACGGTAGGTGCAGATTGTCGATTATACATACTGGAACCATTATTACACATTACACAAAACCGAAAGAAAAATGTGGCAATTAAATTAAAATTCAACAGTATAATTATAATCAAGGAAATCTATTTTAAATTAGTTACAAAACCTGGGTACCTAGTTAATAACCATAAATAGGATGTTGTGACTGAAATTTGTAACTTACCAAAAGCAATAGGTACATTAATACTGGACTAATTATGAACAATCGCTTCATTGAAACGCTATTTATTGTAAATAAATTAAGTAAAAAGTTAATAACGTAAAAAGATATTCATTTGGAAGACATTTTGTTTTCAGAATTCAAATTCAAAATGAAATTGATTAGAGCGACACCATATAGAAACCGTTGTAACGATTGTAATAGGAGTAAAGTCGCGTTTACATTACGTAACTTTTACACACGTTTATGTAAACCCGAGAATTATTATTTTTATTATTATTCTTTTAGGAGTGGTTCCGATTGGTTCTTGTACTGCGACTTTTTCGTCCTTTGTTCCCCCCCGCTATTGACTACCCTTCAAAGATACCTCAGGATTTTAGCGCTTAGGACTTCCTCTTTTGCGTAATCTTTCCATTTCCAAGTAGATGTTTGCTTTTATGTATGCCCTACATGGGCAGATGACGTGGTATGGTGTTTCTTTTTCCTCGCCACAACTTCTGCATAACGGGCTCTTGACCAGTCACATGTTGTGCAAGTGTTTGTTCAGACGACAATGCCGTGTGACCATCTCTGCGCAAGTTTTATGTTCCTCCCACTTAACTTTAAGATGGACGCTGCCAATTCCCCGTTTGGGTTTTACGGAAAGATCTTGGAATGTATCTGTACTGGAATTTCCGACCACTGCTTTTTTGTATTTCCTGATTCTCCCTTTTGGCAGTGTTATAATCCCGCAGAACGTTTCGGATTCTATAATAAGTGGTTTTTCGCCTGCAGCTCATTTGCAACCTGGTTGCCTGCGACTCCCGCATGGTCAGGTGTCCACAACATTGTGACTATGTTACACTTCCCTAATACATTTAACATTTGTTGGCATTCAAGGGCTAACACTTTATCATATGTCTGTAACTATCAAAATTTTCCTTTTTGCAAGGTTATCTCCTTTAATATCTGAGCAGCCGCGGTCAGGATCGCATATACCTCGGCTTAGAACACGATCGTTTTTTGTGCTAGGCTTACAGAGATTCTCAGCCTGTCAATTGGTCCCGTGCACTCCAGATCCTGTGCCTTTCCTGCTTTTTGAGCCGTCCGTCAGTCCGTGTAATACACGATTCCATTCAGTTTCACTTTACCTGTTGCCTCAGTCAGTCGAAGATGAGCGAATGTCCCACTTTTGATGATCCCTCCTTGCCGATGGCGTTCAACTGATATGCCCCTCTGGGCCTCTGAGCGCCTCTCCCTTAATTACTAACTAGCAGCAAAGAGTATATAATATTATATACGTACTCTTTGCTAGCATGTTTAGTGGCGGTATGTTCAAGAGTGAATCTCCACAGCTGCGTTATCATTCGTTATCGTTATCATTGCCCCTGTAATTGCAAGGCAAGGTTTGCCAAGTATCTGTATGTTCTCTGGATAAAGGTCCTATGCCACCGCACCAGTGGCGCATACGTAATGACTGGTCTATCATTGGAGATAGGGCCCACTTGCTTTCGAATACGCGCCCATATGGACTTTATGACTTAGTTCGCTATCTTCTGCAGATACGGTTTGAGGGTCAATCCCTGACGCCGACTTTTAGCTTTGCCACCCATTTTCTCCGTGAGAAGATAATGTTAGTGTTTAAAACATGTTAGATTGCAAAAGTATTGCATTAAACAATTTTAACAGAAAATTTTTTTTGAAAATTGCACTCCATTAAGCATATTCCCTGAGCATATTAGCGTGTTTGCGGTAGAGCTTTTTCGTTATAAAAATTACCCTTATAAGGTATAACGTTGAATTTTATAAAATTTTATACCGTATAAACGATTTTTTACACGTTATTTCCAGAAATAACGGCACCAATCAGAAAATAGTAGGTATAAAGGCGCATGTCTATTACTGCACCTATAGCCCCTCTAGGGGCTATAACTGCACCGAACAGCTGTTTTGTTGTTGTGACGAGTGTGAGGGCGTTACATCGAAACTTCGAAACGGTTAATTCTGTCAAATTAAGCTTAATTTGCACCACGAATACCGCAAGCGCATTTTCGGTAATTTACGTTACGTTATATTGTAAGGACAAAATGGCCGTGTAACATGACGAAAATACACTACCGCAAACTCTCTATTAAACATATATTCATTTGACATTTTCATTATCATTTCAATACAAATGACGAAATGACATTTCATTCTGACAAGTTGTTAAGGCCATATCAAATTTGGCTTACAATTAATACTTCCCTAAAGACGCCATCTGTATTCCTAACTTTTTGCGAATTGCACTGTAAGTCTTATAATTGAATGCTTCCATTAAAAATTGTTGGTGGTTGCTCATGTTCGTGTGTTCGTGTGGTGATGTTCGCAAGTGAATGTTATTTGTTGATAAGAAGTCTTTATTAATTCATTAGTTTGTTGATACAATAATCTAAAATATAAACATTTAATTCCTAAATGCATTAACAAAAGTCGTACGTAATTTTGTTTTTAATATTAACGATGTTTTGCAATTAGTCTTTAATCATTGTGTCTTAAATCAGTTCTCAATATGCGTTTAATTTTATTTTTAGAACAGCAATGGATGAAAAATCTGAAGATGACATAAACGTTAACGAAGATAATAGTTCCAGTTTGATAGATTCCAGCATGGAAAGCACGGAAAGTGTTAAAAGACTTAAAACTGATCAGTATTCGAGTGAAAATTCCAACGGCTCCACAAGTTGTAGCGACGTAAGCTCCTCGAGTAATGCAGAGCACGAAACTGAGCTTTCTAGCAATACCCAACAAGAGTCTGCGACCGCAAGTACGAGTCAAAGCGGTTTTCGACGCTTACGTTTTGCTAAAACTCGCGTATATCGTAGTTACGTCGAAGAGGATTCCCCGACATCGATGGGGTTTGATAAGTGAGTTTAAGAATGTGGCTTACGTTGTCACTGATTTATTGTTTCATAGTAACGAAGCGGTAGAATATTCGGAGCCCGACATGGATCCGTCGACAGAAGTAGATACGACGTCCTCAACAGTAACACATGATGCCGAAATAGAGTCGGATCACGAAGAGCATCCAGTTTTAAAGAAGCCGAAACCTAAACACAACTGGTTTATGATTCCGGAATTTGTCAATAGACAAATTGGTTTTAGTGCGAAATCGCAAAGTTCATTATTATTTCAAAGACGTTGTTACGGATCGTTACATTGTGTCCAACGCTTAGAATTAATGTACAAATTAGATAAACATGAAGGCTGTGTTAATAGTTTAAATTTTCATCCGAACGGATCATTGTTAGCTAGCGGTTCCGACGATTTAAAGGTAGTTATTTGGGACTGGAAGTACGGAATTCCGCTTCTCAACTTTGAAACGAAACATCGAGGTAATGTTTTCCAAAGTAAATTTTTACCATTAAGTGGCGATTTACACATTGCTACCTGTGCACGTGATGGACAGGTAAATACGACCTTATTGTGATAATAGGTACACGTTATTGTTTAATTTATAGGTTAGGTTAGCTCAAGTATCGACTCAAGAAGGTCTTCGTAGTAGTCGAAAGTTGGGCAGTCACAAGGGCGCTTGTCATAAACTAACCGTAATAAATAGCCAACCGCATATAATCTTGAGTGCAGGCGAAGACGGTGATGTCCTACTTCACGATGTGCGGAATTGTAAACCCGACAAGTAAGTTTTACCATCCGCCCATTGGTCGATACAAATTTTCTAATTACGTTCCAGCATTTTAACAGTATCTTCCGATTTTCGTCCCGTCGCTTTGTATAGCATAAATTCGCACCCGCTCAACAGTTACGAGTTCTGCGTTAGCGGTCGCGATCATATTGTAAGAACTTTTGATCAGCGTAAATGTGGCAGTGAGGCGCCACCTCTGAATACCTACTTTCCGAAAAAATTACAGATGGTAGTTAATTAACGTGTGACTATGATTGTAATGTAAAACTTGATTACTTTAGAAGTGCGACGACTTTATCGGCCTCCACGTCACCTGCGCACTGTATAATCACGACGGTTCGGAAATTTTGGCATCGTACAATGACGAGGATATTTACACATTCGATATTAACGGATCACCCGGATCGTATATACGCCAATTTCAGGGACATAGAAATGGCGCAACTATTAAAGGCGTTAACTATTTCGGTCCCAAATCCGAATTCATTGTAAGCGGTTCGGATTGTGGAAATCTTTATATTTGGGATAAAAACACCGAGTCAATTGTTAATTGGATGTTAGCCGACGATAGCGGAGTGGTAAGTGTTTTTTTAATCAAACATGTACGATGTTACGGCATCTGGTTATAGGTAAACTGTTTAGAACCTCATCCGCAACTTCCATTTTTGTGTACCAGCGGACTCGATTTTGATATTAAAGTATGGGTTCCTTCGTGTGAGAAGGATCCCTTAATGTCTGGACTCTCGGATACCATTAAATCGAATACCAAAGCGAGGGCAAGTTATGTAACTGGTGAACTTAATGATAGTCACATGTTATGGATCTTATGGCGACATTTACGCACGACAAGTCGCATCAATGTAATAATCCCACAGATATAAGGGTAGCTGCAAAGATTTAATGAATTGTTCCATGTAAAAATCCAAAATCTGTTGTATCCATGACATACATGTAATGTTCCGAATTTTATCGGTTTCAGTATATTAAACTGTTTGATATTCATATTTAAGTGAGTTTGGTAAGATATACAAGATGGCTCTATGGCACGCTATAGACACTCTCCAGAGTAATTTATGGTCACATCAAACCAACTTATATTTTTTTATTGGGACGCCCTGTATAATGTTACATGTTCATCCTATACTTGCTTGCATAAAAAGAACTTCCGGAATAAAATTTGAACAGGTTTACCATCTGAAAACTTGATTTGCAACTTGAATATTTCAATTGAGAAGTAATGAAATCGTATACAGGGTTATTCATATTATTATATTAATATTATGGCTAAAATACTTGACTTTTAAAGTTTTGTTTTAGAAGTAGATAAGGTCGTATTAGAGGTACACTTTTGAACTATTTTCATAATGTACGGAGTGTCCCAAACAACGGAACCATTAATTTTTTTTAATGCAAATCTTCATATATTATTTCGTTTTCCATTCCTTAAAAAAATGGAAGTTTCATTAAAGTTTACCACACAAAAGTTTTCATGTTTAAATAGTACAAAGGGGGTTCTAAAAAATTGTGCAAATATGTAAATGAAAAAACTAATCAAAATAACATAAAATATAAAATTAAATTAATTTTCTCCAAACACTGTGGAACTTCATAATTAATTTTAATAATTCAAACAAGTAATTCTACAAATTTTTTTATTCTAAATGTAACCCTTTTAATGATAATGACACACATAGTGTCGAAATGCATTAGGTTACATTTGAAATAAGAATTGGCGCAATTACTTGTATTTATTATTACAATGAGTTATGGAGAGTAAGTTGGAAAAAATTGTATCTATTTTTTAATTGCAATTTTCTCATACTGTTAATCACACATCAATACAATATATAGGTTAATAACATCAAGTGTGGAAACAGGATCAATAAATCGGTCAAGAAAAGAAAACTACGTATAATAATAGTAGTATTCTTAATAATTTAAAAACCTCGACATTTACTGAAATCACGTGTATCACTAAATTCTTATGAAACTATGTATCATAACATTCTACCACTGAAGTATGTGCTAAGTAGAATGTTAACCATATGCTACAAAAAATGGTCTTAACTTTGACTCCGTTTCCAAACTTCCAAACAAGGTAGACATCCTTTTCTATTCAAACAGTCTCATTTTAAGAAACTATTTCTTAAACATTCATGTGTACATCCATTACTACAAAACGATTTTCAGTTTTTAAAATTTTATATAATTATATTATAGTAGAGGGAAGCATTACTGTTCCAGCTAGAATATACTTTAGTGCATTTTTCAAGCGGAATGCACTGAGTGTCAGTATAAGACCTTATACATATTGCAACAAACTGTACGAAAGGTGACTGCTTTAATATTGTAAAAATATATAAATATGAACATTTCGTAACAAGAGAAAATAAGATGCTGTTCCTTTCTACGTTTATTAAACATAAGGCTTCAACTTGATTTCATCATCATTTTCCTCTTGTACTCGTAGGTTTTCTATATTTATAGTTCTTCTACCAATGTTTGCCATTTTTGCGGTCTCTTGGTAGGGTTCTTGCTTCTTCCCATGTTTTCCTGGCTTCACACTCTCTTGACTTGTCTGGTATTATCCATTCAGATGAGGTGTCCTGTCCATTTTAACTTCTTTTCTTCTATTTTGTTTATCAGTGGTTCCACAATTAGTTTTTCTCTGATGTACTCGCCTTTGCCACTGTTTGATGGTTTCATAGATACTAATAAATAGCAGAGGACTTGGTACCCCACCTTATTCGTATATGTTTGTAAAGGATCCTGATGTTATGTTTCTAATGCGGATTTTGTTTTTTGTTACCTCCTATAAACTTTTGACTGTCTCCAATATATCGGCATCTACTCCTTTATTTAATGCTTATTTTGCCCCTATTGACCATATTGAAAGCCTTTTGGATGCCTAAGTAAATATTTTCTTCTTTTCCTAGCGCCGTTTCTATAATTTGTTGGATTGTGAATATATGGTCATTCACACTGTGGGCTGGTCTGAAACCACTCTGTTCGTCTGCTAGTTTGGATTCTATTTATCTCTTACTTTCTTTTATATTTTTATTTCATATATCTTAAGTGCTGTGCATAGTAGAGATATTCCTCTGTAGTTATTCTCCTCTAATTTCTGTCCAAATTCCTCCCAGGTTTACCAAGTTTTTCACCTTATTTCGTTGTTCCTTGTATTCCTCATAGTCCTTCTGTTTTTTACTCCTTAGATATAATTTCCATAGTTTTTTCTTCCTTGATCTTTCTGTTCCATCATTTCGTCTTGTTTCCTTTTTAGATTACTCCACATATTTCTGTTGCCACCTTTTTAATTATTTGTTTGAACCTTTCCCATGTATCATGTAGTTTACTTTTTTGCTCCGTTCAATGATTATTTTCAATATTGATATTTATATCATGTAGGTACATTAAAATTTGTACCTATAATGTCAAACTCGAGTCTCTACAAATTTTGCACAGACAGTAGATCTTACCCCACCACGCAGACACAATCGATACTTTCTTCAAGACTGAAGGCTTCTACTGGTCAATGTTCGTAAGTTGGGTCTCAGTGACTTTATATTTATGTTTCAAAAGTACACACCTTTTTAGCAAAAAAAGCCAGGAAAGTAGATTTGATCCTTGTTTTACTCTGTACAAATTTTGCAGCTACTCTCGTAATATAAATATATTATATATAAGTGGTGTTACTCTAATTGTTTATTATAGAGAGCAAACGCGAGAAGTGGAGAATTTTTTGCTGGTCTGGAGAACACGAATTCCTCAAGCGATTCCGCTAGCTCCTCAAACGATGACATTCTAGATAGTGATGGCGATTCCGACGAATTTAATAGTTCGGCAGGTTGTACGACATCATAATTTATGTTCGTGTAAACTATTATTAAATTGCATTTATTCAAAAAATTGTAAGTAACAACGTCTTTTCTACAATTAGATATAATTGTTTAATAAATGATGTAAAGTGTTTTAGTTTTAGTCAAGTTTCAGTTGAGGTGAACGGATTGAATTATTTTAGTCATAGATTTTCTTTGTTTATAATTTAAAAAAAATAAATTATTCTAATGGTACTGTTACTCAATAATCACAGTAACAAGGTAAAAGATATGCCTTCAATTAATACTTTTTCCCTGTTACTTGGAAATTGTTTTCTGAGGCGCACATTCACACAGCTCGAAGGAAACATACCATGAATGTGTACTGCATTTTATTCTGTACTTGCATCGGAACAACATCCTTCATATCCTTTTACCTTATTAATAAAAATGAAGAATGTTTACAGTTATTTCGAAAATAAGGAAATGGATACATGGGAGAAAATAGTGGAAGATCAAACAAAATTTTAATATTTATTTAATTTACAGCAAGAAGCAATGTTCACAAATCAAAATGATTTACGTTTGAAGGAATCAATTTTTTACTTGACAAGGATGAACCAAGAGAAATCATCGACATGGTAAATTTAAATCACCTTGCCAAGAAATACAGCCATTTGTTTCAAAATATACGAGCGTGTAATATATTCTACTACAGTTTAGATGTACTTAAAAAAATTAAAAGTAAACATTTTTTCGAGCGATACAAATGAATTCCAGAATGTTCCTTCATTGTATTATTGTTAATGAAGATGTTTTGTCACTAAAGATTGTTAGTGGAGAAAAACTTTATAATAGGGAACCAGCAAAATCTGTTCTGAATGAAACAAAAATGACGGATGTTTTTCATAGGCTTCTAAAAAGAATTAAAGAATATTTTAAATACTTTCAAAAGGGTTACATAAGGTGTTTTCTTTTTGCATTTTGTGGTACACTTAAGGCACCTCTGTCAATACACACCATTCGTTTTATAAAAATAATTTGACTCAGTTCTCAATAACCCTATTCGTTTTAAAAGCTTTATTTAACTTTTATATTAACCTGAGGCAGAAATGTCTTATGCCGCAAGGTACTTCAATCACGTGATAATTGTGGATTTGCCTAACCCTGTGGCACACCTGTGGCGGTGCAAAAAGAAAACGCCTATAATAAATGTGTCATTCGAATTTATTTACTCAGTTCAGTTCCTTGATCCATGTGTCATTAGATTTGCGTATTTATTCCCAGAATCGGCTCTCGTCCATATTACTTTTACTACCTGAGCTTCTTCCTTGTCCTCGATTCTCTTGTGGCCCAGATTAGAGTAATTTTATTAGTGTTGAGACGTTCGAGTGCCGCCTGCACAGAATACTTTTTTTTTATTAACACTTCTTTCAAGCTTTCTAATACTCACCTAAAGAAAACCACGGTTCTCTGCTTGACTGCATGCCAGAAATGCCTGGCTCAGTGTTTTCTAAAGTCTTATTGATCCATCTACATTTTAGATGCACCTAAATATGTATGTAGGGGGGGAGGGGGGTCTCATTGTTATGGTTTCTATTATTTCTACACACCAGGCTACAATGTCTCAGGTCATCACAGCAAGGTTGCATAGGATAGTATGATCATATAGTCAGTGTACCATACCTATTAGATCTTAGTCCCTACGTTTTTCAATTCATGGTAGTTGGTAAGTCATATTACTTGCCAACGAATTTCTGAATGCTTTGTTTACACAGTGTACCTAGAGAACTATTGATGCATAATTTTTTATAGCGTTTGTCTGTGGTAGGTATAGGGTTTTGCTCTGAACCTGATGTGCCTGTTTTTGATTCAAAGCTGCATCACGATTTGTAGCATTCTGATCCCTGCTAAAGCAGTGCTGTGGATGCAGTTTGATGAGTGTTTCTGCTCCTTTTAGCTTGCTTTTAAATTGGGTTTTTCACTTTTCTCCATATATCAGCAGGGTAAGTACCTGCCCCTATAGGTGTTGCGTGTTGTCCATGGAAGGGTTCCTTATTGTTTATGTGGCCTTTTTAATTTTTTTTTTTACACTTCGTGAATTGCAAGAGACACTCTGCTGCTGGGGGCTAATGTATAAGGTTATTCAAAAGTAATGAAAGTTCCCAGTTTGAAATGGTCATTGCTTTGCTAATTTAGGAAATTAGAAAAAAATAAAAACACCATTTTGTTGAAACGGGGTTTCTTTTGGTGGTGCACCTTGCCATCCCCTCAGATACAAAATTCTGTAAAAATACTTTTGGTGATCATGTAATTAGTAGACACTTCCCAAATGGATGTCCTTCTAGGTCACAAGATCTTAATGAAGCTGACTATTGGTTATGGGGTTACCTCAAAGAAAGGGTGTTTCTTAATAGACCTACTACTCGTGAGTAATTGAAACAATCCATATCAATTTTTAATGCAGTTCATAACATTGAAGCACACGACTGTACATATCTCATTGAACAGAATAGAGGTGGTCAATTTTTTCTTTGGTCTTTATTAATAATCTTCGTTTTCTTTTATACAAACAAAATGGTGTTTTTATTTTTTCAGAATCTCAAAAATGAGCATGGCAATGACCATTTTAAACGGGGAACTTACTTTTGAATAACCCTATAATACTGTTCCGTCACGCATCTTTTAGGGGTGCCTTCTCACCTTTGGGTTATTTGAAAAGATCTCCCCCTTGATACAACCGGTTAAGATAAGACTGCACTAATGCTAACCTGATGACCACTAGTTAGTGCAGTGTTTATCAATAGACTGTGGCGTCATTAAACACACCACTCCACATGCACACGTGGTAAGGCTGAACGAGGTGAATGCTACAAAAGGGGACGATACACTACATCCTCTACCTTATTAAGTTCGAAGGTCGAACTCTGTATTTGCTGACAGACTACAGCCACACTTTATCCAAACAAAAATGACAAGGAGTTAAAAGGTCTATAAATTGTAGTGTAACTTACATTATTATTTTATGCCACGATACAGTAATTTTATGTCTGCAGGTCATCCCCGGTGATTCACCTTGTATATTATTTTCGTTGTGTTCTATTGCCAACATGAAGATATTAAAATTGCTAAAAGTTGAGATATATTTAAAATATGGCGGCATCTTCCGAAGAGATTAACTTTGTTTGGAAGATGTGGTTTCCAATTATTATAAATATGTTTATGTCAATAACGGCGTACGTAGTAACGGTCAAATTAATACCGAAATTGAAGGAAATGTTTATAAAAGCAAATTTATTTGGTATTGATATGAGTAAACGTACAAGTGAAAAAGTGTAGGTTAAGTCAATTTTACAATTTACCTTTTTTGAAATAAATTTTCGCACTTTTCAGGCCCGAGGCGATGGGGGTTGTTTCGGGGTGCATGTTTCTAATAACCATGTTTCTATTTATACCCGTACCGTTTGCCACATTTTTACTCGAAGGTCATTTTGCACATAATGAGGTAACTTTGTAATTAAACTTACAGGTATGTTAAAAGTGTCCCGTCTTCTAGTTTGTAGAACTTATCAGCGCTCTTTTATCGATCTGTTGTATGCTTCTACTTGGATTTGCCGATGACGTGCTCGATTTACGATGGAGACATAAACTGCTATGCCCTACGATAGCGTCATTACCATTACTAATGGTATATTTTATAAACTTTAACTCTACGACGATCATAATTCCAAAGCCTCTTAGGGAGATGTTAGGGTTTTCTGTAAATATGGGTATTTTATATTACGTTTACATGGGAATGTTAGCAGTTTTTTGTACAAATGCCATTAACATTCTTGCAGGAGTAAATGGTTTGGAAGTTGGGCAAAGTCTTATAATTGCAATATCGATTGCGATATTTAACGTAATCGAATTATCTAGCGGACAATGGAAGGCTCACCAATTTAGCTTGTATTTTATGCTACCTTACATTGCGACCTCGTTCGCTCTTTTCAAACACAACTGGTGAGTATACTTAAAACATTTAATACATATAAGTGCAATTAGATACATTTCGTTGCGTAAAATGATACAATTTTATCTAACAATATCACAGTCTATAATAATGCAGTCAATAGTAATCCATTTTCGAATATAAATTTATTAATAACCAGTCGTATTTCCAACTGTTGTTCGTTACAAAAGTTGGCGAAAAATAATTCTCGCGATAACGATGCGTACGTAATAATTCCGTTTTTCCGTCCAAGTATATTCCATTTTCGATAAGATCCTCCACGTACGCGTTATCGATCGTCTTAAGATTGGCACTGTTAAACGTAATCATGTCTAATGACGGGGCGACGTTGAGTAATTTGATAATTTGAAGAGATTCGTAACAATATTCGCAAAACCAACCACCGAAGTGATTTAAATCGCCTAAAATCATTCCCTCGGCCGTTTTGTTATATAAAAGTGTAATGTTCTCTTGTAACGTCTCGTACAGGTAAGAAATTGTACACGCACCCCCTTTTAATACTGTTTTACTAGGATGCAACCAGAAAAATCCGTAAACTGACCATCGTAGACGAAATCTGAAAGGTTGAGGCCACTTATCGTACAATTTTATATATTGCAAAGCTGCGCCGTTTGGATAATCGCTAGGTCCGCTAACAAGAATAATGTCGTCATCTCGCAAGTTTATAAGTAGACGTTTGACGATTTTCCATATATCTTTTCGATCGGCAAAAGGCACATACAGTATTTTCGAGTGGAACTCCTTTAAAAAGTCGCCGTCTAGTTTATGACGAAAATACCGACTACCTTGATCTTCGTACAGCACAAACAGATCGATACTGGAATTTAGATCGTTAATTCGTATCTCGACGCTCGTCTCAGCAAATTCGTCAACTTCCAACAGGTAGATAATTCTTCGCAGGTATTTTCTTGGACCTTTTAACTGTATCGGTTTACGATAGGCGAGTAGTGCCCTCCATATAACTTCGGGTTGTGCACAATCCGTTCCGTGCCAGCCTTTTAAACATTTACATTTCCATATAACATTTTTCGACTGCCTCATTACTTTTAAATCGCTTCCATCTTTATAACAAAGACTCGTATTGAAGTCGATGTAAAGACTGCTACTTTCGACCGATTTAAACCGTATTTTATTATGAATAGTTTGATATGTTACTTTATTGCGTGTCGTTGGCAAATCCGTTAGCGATGCGTTAAATGAAATGCTCGATTTGAGATTATGAACATTATCTGTTTGAAATAAAAAATACGAGCTAATTAATATTAATTGTAATGCCAGAATTATCCATATGGATATTCTTCGAAACGGTAGACGAATGTTACGCATTTATTAACACAACATTAATTTTTAATTCCGATATTTGGAGAAAATGGCTTCTAGTTTTCATTACTGATTTGGCTTACATCTAATTGTTGTTACTGTATAAAATGTTATTAAAAATAATAGTTAATATAATAACAACGCCCTTTTCTCTTCATTTTAAACTTTCTTAAGAAGTTATTTTTATTTTTTGTTCACCCTAATGTTGGCAGTACAAAATTTCCAAACTTTGATATACAAGGTGATAATGAATTAAAGATTTTCACAAAACTACACTTCTCTACTTTCAATCGATCAATATTTATTTATTTATTGTATTCTTATCAGTATACAGTGATCTTTATTGCAGCCCCATAACCCCCAAACTAAACATAATAAATCTACATAGTTAACATTAAGACCATAAATGCGACTGTCTTTACAACACATAACCTCTTTTAATTACCCCCCTTTTTCCTTCTTCTTATTTCTAACACTTCTTCCATCCAGCCCAGCCCTCGCCCATCCTCTCTCAGCACCCTTTTCCACCCTCCCGTTTGCTGTCGTAGCTCTCCGCATTCCTCCACCCCTATGCCATATATTTACCCTTCCCTCCCCGCATAATCTTCTCATCCTCCAACCAGTATTGATTATGTCTTTCCTCGTTTCCCACCCTGAAGCGTGCCGCCGTCCTCTACCTCCATATTCCCCCCTTATCCCGCAGGTACTTTGGTATATCTGTGGTTTCCAATTCTCTGTATTTTTCATTATATCGCCCATCCCCTAATCTGGACCTTCTCTCTTGCGCTTGCATATTCTCATCTCTCCTAACCATACCCTCATCTATCTTCCATCCACCTTCCCTTCTCAACTCCATCCACTCTCTCGTGTATCCTCCTCTTTCACAGTATCGTTTTCTTTCATCCTGAGAGAGAAATTTAATTATGAGAAAATAGACAGGGTGTCCCATTTAAAAAAATGAAGTTGATCCCGATAACTTTTTGACCTGACCCCGTATACTCATTCTGAAAACAGCACTGCATTCTACGGAAAAAATTATATAAAGAACACTTTTCACTTTTTCTATAAGTTATCGGATAGCTGAGATACGGGGGCTGTCTCAAAATGCAACTTTTTCAAAAACGCCCTGTATCTCAAAAATGAGAAGAGCTAGAGTAATTCTGTTTGTGTCATCTTTCGTTTCACAAAAAAGTAGCCAACGTTCGCGAAAACCGCATCTCTGTATCTTTGCTAATAACTGAGATACCCTGCGAGGACAACCAAAATGGGACAACCTGTACATACAGCAGCCACGAAAACTTAAAGATAAAAATGTATATGAACTTACCAAGAATAAATTATTTATTTATTTATTTATTAAAAAAATTGTTTTTCGTCATTGATCTCTGTCTTCTTATGCTCCATCTACTACCCGTTGGATGGACTCCACTCTGTTACCTTTCCTGTCCATTCATTGTTCCCTCATCTTCTTTCTTCTTCATTAGTTTTCTTATTTCTCATTCAGTGCACATGACTAAAAAAACAAATGAGACTCGGTCAACTAAGCTCGTCCCTTTTCCAAATTACATCTTCCAGTACTTAAGAGAACAAATGAAATTATTCTCTAAATACGTTGAGGAGTGTATATGCTAAAAGTGTCTTACTTTTACAGGTATCCCGCTGAGGTGTTTGTCGGTGATACATTTTGCTACCTTTCGGGAATGACCTTTGCAGTTGTAGGAATTTTGGGACACTTTAGTAAAACTACTTTACTATTTTTCATACCTCAAGTTTTTAACTTTCTGTATTCGATTCCACAACTGTTTCATCTTGTACCCTGTCCGCGGCACAGATTACCTAAATTTAACTCGAAGACTGATAAGTTACAAATTAGCACGACTAGTTTTAAATATTCACAAATGAATATCGGAGGAAGAATGTTTGTTAATTTATTTAGAACGTTACATTTAATCCAATGGCACGAAAAAAACGATTACGTCCTAACTAACAATTTTACATTAATTAATTTAGTGTTGTTAATTTTTGGTCCATTACACGAAGCCAAATTGGCCACAGTTTTAATTATTATACAAATCTTATGTACATGTTTAGCATTTATGATTAGGTATCCTTTAGCTTATTTGTTTTATGATATATAAACTGTACAATGTTCAATAAAATATTTACACGGTAACGGTAGTTTTGACTGTCATTAATTGCGATCGACAATGTCAGATGAGGAAGAAGATGAAAATCAAGGTGAAGCGGAAGTTTATCCCTATGGGGTATGTGTGTAATGTTATTTTTTGGTTGTTGAAGTATGAAAGAGTTTTAGGAATATGAGGGGGAACGTGACGAAAATTTAGATCGACACGGATGGGGAAGCGCTTTGTTACCAAATGGCGATATTTATGAAGGTAATTATAGCCACGGTCTGCGAATGGGGAAAGGTGTGTACTACTTTCGCAACGGGGCAAGATATAATGGTGAATGGAAAAAAGGTTGCATTTTGCCGTATCACCCCTATGGGTTACGATTACAAAATTTGCAGGTCAAAAGTATGGAGTGGGAAGTTTCATATACCCTGATGGAACATCATACAATGGGCAATGGCGTAAAGATATGAAACACGGTTACGGTACTTATAACTATGGAAATGGAGATGTCTATGAAGGTAACTGGTTTAAGAACTTTAGGCACGGATTAGGAACTTACACGTATAAAAATGATAATGTCACATTTTACGGTAGGTTAGATATATTTTGTGTATTTTACGTCTGAGCTGTAGCTTTTAGGTACTTGGAAAGATGGGCGTATGGACGGACCCGGTGTTTTAAAATATCCATGTTATTGCTACCACGGGCAATTTGAGCAGAACTTGCCCAAGGGTGCCGGTTGTTTTACATTTCAAAATGTTTGGATGCAACACGGATATTATTTGAACGTTCGCGATCCCGCCTTCGATTATGTCGGTGCAGAAGATTTAGCCTTAACTGAAACTGAAGAGGTACCAGGTACGTCTCACAATTTAGACGACTTTATGAAACTATTTAATGTTAGAATTTGAGTATCGTGGAAATCCACGTGGAATAGTTCCAATATGGCGCGCTAGAAGTGTAACAGCTTTTAATCAGGATCTTTTACCATTGTCACCCGTTCCTTTGCCAGTTAAAGATTCTCAAGACACTTTAATCGATATTATGGAATATTTAGAAAAGCAATATAAATATACTGCGGGTGAAAGTGGTGATGTGGACCAAAATATTGTATAAGAGAAGTATTTTTCATTTACAATCATTGTTATAAGTAAATAAAAATTAAGAGCTCTTTGGTATTGATATCTGTGGCGATCAGACATGCTACAAGCGATCATTCGCTATTTCATTTATTTCAACAGTGTGCGCTTTAAAAAAATTTAATTAAAAAAATTATTGTTTTCATATTTTATGATGTACATACCTACCTCAGAGATTTCAATCAACGCTCAAAGTTTAAATTAAATTAGAACAGTGAAAGTAAATTAAGAAAAATTAAAAAAAGGTATAAAAATAGCTAAAAAGAGCATATTTCAATGAATAGTTTATCGGGGGAGGCCTCCACTTTGACTGCGTGGCATCCCTCATTCCCTCCCCCATACCTTTGGACGCGTCCCGTTTTTTCTAGTTCACGATTTGGTCACCTTACTCTAGGAGCATGAACAGGGTGGGTTCCATTATGCAGCAAGACATAAATATTGTTATCAACTGATGATCAAATTAATGGAAGAACACAGAGAAGTGATGATGTTGAAAAATCGCTTTAACAAAGGTATTGAAACAAGAAGAACGCCAGTAAAAAATAGAGATAGTGATAAAAAATACAAGAGAAGAAAGAAAAAAATGAAGGAATTAAAAGGAGCAAAAATTTAAATATTAAGAGAAGGAAACGAAAACTTAAAAGAAAGTTAGAGTACAATGAAAGTAAAGAAATAGAGGAACTTACTTACAAATTTGGTCCATGAAAAGTTCTGTATCATTTGTGTTTAGTTTTTAATGATAACATTATTTTTTTTTTGTTCTGTTCTGTTGTAAGTTTTAGTGCTCTCTTTAGTGCATCTAGTTTACGCTTCATCTGCTGGGCTATTTTTAATTGACATTCCATGAATGTTCGTGTTTGACTGAAAATTTCCTGTTCTTCCTATTCATTATCGCCCATTTTGTTTCCTTGATTTTGATTTTACAACTGTACCTGAACTAATTTTCGTGCTAAAACTTAATTCTGTCACTGTCGCAAGCGATATTTGGATCCGGCCAACCTGTTAAAACTAAGCGACTTCTCGTCTATGTTTTGCTTACATGTCTGTTTGTGGCAACAAATGGGGCATAAGAATCTTCTCATCTTAATGGACTGCATATATCTAATTTATTTTTTTGGTGTAACTTTGATAAAAATTCACAGTATGTTCCATTGTTATGAGAAGATAAGCTTTTAGGGAAAGCAAGAAAACAAATTGATAAAGATCGTTAGTGAAGAGATGAAATACCATGAGAGTAGTAAAAGTCTCAATGAACAGTGTCACGATTATAAAAGACTATACCTAGTACCATTGTAAATGTATATAAATAATATGCTAGTAGGTAGAAGGTTTAAAATATTAAAGTTATCGATAAACATCTACAATTATATAAGTTGTTCTGTATTTACATAAATATAACAATCAGAATAGGTAACAGTATGACAATAGATCAAAAAAATTACTAAACAGTCGGGCTTGATCAGTAAGAAGTCAGTGAGTCGGATGGAAGATGGGAAAAACATGCGCTGTGGATTGAAATAAATGGAGAGAAGTTATAAGTGAAACAATGGGTCTACCAGGCCATATTGTATGTGGACGCAGGCGGTAAACTGATTTTTATAAGAGAAGTATTTTTTATTTACAATCATCGTTATAAGTAAATAAAAATTAAGAGCCAGTTAACATATTAATTAAAGCGATCTTCTCCCTTTCCTTCTTTCTTGCAATTTCGACGCATCTATTTTTCCAGCAACTTTTTCTTAGTTTGATGGGTCTGCTACCAACATAACGTCCTATAACAAAAAAATGAGGTTTTACAAAATTCCGACGCCAATAAATCAATTAAATGCGGATAAATGATATCCGTGAATTGACCCACAAATAATTACACCCGTAATTAACAATTAAAAAAAAAATATCTGCGCGAAATTACGATACTCGACTTTATCGTACGTCATAATCTTTCTTGGTGCGATTCTTTTTTAAGAACTGTTTATTTGTGATAATTAGCTCTATATTTAGAATGTATTTTAATGCGTCCTTTTATTATTTACATGATCTAGTGCTTATTTTAGAAAATTGTCGATAACTAATCGATTTGTTTTATTCTAAATATAAAATGTCAGTAACTTTATATTTACTATTTATTGTTTTTTGCACAGTGCCAAACACCTTATTTAATAACAAAAAAAAAAAGAAAATCGCTTGTATCAAACTTTAGATTTTACCTACTTATTTCTGGAAAGATTTATATATCTAAAAACGGTGTAACTAGATAACAATTTGAAAAAAACAATATTTTGTTAGACGATATTAATTTTTCGCATTATTCTACGTCGAAGAATATTTTTCGCATAATTGGTTCCATTCATAGAATGGTACTGGCACGAGTTTACTTTTGTCAAAATTAGAATTAATTTTGTATATTGCGCAATGGGTTCTTTTACCGAAATGTATTTATTATTGTGTTTCCCAAATGTAAAAATCGAAAAGTTCCAGAAATAACTGGAAGACTCTACTTTCTAATTGCACAAGCTCAAAATATTTTATTACACGATACACATTTGTCCAATCAAAAGCGAATAGGCGTGATTTATTACGATACGGCCCTTTCAAAACCTCAAGTCCAACGTGCAGGAGATTCTTTTATACATTTGTTAAGGTTCCGAACAAGTCGCAGATCGTGCATAACTTAAAACCAGGTTAGTGACAATAAAATAATTATATCGCGTAATTAGAATTATATCTTTCATTCTTGACACGTGTCCCAAAGAGGAATTATCATAATAAAAATAACTTTTTTAGCTGGCGCCAATAAAATAATAAATTTTTTATCAATACAATTACATCACAACTTGGGAGGGTGTCATTTTTTACTATAAAAGTGTGTAGAAACACATCTAATAAACCGTTCAAAATTCGTAGATAATCAAGTCGTAAATCGTGCTCGATTTAATTTCTGGATCACAATAAAGATTTCGAAATAAAGTAATTATTATTAGCGAAGTGTATTGACGTACATTCAACTAAAATTTCACTGTAATCTACTTCTGTACATATTATTATATCTTATTTCGTTTAAAATTGTTTCAGAATGTTGCTCGAAATAACGGTTGTATTTCTACAGATTATTTTACAAATCAGTGCGCGAGCACAAAATTTCAATGCGAATGATAGTAGAAACGAAACGGCGGGTCGCAGTTGGAGTTCTGGAGGGATGCCTTTCAGTGTACTTTACATGAATTCGCAATTACTCAAATACACACCGACCGATATATCAAATCCACCACCGCCACCACCCGTCTACGTCAAACGTAGAGCGTCTCCACCGAAAACTAACAAAAATAAAAGGCGCTACCCTACATTACCACAACTGTTTGCCACGTACGATTGGAAACAAATCAAACAATAAAATGTAATAAATACAGATATTTATGTTATATAAACAAAATGGCGTAACTATTATATTACCATTCATTTCCTTCATTGCCTTCGTAAAATCGGCCGGATCTTTAAAACTTACAAAACCATAACCCTTTGTTTTATTTGTACGTTTATCGCGAACGACTCGTGCTTTTAAAAACGACGGATATTTATTAAAGGTACGTGTTAATAGTTCGTCTGTGACGTCGTTTCCTAAATCTCCACAAAATATACGGAAGTCGTCCTCGCACCAATCGCTTAAGGTCAAATCTTCCCATACAGAACCGCCGGCCGTACGTAGGAGCTTTTTGTTTTTTCCTCGACGGCGATAGTCATCCGGGCCAAAGGATTGTAATGCACTGCTAGCTTTACCTGCGAGAACTTTAATTAAGAAAGGGATCGCGAACGACGTATACGACATTACCTTGAGATATGGCGAGTTCTGCCGGCACGGTAACTTTCTCCTTAAGCTTTTTCAGTTTTTTTTCGACTTCATTTTGAAGCGCTAAAAAGTCGACTGTTTGTGAGGTAACAGCCTGTTGTTGTACTGTTTGCTTAGGAGTATATAATGTTGGTTTGGCAGAGACGACAGCTAGCTTAGAAACATTAGTGGAAATGTTAAATTTTATGAATTTACCTTTGACTTGGTGTGGTACCATATTTGGTGGTGTTGGAGGTGGTGGTACACTTCCAAAACTTGGTAAAGTAAAGGGATTATAGGGGTTTGAGCCTGGAGGATTTCCAGAAATTTCCGCTTCAAAGCTGCAAAAACATTTATTATTTCACATCTTATTTTTCTTTCTAATAATATTACCGATTCATTTCATCCTCCATTAGTCTAAATTTATCTCCCATTTTTATTAATTATTGGAAATATTAAAGTTTTCGTAAAAATTATTATTTATTGTAAACAAGGCAATAGTAAAAATGTCAATTTATTTTTCAAACAAGACTGCCAACCAAATGAACTGACATTTTCGCCACTTATGTAAAGTTAGCGTCGGTAACGTCATACGATCGGTATGCGTATAACCTTTGTTTATATGTACCTATATGCCTTTGTTTTTGATTTAAAACAGAAAAACAAAAATTGTTTTTTTGCGATATATCGTAAACTGTCAAAGATAAGTCAAATCTGAAAACAGATTGTTGTTTGGCATGAAAATGCACAACTTTGCCCTACTCTAACCCAAGGTTTATTAAGTGAATAATAAACCTTCAATCTAACCAACTTCGTATCTCATAAAATATAATCCTCGCCAGGAGTGTTTACCGCTACGTCATCACATACAATCATATGGTGTAATATGAAAAACATGAATCAAAATTGTACTACATTAGTCAAATGGGAACTAAATTCATATACATATAAAAGAAATTAAATTCGCGTTTATAGGTTTACTCTTTCTATAACATTTGCTTATTCAATACCGTATGTCGATTTCGTCAAATGCACTACGAATGTTCACCATCCTTATTGAATTCACTGTTTTATATGAGAAGACAGTATTAACAAATTGGATAGCTAGATTCATACATTAATGACGTAGCGGTAAACACTCCTGGCGAGGATTATAAGCGAAATCCCCATAGTGACACTTGAAAAACGGAGACGGTGTATATTCCAATGTACTAATTTAGTTATACGCATCCGTTAGTGTGATACATCGACACCGGGACAGTATTTCTGACGCTAACTTCACATATGTGTTTTTTCCAAACTTCAATTCAATGTCAAAGTTCTTTTAAATAATAACATACAATTTTCAAAATGATTTTTTAAGAAATTACAAATTCCAAACGATGTAATTATTCTCCACCGTCACGTAATTTGTATTAATGAAGAATTGTAAACATGTATAATGCTAATGAAAAACGAAAAGTAGGGTTAACGTGTCTACTGAAAGCGAGGAACTACGCCAAATTGAAAAATTGGGCCAGATCCTTCCCCCATTACCTAATGTGTTTAGAATTATTCGAAAATGATCGCAATAGCTTTGAGTGCGAATTCGCCGAAGTCCTTTATCAGTTGGGAATTTGGTTGGAATCGAATAATCGATTAACGGATGTATGTAAGTGGTACATCAAAGGACTAGAATATTATTCGTCCAATGCGAACATACTAAACCACTTTGCCGAACATTTACTTCGAATCGAAGAACCTCAATTAGCTTTAACTTACCTAGAAACGGCTCACGAGTTAAATCCGTCGTCCCTTTTAATCGATAGAAACTTAACGGCAGCTAAATTAAATATAATCCCTCGTTGGCACTACCGAATGTTAAATGATCGTAAACGAAACGAAGCATTTAAAGCTGCAATTTCGAAGGTAATATCGCAAGAACATAGCAAAGTGTTAGATATAGGTACCGGATGTGGTTTGTTAAGTTTTTACGCATCTCAATATACAAATATGATTACCGCCGTCGAGTCTTCAAATGCCTTTTGTAAAATTGCCAAATTATCCTTACCGGAGATTACCGTTATTAACAAACATTCCACTTCGCTACAAGCCTCTAATATAGGATTACATAACGTTTTAGTTACAGAAATATTTGACGCCGCACTATTCGGCGAGCACGCCTTAGAAACTATCATTCACGCTTACGATAATTTATTAGAAAGTCCGTCCGAAATAGTTCCACATTCGGCCGATCTTTTCGTAACCGGTTTTAGCGGCTCGGATTTATTAAGACGACATAAATTGAAACCGGATCCGCGTCTGTGTTTAAATAATGTGTGCGTTACTCAGAGAGTTAAAGAACCTTATGAGGCGGACAATTTGAAATTGCGACCGGTTACTTATATAACAAACACTTACAAGGCGTGCACCGTCTTCTTTAACGACGTATCTCAGCTAAGAAATATTTATAACAACGTGGACGCGATACCGAGCTTCTCATTGCTCTGTGTAAATAATGGGATCATTGACGGTTTTGCAATTTGGTTTAATTTGTACTTGGACGAAGGGAGGGCGAATGTTATAACTACGGATCCGCGCGAAGACAATGTAACGTGTTGGGAACAGGCCATCATTTACTTAGATCATCCGATTATCGTACAGAAGGACGATGAAGTAACACTGAAGTTATCGTGCATTTGTAACGAACTGAAACTTGTTGTTTTACAGCCGGAAACGGTCTGTTCACGTTGTTTTAAAGTATCTTCAGACATTATCAGTTATCTTAACGACGCTAACATTATAGATCTGTGTGAAAGTTTTCAGTTACCAAACGAATTTGGTGGATCGAAAGTGTTCGATTTAAATCCGTTCCCGCTGTTCGCCTTGTTTTTAGCAAAAAGTAAAAGGAATATGCGGTTCAAATGTTTGGTGAAGGATCTACAAGATTTTGAGTTTATTAATTATGTGTGTGAGTCTAATGGCGTCGACTCGTTTGAAGTATGTCAAGAAGCAGAGTTTCAAGACACCGATTTAATCTTTATAAATCCCCTGGCGAGGAATGGTACATTAGAGGAGTGCGTGTTTCACCAATTACCCCTCATTCGCAATCGTCTATTTCCTAAAGGGTTATACTTACATATCGAAGTAATTGAGTCGGACTATTTAGAACATTGCTGTAAGATTGATGATCGTAATTTATTGGGACACACGGTTGCTTACGAAATGAATAAATATTCGGTAAGTACAAAGTGGTGAGGAATGTAATAGTTCCGTATCTTTCTATTATCTTTAACATATACGAGGTGATACTGTTACAAACTTTGCATGGAAAAAGTTTATATAAACATATGTCCTGCCCGAAAAACCTCAGTTTTTCAGTTATTAATGAAAGTTTATATTCAACGGCTTTACCAAGGTTGATAACCACAAGCAGGTTACCTCAGTGTCGTTGTGTCCCCGCGCTGGATCGACTGTATAACTATTATTTACATGCAGTATGAGAAAACTGGTCAGGCGACTCTCAATCAATCGGTATTTATAGAAATATACAAGCATTCTTGTTTTACCACTAGTAAAACCAAAGAGCAATATGTATACTCTTTGGTAAAACAAACAAAACTATAACATATCCAACATTTTACTACTCCCACAAGATCAACTTAACTAAAAAATTATCCTACAGCACTGCTCTCCTTTTCTTTCTTCTGTTCTTTAATACCTCTTCCATCCATTTTATCCCCTCCCGTCCTCCCAACACTCCTCTCCAACCGCCCTCGGTCTCTCTTAACTCCACATTCCTCCACCTATGCCCAAAATTTTCCCTTCCCTCTCCACACAGACCGCACATCCTCTCTGCCTCCTCCCACCAGTACTTATCATTTTCCTCATTACCAACTCTAAAACGTCCTTATTCCTCCCTATACATCCCCCTCCTCTCAAGTACGTCGATATTCCCTGTATTTTTTGTTATACCGCTCCTTGCTAATCCTCATCATTCTCTCCTGTATTTGCACATCCTTATTCCTCTGCTATCTGCCTTCCCTTTTCTTCCACCTTCGCCCTCTTTCATAATACAGTCGAACTTCCATAAGTCGAATCTCCATTGTACACCAAAAAAAGTCGAGATATAGAAAATTCGAGGTATAGAAACACCAAAAATAAGAAAAATTTCGCTAAGGCTTTATTAAAAAATTCCAGATATGGAAAATTTCGGCTTACAGAAGTTCGACTTATGGAAGTTCGACTGTATATTCTTCTTCCTTCCTGCCATCTCTTAACCTCTTTTTCTTCACCTCATTTCAGCAGCTTTTCAAAACCCTCCCTTCTGTCCAACCTTTCTTCAAAAGCCATCGCTTTCCTCCCTGCCACAATTTTTTCTAACTTTAACTCCTCCTCCACCACATACCTCAAGGTTTCCTTTTCTAGCCCTAGCAACCACTTCCAGTTCCAGTACTTCAATTGTATCCTTTCCTCCCACTCCCACAATTCTGCCCATATAACACCACACTTTCTATCAACCTGTTGAACATCAGCGACCTCCTTTTCTGTATGTCCACCTTTCCCCCACAATTCCATTTCCCTTCCTTACCAATTCTCTTATCTGCACATTGTCCTTATTACCTTATATTACCTTATCCTGTATCTCGAGCTGTATCCTAAATATATGACTTCATCTACACTTTCTATACCTACCCTTCAGGTAGCATTTCTAGTTTTGAAGACTTTTGTACTCTTATGTTTTGGCCCTAAAACAATTAGGGGAGCAGAAAATTGTATAGACAAGATTTTACATGTAAAATGCTATTACTGAGCATCCGGATTATATCACATTTCACATCCCTCTCATTCAACATGAATAAGTACAACTTAAATTTTTAAATCTACTTGGTATATCAACCAGACCTTGTCAAATGTGTTCCCTTGCCATCCATCGCGATAGACAATTTTTATACATGTTGTTTGGTTTTTTGTATACGACCCTAAACTAAATTTTTTCATACGGACCACCCTATATATTTTGGGGTTTTTGAAAAGAGAGGAAAATTTCCTAATTTTTGATGTATCGCTAACTAATAAAATAAAATAAAATAGACCGATAACTCAATTAAGTTTGTTTGCATCTAATTAAATTAAAATTATAAAAATATGTTTCTACTAACCAGCCAGTTAGTTGTTTTTTAAAGGTAACTAAGTCCTTATTTGCCTTTATAAAAGTGGGAATATGTTAAATGCTTTTATAATAATAATAATAATAATAAACACTCAAAGTAGGTGGAGTTACGATTAGGGACAGTCAAGCTTTCACCTTGTCTAGTTTTCATTGTATTTTTGGACCATACCTCTCACAATTCAGTAGAAACAGAGTATTTTTCTTATAGAACATCACCAACGACTTAAAGATGCTCTGTATTTTAGTTTTCTAGAGTGTGTTTATAATGTTTAGGTTTGTATGTAATTGATACAAGTGAAGCAAGTTCAACACTGCCACTTATTCCCCTAACTTATACAGCCCGCTAAAGATCTTTATACATATATAGTTCGGCCAATGGATCTTTACCGATGTATGTTCATATACAACGACGTGCGTATCTGTCATTCGCCTACTTCATTACTAAAAACAAACTGACTGAGATTTGCAGTTTGTCTTTGTTTATTTTTAGTAATAAAGCAGTCGAATGACAGATACGCACGTTGTTGTATGTGAACATATAGATCGGTAAAGATCCATTGGCCGAACTATATGTAACACTTCCTACACATGGGAAAACTTTCCCTGAGGGTTTATTGTTCCCAATGCCAATCTGTTGTTTGTCTTTTCAATTTTGTTTACAAACAAGACAATGTTGGAAAAATTTGAAATGGAAAATTCGCACAAGCAACATAATATACGAGTATATGTGGTATGGTTCAGGCTGGACATCAGCGCCAGCTTAAGTTTGATGTATGGGCTAGAATTGTATGTGACTGATGGTTCCATGCACCTTACATAATTTTTATTTAAAACACTCTCCAAAACTTATTAGGAATAAGGAGAAATATATAGTTTGTGCATGATGGGGCCCCAGCACATGTTAATGTTATAGGTCGAATTCCACTGGCCGGTATGTATCATAACAGATGACACATGGATAGGTAGAGGGGGCCAAGTATGGTCTGCCACAAGTTGATGTTTATCTCTGAGAGGCAAGAACTCAGAAACTCTTCATTGAACTGTCATGGCAACCTGCAAAACCATTCGACATCATCAGAAAGTATTTGAAAGAATTGTATCGCATATATTTGTAGCATTTTGGTCGTTTGTTATCAACGATGCGTTGAACATAAAGTTTAATTAATATTTTTGGGCATATGTTTATATGAAATTTAGTTCATGTTTTAGAAACCTTCCCCCAAAGTTTGTAAAGAATCACCCTACAAAATAGTGAGCTGCACGAGACTGATAATAATAAAATAAACTGCTAGCTACAATGGAAATGTTGATAAGTCAAATTTTAGGTCAACGAACATTGGGAAGTTGAGCCCCAATATTTTAGTTATAAAAGCATAGGTTGTGCAAATGTCGATATGGATTTGCTACACAATGATATATGCACAAATATTTCCGTTAGTGTATTGGAGGGTTGCACCGCCAACGGAGTCTTATACTGGTTTACGATGGACTATTTAACACATCGTTTCGCCACATTCAACAGCCTCTATTATAATAACGCCTGTTTTATATTCTCCCAACCAAGATATCTCAACGAAGACGTACTGTCCCTTACAGTTAGAAAAGAGGGCGGCTTACTACACATAGGTTATACTTATACAGACATTTAAATTTCCCGCCATTTTAGTGCACCTTGGTCACAAATTACCTGGTTTGCACTTTTTATTACTTATTACATGGACGAAATTGACGAAACTGCAATGGATTTAAAAGAATTTGAAATACCGGTACCTTGGGGACATGTTGCAGGTAAATCTTTAAATCAACTGTATCTTCTAAATTAATAACCTTAAAATTATCTAGTTAAAGCTTGGGGCCAAGAATCAAATCAGCCAGTATTAACAATTCACGGTATGTCGGACAATGCCGGCTCATTCGACAGATTGATACCGCACCTACCTACAACATTTTATTACATATGCATCGATTTACCCAGTCACGGAAGGTCGAGTCCGTATCCGCCGTACTTACCAATTACCGCATTAGATACGATTTTAACAATTAAGTTAGTTGTCGATTATTTCGACCGTAAGAAGTATATATTAATGGGACACAGTTGGGGCGGGCAATGTGCGATATTATTTACGCAATTATATCCGGAACATACGGTTAAGTTAATCGCATTAGATTGCTTCTATTTATTTCCGATAGAAGCGTCCAATTTTAAGGAAGCTTTAAGAACTCGAATTGACGGTATAGTTAAAATTAACAAAAACCTTACCGATAAAAAACACTCGTACTTCACGTACGATGACGCTATAAACAAAATGATCAATAGCAGATTCGTGGGTATGGTCTTGTACAAGGAGGCCGCGAAACCGATTGCCAATCGTGCGTTAATTGATCAAGGCAATGGCCTTTATAAATTTTCCACCGATCCCAGATTGAAATTCGCCACAAATCTATTATGTTCCAACGAATTTATAGCTAAAGTTGTAAAGAAGTATCCGATACTGTGTCCCGCATTAATTGTTTATAGTTCCGATTCTGATTTTCAGTATTATTTCCTTAAAGATGTTATAGAAGAATACAAAAAGTCGAAAAATTTTTCAATCGTTCAGGTACCTGGTAGTCACGATGTACATAACAATAATCCCGACATTGTTGGGCCCATTATTACAAAATTTCTAACAAGCGTCGCAAGCAAATTATAACAATTTTTCTGGGTATTAATAGTATTAGTATTCTGTAGTATTCTTACGCAAATTGTGATATTTTCTGGGAATAAAAATGAAATGTTCGTTAACGCGGTAATTTGTGGATTAGTTAGGGTTGGCAAAATGTTGATCAAATTTTCTTATAAAACTATTTTAGAATCTTTAAGAAAAAGGTAATAAATATTGTAAAAATTATGATTTGGTATTTTTCCCCCGGGAGATTTTTATTATTGGTCATAATTTTAGCCCTCTTAATTCGGATGTGCTTGTCTAGATGGAATGAAGGATAAATCGATGTTAATGTCTTAAGCTACGTTTTCGTAAGGACACAACATGTCGGCCGACTTGTGCGTCGACTTGTCTGTATTAACGTAAACGAAATACATTTGATGTCGGGGTAGTTGAACGACATGTCGAAGTCGGCTGGAAAAGTTATCCCAACACGCCGAGTTGGATGTCATTTGTTGCTACGTAAACAGCCGACTTGATTTTTTGCATTTCCCGAAATTGCCCAGTCTGAACAAAGTAGTGTCCAGTCCATATTATGGTATGGTAGTGTCTAGCATGTAATATATATAAATCTAGTTCCCAAATAATTTAAGACACAAAGTATGTACCTATTTTAATAAGCTGTTATACAAATATGTATTCATATTATGTGAATCATGTTTAGATGTCGTCAAATACGATGGAATGTTGCAAACGTCGAAAAGAAAATTACAAATAGAAGTCAATACTTCCGTGAACTAGGCAAAATGAAAAAAACCATCTTGAAGCCAACTAAAATGTGTGCTTGATTCATATTGTAAATAATTCAACATTTTAAAATTTTTCGTCATGTCGGTCGGCAGACATGTCGGCCCAACAAGTCGCAGAGACGTGTCCTTACGAAAACGTACCTTTACTTCAATATGGCCTACTGTAGAATTGTCGATGTTTGTACTTGATATGGGATGAGTTTTTCAAGTTACTAGACAGGCACTTGTATAGTGTATAAAGGTAAAGTATGCTAAGTTAACTTAATTACCAAAAAGCTTTTTATACTATATTGTACTTTTCACACTGACAATTCGACATAGCTAGCATAGGCAATGCATTTTAAATGGGAGATACCCGGGCAGAGTTGCCGTCACTGGCATATTAGTGACAGCGTCAGCTCGCTTTTTCGTCGTAAATTATATTTGAATATATGCAAGCAATATTAATAAATAAATAAATATTAAAAGATGCCTTTAATTTTTGTATAAAATGTACTTAATAGACATACACTGCATTGTTTATTAACAAGATTATTGTTCATAAATAACATTAAAATAAAGTTACATTCGAGCCATGCTACATAAGGCAACGGTGCCCTCTGTCAGGTTTGATACTACATTCTCGGTGTGAAAAGTACAATAGATTACATTCTATATAATTGCATTATATTTTTACCATATTCTCCTCGCAATCTAATAGAAATCATGGATTCCATACATTTTTCAGCTTTAATTTTTGTCTGTCTCAAATATTACAAGTGAACGCAACACAGAAAACATCAAAAACCATAATAATAAATAAAAAATTCTACAATTTTTAATATGTTCTCGTTCAGCATTCTCTTCATGTGTTGATTGGTTCCATTCTTCCTTTCTCTCTTTTACCCAATTGTTTATGTTGTCCACTGCATACAAATATATAATGTTTGTACTTCTTATTTTGAAGAGCCTTTCCCGTGTATCTACCTCAGTGTCTCCCATTCATTTGTCTGTCATCATTTTTTTTTGTTTTGCTTGTACTTGATCTTGCCTTGGTGGTGTACACTATAGTTCGTTTTAATTGATCTCACTACGAAATTGTAGTTTTTTTTCCTCTAGAATGTGTGATTGGGACATCCAGATGTCTTATTCGCTTCCATTATTTATGGGTGAGGAAATAAAGCATTGAACCTACCAAATTTTTGTAGTAAGACAGATTGAGATGGGGTTTTTTGTATTCCCTTCCTAAATTCAATAGGAAACATTGTACCTACTTTTGATCAGGTTTTTTTTTCGAAATTGCATTTGTGCAGTGGAAAACGCATCCTGAAAAATGTATTTTCATACAAAAAATTCATAACTTCGTTATAAAGTTCTAGATTTGACTCAATTCGGGTTCACGGGGGTTTTAGAGGTCGCTGATTCCGAATATGACCTCAAAATTGGCTCATCGCCCACCTGGAGCTCAGGATGGCTTAGCAACGTCATCTCCGAATGATTCTAGACGTCTCATCTGGTGTTTTTGTGTTTTTTTGGATTCCAAATCAGACATCGTCCCCCCTCCCTAGCGCCGCGTGTACCGCATCCGGGAATCAACGTGGTCCTCTGACGTTTCAAACCTATAGGTCAGGGAACCGAAAATTGTTATCCGGCGAAAATTCAAGCGCAACTCTAGAGGATGACGTTGATGCCCCGGTGTGGTGCACCAGGTATCCATTAGAAAGCAGGCGGTGCCGGATTCGATCTGAGCGACTCAAAAAACCCGGGAAACAATTTTCGGTTCCCTATAGGCATGGAAACTTCAGTGAAACTCTGGAAGATCACGTTGATGCGCGGATGTGCGGGGGACAGTTGATACTGCCTATAACTGCTTGACACTGCCTGCTACTGCTTTTGACTGCTCGATACTGCCCGCTACTGCCTTACATTTGTATACCTACTGCTTATAGTGAAATACCCCTCGTGTTTTTTAGTTGATATTTTTATGTTGTATTGTTTGGCTGTAATATTAAATTACTGGTATACAACTCTTTGTAAGTAATCCTTGTCTTCAGTTGTTCATATAAATTGTAAATCTTTAAAAGCAAAGGTTCATAGACAAGTTATGTGCTTGAAATCACCTTTTTAACATTATTGTTAATATGTACGCTAGTTATTTTTTGTGTGTATATTTGTAGACATTTGAGGGTAAGTTTTTTATGTGGATAATAAACAAAAGTGAATGGAGACATTTGTAGCTCCTATTTTCTGGTAGTTTCTTGGTAGTCTGATATACTGGTTGTTGATCCGGCCGCTCGGTAATAGCATTTTACATGTAAAATCTTGTCTATGCTATTTCTTGCTCCCCTAATTGTTTTGGGGGCAAAATATAAGAGTACAAAAGTGTTCACAACGAAAAAAAAACCAACCGAATACAGTCAGCTACTCAGGTCATATTTTTCTGAGAGATACTTTCGTGTACAACATGATAATGCGTATTCTGAACATAAAGCCATTAAATGTGGGAGTGCCACAGGGAAGTGTTCTGAGGCCGTTGCTCTATCGGCTATACACTAGCGATTTACGTACATCAAATAAAGTCATAGTAGAGACATTTTCAGACGACGCTGTGGTCATGGTGATAGACCCAGATGTGAATAATGCGATTAACAAATTGCAAACAGCCCTAGATAGTGTAAATGTATGGGTTAAAAAGTGGCAGATTAAACTCAATGAAACCGAGTGCAATCACAAAAAAAGAAATCAGAACGTCCCTGTAACAATTAATAACCAAATTATTCCCTTTTCTAACACAGCCAATTAGTTAGGGATGACATTGCATACAAGGCTCGGATGGAAAGAGCACATAAAAAAGAAACGATTAGAACTACATCTAAATGTAGGAAGCTGTACTGGCTTATCGGGAGACAA
Organism: Pyrocoelia pectoralis; assembly: GCA_036250285.1. NCBI lineage: Eukaryota > Metazoa > Arthropoda > Insecta > Coleoptera > Lampyridae > Pyrocoelia > Pyrocoelia pectoralis. Next base: position 50,926,084 of record CM070078.1, read on the forward strand.
TCTACACTTTCCACCTACGACATACAGTCAATTCAAAGGATCCAAAACAAAGTACTGCGGAACATCGTGTGTGCTCAATGGTATATAAGAGATATTGATCTCCACCATGATCTACAAATGGAAGCAGTCGCTAGTGAAATCCAAAGATTTGTAAGAGGGCCACAAAGAAAGACTACATCGTCACCCCAACAACGAAGTCATTAAAATACTGAATAATTCTAATTTATTAAATTCGCTGTGTACCTTGAGTACTAATAAAAACGTCAAGATTCCACACTTGTTCATAACGCAATTATTTTAAAATCACGGCAATGTGATTTTTGCAAATTCCAATTCAACATTTTATTTTTCATTTTCTTTCTTACAGTAGAATTTTGGTCGCAGAAAACATACCATTCTGGTAGCATTTTTAGTTTTTAACACTTTTGTACTCTTTATGTTTTGGCCCTAAAGCAGGAAATTGCATAGACAAGATTTTCATGTAAAATGCTATTAGCGAGGGCCCGGATCAACGCCCGTTATATTCCCACGTTATCCTCAATCTTTACGTCATATTGATAGCGATTTTTGGATGTATGTCGATTGAATGAAAGATTTTTATTTTAATAGACATGCTTAGTGTGACTCAATTCTGTTAAATATACACGGGGTGTAGAATTAGCCGATGCACCATAGGAATTTCAATGTAAAAATCTTAATATTCGATTACTTCCTTCCATAATTATTTTATACAATGTTTTTATTTTACTGTAGAATGAAGAAAAATTAAAAAGCAAAAGTGATACTTTGGCAAAAAATAGTAGTGCCATGGAATGGTTGACATAATATTTGCTTTATGAAAAATTCAAAGTAAATCAGTTGATTCAGAATTTTTGTCTTTACCAAAAAGTTAAATAGACTTGTCTAAAATAATTAGGGAAGCGAGTAATCGAATATTAGATTGTTACATGGAAATCCCTATGGTGCATCGGCCAATTCTACACCCTGTATAAGGTTTTTTTTTGTCATAGTCACTGAAATATAACCAACCTGGAACGTGCACCGTGCATTTAACCTGGAAATAAACCCAGCGTGCGATAGCCATAACAACGGGTTAGTTTGTCCTTGTTGCACTCATTCACAGTTAAGCGGTTGAAGAATTTTGCATGTTTCACGGTTAATCAAATTTGTTTTTCTCCTACATTTTGAAAGACAATTGTGTTATTGTGTTAATTAAGCTTGATCGACTCCCTACATATTTAGTTTGGGGGCTTGTCGAAAAATTACCTATACGATACAATAACATAATGAGTAAGACAGAGACCGAATGACCCGACAGTAATTCCCTTTCTGTTGGCTCGGCTTTAAGTTAAGCGTAAGCGTTCCAGGTTGCTTATATTTCAGTGGTCATAGTAAACAATATTGAACAGTGTATGTTTTACATGCAGTTAGCATTAAATTGATCTTCATTTTACTAAAATGAAGCATTCAAAACGTAATTGACTATGTAAATAGGTAAATTTCATTTCCTATTTAAAAATTTGTATAGCCCCTAGAAACACATCTAGGGGCTATAAAAATTTGTAAAATAGCCCGCCATCTGGTAGCGCCGCACTAATCGGTAGTGCTTACGAAAAAAAAACTAAAAAATATTTCTAACACCAACATTCAAGTTTTCAATTTCCCAATTCTTTGGTAAGAAACTCCTCACACGTTGTACAAAAAAACAATAAGTAAAGCACTGCGTACAAATAAAGCTTTTGCTTAATTTAACTTAAAAATGTAGTAATATCGTATTTCTCTGTGGATCAGATTAAACACGTAAAAGAAAAGTTTGTAGGATGGATTTTTTTTTTATTTAGGGTCAATATCGCTGGCATAAATTATGTTGGCAGTTAATATAACCAAATTGTTTTAAACACAAAAATGCAACACTGTAAGAATAGTTTGTGTATTTGATGATTTCCTTAACTAATTTTAATTTATATAATAATAAAAATGGAACATAGCTGAGAGTTATTTAGTGAAAATATTTAGAATGAATGGTACGTTCACTGCAAAATAAAAGTCTCGCAATTTTTGAAGTAACCAATTAAATATTAACGCGGTATTTTTTTTCAATCGTTAATTGCTTTATTAGTTTATACAATGCCTGGTGTCTCCGAAATGGGAATGGTTTGGATGGGATCGAACACCGTTGGACAGGACTTATCGATGGGATTACTTCCCAACGATTCCAGCGATAGCATGTTGGACCACGACAATCCGTACTTTACGCCAACTCATAATAGCACTTCTAATCATTCGTTAGAAGATCTAAGTAACGTTCTAGGGTCACCGCTCGTAAGTAAATGGTTAAGTTGGGATTTCTTTCTTTTCTTTTTAAATTTCAGACCAGGGAGAGCATGGATTTGTTACGTTATTCGGATATGAAACACGAGAGTAGCGACGGTAGTTACATGGAAGATGATAATTCGCCTGTCTATATGATAACTACCGCTACACAAACAACCTCTTGTCCGACACGTAAAATAAAACCTATTAAACATCCCGGTTTAGTATTAAAAACTCCCATCGCGTATCAAAGCAATACGGATCCTTCTGTTATACCTATACAAAAGGATGGAATCGGTAAGTTGTATTGATCGACCTTTAATTTTGACCGACTATCGTTTTAGCTGTATGTGAAAAATGCGGAGCAATAGGCGTGAAACATGCGTTTTATACCCGAGAACGTCGATTTTGTAGTATGGACTGTGCGAGAAGTTTTAGCAATTACGAATCTTTCAACAATTCTTTACAATCAGTATCACCGTCAGCCCTACAACTACCTCACGATTACAAAAATTTCGCCGATCACAGATTTAAAATGGAGATGGAGGACGATTACACCGATCTTATAACCGAACAACCATTTCCGCAGCTGCCTCCGCCTCCACCACCTACCGATGATAGTGTTTTACTAAGTCGTCGTCACACTAACGAAATTGCTAACTCTTACGACTGGGACGTACAGTTAAACGATAACGATTTTATAGCGGCTCCGGTAACATGTTTTAAACATGCTCCGATTGTGGATATTTGGAGCAACATTTTAGTGGGCATGAAGGTCGAGGTCGAAAATACCGATTGTGACAACGCTTCTGAAACTTTTCCGGATTCGTTTTGGGTGGCGACGGTTACCAAAATTGTAGGTTACAAAGCGTTGCTACGATATGAAGGTTTCGGTATGAACGAAACTAAGGATTTTTGGGTTTCGTTGTGTTCAAATCAGGTTCATCCCGTCGGTTGGTGCGCCACCAGAGGTAAACCGTTGATACCGCCGAAAACGATCGAGGACAAGTACGGCGATTGGAAGGAGTTTTTATGTAAACGACTGACGGGTGCTCGAACTTTACCTTCGAATTTCGCTAGTAAAGTGACCGACAGCATGAAATCACGTTTTCATTGTGGCCTTAATCTTGAAGTTGTTGACAAAAATCGGATCTCGCAAGTAAAACAATTGTTATTCGCGGAGAGGTTCTATTTTAAAAATAAAATTGCAGGTTAAAGTTGCCATGGTGCACAAAATAATTGGGAGACGTTTAAATATAAAATATTACGATATGCCTTCTGAAGATGCCGGTTTTTGGTGTCACGAAGATTCGCCTTTATTACATCCAGTTGGTTGGGCTAAAAAGGTGGGGCATCATCTTGTCGCCCCTTCTCCATATGTAGATAGAGTGAGAAATGGTATTTGGGATGATAATGATGCTTCGGAAGAGTTATTTAATCCGGTACAAATTGGTTCCGGCGATAATTCTTCAACATCCGGATTTTGTGTGGGAATGAAATTAGAAGCAATAGATCCTTTAAATTTATCATCAATTTGTGTCGCTACTGTGATGGAGGTTTTAAATTGCGGCTATATTATGATTCGGATAGATACGTACGAATCCGACGCTACAGGTAATTATCATCGTGTTCTGTATTTTTTTTTTCTTTTCGATGTAGTGGCCAAGCCAAAACTCTAATTATTACTTATCTAGTTTTCTTGTTTTTATATCGTTTCTGTGCTTATTTAGATAAAGTAGCCTTGATACAGTACAGATATTTTAAATTGGCAAGTAGTACGAGTGAAATCCTAACCAGTCATGTAATGTTATTTTATTAGACAATTAATTTACAGTACATTTTGTTTAGGTTTAAAATATAGAGAAGTTTACCATCATTGTCAACTCTTCATACTATTATTATTATAATTTCTCTTCTCCTAGATGGTTCCCCTTATTATGACTGTGTAGTTTATTGCACCGTCCAGTTTTAAGTTAACTTTCAGTATGTCTGTGTCCATAATGTCCTTGGATGTCATTTCCAAAGAACCAGCAATAACACAGTATATGACGTGGTGTCTCTTCCACCTCCTTACTACCCTTGCATATTGTTATTTCTCTGAGGTGTGCACTGCAGCTATACGAGCCCTATTATACCCTACACTTCTTTGGGGGGGGGGGGGGGGGGGCTGTAGTTATGTCCTCAAGGAACTTGTGCCTGAAGGTGTTGTATGGTTTAGAATCACACAGTATATGAAGTGGCATTTCTTCGTTCTCCTCACAACTCCTGTACATTACTTCTGCCCCAAGGCCTGATCTGCCAAGGTATCTTTTCGTTCAACCCCAAATAAGAACATCCTGAAGTCAAAAATTCTCGCATTATCCATGCACTCTACACCCCCCTTTTGAGGATTCATTGACTAGACTACTAATATATCACTAGAAATTAATACGGGTTACAAAGTGACTTCATAGCCCCTAAATGATCAATCATTAACATGTTTTATTTTTTATCTACGTTCAAAAATAAGTGGTAACTATAATATGTCCAAACGGAACCATTCGTATTTTTTAAGAATTTCATATCGGTCTCAAAAGTCTCAGTTAATTTCAGTAGCATTGCATTCACTTTTTACAAGAAGGTTAAGAAATATCTATTTGACTGTTTGCGACTTAAAATTTTTAAAAATGTATCGCTCCACGCTTAGAAAAACTTTAAAGTTTTGAATACCTAAAATTCTGTGTTTTGTTTAGGTTCTTGAATTCTCTAACTTTTACGTGCAGTACAGGCAGTCCTCTACTTACGAACTTAACCCGTTTGCAAGTCGAAAAGTTCGTAACTTCAAAAGGCGATGTTTGGCGTAAGAACTCAAATTCATACAACGTTGTTTTTACAATTATGTACTGTTTAGGCTACTTGAATCATGTTGAATTAAGATTGTTAAAGGGAATTATAAATTTAAATCAATCGCATGTACGTTATTTATTAAAATTACTCATTTAAAACAATATGTACTGTTAATGTTTTTAACGCCCTCTGTCGGCTTTGTTCGTAAGTAGAGGACTGTCTGTATTCCCTATTCCTAAAGTTGATAGTTTCGAAAATATTATGAAAAAAAAGACTTTACTTGATTATACATTTTGGAACACCGTAACTCACTGAGAAATGATCCGATGAAAAAAAACAAAAAACTGTTGTATTCGTCTCATTGCCGGCTACAACTTTCATTTGGAAAGAAAAATCAACGCCCATTTAAAAAAATGGCCACCATGATGAAATCTCTAAAGTGGCGCCATCTACAATTAAATTGATATTGTCATCATCTTTCCCCCTCAAAGCCACAAAAATCTCGAAAAGGAGAATTTTTTGAAAAAAATTCTCCTTTTCGAGATATTCGCGTGTATCACTTAAAATGGTCTACCCTGTATAATCGCATTTTCGGTTTGTTTGTGTGTTTAGCCGGAGATACGGGCATCAAAAATTACATACTGCGTGATGTTTAGATTCGAGATGCATTAGTTATTTTATTATATAACGAATTAATGCAAGCAATTTTGACATCAAAACCAAAAAACTCTCTAATGCTGATGGTATAGTGTTAATAAATTGCATCTTTTATCATAATCTGAAAAATATAGCTTGGTATAATGTTTTGGAAAATTGCAAACTGCTTACATTTAAATAATTACTTGTGTGCTGAGCTTGTTGTAAATAAAGTATGTAGTCTTAAAATTGGTATAGCTATTAAGTTTCTTAATAGATGTGAAATTGTTAAAAAATACAAAGAAAGTGGTTCAGTTGAGGTCTAATCTAGGCTGACCAGACGTACGGAATTGTGCTGGATTGTCCGGAATTTCAACAACCTGTCCAGTATTAAGCCTCGTCCAGCAAACATCCAGCATTCTTATCATTCATAAAGCTTAAAGCATTTTCAATTGTTTTTAATTTAAAGTTAATTATATTTCGAGGCTAAAATTTGAAATTCAAGTTCAATTTCCGTCTCTCTCTAACAAACAGCGACCTCTATTATAATTATTGGGCAGACAATACCATTACAATATTCGTGATATTCGTTGCATTGTGCATTGTAGAGTTTCACTTAACCTTAACTTATGCAACTTGCAACCACGAAGTACAGATACATCCGCATCTAAAAAAATAATTGTGATTGTGAAGCATCAGCATTCGTAGAATAATTATAAAAATAATAATTAAAGTAAAAGATTTTCTGGGTCTGGAAGTCGGCTGTTAGACAATAGACTTAAACATTTTTGACATAGATAGAAAAAAGTTACGAAAATGGCCTTGTGGGGTCTCTCAGACCCCAAAAAATTTTCTGACCACCGCACTATTTACAGCCTTCGGACCTACATTATACATCTCCTCCTTTTACATGTCCAGCATTTCATTTTCAATAATCTGGTCACCCTAGTCTAATCTAACATTCATCGTGCATTATTTTTGAGGTAGAATTCCAAAATAAAAGTAGTTTATTGGGTTGCGATTCAAAATAATTGTTTAAAGATTTTGGGGTCGACTTGTATAACTGACAAAGTTTGTGTGTGTTGCAACATTTGTCTACAAAGCTAATATTAACGACGTTGGGACCTACATTTTGATTTTTTAATTGCCAAACGAACAAAGAGTAAATTGTCAATTTCTTAGTCACGTTTGATGCATTTATACTGACTTACTCGCCTTGCCAATTTAAAAACGTCCACCCTGTAGCTGTGTAGAAGAGGAAATTTGTTCGGCGCTATAATTAAAGTTATTACGAATTTCCTAAAACTTTCTCACTTTTGCATGAACAGTGCATGCCGTTTATTTATAAGTATAAATATAAATCAATTTCATATTGGCAGCATTTGAAATTTTAGAAACCGAATCTCCCAATTTTATTGATTGTCCTACCAATAAATGTGATTAATACAGTTTTAATTCTACACACATTTATTCTGTCCGCAATAGATGGCGCTACTTACACTTTTCGAGAAGGAAAGATCAAGTTTTTCAAATTTTCTATAGGTTCGCATTCATTTCTAAGATAACAAAAGTTTCCATGTGAATTTGTATCATTCATCCTCATTAATATATTAATAATATTTATATTTAAGCTGGGTTATTCTTGAAAGGTGGTGACTGGTTCTGCTACCACGTGAGTTCACCATGTATATTTCCGGTCGGATTTTGTGAGCAAAATAATCTCACATTAATTCCGCCGAAAGGCTTTACATCCCAGACGTTTAATTGGGAGAATTACCTTAGCGAAACTGGAAATATTGCGGTAAACGCAAGTTTATTTAACACGTACGTTCCGATGCACGGTTTTGTCGAGGGCATGAAAATGGAGGCAGCTGATTTGATGGATCCTAGACTGGTGTGCGTGGCGACGGTCGCCAAAATGATTGGCAGATTATTGCGTGTTCACTTTGACGGTTGGGAAGAGGAGTACGATCAGTGGTTAGATTGCGAAAGTTCCGATATATATCCTGTGGGTTGGTGTCAGAGTGTCGGTTATAAGTTGGAAGGCCCACGGATTATACCTAAACAAGTGGCGCCCGTCGTCAAGTCGCCCAAGATTCCCAAGAAACGGGGGCGGAAAAAAAAGATTAAAGTGGAGGTTCCGAAAATGCCGACACTTAGAAGCACAAAGCCGGAGCCCGTTATTAACGTTTGCAGTCCCGAAGATATGGCGGAGAAGGTTTTAATTGAAAATAACGTGCAGGAGCCTCAGACGGGTTTGGAACCTTCTGGGCCCGAACAAAGCATGCCCGTACCTTCCGATCCGCAACCACCTCTCGAACGGAAAGCTACCTCTTACATTAATGTAAATAGTTTAGGTTAGTAAGTGGCGATTATTAATGTAAAGTTTTTAGTGTCACGAAGTAGTTAGTGCTAAAGTAATTCCTCGCTTGATCGATAATACTGGAGGATGTTGCGATGCGAACGAGCTGTGTCCGGACGAGTGGAACGTTTTCGACGTCGCCCAGTTTCTTAGAGTAAACGACTGTGTAAATTATTGCGATACGTTTAGTAAGCACGTGAGTAAATTACCAATTTGGTTGATTTTAGTAAACAGCGAGACCTTTTCAGAAAATTGACGGCAAGACTCTACTGGCGCTTACTAAAGACGATATAGTCGAATTTACGGGAGGGAAATTGGGTCCGTCCGTAAAAATATATGACCTTATACAACAGTTAAGGATTAAAGTGAGTCCCGCACATGTACGCCAAATGAAAGCGACAGTAAAAAAAGTTTTATAGTGTTTTGTATTTATGCTTGAAATTATGGGCACTAACATTATACTATGATTTGTAGTCATTTTTTTTCCCCCCTTTATCTTAAACACGAGCACACTATCTGTTTTAGTTTCAGAATTGTCCAATTTTTTCACTACCGAAAATTTATTTAATAATAAATATATTTATATTTGTTGTCTCTTATTGAATCCCGTGAAGAAGGAGAGAAAAGTAGGTAGGTAAGGTGTTATAATTGGGTCACTCGCTATTTTCCCATCCAAATTTAATGAGAAATTACAAAATTTTCGTGAAGAGTAATTGAGAGAGTTCAAAAAAATTGATTTTTCTGCAATAATTTATGAGTGAATTCTATTTTTATGATTGGAGTACATTTCGACGCCGAATTTTTTTTTAATAGTAAAACGAGTGAGGGAAATAGTAATGAAGACTGTATCAAACAGGGTGAACGTAACAGCAAGCTGGCGAGGAATGTACAAGGCGGGGCCACGTCGCCATCTGGCAGACGATGAGTGTTCACGAGCGCTTCGTTTCCTACACCATTAAGTAGTACCGTTGTACATTAACAATATTTTTGTTTTTACGTCATTTTAAATGACAGTAAATACGAGGTTTAATTTTGACTGACGTACTTAATCGATACCTAATTAATTGTAACGAAATATTGATTATTACGAAGTAAAGTGTAGCGTATGAATACATAACATTGGCGTCACTAGGCCTCAGCTGTTTCCCGCCAAAGCCCGCTACCAGAAAACCGCTGTGAGGTCTAGCGTATGTTTGTGTCGGATGCTACATCCTACTAATTTGTGTTTTAAAGTGATTTAAATAATTACGCACGTAATTACTTATAACGTGAGATAGTTGTTGGTCGTGTAGTATGTCAACGTTGATTTCCGGAGATCACATTGTCTACGATACAAATCATAAGGAGAACGCCGAAATATTAGGAAAAGTGCAGAGGTAAGCATTTTCTTCCCTTTTACGTTTTATTTACCGTCTCTATATTATCACCACCGCGTAACTGGAATTATTTACGATATCGATCATGTAAACGTATTTATCGCGCGGGAAATAGTGTTTAAGTGTACGGCTAACATGAATGAGACGTTTCCATTTAAACTACCGGCTTCACTCAGCTGTTGTCACGCCATGTTGTAGTGTGGCGTACGTTGCTGAAGTTGAGGCAACGTCGCTCTCCAAGTCTCAAATACTTGTTTAATTCTCGCATTTCGAAATTGATAGAAATATTTTACCGTTAAATTGAACCTCGTTTGATTGGTCGCACAAATACTCATCCCTTACTTTTCGACGTTTTTAAGTATGTCTGTACACAACGAACTGTCTTGACCTCAATCATGCTTTAAACATATGATTGTCCCTGATGTAATAATAAACAGCTGAAAGCACCAACAACTTTGACTTATTTTTACATGAATCATAATGTTATAAATACCGCTGCATTGCAGTCACGTGGGCGAATTTCAATGCACCACACCCTAAGCGACGACGCCCTCCTGATTTTTACGCCCTCGCAAGCTTTCTAAATAGGAATGGCCAGATTTTCACTTTTTGCAAAAAAAAAAGTCTGTTTTGCCCTAAGGACGATCAACTTATCGTCGCTGCCCGGTCGACACCCAGCTCTATTTTTAATTTTTCGACACCAGTTTTTTAAAAATTTAAATAACCTCCGTCGATATGGAAATCGACGTCATTTAACATTTCCTTTATAGATAATCGAGATGTTTTGTTTTGAGCTCAATTTTTATCTCGGCGAAGTGCGTTCCGCCGGAAGTGGATTAATTTTACATTTTACGAACCATTTTGTCACCCGAAATCGTCCGGTTTATCTTTACAAAGAAACTTCCGGCGCGCACACCTGGACCACCTATTCGAAAACCTCTTGTAATTGTATTTTTGTGACCCTTCCACAGTTCAGGTATCCAAAATCTCCAAGTATAAAAGCTAACGAACCACTGAGACTGAAAACAAGTTATATAATCGATAATTGTGCAGAATGCAATAAACGTAACCTTGGATTATATTTAAATGAATCATTAATTTTGTAAACTTTACTTTAGTCGGCTAAATTTCGCGCAGGCTGCTTTCCCTATACCTAAATTTCGAGTACTTAATAAGATTGTATAATCTTTTATTAGTATTTATATAATTTATCTAATAAATTTTGTATATATTTTTAAATTCGTTGTCTTAAACTACTTAAACCATATGATTAATGAGTGGAACAAATTATCTTCAAGTGGAATTTAGCGTAAAAAGAATGGGGCCCCCTCTTCGGAAGGTGTTATGAGAGTTATATAATTGGCGCATTCTCATAATTAGAGGATAACGGAATTTTGGTTGGTCAACGCCGAAAGCCAAATTACAAACGGGAATCTATAATTAAACGCGAGATTACAATCTTTTAATCTATTAAAAAGTGTGAAAGCTGCCGTTCCTGACCTCAACAAGTAAGTTATGGTTGCGCTACGTTTGTGCACACATTACAATATTTGGTTTTTAAACGCATTAGTCGTTTTTGCGCAGTTACTAATTTTACTATTTTAAAAATGACAACGCGTTAATCGTTCGACATTCTTTTGTAATTATTTTTCTTTTTTTTTTTGAGATATTATCCACCTTCTCAGTCGGCCTTGCGGAAGGTTAACAGTGTTGACGTGTCGTCTATTTATACATAAATGCATATAACGTTTTTAGATATTGCGCATAAATTAAGTATATGTGTGTTCATCGGTGTCGACTCTCATTCCATTCTTAACTCGAAGTACTTACGTCATAGCATGTACCGGGTCCGTACCAAGGCTTTAAAATGGCGGCAATTCAACAGAAAAATGCCCAAACCGTTATGCCCATTTTCATTCCTAAATTTTCCTTCCATTTAAATTTAACTTTGTAGAACTTCATTAAGTACTAAACTCAAAAATAATCATTGGAATTCAAGCCACATTTATTTTTTTAATTTAATTTAATTAATTTAAAATAAATTTAATTTAAGTGAAATGGGTCGACTAAAAAGTTAGATTTGGAATTATGTACTTGTTTTTATTACACGTTTTTTATTTACTGTTTTTATGTCACAAGGCGTGTTTCACGATCAAAGAATAATGTACCCCACTGCCAATTTACCCCTAAAAATATAAGGTATTATCCAAATGTCTCTCGGATGCCTCTAAGGCTACCCCTTTTTAAATAAACATTTTGATTGTTAACGCCCAGTCGCTTAAACAAAACAACAAACTTTATTATTATTATTTTTTTAAGTTATGTTGATCTTTAGAATTTCAAATCGTTTTAATTGAAAGTGGGCTACAGCTAACAACAAATAGATACGTAAAAAACAAAACACTTTGGCAAATACTGGCTTGACATGGTTACCATTAGTGGGCGGACATAACGGAGCGCTGACCATCGCTCCGACCTTAGCATAGCACCCTAGCATCGATCACAAAAAGAAACAATTAGGGCTTTTTAATGTTAGCGGTCATATTGGCGCCTCGACCCTCGCTCCGCGCATAGGTCGGAGCCAGGCCCTGATACCCTGGAGTTGAGCTTAGTATTTTTTCGACCCTCGACCATCGCTCACACGATGGTAGACAAAGAAAAATTAATCGGTCTTGTATTTGTCAGAGAAGGATAACAGATATCACCATAATTGTATAATTTTAAATAGATTATGGAAAGAAATCACAGAGGAGTGTGGTGTAGGTACTAATTGCAATTCTCAAATATTCAAAAAGCGAGTTAAATCTTTTCTTAAATCACTGTACAGATGAAGGAATTCGCCATTCTGAAAACGCTTAGAGGATGAATTGTCCTTTTTTATATAAGTACTACGTTTTAGCACTTGAATCCCATCATCAGAAGAAAAGAAGATATTAAAACATCCATGTCTATGAAGCTCGTTTACGGTTTAAATTGAAATACAAATGCGTTGGTCGAGGCCTCAATGTGACCACCTACGCGCTATGGTCGGAGCGAAGGTCTAAGGTACCAGACTTGGGTCGGAGCAATGCGCGGAGCGAGGGTCTCCGTTATGTCCGTACCCTTAGAGCCGCTTCTGGCTTCCTCTTCCAACATCCTCACGTTTAGATCACGTGTGGAATGTCTTTGAATGGCGTTGTGGGGTAAGACGATTCTAATCGCCCCCTCCCCTCCTGTCGTAATATATAAAATCTAGATGATATCCAGATTTTTTTTCAAATTTGCATAATTTTGACTTGTATAAAGTCTAGTTGAGTTTCAACCGGACCGTTGAGTGAAAGAACTTCTTTATTTAATAACCGGACCCATTTGGTTTAGTAAAATCGTCAGTTCAACCCTAGGCCAGACGTCAACTCTACTTTGTGCGACTCAATTTTACACTAACCCACCGCGGCGGTTGAAACTCAACTGGCCCTTAGACATGCGAGAGTTCATTGAATTTCTTCGAGGAAATTGTGGTGGTTGTTGGTTATGCGGCCATTACCTTCACTACACATTTGACTGTATAGCGGCCATTGTATGTTCATTTGTTTCTTTAAATTCTTTTATAGACGTAATGCTAACTAAATAATTGGAGTTGGAGTTACGTTTCCATTTCTTTATATATCCTTTCTCGTATCGTATCCTTTTCTAAATTTTTCTTGTTCGGTTTGGAGATTCAACTGTTAACGACCGTCATCTCGTCCCCACCAGAATCATATGCCACACCGACTTTCAACCGGGTGTCTTACTATCGTCGCCTTCAGGAGAAGTTATTGCCCCAATGCTAGGTTCTCCAGTAAGGTCGCTTCTAAAATATCTGCAGCATCTTAACCAGCAAAGGTCCGATCGTGTCACTTCTCGCCATTTATTTTTTCAAAAGTATATCTGCCTTCATTAGTAACACATCATCATCCAACATACCTATGACAAATTTGCGCTTCCACGCGATAATTTCCGCCTGCGTTCTCTTGTCGCCAATATAAATGACACCCCTAACAACTCCATCTATACCCTATAGGTTCTTTATCTCACTTTTGAATTAATTAAATAAATCAACTTAATAACTAAAAGAATACATATTTAATACTCCAATAGTAAATCAACACTGTGAAAAGAGAAAATATCAGTGGTATTGCACGCAGACGCCACACGCTAATCGAATAAAGCTCGCCAAGCGCACTCCGTACGACCACAGATAGTAAACTTATCTGTGGTACGACCTTTACTCTCAACTCAACTGTTCCTTTTGGCTCTTATTCTCCCTATTAACACCGACAGTGAAAAACGCATTCATTTCCGCATACATTGGCAACATACAAATACAAATACAAATACAAATACAAAAATACATCATAATGGCCTGATGGCTGGAGCTGAAAGAGCAAAAACACGATGAAATCGATGAGACCACTTTATGCCACAAACGCAGAATCATATTGTAGCAGAATCCAAAAGCAACGCCAGAGTTGGACGAAATAACCTACAGTGCCCTATTTGTATAACACGTACGTCCCTTGGGTTTATAACTATATCCACGTGGAACACTTTCGGCTCGAAATCCGTAATAGTCCTGTTCGATCCTGTTACATATCGTCCAATCTCGTAGATCTTCGAAAGGAATCATGGTGAGACTGAAGGGCAACAATCACATGCGTAGGTCAAATGTAAAAACGACATTCAATATCTCTCTCGATGACAGTCGACCATCAACTTATATTCAACAACCATTGCTAGCTTCAAATCGGAGGTTCCTATATACCTAGGTTGCTTCCTCAGATCAACCAATAAAATATAAGGAAATTGAGCAATGTTCTCCGACACAATGTAAAGTCAATTGTTTCGGTTATGATAACCACAATATATGTTTTTGTACGTTATTCGCTGCATTGTCCAGGGACACCATCGTTTTTTGAATATTCCACCACGAGATGAGGATTCATGTACATTGGAACACCATGCGATATAAAAGTAGTAATCACGCTTATACCAAAAATTAAAAAAATATATCCGTAATCTATTTGTAATGTGGCTTTCGGCCATACCGCTAAAAATACCATGATTGTTCGGAAAAGATGCAAATCTTTTCCCCTCCTTGCTGTTCCTTCGTGTTTTGATACGAATTTATTTTTAGAAATTTGATGTTTATTTGTTTTCGGTTTTCTGCAATTCATTTAAACTCTTTACTTTATTATCGAGGAAGAAAGATTTCACAATAAAATAGGCAAAATGCGGTTTTCCAATTGGTAAAAATCCATTTGTCACTGTAAACAGTGTGATAGATGTCCAAAAACAATGTAGGTAAACAGTCTTAAAATAAATCAGTGAATAGAACTAGTTTATTCTAATTAAAGATGACCGACTTATTTAAAACGTTTCATTGCAATTAGCACAAAAAAATCAATATTATCACTAATTAATCTCGAGGGTGAATGAGAAAAGGTTAAAATCGCAACCCATTTTGGAAATGAGGTCATGTTTCGAGTGGTTATTTATAGATGCACAAAAGCGGCGCTTCATATAAAAAAAATAAAAAAGTGTAGTTACTTTTTCCTGCCTGAACGCGGTTCAAGGTTGTTCTAAATAGATTCGGTTTAAACATTTGACTGGCAACGTCGCAAGGTTATTAACTTATTTTCAGATTAAGACCAGCTGATTGTGACCGCTTTATCGTTTTTATTTTATGTAAATTATTCATTATCGTGCGTCGACAGTTAAAAGTGCTTATTACAACACCGTTTTTTTTAAATACATAAATAAATAATATAAGGAAAAACAAAATTGACTCAATTTAGACGGCAGTAAGCGGTCAGACCTTGAGCTAAATTTACCCGTCTCGACGCCGGTAATACGATCCTACATCGCCAGAACGACGCCCTTTAAACATCTGATCGTGCTTGATTATTTAGATGCGCGTCTCCTCTCTTCCTTTAAAATCGTAACATCCACGTAAATATTATTGCTCTTTCTGAGTTTTGGGTTCAAGCTGACCTGAACAAAATGGAGGTCGACGATATTCTGCAATGCAAATGATGCGAAATTTTCGAATTACCGATAGATTTAGCGGTATGTACGATAGCTGCTGGCATTAGCTCTCAGTTCAGCAGCTTATGACACACGGAATGGTATTTATAAGATCATTTACCTAATTTTAAAATTTAAATGAGTAGAAATTAAAGAAATACCTACTTAAAATATAAATGTTGATCGATATAATTTTAATACTTTCTATAAAATGTTGATCTGGTATTAATTGATAAGCTGTACTGTGAAAATTATTTTAAAATAGGTTCGATTTTGACATTGTGAGAGCGAGTCGCTGACCCCCTTAAAATGAAAGCTAAAATCTTATCCCCCCCCCCCCCCTCAATGTCTACCTTATTGATAAACTGAGATGAGAATCAAATATTACATCATCTAAGAAAAACGAACTTATCTACAGCTTGAAATTTCCTAAGAGATGTGACTAGACCAGCGACCACACCATTGTAGCCAGTTAAAATGACCTCTTTGGTGATTTACACCCATCTTTTGGATTTTTGGAAACATAATAAGCAATAATTAGTAAGGAGAATGTGATCGGTGATTTACAGTCGAGTCTCGACGTTCTCTCTCTCAAAATTGGAATTGGCAGGAGAATGCGGCGGTATTCATTGGTTATAGCCCAGTAAAATGGGAAAATTTGGATATAATAATGGTTACAGGTTTGAAATTTTTGATACAAGCTTGCTCTGTGGTCCCTTTGAACTGTTCAAAAGTCCCCACTCATACCTCCCCTTCGAGAGAAATGGGGGGAAAAAGTGTCAAAAAACAGGTTTTCGTAAATAACTGAAAAAGTATCAATTTTTTCAAAAACAAAAACGTTAAGAAAGTTGTAGCTAACAAAATTCCGCACATTTTCGTGTGTTATTTTTGTCTCCACGACCAATAGGAACCGATATAGATTTTTTTTTAATGTCGACTGTTTTGCGGCTAAAAAAAAATAGCGTAAAGTATTCGTGGATAAACAGGTCTTTAAAACACTTGCTCTATTTCAAGCACTCCGGCTGCGCCGTCGTGCTTGAAAACTCGCGCGTGTTTTAAAGACCTGTTTATCCACTTATCCTTTAATATACTATTTTTTTAATTGGTGTCTTATTTTAGCCTTTTAAACCACGCCCCAGCGTGTTTAAATCGCGCTTTCAAAAACGCGCGTGTTTTAAAGTTGCCAAATGCCATGGCATCATCATCAATTTGAAAAACGTGAATTCTTATTGGTTATTGATCTGACAGGAGTACTTTACGTCAAATAAAATGACAGATTGCAAATTAATTTCCGTTTTTCTCATTCCCATGATAACGAAAGGTATACTGATTTCACATTATGAATTCAACCATTTCACATTATTAGTTCTTATTTCCATTTTAATACCAGATTGTGAACCAATTAAAAAAATAGCGTAAAATATAAGTGGATAAACAGGTCTTTAAAACACTTGCTCTATTTCAAGCACTCCGGCTACGCCGTCGTGCTTGAAAACTCGCGCGTGTTTTAAAGACCTGTTTATCCACTTATACTTTAGTACCTACTATTCTTCATTTTTTGAATCTATGTATTCAGAAACGCAAAGATATGTAAAAATTTGCATAGGTCAATTTTTTTGGGATCAATACTTCCCTTTTACTTCGTACTCGGGAAGTAAAAAAACCATCATAATTGCACAGTGTTGCAAAATTATTACAACCTGTTAAACTCTACATGTTATAAATAAAAATGCTATGACTCGCACATATTTTCCATCGAAATTAATTACCACCATGTAATGCGAAATGCACATCCCTTGCTAAAGACGTTTTACTGGACAAAAGTTCCAAAATATAAAGAAGTTCCATTATTTGTCAGGCGGAACTTTTTGTAACACTTTAATCACGTCGAGACGAAACCCTTTCGTACCTACCTCCCCTGAGTAAGCTTCAGTGAGACCTGAAGGACCCGTGTGGAACTACGATACGTTTTCCCATTTCTTCTTTTTCCTTCAACTATGAGCCACTCTTTTCCTTGCCCATATTCATACACTTTATGACTCAACTCTTGGTCATGTTTTTTACTGTTACTCCGTTTTGACCACCACTTTTCTTCTATCGCCTATTAGCTTCATCGACTCGCGAGAAGCTATTGCAACAATGAAAAAATTTCCAAAAATACAAAAAAAAATCACATTTCTCGACGTTTCAGAGCATTTGCATCCATTTTTCATTAAAAAAATTTTGGTGTACTGTGTGTGTGGATGTGTGGTTGTCGCCACGATAACTTGAGAACGGATTAAGATATCGACTTCAAATTTTCGGAATTGATGTCTTGTCGAAATATGAAGGTTAAGTTCGTTAGTCAGCTATATTGCATGAAAAGGGCCAAAGGGCCAAACTGTAGCTCCGTTAATATTTGTTGTAGAAGGTCGGAAAAAAACATAATGTAGAGAACTATCAATCGTATAAAAAGTTATCAACAACTTTTTTTCATACTGCGGCCCTTAAGGGTGTAAATTGTAAATGTCGGTAAAAAAAAAAGTTTATACAGCTAAAATGTAAAGTCTTTGGTATACTTACATGAATAATCCACAAACCCGCGGCGACTAAAAAACCAAAATCAAACGAGTGCTTCACGACATTCAGCCCAACTTGTTGGATCTCGAGACCCTTCAGTAATAGAAGAGTAGGTTCTATTGGCTTCAAATTGCGGTAAAATCGGTGAAGCTCCTCTTCACGTCTTCGGCTTACGTGCAGCGAATTTTAATTAGTTTTCACAAGGTACCTACTTGCTTGTTTTTGTTATTCCTTGCCATGGTAACTTGTTTCTTAATTTATTTTCAGCTCTGTTTCGCATTCTCCTAATCTTTAAACTCTCTCGTTTATCTTTTGCATCTGACTTGAATATACATAGTATTTCTTTGCGTTTTCCCTTTGTTCTTCTCACTCCATTTATAGTTGTTATTTGCAGGAACTTCTTTTTCTCGGTTTCCCCTTACGTTGTTGATTCCAACAACGATTGTGTTTTATATTCGATTTTGCGGTTGCCGCTTTAGTTATACCA
Organism: Pyrocoelia pectoralis; assembly: GCA_036250285.1. NCBI lineage: Eukaryota > Metazoa > Arthropoda > Insecta > Coleoptera > Lampyridae > Pyrocoelia > Pyrocoelia pectoralis. The sequence continues at coordinate 50,944,685 of CM070078.1, forward strand.
TAGGCTAATAAATACATAGCCTATGGTTATACATTCTTATCGTTTCTTCACATTTCTCGTTGTTTTTTTCTGCGTTACATAATGTATGGTTTTTTTGAAGTTTGCCTTTCCATTTTTTTCGCCCTTAACCGTGCATTCCAACATAAGTGTATTGTCGCACTTTGTACTTAGTATACGCAATGTGGCCTGCCTGCTCAAGTGCTCAATGCGTTGGCGTGTATGAAAGTGGGATTTTGTCTATACAGGGTGATTCATTAAGAATGTCCAATCTCTGAACTGTAGATTCCAGACCTCGAAATATGATGATTCTGCCCAACATGCCTTATACAAATATTGATAGTTTCCGAGATACCGGGTGTTTAAAGTTTAAATATGAATTTTGATTTTCGCAATAACTTTCTATTTTTTCACCATTTCTTTTTGAAAATTGGCAGTTTTACCTTTTTTGGCATGAGGATTGCCAATTTGGACTCTAATTTAGCATTGCTAATAGAGGGCGCTAGTTATACTTGGTTGTGTGTAGTAAATCTAAGCAAAAATTTTTTTCGGCTGAACTATTAGCAAACTAATAATAAAATATGGAAAAGCGTTAGATTCTACAAAAAAAAGTTACTCTTGTTTGATTCGTGTAACTCGATCAGTTATCGAGTTATTTGCTTCTAAACAGTTCAATAAATTTTAATTTAAAAAAAAATTTATTCTCTAAATGTGTAACAACAATAAACTATTATTTATGATCCGTTTTCGCAAAGATCTCTTCATATCAAATAACCCTTGTCTATTATTTTTAAACACATTAATTAATTGTTATTGCGAAAATCAAAATTCATATTTAAACTTTAAACACCCGGTATCTCGGAAACTAGCAATATTTGTATAAGGCATGTTGGGCAGAATCATCATATTTTGAGGTCTGGAATCTACAATTCAGAGATTGGACATTCTTAATGAATCACCCTGTATAGTAAACACGCGTCTATCGGCGCATTTTTCAATAATTGTAAGATTGACAAGGGAGTGATATGATGATTCAATTTCTTAAATTTAAGTACTTACCTACATAATTATTTAGATGAGATGTTTCGTCAATTTCTCGAAATTATCATCATGTGTAGTTGAGTGAGTCTACCTAGTAATGTTTCCTAATTATTTTATAGAATTATTAAGACTTAATTGAGGAGATTATGAAATGACGAATGATCTCGTTATTTGTACCTATTCTTTATTTATAGGATTTGACAGTACATAGTTTGACGATCGTTGCGTGTTGCATTAGAAAATAATAGGTTTAAGTGGTAGGTATGTTTTTAGATACCAACAAACCGAAAGAGAAAAGGTCATTGTGCCTTACGTAACTAATTTATTTGTAATTTTTATTCTGTTTGTCTCCTTATTACCAATAAAGTAAATGTTTCGTTTACAGTCGTGTTAAGCAAGACGGCGAACCACCGACGACAATGGAAGCGGAAAAGAGAATTCGTCGCGAAATTGCAAACAGCAACGAGCGACGACGCATGCAAAGCATTAACGCCGGTTTCCAATCTTTACGATCGCTTTTGCCACATCACGAAGGTGAAAAATTAAGCAAGGTAAGTGTGACTCATCGATTTTTAAGTTCAACGGATTGGAAAAATGATTCACACTGTGCGTAACCAGCTGATTCGCAACTTTTTTCCGATTAAGTTCCTTTAACACCGTCTAGACGCGTTTATTTTTGGTTCGGTAGTACTTTCTCTTCGAAAGAACGGAGATGCTAAATATATCTTGCGTATTGAGAAAGAATGTGAGGAATGAGGGGGCTTCGTCGGTTATGCGAAGGCCACCACGTCGCTCGGTTGTTTAAAGAGCTCTTTCGACTGCTGTAGATTACAATTTAAAAAAAATCGGACGATTGGTTTATTGAATTGACTTCGTCTGCCCGACTCTACCGGTTATTTCATGATAAGCACCAGACGTACCCTCGAATCGAAACTGGGTCAGGGTATTTTTATATACTCGACCGTTTTTGTTTTACGCCGATGGTCTGACAAGTTTTATAAATTAGGCCGAGGTCGCTTTGTCAAAATCGCTAACCACACACCGTTCATCCCCCTCAACTGGCTATTGATATAATGACGCATTTCGGTTGGATGCAAGTAGCCCCCAGACAGTATCGCCTGCGACACTAACGTTATCTTTAATAATAATTTTAATCGAACCAAAGCGCCCTCTACGAAGTATTAATGAAAAACCGATAAGATTAATTGTAAATAACAACAATTACACACTGATAAGATAAATGCAAACCCGTGCAACGTGTCAATATTACGGCGCCATAATGCGGTAAAGTAGACTATGTTCTTCTTATAATAATAATTTATAAGGACACATCGCGTGACTATAATTTGGAAATAATATAGGTCCTTACCTCCTTGATAACAACCCGCTCTTTAATGAAATCATTTTTGTATAAAAGAACTACTACTTTTAATAGAATATTTTATTACATCCTGTGAAATTAACAATTGATTCAATTCTCGAAACACGCAAGACGGAATTCGGCATTTTTTTTTTTTTAGTTTTCGATACCAGAGTAACCTTGGGAGAGTCCGTCATTCATTACCATATTTTGACCATTTTGTTTGTGCCCAAGCGACCTTGTATCTTTTTTGTTCCGAACAGCTGCAATTTGATGTTCCCCCTGGCAGCTGCAGGACGTGTTTACAATTGATTTCTAATCATTTTAAATCGACTACCTACTGTGTGTGTCAGCGGGGCAAATCAGCAGGATTTAGATTTAGACCGATTCATGTCCTGCACAAAATTGTTCGCCAACGCTATCAATTGCGCGTTGCAGATTGCGCAATGCACTTCGTCTATTGACATTTTCGATGCACTTATGTATGCAGTAGTAGTGTGTATAGTACGCTGCATTTTACGTGCTACTCCCATTGGATTTCTTCTCCCTTACTCTATCCTTTTCACTCGCTCACATCCATCTCATGACGTCACGTCTGGATGGACTCCCGCCAAATCCGCAGTTATCACAATTCGCCACTCCACTCCACCCTCTCAAATTGCAAATATGTACGGGCAATGAAATTTTAATTTCAACTGCACACGGACCTTTATAATTTCGCCTTCATTTAAAGGAGGGCCGAATTTCGTAAATAAGAAAAGTTTGTGGCTCTGCAGCTTTTCGATCTGTTGACGTCAGACCGGCAGAGGTTGCCATAGTAACCATTTCGGCATTGATCTACCTCCACCAGCAAAAGCGGACCAAATGATTATTGGGGAAGTTTTCCCACCAAAAATGTTGACTAATTTAACGAGTACACCTCGGATAGTGAACTTTCTCCCGACCGCCGCGCCGCCACCACCGCCACCCCTACGGTATTATGTTTTACGATATGGCGAATGGTGTACTAATGAAACATTTAGATCATTGACGATTTTGAACAGAAAGAACGTGCGTTTAAACCACTCCCATAATGAGTCGAATAAAATATCTTACAAATGTAGTTTTCCAAACGCACACTCGTATTGATCATTATAAGTTTTACTATTAAAACGTGTAGGTACCACTCGTTGACCGAATCGGTTTTATTGAGGACACGTCTGCAGCATTCCCATTTAAAGTAATAGCAAGCGGTGGCTACATTCCTCTCTTCTGAACGATTATAGCTTGTTGTCACGGTCATTTGTCTACCGTAAACCCACTAATTATGGTTTTGACGAAGACGAGAAGTTGAGCGTCCCGACGTTGCCCTTGAATGAACGCCGCCGATTGTGTGAGTATTGCGCGACCGGCCTTGGTCGCCACCCCGACACAGTATCGATCCTTTTATCTATATTATGCTAAAGAACCTTTTTAAGGTGTTTAAATACCCGTTTGTCCGTCGTACAACCTCCAATTAAATCTTACACATTAAGTAATCAGTTTGGTTTTCCGATACCGGAAATCAACGTTCCAGTTCCAAAGCATTATTGCTACGTTACGTCAATAATAATTAATGCATTCCCATTTTTGGCCCAAAAATAAACTTCATAGCGTTTCTGAAAATTTAAGAGGTGATGTGAGATTTCGGGTAGGCGGATGGATTTAACTCCCAACGACGACTCGCTTCATCGGAAGTGACGATATATAATCCCACCGATTGTAAGAAAATTTTCTTGATTCATGATCGATTTTCGCTTACGGATGTTACAGAAATACATTGTTCAGCTTTAAAATTGCACTTCTTTTGCTGACGATCCACTTTTGGAATAAACTTTATAATTCAAAACTCAAAACGTCGATCTCGGTTTGCGGAGTCTCGTACCCTGCCGGTTGGTGTATATCAAAGCTATAGTAATCGTGAAAAAAGGTTGGTTCAAGTTCAAGAGATCGTTTCGTACTGGATCAGTGACTGTTCTTGCACGTGAAGAACAAGATTTCAATTGGTCACTTAGGCCATCGTTTTTAGAATGTACTAAAAGCTTTTCTTTAGTTATTTACGTCGCCCAGACTAGAGAATAGTAGGCTCATGGCATGAAAGGTTATTTTTGTCCATTTCCTCTTCTCTGCTCTGCTCGTCAATTTTATGAACTATGTCTAGTTTGCCTAATAGTGTTTTTTTGCCACTTTATCATATATTTTTGTAGCTGCTCTTTGCAGCCCCTGTCGAGCTAAAAATTCAATGGTTCTACAAGGAGACATTAAAATAATATGAAGTGGGTAGTGATGAAAGCAATGATTTGTCGAGGCGGCGAACCCTTGTTATAGGGTAAATTTCCACAAAAAAGTTTCCAAACAGAATTCCTTTTGGCATCGTTGTTTTTGAGTAGGTACCAACCTTACTTGATTTATCTATTGACAAAGCATTGTTAGTGGACTTTAAGCATGGTACGTCCATCGAAAATTTCGTTGGATACCACCCTGCTATCTCCGATACACCAACCCATCGTATTTCCGCTTGTCGAGAGTATGATGGTGTCCGAATCCGAACCTCTTAGTTGGGGAGAGTTGCTCCTTACCTTGATTCCGGTCCGACTATCCTACATCTCGTACCTAATGTACGATCTAGGCGTGTTTACTTACTAACTATTTATTCAACGTCTCCGAAACCAGATACCAGAGTCAATGTAGGATTTTCCATTTATTTTCCTAACAAACTCATTGTTTCTTAATCTTGTAATCAATTATATTTGAGTTTACTTACTTTTCAACTGCTACAGTTAATTCTACCCAACAAAGTCTATTTTCTTATTTCTTCTTCTTCTTTCCGCTTTCTTAAATTTTATCCTCGATCATATGGGGATAAACCCCAAGGAATTCTTAAGGTAGCCAGTTCTTCCTCAAGGCAAAGCTGTGTAGTGAATCACCTTGAATCTGTCGCCTCATTTTGGATACCATCGCCGACCTTTAGGGTACTCTATAGGGACTCCAGTGACTCGTATACATCGACCGATGGTCGTATAGCCGCTATACTTAACTATAGGGGTTATAGATGGACGTATACAACAATGCCATCTACCGAGGATGATGCTTTGACGGTAATTGGTTGTCTTATGATGAAAAAATGCATATTAAGAGAAGTGTCTAACCGAAGAAATAAATGGCTAATGAAGACAAGCAAAACTGCCATATAAATCTCCTTTGCAAGTTAAAGATTTTTGTTAAATATTGGAACAACTATTTGAGAATGGACGAGCAAAGCTATTTAAATTTATTATCATTGGTCATCCTCAAGGGCGTACGCAGCTTTTTGGCTAGGGGGGGGCCAAAAAATAAAATTGTTTGGAAACGTGTTTAATATTTATTGCCTATGTTGTTACCCCACAATTCTTTTCAATACATTTAAGCATTTCCCTTGGGTACAAATACTATTTATTTAAAAGAAAGGCCAGGAAATGCTTAATTTCTCCTGAAATTATATGACCAGTAATAAATTTTAATATTTAGTACAATTCGTTTTGCGGCCAGGGGGGGGGGGCATCGGCCCCCCCCTTGCCCCACCTTGCGTACGCCCTTTGTCATCCTTTTGATTAAGGAAAAATATACAGAGATGCCACACACGACGAGTTTGGCCTGTTCACGATGATTTTTCGAATACGATTTTGTGGACTCAAAGTGGCCTCAAACGCTTCACCACACACGTTGGGGAAAATCTCAAGTCTTGGGCTGCGCAGTCCAAACCTGGACGACCAGCTGTATGTGTGTGGCCTAACGCATATTTCATTGAGACAGTTATCTTTATTATCTACGTGATACCCAAGTCACTTCCAATTAACGATTTGAGGCGTGTCAAATGTAGGTACATACCTAGTTTCTGCAGTTCCTTTTTTCCTCATCTTGAATATTATATTTTAAAAATGTCCTCAAAATTGTCTGGATTGTGGTGATTACAACTGGAGTACAAAGGCAGGATGTTTATATTATTACTTTTTCCATGATCTTACTCATTTGTAGAGGTTTCTAGATCTCCGTCTGTTATTCTAACCCTCTATCTTAATATTGTAAGTATTGATTTTTTAATAATTGATGTTTGCGTGCATATTGTGAATTCTGCAACTGCAAGAGCAAGATGAAATGAACCCTTGTACCCGTTGTCGTGATCTCCGCAGCACGCTAGAGCAACATTCCGCAGCTTTGGCGAATACAGATGCAATACCCTCCCTGTGGCCAAGGTCGCATCTCGGCTACAGATAGCGGTTGCTATAGTAACTGCTCGTTGCGACATTCTCTTCACGCAGCTCACGCATCTAAAGAAAGAGAGAATTTCTTCATCCGTCTATTTATTGTGTTCTACGTTCTACATTCTACTAACACACGCACGTTTATTAATTGAATTTGTAAAATAAATAAATACAGTAGGTACGGTAATCGATTGATGTGTTGGCGAATGTTAACTGAGTGTAGGCGGGAATTTTGTCGAAACCGAAAGAAGAATAATGGATGAAATGCAAAAACTCTTGCCGTCTTCTTGGCGCATTTATGTTCCCACGTTGCACTCGGTCACTGGATGCACGAACTTGACGTCATACATTCCAAAGCGATCCCCTTACCTCGACCGTACCCCTTTGACATAGATCAACCACCTCGTCAATGGAAGTTCATTCTGTCATGTTGCGTAATAAATTTAAATGAAATCTTTTCAACTAATTGAACACCTGCAACGCCATCCTTGATTCTTTTACAGTAAACTTCTAACACTGAAGTTTAAACAATCTGTCCTTGATTCTTACGATGTTATTGACCTATAGTAATGCGCCTAGATAATACTATGACTATGCAGATAGATAATGATATAACTTATCTATTATAGTCATATTTTTGTTTTATTTTCAAACTCGTCGAGTCGTACAAACATATTCATTATTTTCCATAGGTACGTCTAGAGACTGGAAGACTTCCGGTCGCTGCCACGCCCAGCTGATATTTCGTTTACGTCATTAGCGTCGAGACGCTCAATACGCAACCCGCAATTCTGACGTCACGGGGTGAATAGCCTACGCTAAAACTCTCTGCGTACGTGCCTTTAATCATCCATCACTCATTAACTCTCACAAAACCTTGTACTATTGAAAATCGAAATGAATTTTGACTTTTGTCTCGCTGCGCTGTTAAAGTACAAGGATGCGAATATTAGCATTCCGCGATTCTTTGTATATTCCGCTCTATTTATAGAACTTACTTTACCAGTTTTCTTTGCAACTGACACTTAATAAAAAAATGTTCCTTTACAGGCCGCCATACTACAACAAACAGCCGAATATATATACTCCTTGGAACAAGAAAAGACGCGATTACTTTCCCAGAATTGCCAGTTGAAGAGATTGGTAAACCAACATGAGGTTGGCGAACTTCCTCCTAAAAAACGTAAAACCGAAGTCATTTTACCAACGATCACCGATTCCAATGAGGAATGTATGGAACCTTTGGCAACTCCCGAACCTGTTGGTATTCTGTCCGTTGCCGTTGTCGACCCCATTGAATCTCCGCCCGAGTTAAGACGACAACTAGACCACGAACGCGGTTTACGCGTTCTGCTCGAAGAGCAGATACGACAACTAGAAGGTCAACTTTACCAACAGCAAGTCTATCAAATGTCATCTACCGAGGATACCGAAGATATTGCTCTTCAGGTATTAGCCACCACGAATGTCCCAATATTTTTCACAATTTCCTTCCAGGTTGTTACCGCGGACAGTTTACCGCCCATAGGACACACGCAAACGGTCGTATGCTCGGAACCGCCCTCACGAACGCCCAGTCCGGAACCGACGCCCGAACAAAGACTACCGTCGGTACTAGAGGCCGCCATTAAAGCGGAACCGAAAGTCGAAGTGGAACGTCTCCCCTCGCCGAACCCATCTAACGAAGAGAGTACGTCAAGTCGCATTTACATACCGAATACTTCGCGACAAAATCTCGAAACGATAGTCGAGGCGATTCGTCATTTGGAGGGCGATCACATGTTCGCCGAAGAACCGCAAAACACGCAACAAGAGGTACCGTTGGCGCTCACCACGTCGCGTGCCTCCGATCGTCTCCTCAAAGTTGAAATGAATCAATTTTTGGAGTTTCACACGCCGTGTATACAATTACAGCAGCAATCGCGTCCCGGCGTTATTGTTGTAAAGCAAGCATCGTGATTTCATTGTAATACATCAAACCTTGTAGCGAATATAATCGATTAGAAGCTAGAATAGTGGTTGCTATGGTGGAAAGCGAGAAAGAAAGAGAGAGAGAGAGACGAGTTTGTTTTTATTCCTCGTAGATTCGAATCTCAACAATAGTAGTTCTATTTCCGAGCAAAATTTGTCTATAGTAATTAATATATAAAGCTAAATAAACACAAGTTATCTGCTCTTTAGTCAAATTTATTATTTACGAAGTTAGGAGACTTTTTGTGATTTATGAAATAAGGGTCGGATAACCGATATAGGAAAATTGTAGGTAATGTGTCTATATAGCTTTACGTTTTATTTCACTTTTGATACTTACAATGATGAGAATATTTCATTTTATTTAAAATGCCAAAAATGATATTTATTATATAAACTAAGGTAGTGTAACATTTCGTTCCTTTTTGTACATAATATATATTTACTGTAGAATAGATGTGTAGATTTAATATGTAGTTTTTAACACTCTCGATATATAATTTGGGTGTCTTGTTCGGTTTCGCTTCTTCGTTTGTTGTTTTTTTTTTTATTCTAAGAATAAGTTTTATTGTGTACAGATACACATTTTGGTATACGTATAATTATGTTTGAGAATATAATTGTTTTCGTTATGTATGTTAGAACGGTAGATAAGATTTCGGTCGAGTGTCACTTATAGGTCATGTAAAAGAAGTTTACGCATATATTAATCTGCCGAATGCTTTTAGATTTATGAATCTTATACGTATTTATCGATGGATGTATAGTGTTAAAAGGGAATCTTGTGAATGAATGTATACCCGCTTTTGCTACATTTGTGAAATGTGGAGGACAAACTTGATAGTTCCATTGTTTGTGGGACAGTACTGATCATTGTGTGTAAGTATCTTTAAAAAGGAGTATCTTTGGTAGGACAAAATTTAGTTGTTTATTTGTGACTTCGTGAAATAGATTATGAAACGTTTTTTAATATAACGTTAGAGATAATAAAGCACTTGTCGAGTTTGTATTGTTATATCATGTTGTTGGTGTATTTTATACCACTATGGGATCAAAACACTCGGTTCTTCACAAATCCGTGTCATTTTTTCGATCTTGTTGAGACGAAGACCGAGTGTTTTAGGACAGTATACTTGTATTTCGTTTGCTTAAATTTTGTTTAATTAGTTCCCATTCGTTACTGTGATTATATTTATATATAAAATTGTACTGGTAACTTAGATTTTGCATTTTAGGCATTACTATGTGGCTATAAAAATAGATGATTATCAGTTTATTAACCCATAATGTACAGAACCCTTCATAATTTATATTTAAGAGCGTGATTAGTAGTTTCCATTTTTTTTTACATTTTAATATTTCTTTTTTTGCAATATTAACGCTGACGACTTCGCTGTGGTGGTAAAATAGGACTCTGTGTGTGTATAATTAAATTGTAATATTGGAATTCTGTTCTATACACTCCATTGTTCAAATTGATATGTAGTTTGACGTTTATTATCATTTTAATTTCTTTATATTATTAAAGCGATCTACTGAATCAGTCTCTTTTAATCACACGCTATTTTGTTATTAGACATCACGCTTCCTCGCACAAAGATTGTCGATACATTCTTCATTGAAAATATTTATTGCGCAAAGGAATTAGTGCTTCGCCTTCTTGTGTTGTTTGTATATTACAATACTAACTAATTCAATAAATCTTTACCTGATTGACTTGTTTTCATCATACTATTGAGAGGGAGAAGAAAGCATTTAGTTTCTGATACTGTTAGCAATTTTTGACCATTTTTTATTCATTATCTATGCAAGTTAGAAACCGTCCAAATACAATTAAACAAAGATTTAAATTGCCAAATATTGTAGTGAAGCAGCAAAATTATTGTTTAGAACTGACACTTGCACCGAACATTCATTTCTGCCGATTTTAATGCTCTAACTGTTTTTTAGTTGATAGAGAAAGTAATACAATGTGAAAAGAAAACGGCAAAGTGCAATCCGATAAAGTGATTTAACTTTATTAAATCAATATAGAAGTAACATAAAGGCAGAAAATGAAACGGTTATAAAATAGAAATACAGGGTGTCTCACAGTGAACACCCATTAGAATATTTCAGAAACTACTATGATTTGAATTTTGAAAGTTTGGGTGATGGGGTTTTCGGGAATGTCCTCCTCAAGCAAAATAATGGCGTCTACGTAACACTTCCAGTTTTTCCGGAAATTACACCAACTTTGTCATTTTAAATGTAACGCCCTATATATTATTCCGATTTTGGATTCTACGTAAAGTTTTAGGTTTACTTCATCAAGTTTTCTTATTCCTAAAATTAACGGTTTCCTATATATTTAATTTGTTTAATAAAAATTAAAATAAACACTATCTAGCTTAAAACCTTGTGAATTCTACAGTAAGAAAGATAAAGGAACCATATGCATACGAGAGATAGCTGGACCTCTAAGCTTCCCATCCATACTTTCAAAGCGGCTTAATTGCATACAGGGTGGTGGAAATTTAATGCCGAGTTTAGTTAACTTCAAATCATAAGTTGGTTTTTTCAAATGGAACACCCTGTATGTTTCGTCGTAGTGTGATGCACAATTTCATTCTCTTTCGAACGGTACCATGGTTCCCTATACCTATCTCTTCTAGTTTTTGAGATATCTACTGTTTTTTTGTGCAGTCAACTAAGGTCATTCAATTTCTTGCGAAAATGGCTTAGCAGAACTTCAAAACAAACGACTGTTCTATCACCAGTTTATTAGTTGTCAGTCTAACACCATTAGTGGCACTAGTGACAGTTAAATTGAATACTATTTATTTAAAAAATGGAAAACAACAAACGTATTCAAATGCAGGTATTCTAAATTTATATTATTTATTCATGGAGAATGTAACATGGCTACCTCCATGGGGGTGTAGTTAGAGTTTAATATGATTAATTAAGTTAGTAGATACTATAAATTTGATCTATTTTTCCCCTCCACCATCACATGAAAGTAGTATAGTTTCGAAACATGTCGCTACTTCATAGGATATAATTACTATTGTTAAAATTTTACTCCTGCTACTTACCCTTAGCAGTATAAATACTATGTATTAAAAAAAACATAATCGTGTATCCTTAAAATTTGGTTAAGGGGAGGTTTTGAGTCTTTCATTATATTTGATAAGGTGTAGTTAAAATGTGATTAATTCCTCTTCTTTTAGGTAAGAATTCCTCGAATTAATGATTACTGGCTGAGTCTACTAATTGGATCATCATTATTCGTGACTAAAATACAGTAAACCAAAGTTGATTAATTTGTAATGGAGGACAGAAGGGGAGAGATCAACATGGCTTAAAGGATAGAGCTTCAACAAATTGATTGCGTGAGATGGCTCTTCTCTTCAGACTCTTCACAGCACATAAGATAATTCGTGTCAATTATTTCTTCCTCTTCATCTTTTGCTACAAAAATTAGACTCTACAGAATGGTCAGTTTGTCAAAGATTTTTCCCCATCAAGCAGATCATCAACTCTTTTGTATTTAGGCACAACGTCCACATTATTTGAAACTCGTTAGACAATTACTGTTTAGCGCAACGGTATGAAATTGTCCAAAGAGCTGACTACCCAATTGATTGAGTTGTTATGTACGAAACGCGTTTTATGAGGCTCTACGTATATGGATTTTAAAAATAGTAATCAGAAGCATTCCGCATGGGACGAATTAGATACCGAACTGTCACAGATAGGAAGCGAAGATGAAAAATGAATATGCTTATCGGACAACTTTATTGAGAGCTTAAAAAATGAAAAAGTGGAGGTGGCGCTAGCATAGACACTCAGTCGCATGTCACTGGATAATAATAATAATAGGTAAGTATTAATTGGCCAACAGAAAGAGAAGAATAAAAAAAGTTGTGTTTTCAAAACTTAAATAACAAATATATCAATAATAATACTAATAGTAAACTAATACCAAAGACTAAATACACCACAGAACGGTACAAATACATACGTTCATTTATTTATCAGTTTATTAATTTTATTAATTTAGCAAAACGAAACTTTTTAGTTGTGACGTAAGCTGTGTTAAGGCTGCAGTTCAATATATTACTCACACTGTTGAGAAATGTAGTTGTAGTTTAAACATATTGAACAGATTGGAGATTTTAGCAACACATTTGTTCGAGGTAAAATTTGGTTGTTTTTCATTTTTCCAAGGTTTTTAAAACTATAGACTTTCTTTTTTTCTTTCTTTATGTATGTATATCTATTATTCTATCATGTAGGTACATCTATTAATTTTATTAAGTACTTAGTTTACTACTTGCTGTAAGTACTTAATTTGCTGTAGAGTGGTAGAATGGCACTTGCCAAACTTTTACCATTTGCGTAAATGATTTTTCTTTGTACGTTAATCAAGTAATGATTAGTTCTAGTAATACATATGCCTATATAAAATAAATTTAAAGTAGCTGTAAAAAAACATATGTGTTTTGAAATAGTATTATGTTTATTGTGTAAATGTTTGTTGTTTAACTCGGCGCATAGGTTGCACTCGAGTGGGTAATGTGTTGTTTGTGTTAATTGTGAGTGTATGTATGTATGTATGTATGTATTGTATGTTTGCGTTTGAGTGTATGTGAACGAGTTAAAGGTGCCACATGAGTGGTTATTGACGTGTTATGTGTTTGTAATGGACTTTCTGTAATGCTATATATTGTGTATGCAACAGAGTTTCAATTTGTGAAGGGAGGATTGAGTGTTTTTTTATTATTATTATTATAAGTAGCGTCTCATCGAATTCCCCTGTCAATCTCTTACAAGGTCCGTTAAAAAGAATGTACTTACCACCATATTGATCTCGATCTTGCAACAATGATCTATCCAAAGCTTTCCTTTAGAATTGTTATACCTACTATTCTTGATCGAAAGTCAACCAGCAAAAAATGTTCACTATTAAAACTGACCTTTGTAGTATATAGGTAGAACGTGACAACGTTGGTATTAAAGTAGATAATAGTGGATTATAAGAAACCTGTAGATTTTAAATAAAACAATTATCACAGTGTTACATGGTTTTCTTTTCTACATATAGATAGGATACAACAATCCTAAGGAAACTAAATGAACAGTTCAGTCTTGTCAGAGTGGAGGCTTCCACCGTCAGTCATTCTAGGATAAGACCGTCTCAATGTTGAAACAGTCAACGTTGCGCCCACAAAAGTATGTGTGTTATTCCAGTTGGTGCATTTGGTAAGAGTTTTTATATATTTTATTTTTATTAGTGTTTTGCTTTTGTCTTGATGACGTCCCGTAAGAAAGTGGGCGAAACGTTGAATTTTTCAACATTGCCACGGTGACGGTCCTACCCTGAAAGTCGTCTTAGTTCAAGTCCTTGTTGCAACGTAAAAAACAAAAAGTACGTTTGACGCCGTGTCCCCCTTTTTGTTACCTATGACGCCGTGTTAAAGAATAAAAACGCAAATATAATGTATGATGTTATACGTTCTACTATAGGTTTATTATTAAATTAACCAAATGTTTATAATGTTAATGTAACATATTGTTAAATTTGAAGCAGCCATATTGCAGCAGAGTATTCTATGTTGCCTATACCTATCTCAAATTTTCGAACGTACAAAACTAATGATTAATTGATTACGGTAAAGTCGTCGTATTTGTGTGTTTCGTTAATTATCGACTTTTCAATTAAAATCTCTTATTACCTAATTAATTAATCTAGCACGAATAGTACGAAAAGATATCGTTTTTGGTGTCGGCCTGTCGGCATCGGCAAGTATTTCGTATTTGACGGTTGGTAGCGCCGTTCGAATACGGTGGTACGTTGGAAATAGAAAGAAACCTTTTACAAGTTCCCAAATTCATTTTTATTATAATATGCATACATTTTCGTATCTAACATTCTCGTCCTAATTAATAAAAATGTTAGCAATGTTCAGTTAGTTAATTACGCTCGAACGTTCGTCTCCGTAAATAAATGGAATGAAATAAAATGTAAATAGGCATGAGTCTGCCATGATGATTTTAAGCGTCCGTGAATATCCCATCAAACTTGTATTTACAATAATTCTTGTATGTGGGTGATTGTTCATGGACGAGTGGTAACTAGTTATTCATTTAAATAACGAATTTTCAAATTTTTATAAAAATAATAGAGGCAATAAGTCATGGAAATGGCGAAAATCCATTTTGACGTGTAAAGTTAAATGGCTAACGTATGCACCTTTCCATAGTATCCTCTGTTTCGACAAATCGTATTAAATCGCAACGGTTTATGGCGAACTAATAATTCGCATTTAATTGATTTCGAAATGTAGAAAAAGTAATGCAACTGCAATTGATATGGGAGTGTCATGTCGCTCTGATAATGATAATATTATAAAATACAAAATCTTTGTTGTCATATTCATATTATTAACCTTTATATGATGAGGTAGTTGTTAATGCCCTTTTGGTCTTTTATTAATTTCGTAAGTATTTTGATAACAGTTTATGTTGTTAACAAAAAAAGTGCATAACCCCACTTTTTTTTCTAGCCATCAGAATGGTGGTAGATGTGTACCAAAAAATAATTACAAACAAAATGCAACCCACCGGTATGTCACCCCGTGAATTGTCGGAGTTTGATGATTTGGCCACATCTCTAGTACTCGACCCTCATTTGGGTTTCTCCACACATAAAATGAATATTCGATACAGACCTTTAAAAACAAATGTAAACGAACTTCGTGGCATAATCGAGGAGTTCATACATTTACAGAATTACGATAAGACGTATAAGCAAATTTTGGCCGGTGATTGGATGCCCCGACCTAAATCGAAACAGCAACAGAAAAGGTTACAGGAGCACGTAAGTCGCACCTCGTCGGTTCGACAACTTACTTAATCTAGGTATTTGTAGATTTATCGTTATCTGAGAGTGTTTAACAAGGAGTCCGGTTTCGTCATAGAAGCGTGTTATCGTTACTCCCTCGAGGGTCAGAAAGGTGCGAAGATATCGGCGACGAGGAAGTGGTATAAGAACGAGAAAATTGAAATTTTGGTCGGATGTATAGCAGAGTTAACCGAGGAGGAGGAAGCGATGCTCTTACATCCGGGGAAGAACGACTTTTCGGTTATGTACAGTTGTCGTAAGAATTGTGCGCAACTTTGGTTGGGACCGGCCGCTTACATTAATCACGACTGTCGAGCGAATTGTAAATTTGTGGCTACCGGTCGCGATACCGCCTGTGTTAAAGTGTTACGCGACATAGAGGCGGGCGAAGAGATTACGTGTTTTTATGGAGAGGATTTTTTCGGCGATAAAAATTGTTATTGCGAGTGCGAGACGTGCGAAAGACGAGGAATGGGGGCGTTCGCTAAAACTACGGAACAAAAGGAGGAGAACGGTTATAGATTACGCGAAACGGACAATCGTATTAATCGAACTAAAAAGCAATTAGTGAAAGGTAGAGGTGAGCAATGTAACGGACATATTCGTAAGGATAGCGGTACGGAGATTGTGACGCCCTTAAGCATGAAGGAGTTACGTCAAAAGGGTTTAACCAAGTACGACGCGGAGTTACTCATCGCTCAAGGTTGTAAATTTTCGGACATAAGCGAATTTAATCATAAGAATAGATCTAATTCAAATTTAACTCACGATAACATTTCCTCTCATAATTTTCGTAGCAAAAGAAGTGATACTAATTCTGTGATTAACGGTACGACATTAAAAAGCTCTCGCGCTTCGAGGCTACAACAGAGACAGGCGCGACGAAATTTGGAAGTCATTCAAAATACGTCACGTTCTAATCTACTGGACGACTTGCATAGTAATGCCAGTACCAGTACCGGTTATAGCGATCAAGACATTTACGAGTCCACTCAAAGCAAGGAGTTTGTCGAATCGTTAGATGTGAAAAAAGAATCTATCGAAACTGTATTAGGAATAACATTACGTAACCACAAATGTCTTCAAGAACGAATCTCCGAATTGTCAGGAACGGTCAATGTATTCTCCGATATAACGGAAAAACAAGAAAAGTCTCAAAAAACGGTACGAAATGCGACACGCTTACCGACTCGCGTCTCTGCGCGCCTCTCGCAGCGTAGCACCAGTGCGACGTTGTCCGAAGATCTAGAATCGAAAAGCGAAATACTGAAGGACGTTTACGAATTTAAGGACGACGATAACGACATATTCCGGTTGCACGGCAACAGTGATAATCACACAATAACCACCACCGCCACACAGGAAGATACGAGAGGCAAGACTGACAACTCCGATACTGCTAATTTAGACGA
Organism: Pyrocoelia pectoralis; assembly: GCA_036250285.1. Lineage (NCBI taxonomy): Eukaryota > Metazoa > Arthropoda > Insecta > Coleoptera > Lampyridae > Pyrocoelia > Pyrocoelia pectoralis. The sequence goes on from CM070078.1 coordinate 50,961,614, forward strand.
TAATAGTAAACTGGAAATGGTATGTGCGAGTCCCTGCCAATCACCCGAGAGAATGCCCCAACCTGCACCGGTCGAAAAAACTCCCGACAAATGCGGAGGACTTAAGCTGACGTTACGCATGAAACGTAGTCCGGTGCTAGACGAAGTTATCGAATCGGGCAATAGTCTAAGCGAGGATAGTTACGAACCCGAATACGAAGTGTTACGTGTCGAAGGTGTCGATCACCAATCGTCGCACTCGCGCCGAAAAAAACGTCACAAATCTAAAGACCATAGACGTGATAGAAAAATGAAACATCTCAATTATCCGATAACGCATCCGCCTATGAAACGGTTAAAGTTAATATTCGGTAATGAAAGTCACACTATCAACATACCGTCCACTACTGCCAACTAACAATTTTATAAAAGGAATTGTGATTTTAGGTAATTATTCTGGTTCGTAGCTTATTTTTAAATTCAATTTTTGTACATACTTTTAGTTAATTTATTTTTAATTTTACAATGTTAGATGTGAAAATGTATTATTTTTCTACTATTTTTAATACTTGAGGTGTAGAGTTTTTAGATACATACTTAGAGAGATGAATATTACCTCTACGGTTTCGTTAGTATCTTTGTTAAGAAGAAAGTATTGTTAAAAATTCCGCTATATGTTTCAAACTTGTATAAAAGTGCTTCGACGCAATTTATAAGAGAAAAAAAAACTTATCGCTGTAAAGTCAAAAATCACCTAATTGTAAATAGTCGTGTATATAATGTATTGTGTAGTGATTATTACAAAAGAAAAATAATTGTACTCAGATTCGTTAATTTTCTATTTCTTCGACAGTTTCACTTTCATTTTGTATTGTCGAAATTTTCTTCATGTTTTCCGTATAAACTTTGTTATTTAAAAAAAAACCTAGCGTTTACATTTCTGTATTTTTAATAAATCATTCGCAAATACATTTTTCACAACAACTTTCCAATTAATTCTGTTCAATTATTAAAAGTTTTTTTGATTTTTTTTATACTTGATTTGTGCTCGCTATTCCCACTGATCAAACAATTTCAATATGTATTGATTCCATTCCAACTGAAATTAATGTAAAATTTGTGACTATTTAGAAATCACTAAGTAAGTGATGCCATCTAGCAATGAGTAGTTTATTTACATTGTAAAAAACCTTTCCGCAATAGTCCTCGATGACTACAACCACCTATGATGTAGTATAATGTAGATGAAAGCCTTGTTTATACATATATAAACAAGAATGAAAGCATTGAATATTCACTCAACGATGAAAGGTAATTGCTTAGTATCCGACAGATGTACCAATCCATTTCGACTTTCTCCCTATAACAAAGTATTTCTTACCAGACAGCTAAGAAAAGTTGCACATAATGACCGCAAGCAACTAAATTGTTTAAAAATTCAATAAATAAATAATAGCAAAATGTTAAAACTTGGCGAATTTGTCTATAGGTGACGCTAACATAAAAAATGCAGATACTGTTTCCATACAATCAATATTTACAAGGCGCATGCGTGTGAAATGGATCAATAAAGGATCAATACTCCCAATAAATATTTATGCGCATGCCGTTCTTACAAATACCCAAGACTCCCACGGTCGCCACAGTCAATAAAACCGGGGGCGAAACGTTGACGTATCGGTTACGTGTTGTAACTGTTTTTCGTATAATTTTTTAATTACAAATTTCAGAGTTAGTGACTCAGACAAATTCCACTACAGTGACTCTATTACAAACAGTGGCGACAAGCGATGTATCGATTTTGATTGGCCGTGGTATATTTTGCATCTTAATGGCGGCCTGACTGTGTTTACCTTATTTGATCAGCCTGTGATTTTTATTTGGATTTAGAACGTTGCTAGGATACCAGCGTTGAGTTCATAGAAACCCGTCCAAAATTTTGCCTCCTAATAATGGCGGATGGGTGGAGCTAATTGCTGCTTGTCGTCGCTGTTTGTGATAGAGTCACTGTAACAAATTCCCTGACTCTGACAAATTCTACAGTGACTCTATTACAAACAGTGACGACAAGCAGCGATTAGCTCCACCCATTCGCCATTAGGAGGCAAAATTTTGGACGGGTTTCTATGAACTCAACGCTGGTATCCTAGCAACGTTCTAAATCCGAATAAAAATCACACGCTGATCAAAGGTAAACACCAATGAGTAAAAAGAAACAGGAGATAAGGTATGCATGGTGGGGGAACACAAATTATTCGACGGAAACGGCCATTTGCAGAAGCCACTTGTCAATGACATGAAGTTGTCGTTTTGTTATGTGTGAAGTTGTTACATTTTTTGTTGAGGTTACGTATTGTGTTTTCTGACATTTTGAACAACTTTACCCTTCGAATAATATTCGTCTTGTATACTTTTGTTATTACGTTAGTTATTATGGTTAGTTGTAGTGCATGTGGTGTGTCCCATAAAGCAAGGCAGAGATGAGTAATATTTCATCAGTAAGTGTTTGATTAATTCTTGCGCGTAGTTGCAACTATTAGGACTATAATGATAATGGAAGAGATTATCACAGGAGTATGAGAATGTTATTTTCCTCTGAGGTGTGCACACATTTATTTTTTTTATTGGTGTCCTATTTTAGCCTATTAAACCACAGTCCAGCGTGTTTAAATCGCGTTTTCTAAAACGCGCGTGCTTTAAAGTTGCCATGCTAACATCACCAATTTGAAAAACGTGAATTCTATTGGTTATTGATCTGACAGGAGTGCTTTGTTACGTCAAATAAAATGACAGATTGCAAATTAACTTCTGTTTTTCTCATTTCTATGACAACGAAAGGTATACTGATTGCGCCATTTCACCATTTCCGCCTAAAAAATTATTTAATATACATTACCTCCTCTTTCTTTTTACTCATTGGTAAACACAGTCAGGCCGCCATTAAGATGTAAAATATACCACGGCCAATAAAAATAGATACATCGCTTGTCGTCACTGTTTGTAATAGAGTCACTGTAACAAATTCTAGAGTCCCTATATTTGTTAGAGTCCCTATATAGAGAGAGTACCGCAATTGGTTTGGGCGTTACTTTGGAGCTAAAATGGCGGCTGATGCATATTATTATGGTTGTCTTGTCAGCTGTTGTCAGTTGTCAGCTGTCAGTTGTAATAATTTTTCTATCACACCAATACCTTTTCTTCAATTCAAATTTCCCACCCTTTTCTGGAGTCAAAATGGCGTCAATTGCGGTACTCTCTCTATATAGGGACTCTAACAAATTCTAGAGTCCCTATATAGAGAGAGTACCGCAATTGACGCCATTTTGACTCCAGAAAAGGGCGGGAAATTTGAATTGAAGAAAAGGTATTGGTGTGATAAAAAATTATTACAACTGACAGCTGACAACTGACAACAGCTGATCCCTGACATGACAACCATAATATGCAGCCGCCATTTTAGCTCCAAAGTAACGCCCAAACCAATTGCGGTACTCTCTCTATATAGGGACTCTAACAAATTCATACCTATAACGCCACCTATTGAACAGTAGACTGTAATTATACAATTAAAATTTTTGTGTGAAACCAACCAACACCGTTACGCCCGCTCCATACGTGGTTCCCAACGTTGGTGTCAACTTTGGTCGTTTTATTTGTGAGGCGTACACATGTTGGCTATTATAGTAGTTCTGTCTCGTCAGGGCCAATGTGAAGATGTCCGATACAGAACTTAAAATTGCTCTAGGTGCTTTTACAGTACGCCAACGTGTGGAGGGATCACGAACGTTGGCGCTAATTCCTTTGATAAAACCGACAAGCGACGGCCAATCTTCAACGTTCGCGCGAACGTTGGGGACAAGGGGACAACGCAAATTTCTCGATCCACACGTTGGACGAGTGTGGCATTGGGGCCAATATTGGAATCAACGTGTGGAGCCGGCCTTAGGTTGTTGGGACCGTAGCTAAGTTCACGCCAATTCTTTTCTTTTCTTAAGTTGGCAGCAATTAGCAAAAGACCTCTATTTGACAGCTGCTCATTCAAACATTTCGTTTTTATTGTTATCAATTTTAGTTATATTTATATTAATAAATTGTTATATTTTGTAAAAATGGCATCCGCAATGGATATTGACGATGAAGAAATTGAAGCACCGACTTCAAGCAGTTCAAAAGGTGAAAAGAAAAGATTTGAGGTTAAGAAGGTAAGGGATTTGCCATTGTTAACGTAAAAAGTGTTTGTCATTTTCTTGTCGTTTTCAGTGGAACGCCGTTGCCTTATGGGCGTGGGGTAAGACATGGATAATAGGTAAAAATCTTAAAGTTTTGTACTTTTAGATATTGTGGTAGATAACTGTGCGATTTGTCGAAATCACATAATGGATTTGTGTATTGAATGTCAAGCAAATCAAGCTTCTGCGACAAGCGAGGAGTGTACAGTTGCGTGGGGAGTGTGTAATGTAGGTATCTACCACAATCCGTTACTTTAAATAAAATTTCCGTTATAGCACGCATTTCACTTTCATTGTATATCACGTTGGTTGAAAACGAGGCAAGTTTGTCCATTAGATAATAGGGAATGGGAATTTCAAAAGTAAGTCGAATTATTAATTAAGTTGTAATTATACGAAATAATTCTTTCATTTCTTTCAGATATGGTCATTAATTTGCGATACTTGTTCTAATTGTACTTTTCTTAATTAAATAGTATACGAATGATGTGTATTGAGGAATTAGCCGCTGTATGATAAATCAAATTAACCGCCCATCTCGTAATCCAAATCCATGTACAATGTAATGTTTATTCCGTGAAATGTGTTTGTGACAATTTAAAGTGTTAACCGTAGGGTGCGACTCTTACTAAATTACGGTGTTTGACGAATCGAAAACATATAAAAAGTAACTATCAGTTATAACTAAAATATTCCAAATAGACTCGACAATATATTTCAAATAGCATAACAGTTCATCATTATAATTTTAAATGCTATAACAAATTGGTAGATCTACCACTCTATATGTAAGTTTGAATTATGAATTTGGTCGTGATAATGCATTCAGTTTGGTTAGAGATCGATGAAATTAACTCGCAACTACTCTCAAACCAAAGTTGTCTTACTAATCCTTCTTGTAAGTCATCGAAATAAGTGGCTGTTACATTAGGTGTTTTCTTTTTGCATCGCTACAGGCTTGGGCACATGCACAATCATCACGTGATTAAAGTGCCTTGCGTCATAAGACATTTCTGCCTCAGGTTAATATAAAACTTAAATAAAGCTTTTAAAACGAATAGGGTTATTTTTATAAAACGAATGGTGTGTATTGACAGAGCTGACTTAAAGCTATTACAGGCTACCACAAAATGCAAAAAGAAAACACCTATTAAAAGGTTGCATGTCTCTCCATAACCTTATGTATAACCACATTTGTTGTAATTAACAGAAGCTATAAAAATAGTTGTTTTGAGACTTATTTGAACAAGAAAAATGTGAATATTTTGAAAATATTAAAGGGAAATTATAGAAATTGCAAAATTGATGGGCATTGACATTTACATTCGGTTTGATTGGTTTTACAATTTTACGCTGTAATTTTGTCACTATCTATCTGTTACTCTAGAGATGCGGGGGTTACTATCCTTAATGCCGTTCCAATACCAATAGCGCTTTACTGATTGCTACTGCCAGGATAATTTGAACTATTATTAGAGTAAAAAGTTTAGTCATCTCACTTTAAACCTTTATAAAAAAAAACTTGGCCTGATTTTTATCAGACAAATTTATCTTATTCACCATTTACTTATGTGCAAGTAAACCTAATTTCGAAATGTTTACGAATTGATAGAAGACTATTTACTGAAATCCAATAATTTTTAACTATCTAACAAAGTACACCTTTGATAAAATTATAATGCAGTATTGATCCATTTTTGTTCAATAACAACATTGTAATAATGAAAAAAATGTTAATTCGCATTTTCTCTCTGTATTCCAAAAATTTGCTGTAGGCGTTAGGTATTTATCTCTCTCTTTCTCTCCCATATTTATGTTGTCTGCGCTTCGCTAAACACTATATTTTTAACTCCAAAAAATACCATTCTCACATACTTTTTTGCAAAATACGTATATACGTATGTCTAAATTTTTGTGCTTCCTTAATATTATTACAAAAGAATAAGTTTGTTTACTGCAATAAGTGAAAAGTCTTGCTTTTTGGACTAATTATAAACAAATGAACCAAATTAATTGCTATTTTCGTATCATAATATATTTAGGTCTAAATAAAAAAAAAAAAGGCGCTATAGAACTTTTTTGTAAAGTCTTTAATACATACTACTTAACACTATAAAACACACATTCCCCTAATCCTTATAACGCACCTACCCTTTCACTTCTCTTCCTTCATCATCCTAATACACCTCCCTTTCACCATCCTCTCTAACAATCCCTCTTTCTTCATCTTCACCCCCCCCCCCCCCCCCCCGGCCAGTGCAAAGGTGATTTAGTTCTTGTTTTGGTTTTCTCTACTTGTAGATGTCATTCATGTCACGTAGCTAAAGTATTTTTCCTAAGCGAATTTACTACGTCTTCATGTTGAATTTTTTGGTCGTTCATAGGCAATTCTGTGTAGAAAGTATGAGGAGCTTTTTTATACGTTGAATAATTCTATACTTTGCTCTTTAAATAGAATTTTGATAACATTGTCTCAAAATATTCATTTTCCCATATTTTATAACCATAAATATACTGTGATGAAATTTAGATACAGTAAAACAAAATAATGGTAAGGAATTTTTTCTCAATGTTAGGAATAAATTTACTTAAATACTTTCTCAGAAAATATATTATGTGATCTTATGTGTTTAATATTATAGCACTTTATTTTGTGACGAAAAGTATGATTCAAAACTCATTTAAAAAGTAATAGTACTCCAGTTAGGCATTATCGGCTTATTCACAGGTTTATGTCGATGTTGCCAATACATACAAATAGGTAAAAATAATACAATAAATATAAATAACTGTATAACTTAGATTCAATTATCATTATCACATTTCATAGAAATGAGACAGACAGACAGATGGACGGATGCTACCAACACATTGACTACAGTGCAAGAAGTTCGACAAAATTGGCATTTAATTCAGATTCGGAATCAGATAGCTTTACTAAAGCTATTTAGGGCGGGTTGTAACAACGAATCAGGTGCTCGGTTGAACAGTTGAAACCTTACTGAAAAACAATTGTCTCAGGATATTGATTGGTCTAAGACTAGGTTGCGATATATTCCCTCCTCACTCCTGCATTTATGTTGCATAATTGTCTGTCAAGGGTTCACATGCATTCAGTTGTATTAAGAAGAGTGCGAGACGTATCTCTAGACATATGGAAATTAACAACATTGTCTGTCAGGCTCTGCGGACAATTAATATTTCGTCAAGTTCGGAACCATAAGGAATCTGGAGGAATGCAACCGTAGTGAAAACTGTTGCTCCATCCTACCTGTCACATTTAGCGAAGAACGGTGGATATGCGGTGAAAGTCACAGCTAACAAAAGTACAGATCCGTGGTGGATGAGAACTACATTTTTATCGCTATTGCAATAGAGACCTTAGGGCCCTGCCCCTGGTGTGAAGAAGTCTTAATCATGCGAAGGTTCGAATGAAATACTGGGAGATTGAAAGGAGGAAGAGGTTGACGGAACTGCTGCTGATGTTTATAGATGGTATGGTAATAATCACAAACTGGGACGAAAGAAATCCACAGGAAAGCTTCAATAAGGAATTAAAAAACATAGGTAAATGTGAGAATAAATATGAACAAATCAATTAAAGAGAAACAAAGACAACTAGAATGGTTGGGTCATATGTGCAGAGGATAGGTTAACTAAGAGATCTGTATTCTGGATTACAATGGGAGGGTAGTCGGAAGTCTCCGTGCACATAGGCCACCTATTCGGTCCCTTTGTGCTACCTCCCTGATTAGGGTCATCCCACCCTGCAACGTCGCTCAAGCCATCCCATACATAAGATAAACCTGAGGATGTCGGAAGTGACTCTAATCGTAGCCATATCAGGCCCGTATTCCTCCAACACGGATTATCTTAATTCGGTAAGTGCAGGACACTCACAAAGTATGTGGTGGTCAAGGGATGTCGCGAGTGTAGCTGGTATTAATTATTGATGTGGCTCTCGAGCATGAAATGTCTAAAAAATTATGTGCTCTATAAAATATGTACCATACCCTGTTAATGGCCATAGTTGTTCAGACATTTCTTTAACCAAGGAACCAAGGAGGAGGAGGGAGGTGTGAGCTGGTGAAGCAAAATCCTATGTTTCCATGCCATCAGTAAATAGCTGTGTAAAAATGAATTTAAACAGCCACTACTCACTTTGTTCAAAAATTAATGAAATTTTTTATATCCTTTAAATAATTTACCAAAGTAGTGTGAAGTATTTGAATTATACGTTAATACACTTATTAGTAAAAATTTCCTTAAAAGAAATAAATGATTCTATTCATAACATATACAGGGTGATTCATTAAGAATGTCCAATCTCTGAATTGTAGATTCCAGACCTCAAAATATGATGATTCTGCCCAACATGCCTTATACAAATATTGCTAGTTTCCGAGATACCGGGTGTTTAAAGTTTAAACATGAATTTTGATTTTCGCAATAACAATTAATTAATGTGATTAAAAATAATAAACAAGGGTTATTTGATATGAAGAGATCTTTGCGAAAACGGATCATAAATAATAGTTTATTGTTGTTACACATTTAGAGAATAAATTTTTTTTTAAATTAAAATTTATTGAACTGTTTAGAAGCAAATAACTCGATAACTGATCGAGTTACACGAATCAAACAAGAGTAACTTTTTTTTGTAGAATCTAACGCTTTTCCATATTTTATTATTAGTTTGCTAATAGTTCAGCCGAAAAAAATTTTTGCTTAGATTTACTAAACACAACCAAGTATAACTAGCGCCCTCTATTAGCAATGCTAAATTAGAGTCCAAATTGGCAATCCTCATGCAAAAAAAGGTAAAACTGCCAATTTTCAAAAAGAAATTGTGAAAAAATAGAAAGTTATTGCGAAAATCAAAATTCATATTTAAACTTTAAACACCCGGTATCTCGGAAACTATCAATATTTGTATAAGGCATGTTGGGCAGAACATCATATTTCGAGGTCTGGAATCTACAGTTCAGAGATTGGACATTCTTAATGAATCACCCTGTATAAGCTCGAAAGTACCTAACAATAAATTCGCGCGTGCTTTATTTATATATTACAATAAAAAAAAATTGAGACCACCCAAAAGGAACTATTATTCGGAATCACTCCTACATGTACCTATACAATAAATGTATTGATTTAATTTAATACAAAAATAATTCAATTAACTATACCGACAAAAAATAATCAAGACTGTGCGCAATTTTTGTTATATTGACATTTTGTTTATGTAAAAATTTCCGTTTTGTATGTCCAATAAAGTCGATTGCGCATTTTCAAGGGGCGCATGTTTTAACTAACACATTTATAAAGGGAGAAGAAATCATTACAAAGAGGAAATTCTCATCCCGTGTTGCTGTTCTCGTTCCAGAAAAATGCCATCTCCTTGCGATTCGTGTCAAGGTTAGGGAGGTTTTATTTTCTTAATACACCCGAGATAATTTAATAATAATTATTTTAGAAACTTGCGGAAGTGACGAGAAGGCGAAATGTGCATCTAATTGCAGCTGCGGAGCGGATTGTAAATGTAAAAAAGGTTCAGGTACGATAGCCCTTTAACAATAAAAGTAGGTAAGATGTATGATTTTATTTCGTATTTCAGATAATAATTGCGGCTGTAAATCGGGCGGAGATGCTAAAAAGTAAAAGGAATACCTAATTGAAGAATAAAATGAAAAAAAAAGATGATGTAGCTACTTTTTGTTTGATTGATTGATTAATAAAGTTAATGCTTTGATTGATTAAATTTTTTTACTAAATTTTCTATTTCATAGATGGCGGTAGTGTGCGATAATGTAGGTGTTTGTAAACTGTTTACGTAACGCACGCCGTCGCGTGCGGCAATTCGCGATTGAAACGAATTATATCGATCGGCGGTGATGCATTCGAATAAATTTCGTACTCGGCATTATTTGTCCAATCGTATTGTTTAGTGTGTGTTTGTGCTTCGTATCAAACGTTTTTAATTTTTGTCCGCTTTACTTTCTCAGTTACCATTGCTTCCGCGACGTAATTTTCTAATTATAATGAATGAAAAATGACATCAACTACAACCATTAGAAAATCGTATGGAAATAGAAAACTGTATACATTTCCGGAAGATTATCCTCTCCGTTTTGTAAAAACAAAAACTTCCGCCAACTACAGTAATGTGCCGAAAAAGATTGAAGATGTTGCGAAACTTTTAAAATACATCGACGATAATATCGTCGGAAAAAATAATGCATTTCTCGGACCTTTCGGACGACGTAAAGGTGAGCATTTTTTTTTCTTTATTTGTGTAAAATTGCGAATTATTGATAACACTTATACTTCACGAAGGTCATAAATTTTAATAAGGTACATGTATCTCGTCTCGATAAATAACGTAAAGAGATAAGCGTAATCGCGGATTTTCAATTTTTGTTATTTATTTACTTTTATTATTTATTTGTTAATATTGTTTACTTACGTATTTAAATTAGAACCTTGTAGGGCGCAGCACCCTATACGAGCTAATTTACCTATTTTTCTACGAGCAAGTTCACTGAACTATTGTAGTAAAGGGTTTATTTTTCTCGTATACGAGTAATAAAGGTGGATGACTAATGAAGGAATCAATAAACTTTGAAAAATAATGTGTAATCATATTGTAAAATTGGAATAATTAAGTCGAATTCTAAATTTATCCTTCGGTACTTCCAATGATTAATAATTTATTGTAGTAGGAAGACGGTTCGACGCGTTGGTTTTATGACGTTATTTACATTATAATTTTTGGGTTCTCTTTTGCTAGTAAATTAGCGCTCGTCCGGGTAATTACGAGAAATACTTGGAATTTGTGTCGCACCATTCTTCTCCGTACCACGTAAGTAATTAGAGTGTATCTTTATAAGGATGCGGAAATCTTATAAATATCTTCAACTGTCCTACTAATACCTAATTTAATTTTGCTTCAACTTTTTCAAGCTTACGCTACATAATTACATACAACCAAAAAGGGGTGGGGGAAAGTTTGCTTTTCTAGGAAAAATTCGTTCATTCATCTCGTCCATATACAGGGTGTGCATCTACTAACTTCAAGAGGAAGTAAAAAAAAAACTAATCTATTATAGTTGTATTTACAGGGCGACTCTTCGTTTGGAATACCTCCCACTATTGTCGTAGTGAAAAATATAGTCAGCTCACTTTAAGGGATGAAATTTCAAAGTCGGTGCGGCTCATTTTAATGAAATTTGCCGTACTTAATTTGTATAATACATCAATTTCAAATTTTTATACTGTCGGGACCTTTTACGGTATCGAATTTTCTTTACAAAAATATTTTATAACACGCGTGATTTTTGCAGTGCCCAAATTTACAGATTCTTTTTCAACAAAAAATCAAAAATTCATACACTTTAGATATAAGTTGATTATCTACTTATACAGGGTGTCCCAGGTTTAATGATCAGGACTTTGACATTTTGTAGAGAAACACATTTTAAAGTGGGTTGCTCCTATATACAGGGTGTTTCAGACCACCCGTACCGCCCAAATATCTCGCGAAATACAAAACGGATTGAAAAAAGAAAAAATACGTCTAAAATCTTTTTTAATACTCTATTGTTTGATAGTAATAGGGTGTCCCCATTCCCACCCCCGGTGGGTGGAGAGGGGGTAACTTCGTAATCTTAAATAGCACCCCCCAATTTATTATGCAGATTTGTATTCTGCGTTAACAAATAGGAACTTTTTGTTTGAAACATTTTTTGAAGTTCGTGACAGATGGCGCTATGATCGCCGAAAGAAGTTTTTCCGATTACCTATGCTAATTTGATGGCAGTTTTGTTAAGTGACAATAAAAAATGTTAATGCTTTGTAAAAGGGAAGAAGGGGAGCTTTTATTAACCCCTTCCCCACACCGCCACTTCACCCCTACGGCCCATAACCTAGGATGGGAAAACGCAATCATTTTAGATTTAAACAACCACGATTGAAGAAGTCAAATTTTGTAAATTTTTTTTGTCTGATGGAAAATTGAAAAATTGAAATACTTTGATTTCACGAGTAAAGAACACATTGACATTCGAGATACGTTTAAATCTAAAATTAGGGGTGAAGTGGCGGTGTGGGGGAGGGGGGTTAATAAACCTCCCCTCTTCCCTTTTACAAAGCATTAACATTTTTTATTGTCACTTAACAAAACTGCCATCAAATTAGCATAGGTAGTGGGAAAACTTCTTTCGGCGATAATAGCGCCATCTGTCACGAACTTCAAAAAATGTTTCAAACAAAAAGTTCCTATTTGTTAACGCAGAATTCAAATCTGCATAATAAACTGGGGGGTGCTATTTAAGATTACGAAGTTACCCCCCTCTCCACCCCCCGGTGGTGGGAATGGGGACATCCTATTACTATCAAACAATAGAATCTTTAAAAAAATTTTAGACGTATTTTTCCTTTTTTCAATGCTTTTTGTATTTCGCGAGATATTTGGGTGGTACGGGTGGTCTGACCCTGTACATAGGTCCTAAAATTCTTTGTTTCTGAGATACAGAATGCGTCACAATTTTCTAAAAAATAAAGGTTTTATTTATTTATTTCCGAACTGTTGAATATATTCAAACCAAAATTGGCACACAAGATACATGGACAGAGCATAAGATCCATGTCAACCATAATTTTTGTACACAGCCAAAATACATTTTTCGTGAAATAAATGACAAAAATCTAGTTTGCGACCGCACGGTAACAGAAACGAAAAAAAGTCTAAAGACATTTTTTGTTCAGAATTGAATGCTCCATCGAAAAGTATATTTCGAATATTTAATTCAGGGCCGTACTCTTTTTATTTATCAAATTAGTAGAAGCGATTACCCATATCTCCGCCACTGGTTGATTAAAAAAATTGATATTCTTCAATCTTGTGGCCCTCTGTGCTTGTATCTTTTGTGCCAATTTTGGTTTGAATTATTGCCACAGTTTGGAAATAAATAAATAAAAACTTTATTTCTTAGAAAACTTTAACGCCCTGTATCTCAAAAACAAAGAATTTTAGGAACTACGTTTATAGGAGCAACCCGCCTTAAAATGTGTTTTTCTGCAAAATGTCAAAGTCCTGATGATTAAACCTGGGACACCCTGTATAGTGTACTCCTATGGATTTAACGAAAGGCCAATTAATGAAGTACTTGACGTTTTCTCATTAAACCTTACCACCAAACAAACTCCGATAGGGGGTCTCCAACATTCCCAGGAGAAATCACCCCTTTCTTTAGATATAAGGTAGCCCAATTCTTGTTGAAACTATAGTGTAGAACAATTTTGGAATTATCTTGTTCCCCACATTACAACGCAACTATTGTTGAAGTAAACCGATGTATTCTTTTTTTATACGATGAAGGAAATACATACATGTTGTGTGAAATATTTGTTTTTTTTGTAAACATTCAATTAATTAAACAATTAATTATTCTGCTCTCGGAAAAAGATCCAAAATAGTCTGCGGTTTTAATGCGTGATGTGCGGCAAACGTGTTTTGTGTATCATATTACATACAATGCAATCATGTATGGCCGTGTCATTATTATTCTTTTATAGGTACAGATACACATGTTTGTTACCTTAAAGCCCATATATTATTCTCCAATTTTCAAAACCACAAACATGGATTGAGGTTCATAATATTTTTTAAGCTAAAATATACAGAGTGTCCATTTAGTAGTCCGTTGTTCAAGTACGGCTTTATTGTTAAATTTACCTACTAAAAAATAAATATACGGGATGGCAATTAGGTTGGATGAAGCACATTTGCAAATTAGTTAGACACATACGGGGTGTCTCTAAAAAGTATGATGCATAATACGTACCTATATTTTTTGAAATGGAATGACCCACTTTTTTTAAGCGTAAATGTAGGGGCCTTGGGTGAACTTTTTAGTCGTAGGTACATTATTGTTGTATTAATACACGGCGTTGCCAAGTTATTAATTAATACATATTTTTTTGCTAAATATTAACCCTTCCACACTGACCTGTATCATAAAGGACTGAGCATTCTTCAATACAACATTGAAGCAAACAAGCCCCACCTAAATATTAGTTACTTCAGGTGCCAACTAGTGCGTTAGTTATATAATGATGGTAGCTCGGTGTTTATAATGTGTTGGTAGTACTGGTATCAGCTGTTACAGTTTAGCTTGTTCTAATCTATATGCTTAATATCTGGTGAAAAGTAGTATAATTACAGGCTCGCAGGTTCATAATTATTTAAAAACGTAAATTATTAAAAATTGTATTTTATTGCAATGCATAAACGTAGTTTATACTACGTATGAAACAAGGTTATGTTTATGTAAATAAAAGCATTAGTTACAGTGTTACCAATAATCACCAACACAACAAACCTAAATTACTAATTGGCACCTTAAAACACCGGTTTTCAATTTGCTTCAAAAATAGTGGAGGGGATCATTAGAATGCTCAGTCCTTTAAGATACAGGTCAGTGCCCTTCCATTATACGCGTGTATTTTTTTAACGTGTTGTTTTTGTTTTTACGTAAGTTCGGTGGTGGACTTGGGTTGAAGCCCGCCAGGCTTCTCGCCTCACCCTACTTACACCTGCACCGGCGCTATACTCGTTCTCTCTAGACCGTCGAAGCATTGTATTTAAAATACAATGGTCCAAGCTAGACAGACGCCAGCGCGAGCAGCGTATACGTTGAGCCGCTGAATGTTGGAACTTCGTACGGTTCAAGAAAACACGTTTTATATGCAGCTAAATATAAAATACAAATTTGATGCACAAAATATTGGATGGATTCCAAAGGCCAGGAGAGGCCCCCTAGAATCCGGGTGCCCGGGGCTTGCGTCCCCCTAAGCCCCCCCCCCCCCCCCCCCCCCCAAACCAGCATTGATGACTTCCGGTAGCCTGTTGTGAGTTCAATCCCATTCAATTGAGTTGCCAAATTAAACACAACGATGTACCATTGGCTATTTGTGTTGACCATGCCAAGAATGTAGGAGATGTGTATCGAGAAAAGGAGAATTTAATGGATATTTATATATTTGGTATTAAGTCTAAATAACGATAATAACGACTTTGATGACCTTAAGGATCTCGAAGAAGATATTGATAATGATAATGAATGCATATGAGTGGGGTAATTAATGAACCCATAAAAATTTTATGCATATTACTTAACGTATGTGCCGCTTTATAAGAATTATTACCTTACGATGCAAGACTCCCCTTAACTCCGCTGTGGCTCTTTCGAGTATTTCTGTCTCTCAAAAGATGTTACTTTCTAGAGCCCTTAACAATTTTTTCCTATTAATTATAGTCCGAATAAACGCTATAACCTTTGTGTAGTGTCCAAAAATGAATAAAAATACATTGTGAATTAGATAAACATACATAAACATTAGTAGATTTCAATACATATTGTAATTAATTCGTAAAATTTCATTGAAATTCCATAAGTTGAACACAAATTCCGAAATTACGTACTTGTACGTAGAAATAGTATGATTAAATTACGCTTTATTTGATACAAAGCAGTTGGGTAGTTTTTTTTAAATATAAACGTCTGCTTTTTGCTCCGATAGTCCTTATTTATTATTATTGAATATAATGAGCGCCGATACAACTGCCTACACATCCAAATTAACATGCTGTGTGTATAACATTAAACAGACTATAAATATCATAAAATTAAGTGAATTACAACTCAAAGCGATGTACTAATATCTTCCGCTATCTTCTTTCCATTAACAACCTTTCTATTCTTGTTTGTTTTCCGAAACTGCTGTTTTCCTTCAATAAGTTGTGACCTTGTAACGTATCCATCTAATCTTCTGATTTCCTCATTCCGTATCCTATTCATTCTCGTGGCAACACCCTCCAATACTCCATTTCTTTTGCTATTATCCCAAGGGCGCCGCCGGGGGGGGGGGGGGGGGGAGCAAACGTCCTCCCTGGGAAAAAGAAAAAAGGTAAAAGTTATTAAAAATTTTTACGAAATCTTGAAAAAACGCCAGAGCCACGAACCCCCAATACTACTTGCCCCCCCTGGGAAAATTTTCTGGCGACGGCCTTGTATTATATATAGCCATTGTAAAGCCAAGGTACTTGAATTTCAAGATTTTCTTCGATTACGAGGTATTCCAGTCCTGTTCGTTGATACTATTCTAAAATCCGTTAACCTTCAATTGTTACCTCTATGTCATTTCCTATTGTTACGCCATACATTCTTCCAATTGTTGACAGAATACTCGTGCCTCTACAGTTTTCACAGTTATAAATTGACTTCATCTGTGCTTCTTTCCATTCCGTGGATATACCGATATACCCTCTCCTTTGTTTGGTCCTTGATTGCTGGGCTTAGAATGCAAGAGTCTCCTACGTTACCATCTTTGTTATTCAGCGGCCCCTTCGTTTTCAGTCGCAAGGCGGCCATCACGGCCTGCTCTTGTATACGTGAAAATCTAGTGTAGACGGACCAAGACCTCCCTAACTGCTCTAGACGTTGTCTTCATTGCGCTCCCCATTTATAAGAACTGCCTGTATTATCTATTGGTTGTCGTAGACAGTATGTATACGTATTTTAATTCTTTGGATTAGAGTGGTTCTTTTTGGAAGGCATGAAACACCCCAATATTGAATCGCCGCCAATTCTGCACTATTGATAGGGAACTCGTTACTTGTTCCTTATGCAAAAGGCGGATATTAAAATAAGTAGAGTAAATTTTAGTTTAAATTGACTACATTTTTATGCTCTATTTTAGTAAACGATAGCAATAGAAATTGTGAGTAAATGCTGGGTAAAACACACGTCGGTCGTACTATTCAAATGTTTGGAGATTTGTTTTTATACCTAATGCTAAAGATAAAGCACGGCGCATCGAGAAATTTGGTAAACATCATTTTGTAAATCGGAGCAAAATAATTACGCAAACAATTCAAATTTTTTTTGTGTTAGGTACAAAGAGCACGTTCTCTGTTATAAACAGAAATTTACAGATAAGGCAATTGTCAATAGATATATTATTTCCGTTAAAACGATTTGCAATAAAAAATTCGGTTGCTATAAAATCTGAACAATTGGCGATTTATAGAAAGAAATTTTATTTTATAGGTAGTTAACGTTATCAAATGATACATTGTGTTTGCCAGAGGCCAGTCATCGTCCCATTTTAGGTTTAATTATTTTAACTGGAACAGTAGAACTACTGTGGATAAGGAAATAGAGCAGTAGAACTATTGGGGATAGGGGATGCCACCGTGCAACTATTTTGGAGATATTATTTATTAACTCGTTTTCCAATAATGATCGATAGTACATCGCAATTGATTTATTAGAATTGTTAATATTTTTGTGTGTGGTGTAGGTGACGAAAGGTCAAGGCAAAAAAATAAATCAAAAGACCTTCGTTGGCATGGCTTTTTCCTCATTTCGTGTTTATAATTTGTTTAAAATTTATAGTAGCTGGATCTGTACCAACGTGGGTGGCCAAACGTGATTCACTTACCTATTTACCCTAAAATAAACGTCGTTCGTGTATATATTTATTGTTAGACACAATGGCGTGTTATTACTGATGCGTATATGATTCAACACAATTTTCATTACTTAGCGGAATTTATCGCACTCATAAATTATGCATAATTACGATTACTTAATTCAAAGCTGCTGCAGAGATAACTTTCGCCATTTTGGAAAGTGCATATTTCTAAGATTAGACAAGCTATACTTAGTTGAAATCGAATTGAGCGCTTTTATAATATTAAAATTATGTACATTAAAGTTGAGGTAGCTTAATTGAAATAATTGTAACGCGCGCGTTAATCTAGAGACGAAGGCCATTATAATTATGTAAACAAGAAATAAAAAACAGTGATATAATAATCGAGCTCGCCAAAGTAAAAAAGTTTTCGAAGGTTCAAGGTTATCTTTGGCAAGTGTCTCATTTTTAAGTAGGGCCACTTCTTCTACTTCGCTGTTCTCTCTTCTCGTTTGTTAATCTCTATTTTTATCGCTTATTTCATGTAAAAAATGTCCCGTTCCCTTATTTGTGATTGTCAGACTGTGAGTCGCCTCACCCATTTCATGGCCACACGTTTGCACAACACCGATAAGCGTAATCTTTATTTATGAAAAAAAAAACGCAAATTTTGGCCCACATTTTTACCTCCGATCATAGTTCTTACAGATACGCAGTTTAGGTCAGTGCCTTTCATCTACATATAATTGTTATCAGAAATTGAATTACGAACAGTTTGTGTTGATCTTGACCGCTTTACACGAAACAAATACGTGTGTGTGTGTGTGTGTGTGGCATCAAGGACATTCGAAACAACCTTCCCTATTTTTTTTCCTTTAAATTATCTGTTGATGTGCTTGTTGAGATGAATGGAAATGTCGTTTTTATATCGGTTAATAAAAGGCATCATTTTTATAACATTCACAGTACGATAATTCTAGAATCACAAAGATATGAATAGTGGAATTCATGATGATTTGGGTAATTGCTGTGTATAATAATACACCTACACGATTAGGTGTAGATGTATACCAATCAGGCGTCATCTGGGTCAACTTGGTACCTTTCTTTTTATTTCACGTGTTCCCTTTATGTTTTCAATTAAGCACTAAGAAAGCCTTCTCCCCGTTTTCTGTCAATCCAAATAAAAAATGCTGGCCTTGAGAATTCGACCATTTCGGCCATGAAAAGACCTTGAGCTCAGGACGATTGAAATTTCAGACGTTCTGCCATTCATTGCCCATCGGACTGCTTTGGTATAATGACAACGAAATCTGGACAATCTGGTACCTTTTTGGTCGACGTTTCTCCAATTGTAAGACGCCTGAACGTTTTACCCGACGTCGTTTTGAGAAGAAATAACCATTTCTCCCATTTCTATTGAAATAATTAGGTAGAACGTGATGAAAATCTTGCATTTTTAGAAGTGCCTGAAATTTGGCCATTCAATATTTTACCACAATAAGTAGGAACAATAAACCTTTTCTGCCACCCAAAAGCCGCTGTGATCAGCAGGCAGAACGTGATTTCAGAGCATTAAATTCACCAATTTCAGAACTCCTCAAATTCGGACATCGACTTCCACTAGATGAAGAAGGACCATTGCGCCTTTTCTACCACGAATACAGCGATACAATGCGACCGTATCGTATTATTATATCCCAATAATAATTATATGATAGATATACAGGGTGAGTGGGGAGAAATGAGCCGAGGCCGAACACTTAAAAATAAGTAAAAAAAACCAAGTTCATCCTCACTGCTCCACTCCCTGTCTGATTCATCGTACGGTTCACTTTCACGGTCACTAAAATTCACTAAATGTAACAATTTGACCTCATATCAGTAAGCAGGTAGATCATTACATGAGAACGTGAGCATGTTTCTTTCAAAACAACGATTTATTGCCAGTGAGCTCACTATTTCATTTTTTGTCCATTATAATTAGCCTACTCACTATTCTTATATAGGTAAAACTTAGTTAAAGTCGAGTCATACAATGACAATATACGCATTTTGGTTCTTCTTACTTTTTTGAAGTGATGTTAAAGTTAAATTTTGACAACAGTAATATTTGAGAGTTGTATTAATTTTAGACGTGTACGGTTCAGCTTCTCTATTAATCTATTTTGGAAGGTATGAGCGCAGTGTACACTGTACAATGCTGTTTAGCGAGCTGTATGCCCCACACTTTCATAGGATACCTAAAACCATATAATCGATAGTTGGCAAGTGTATGTGATTTGTATGATCAGAGAACAGAAAACAAGAGTCGAAATGAACACAATTTTATCAGCAATTCCTTGTTGATTATAATATGTATTATAAGTAGAGGGCGGATTAATATGCACATAAAAAGTCACATATGTGCGCATATATATGCACTAAATATGTAAACCCCGTAAAAGATATGCAGTCAGTTTGTTAAAATATGCAACATTATATGCAAAATATGCGTACCAAGAAATAATAAACAACCTGTATTAAACAAAAACTGTTATTATGTGAAAAAGCTTCTTAATGAAATTAAAAAAATTAAGTAATTAAAATAATAATGTATATGTGTAATATTAACTACAAATAATCTTACGATCAGTTGGAGACGTAAACATATTATTCTGATCATCGCTTTTCTGCCTATAATAATTTACAATAAGGTGTTTTTCCAAATTGTTTAAATTAAATCCTTGTCGCGTATCAGATAAAATATATCCCCGTTCGATCAAGTGGATGTAGGGACGCGACTGAGAAATCTCTGTAAGAAATGCAAGGCAGCTCCATCTAAATCTCGATATGATCGAATGCTACGGCGAAATTATAGCAGTGACGCTTCTCTTACCTTCTACAGGAATTTTTAAAGGTTTTCTTTTTAGATTTTAATCTTTTATTTAAAAAGTTTCATTTACTGTACTCGTTTGAGGAGATGAGAGAAAGTTTTTTAAGTAAAATGTCAGATTTATTTCGAAATATAGGTACACATTTTACAAAAATATGAACATTGCTGCAAATATATGCAAAATATGCAAAATTAAATTGGTGTCATATAACTCGCATTAATGTGATTCACCTAGATACGGAAGGGTACTTTTACAGCATCAATATTCAACAATATGCATTTTGCATATAATCCGCCCTCTAATTATAAATCTAATGTGCTTTTGAGAAGTGTTTTAACACCTCCACGTCCCACACTTTCTCTTTTCACATGGCAACACAATCCTATCACATGCATTTGATCCACAAAACTTTTCAAATGATGTTCAACAACCAATTGAGCTTTTTTATTCTCTGGAATTATTTACGTCCAATTTTTTTTGTTTTGTACTTTTTTTCTAAATCAATAGAAGAATTTTTGCAAAAGGATTTGATCTTGTCTATATTAATTTTATATTCCTTTTCTGTTTCTGATCGCTATTTATATACGTATCATTGTGTCTCCCCCACACTTTCTATTTACCGAATATTGTGAACAGCATCATATGCAAATATAAAATTTGCGGTAAGAAAAAAAGGACGAAGATACATACATACATATATGGGAAGGTGCAGTGAAATTTCTTTAACGAACTGGTTTTTGTGATGACATAACTCAATTTCGTAAAAAAATTGCTCCTGCATTTTTCGCAATTGTAGGTACCTACACCTTGTTTTTGAGTTAATATTAAATTTTATGCAGTTCTGAAGGCCCCATTACGAAATAACAAATTAAATCAATTTCTACTAAATAATCTATTTTTTTTGTGTGAACTCAGTATGTATTACTTAACTGTAGGTATATGTACCTACTGTAACACTGTGTATCTTGAAAAATTTGCAATTAATTCAAGAAACTGAACACTTGACAGTCTCCATGTTGTGAATTGTATACACTATTGATAGCTGTACAGTTGCAAAATTATTTTCCTTTGCTGTAGGTAGCTGAATCTTGAGTTACGTTACAAGCGACTTTTGATCAATTCTCTCTTCGACCTCTCCTTCTACTTGTTCGTGATACACTTCAATGTAATTATCCTATCAAGGCTAGTCATTTACATTTCCAATAGAGGTCGGACAATCACGTCACTGACAGCTTTGAGGGCGAACAAACGTCACACAATACACGTATTTTCAGTTTACGCGGGCTAAAATGACCATTGCGTATCCAAGTCTCATGTTTCTTTAACGCACGCGACTTATACACGAATAGGAAAACATTTTGCCCTCGGAGCTGTGAACAACAGAATTGTGATCAGTGAACTCTATTACAACGTTCACTGATTGTGAGTTGTGACATCAGTCACCTCACCCGACCCCTATAGAAGGGATGGTCATAAATTTAGCTAGCGCAATCTTAGGCCCTTGTCCCACCAAAGCAGCGCAACAGCGACACGATTTCGACATGACACAAGCAGGCGACATGGAGTTGTCCCACCAAAGCAACGTGTTTTCTACATTAAATTCCTGTTCATTATGTTTCCCAATGAAATTCATTTTCCTTTTCGTTAAACCACCGCACATAGATCTACAGTGTCACTTCACAACTGACCTGTCGAGTCGCTAGGCAACAAGAAGCCGACACGCAGCTTGGATGTTTCTCTAGCGGAGCGCTGGTGTGTGTACGGTGCATAAAAACCATGGGTTAAACACGAAAGATACACGCTAGCGACATCGTGTAGTTGTCGCGTCGCTGTTGCGCCGCTTTGGTGGGACAACGGCCTTAGAATCATAGAACAAGCAAAATTAATGAATGGAATTTTGTATGTGTTAGATAAAGCGAGAGAAGATAAAATTGGAAAATGAATTTTATGTGAAGACAAGACACAGAACAAGGTATACGCTACCTGATGATGAAAATTTGAATGCTGATATTAACCGAAACTTTTATTTTTTTAAAAAACGATGAAAGCACAATACCTAAGATTAGAAACGTATATATATGTCTTACAGACGAACAAGAATACCCACCACCCAAATTTCAAAATTACCAACAAGAAACCTGGATATCTATGTACTTACCTGTATTTTTCCAATGATCTGTTTGAAATGGAAAATTGTTGCAATGAATATTGTATTCCTCGACCCATAAAAGATTTATGGGGCACAGACGGTTCATGTGTCTGTGTTAAGGAACACAATAATTTTTTTCATTTGAATATTATTGTAGGTAATTATAAGATAATGTATTAAGTATAATTAATTACAATTATGTAGGTATGGCACGGTTCAATGTGTTTTGTCATAATTTGGAATAATATTGTGGTAACACTCGTCAGGTATCTCCGTTTTTTGTAAATGGAACAGAATAAGTACATTTATTTAGTACAAAGATTAGAAGTAGGAAAAGCAAAATGTTACATATTATAATGTATAGTCTACTGTGTTATTCTTATTAATCGTAAGTCAAAGGGTCGGTCACAACGAGGATATCATTCACATGTTTGTGATGTAATTTTTCAGTGTTTCTTAACTTGTTTATATTTTTAAATTGTGTCGATTGCATTTTTTCCAACTGCACCATGGATCTTTATTCTGCGATTACTCTACTTCCGATTTCTTCTTCTTCCTCTTTATTGTTAAACATCCATGTTTTCTAGATCTAGAACACCTTTCTTTCAATTGTTAATCTTTTCATTTACCCTAGTGATTTGCCTTTCCTTTTATCGGCTATGTCTATTGGCAGTTGGTATGTGTGTGTATTCTTTATTTTCAAGTTGCTCAGATTGTTCTCTTTTGCTGCATTTTAAATTTTAATTTGAATTGTAATTTGTATTTGTGTGTAATTAAGAGATTATTATCTAGTTAATTTTCTCACTTGTAGCGGGCAGTGACGTACCTACCTAGAATTTTTGCCGCCCTTTTTAGTCAATAAAATGGTGGTCTTTATAAATTAATAAACATAAATAAATAATTGCAAGTGAGACAAACTATAGGTACCATTGGATGCAATATTTAAATTAGGCAGTAATAAAGGAAGTTGCATAAGTGGATGACACGTTTTTAAAGATGGCATGATGGGTGGTACTATTGTCGCCTCGTTCTGATTCCGAAGATCTTTTACGGATCTATCTTTCTAGTGAATGGTACTTTGTGTTTTTATTGCTCCTTTTGTATAAAGCTAGTATATGTATCATTTATTACGACTATATCAATATTTCAGATGTGTTTATTAATGTCTTGTCAACCAATGTAATGTTTGGCCTATTACTAGCTGCTGTTTTATCTATGTGTATTGTTCTGTTCCAGTATAATAATAATAATAATAATAATAATAATAATAGTGTCATTTATTAGATTACGCATGGTGACATTTTTGTTTGTTTATATGTTGGAATTGTACGTAATTTAAAAGGGCGAAGTTCAGGTGCTAATGGGTATAGTTTATGTAATGTGGTGTGTTTGTGTTTGTATGAGAGTTCCAAACATATGAATTTAACGACGTGTTTTGTTTTTCTGTTTAATCTGTGCTACTAGTAATTTACAACTCTCTCTTATGCGCTCATTATTTCTGTCATAGATCTGTAACTATCACTTCCTTGCTAATGTTTTTTCTGTGATTACGTTATGAGTTATGACGTTATCTTGTATGGATTCCTTTGTGTGTCTGCGTGTGTGTATGTGTTATAACTTATAATATAGGTAAATATACATATGAAAATCTATTATTATTCTCATCGCAATTATCTTATATAGAATTACAGATGATTATATTATAAATTACAGATGAATGCTACTATGTATATTAACGATAAAGTACAACCATTGAATAAACTCAACGGTACAACACATTTAATGTGTGATTTAAATGTGGAAAAAGTTATGAAATATGGAAATTCAACTCTCGACAATGACAATTACACACAATGCATTATAACGTTCAGCGATAATAATTGGAATAAATAATTTGTATTAGCATAATATGCGTACTTTCCTGACAGGGTACCCAGGTACAGGTCGCGCGCGGTAAGGAAAACGAACCCTCGCATGTCGAAGGTGAATCGGGTTGCTATCGAGCAAATGCGCCAATGGGCAGTACTCAAAACACGTATTTTCAATTTACGCGGGATAAAACGACCATTGCGCATTCAAATCCCGATTCGACTTCGGCATGCGACCTGTACGTAGAAATGTAATGAAGTAAGATTTCATTGTTATCGGCTGAATTTTTCATGAAACTACTAAATCAAAGAAATGGCTCACTACTTATGGTTGAGCCCAAACTATATAGTTGTATCACAGATGTCTAGTGTGTGTATATCAATACATCTGTGGTTGTATGAAACTCGCCCGTTGAAATTTTTTAAAATTAGGTAATTTACGTTGTACCGTTTTAATTCTGTCAACATTCCAAATAATAGAATAATATTTTGAGCTTGATCTGGCAAGTGAACCTATGTTCAGATTTTTCAATCCCCGCTATATCTTTTTATAAATGCCAATGCCTCGTTCGCTTTGCAAATTGGTATCCCTAATAACCTAGGTTTTGTGTTTCCATAACAACCCTTTTCCCTCCAGCAGCGTCGGCGGTAGGAAAAGGAAAAGTAAAATCTGCTCTAACGATAATGCCAACTTTGCCTCCTACTATTCGGTCATGGGGCGCCTGTGTTTAGCCACCAAACGGCTAATAGAAGACAATTATTTTTTATAGTGTTTGGGATATATTTAATTAACAAGCAAAAAGATTTGTAATGATGAAATGCCTAAGTATGTCTTTTCCATGACGATGCTGATTTGTGCAATTAGTAAAACAACGTTTTATTTAAAAATGATTGTATGTATTAGAAATTGTCTCACGTTTAGGTCGTAATTCACTCTTTTACCATTTATAATGCAGTTTTTTCCCTAGCATGACAGTTTTTACAACTACATTCATGACACGAATGCGCTTCACATTTTATTCCAAAATGATGATCAGGATGATCTAAATCCAACTTTGTACGCAGTAATTTTGTACTCCTAATGCCGGTAAGTAATTCCGTATGACCATTGAATAAAGATTCATCAACGGTATGACGAAAAAAAATCATTTCATTTTAATGTTAAAACTGTCAGCTCAATTATAGTTTTTATACGTTTAGCTTCTCCGGAAAAGATTGGAATTGTTAAAAATGATCTCGAAACAATGGAAAATCCCATTTGTTTTGAATCTATTTTAATCGTTTTATTATAATACTTTACATTCCTTGGATGATGTAAAAGAAAATGTTCGGGTTGTTTTCTTAGTTAGTTTACATCTTTTGAAGGCTCTCCAAATACACAACTTAATCTAATTTATTAACCAAGTTGGTGCCAACTTTTGAATGGTTTAAATCTGGATTTTATAAGTGATTATCAACAACATAAAACACTTATTCTGCAATTTATGTGTTGACTAAAACATTGATTCGTCATTTACCTTCATCAAAAGCGCAAAAGGTACCTAATGGAAAGTTACATATTTTCCCGATATTTTCCACTCTTTCTCAGTAAAATAAATCGTATTTAGTACTTGTGTGTGTGTGATGTATGATAATATCTAAAAAAATTATAATCTAAAAGATAAGAGTTAAATAATTTATTGCATTTTAATTGCGTTTTATTCCTGTTCCAGTTGTTTTTTGTGACTACATCGCATCTGGAAGATCCCTACAATTCATCGAGGAATACATATTACGAGAAGTTCTTCCTTGTTTCGGAAACACGTGGTCCACTACTAATATTACAACGATACAAACAAGTTTATTCAGGTAGTTGTTTTTTTTTTATGCACTTTCTGTTGTAATCGCTGCAGTGTTACAGACAAGAGGCGCGTGAAATTATTAAAAATGCGGTTAACGCGTCCGAAGAGGATATGGTCATTTTCACAGACAATGGCTGTGTCGGTGCCATACAAAAAATGATTAACAGCCTCGATCTCATAGAACCTCCCATTATATTTACAGCTCACAATGAAGATTACGATCATTTGAAGTTATGGCAAGAAGCGGGGGCCACAGTAAGTACCTAATTTATTCGCCTTGCCGATTATAGCAACTATTATGCGCAGGTTTTAAAAATAGCCGAAACCAAAGAAGGTTTTTTAGACCTGAACGATTTAGAGCAACAGCTGCGAATCCAATGCAGTACAGGGAGACCGTTAATCGGATTATTTCCGGTTGCGTCAAATATCACAGGGATCATTGCCGATGATGTCGCAACCACTCTTCTTCTACATCAGTATGGCGCTCTTTCATTTTGGGATTATAATTTCGCGGCGCCAAGTATTGTCATCGATCTTAATCCACTTGTAACTGGTGTTAAGGAAAACTCAGTTCGGAAAGACGCCATCTATTTTTCGGTACACAAGTTTGCAGGAGGAGTGCAAACACCTGGTAAGCTTTGATTACTCACAACTGAAAACAAGTGCATTATAATTACTTTTGTAGGTGTTCTTATAATGCGTAAATCTCTTTTTAAAGACCCAGAGGATTTAAGTACAGGTTTCTTTGATCCTTACAATCGTAACATTGTAATAACCGAACAATTGCTAACACACGGCCCTAATACTCTCATTGCAGTGTTTCGAATTGCACGAAGAGAGAAATGCAACTCAGGTTGTTGAGTCCATAAGGGCTGGACTCGTGATGCAGCTGAAAGAAACCGTAACCACTAATGTCATACTGCATCGACAGGACAAAATCACAAAGTACTTAACGCATCAAAATTACGCGCGTATTGATAATTTTGTTGTAGACAAATGATGCAGCATATTCGGACAATTCCAGAAATACTATTGTTGGGTAATAGGTCACCGGCCCTGAAACGTTTGCCAATATTTTCCTTTATGGTGCGACATCCGCGCGGAACATTTCTTCATCACAATTTCGTCTGTGCCGTTTTAAATGATATTTTTGGAATACAAGCGCGAGCGGGTTGTGCCAATTCCGGTTCGTACACTCAAGATCTACTAGGAATCGATCAAAATTTGGCCGATCAATATGAGAATATAATTTTGGAAGATTTGTACGATTCTTTTTTTTTTTTAGTAAAATCGATTATTTAAATTGCAAATTCTGTTTTAGCAGTTTACATGTATCGACGCACAATTCCGCTTTACAACTTTTACGTCCAGGATTTACACGAATTAGTCTTCCGTATTTTATCAACGATTCCGAATTAGCCTTTATCATGGAAGCTATTAAAATGGTTGCGACCGAAGGTTGGAAGTTACTTCCGCAATATATAGTGGATTTGGAAACGGGGGAATGGCGCCATTATTCGAATTCAATATCTAAAGATCGCAAATGGTTGGGTTCTATACGATACGTCGATGGTAAAATGACAATGAACGAGAGGCGCATATCGGGACCAGGGTTATTTCCCCAAAATTACTCAGACTGCCTTCAAACTGCGCGTAATTTATTTAATCGTGCCCGTAAGACTGCAAATCGCAATCCATATCCTAATCAAGGTATTCATTTCGATAGTAAAGGAGAGCAGCTTAGATGGTTTATGTTACCGCAAGAGGCGCAAGAGTTGTTAACTGCAAACTCTCAGAACGTTAAGCATAGCCTTCCCTTTGATCCGATGCATTATTCGGGTTCCAAACGTCATAATAATAAGCAGGGAAAACAATCATTTTCGCCCATGTCAGGATTACAAGCACGCCATTACAGCTTGACGGCGATCGACGATCCACACATTGATAGGTCAGCCTCCCCTCTTCCTTATTATGTTCCGGACCAATTTCACCAATCGATGGATCATCCACCTCACTTCGCCGTCGGAGAATCTGTCAGTTCGACCATATTCCATCCACTTTCAAATGTGTACCATCGCGAGCGATGTTTGAGCTTGGGCGATTCGATGTTAGTCGCTCCGTTCCCTCCACCTCAAACTTTAAGTCCTCAACCGAGTACCAGTTTAGGCGTAACAAATTTGCGACGACGTAATTGCAGTTGTAGCAGCCAAACAGACGTACACTCTTTAGATTCCGACTTTAATATGTCCCCGGCTCAAAGTTTAAACATGTTATGCGCTACCAGTACAAACGATTGCAGCTTGTTGGGTCGCGCTTCCCCGGCTCAAACCGCCGACTTACGCGCGTACGTTAACGAAATATCCAAAGAATTAGCTACTAGTATTAAATACGAAATACGCGAAGTAATAAACAAAGTGGAAGACGTCTTAGAAAGTACGGACAATATCGATGGAGGTAATAAATCGCATTTCGCCAACGATCGATACGGTAGCGGTAGCGAGGATGGTCGTAGTGACTCAATTTCCGCAAACGAAGTTGCCGAATATCTAGAAAAGGTATCTAGAGAGATGGCGAACGAGGTGAAATCAGAAATACGTGATGTCGTTAGTGCGGTGGACGTATTTATTACACCGGAAAATCAAGAACGGCATACATTTTCACGAGCCTCGAGTGTCGGCGATAGTGATAAACAAAATTCTAACGGCAGCCAAAAAAATCTCGCAAGCGAAAGCTTCGACATAGTACCTACGAAATTTGGAAACGGTAGCTACGAAGAGCAAGACAAGACTCGAACTAAATTACTGACGTCGGCAGTTACTAGTGTAAGTTCACAAGATAGCGGCATTAACTTATCATTCCAAGAGCAAGACTCTCTCACTCACGAAATCGGTAAGAAGGTCAAGGAACAGCATCGAGAAGGAGATCAGGAAAATAGGTTACCCGTACCTAAAAATATTTGGCAACCGACGATAGAGGCAGTTGAAGAATATAAAATGATTAGAGATGGCGATAAGGTTATGGTTTGTTTATCGGGCCGAAAGGATTCTCTCAGTTTGTTACATACGTTGCTACAATATCAAGCCCATGTACAAAGCAAAGGTATTATATTTAATCTTGGCGCCATTACGATCGATCCAGATTCTACAGGATGTGACCCTTGTGTACTTATACCGCATTTAAAACAATTGGGAGTTAATTATGTTGTCGAAGAACACACCGATTCTGATTTAGGTAAGTTTCATTCCACACTAACCAGGAAATATTTACTTTGCTTAGATCATTCATTTTGTAAAGATCAGTTCCTAAAACATTTTTTACCGCGCGCATCTGGCCGATCTTTACAAAATGAATGATCACTACTTATCCTCGACCTCCTTTTTATTGCGATTATTTGCCTCTCTGTATTCAGTACATTTATTTCATTGTTCTACATCTTTTGTCGGCCCCTTCTTTGCCTTTCTCCATTTCCCATAGCATTTGTCTTCTCGTCATCCATTCGCACCATGTGCTTGAACAACTTCGATTGTGTTTCAATTTTTCTTCTGTTCAGTTTCATCATTTCCACAATTTTTCTTGGAATGTTGTATTTTTGCTTATTTGTAGTTTATACTGGTTATAAGTAGTGTGCAACATAAGTTCAGATCTCTCCCTAAGATAGATACAACTCTTGTTGCCAAGAAACGTTTTTTTTTTATAATTTATCAAATGTTTCTCCAACAATTTCTTTTGACTTTGAAATTTGGCAAGAATGTTTGTTAAAAAAATGGTGTTTTCGAGTTTTTGAAAGTTCTTACCGAAAAATTAAGTAGGTAAACAATATGACAAAATAAACAATTAACAAACAGTCTGCTGTCAATTAGTATATCAATTAATGTTATTCCATTGTTTGTAATTGTCATTTGTTATTTTTAAAATAGTGAATTTTTACAATGGAGGAACAATAGACACGCATTGCAATCTCCAATACGGCTGACGTAAGGGGACTCTTTTTAGCAAACTACAGAAAATTGGACATACATTATAGACTACACGCCTTTCCTAAAATTCAACTGGGTAGAAAGAAACTACACCTGGCAGTCTCCGATTTGAATTGTGACTGGATGGTTTAATTGCGTGGATATTTATAATCAGTAATCATGTAGATGCCAATAGATAATCAGTTGATGGCCTCAACCCCCTTGGGGCGACATAAAAAAAACAATTATTCTACATACATTTGTCCTGAAGTTATCTTACACCCTGTATAATATTCTATATATTTTTGTTCCATTTATTCTGTTGATTATTTCTTTTTTCTACAATTTCTGCAGCTAGGTGTCGTCCGGTAATCGCTTACACCATGAACCCACAAAGCCTGCAACTTATTTTTATACTCTCTGAATCTTCTGTCTTTTTTCCGTCCTTTCCCCAATTTCTAAACTTATTGTGGGCTATTATTTATTGAAGATTGTTATAAACATTTCAATTATTCTTTTTCCATTTCCATTTTGAAATACTTAACCTCCCCTACTCCTAGATTGTTATTTCCAATCCTGCCATTGACATCTCCCATAACTATTATATTTCCATTTGCATTGTCGATAGTGTTTTGCAACTTTTCATACATTTTTTCTTTTTCTTTGTTTATCCTATATGCTTTTATAATATTAATTGTAATAAATAGGTAATTCAACTAATTTTTAACTTTCTCTTTACCTCATTCCCAGCCGTTTATTTGATAACTTCATATAATCGTCCTTTACTTGCTTCTCCTTGTTTCGCTCTTGTTTTATTCACTTTCATTTTCCATCATATTGTCATATATGTGAGGTGATGTGCACAGTAGTGGGAGGATACCCCCAAGGTGGGGTGCTGTCACCACTTCTGTGGAACTTAACTGAAACAGCCTGCTCTGTTGTGTCAAAAACAGCGGCTACTATATGCTGAACTATGCGATGATCTCTCCACTGGCAAGTTTGAGGCTACCCTGTGCAGTCTTATGCAATTCAAAGTAGCTGAAGAATGGTGTAGGGAACACTCCCTGTCTATAAACCCGACAAAAACGGAGGTAGTTCTCCTCACAAGGAAAAGGAAGATTGAGGGCCTTCGAGCTCCTCTACTCATCCAAAAACACCTCCAGTTTTCAAAGTCAGTGAAGTAAGTATCTAGGTATTACGCTGGACAACAAACTGAACTGGACTAAGCACATCCAGCTTAAAGCGGAAAAAGCAAATAGGGCTTTCTGGCAATGTCCGCCGGGCAATTGAAGAATGGTGTTACACATCAAGCATCCTCAGGTTTATCTCACATGTGGGATGGCTTGAGTGATGTTGCAGGGTCGAACAACTCTAACCAGGGAGGTAGCACAAAGGGTCTGAATAGGTGGCCTAGGTGCTCGTGGACTTCTGACCACCCTCCCACCGTAATCCAGAATCCATATATTATATGTTCAGTATATATTTCTCAACTTATTTTTAATTTTTTGAAATACTTAATTTGTCTGTCATTCTTTTAATTTTCATGATGCAAACCTTGGCAATCCTTATATTAATATTGTTTTTTAAAGTAATTTTCATTTTTTTCTTTTACTTCTCAATTTCTGTTTATGAATTCTTTTATCAGCTTCATCAATACACACTTCTTATTACCTCCAGAATCCACACTTTTCCTCCTTGTCTCCTTATTATTTTATTTACTCCAAAAACTTGTTCAACTTCTCTTTGCTCTTTTCTTTGTATTATTCCCACTCTTAACTTGTTACTTGAACTTAAATCTATTCAATATTATACGATTATATTCTTCATTTCTTTAATAATTGTCATCACTGGATAATGGCCATTCTCCTTATTTTTATATTTGAGTTCTTTCAAATTTTCTTGCTCCAATAGTAGTAGTATTATTAACTTTTTGTTCCTTCTTGTTTATTATTATCATACTCGCCCATACGAATTATCAAATTTTTCCTATTCCAATCATTTAGTAGCATTTAAAAAATCCTTGCAGCCCTCTTTTTTTCTATTTCCATTTCCAATTTGACTATTCCATTTGTTCTACATTTGTGTATTTACTTACAGATCTCCAACCGGTACAGGAAAATTTCTACAGTTTTTGTACACCAAATAAACGTCACCGATTATATTCAACTGCTAAATCGTGTGGATACAATGTTTTAGCTATTGGACAACATTTAGACGATTTATGCGAAAGTTTTATTTTATCTATATTTCACACTGGTAAAATTAAAAGTTTGAATGCTCATTATTTTGTGAGGTGAGTGCCCTTTTCTTCGATCTTTCGCACCTACATCCCAATTTCTAGGGACCACGAATTACGTATAATTCGACCACTCGTTTATGTTCGCGAGAAAGCTATTAAACAATTTGTAATTAGTCACCGGCTACCGATTAATTTGGAAAGTAATCAATTTGATAACACGACTAAGCAAAGACTAAGAGCGAAGCAAATGTTGGCGCAGCAAGAAATCTTATATCCTAAACTATACGAAAATATTAAGGCGGCTATGAATACGATTATGGGATTCCATTTACAGGATAAAAACAAGGTGGACGGTTCCGAAGGCGAAACGGACGAAGAGTCAGTTATAATAAGAGAGTAAGCATTAACAAAGGTAAAAACAAAATGGTGCAATTTCCAGTGTTTTTTACTGGTTCGCTTTATTATAAATCGATATACATGCGTTATGTGATAATATTTTGATATTCATTCTGACTGTGGATCTTTTTCATTTCATTTCATTTTATCGTAACTTGTGATCTTTTATACAGGTCTTATTATATGTTAGTATATCTATAATAAATGTTAATATTGTACAATGTTTAGAATGGACAAAAGCATTTTTTTGCTCTATAATTATATATTTGGTAAAGATGTGATCTTATAGTTTTAGCTCGTTAATTACCATTCAGATATTTAACAATGTTAATGCAGTAATGGAATGTACTTTATTTTTACTGCCTAAACTATATTTCCGAAATAAAAATTGTTCCATATCTTTATTCTACAAATTAATTTACAGCGCTACTATTAATTTCTCGTTTAATTTTGCATTAATGGTTTTTATAAAAACATTAGCATACGCCGCGTACGTTTACTAAAGGATGACTGATTTTGTTTTTTATTTAAAAAATAAAATATTTCAGGTTTATTGTAATTATTTTGATCTATATGGAATTGTTTGTTATTTTGCGAATCCACTGCAGACCATGGGGTGATCCTCTGTTTACCACTGTTGGTACACAGTGGATCAGCTGCAATTTTTTGGAAAAGTATTTATAGTTTTTGTTATTTGTAGCATAACAGTGGAATTCAACAAAATTTTTAACCTAAGGGCGCAAAGAACTGTAAAAGCCATTTAAACTAAGTGATAGAATGTAAAAAAAAAATGATGATCCACTGTTGACCAGGCATGTAGCATGTAGCTCTGCTGCTATGAAGGTATATTTTTCGTTCTTTAGTTGAATTTCCTATTTATGTGTCTCGTTTAACAAAATCTTTATACTTTTTCCATTTCTATTAACTTGATGCGTCTAAATAAGTTCTGTTTTTTTTTTTAGTAAATTAAAAAATACTTATTAGCAACTTTTATATTTAAATATTTTTTATTTTGATGCTTGAGGTCCTTGACACGAATGCCATATTTCGATGATGTAAGATATGGGGTGTAAAAAGGACATAAACATTGATTTATGTTGCATAAATTCAAAATTTTTGTCAATCATTATTAGGTCTAGATTCTTTTATCACAAAATTCGTTTTAATTCGCAATTATTTAACAAGCCATTTGAAATTGTGTTTTTTAACAGTTTAACAACCCATTATTCATTCAAAAGCGTGCATTTATCTCTTATCTACTGACCCTGAGGTTAAATATGTGAAATTATCATACTTTTACAGGTTTTGAGAGTAATACTTTTAATCAGGCTTTCACAGCGTTCACATTTATTTCTATTCACTTTCATTGGTTAGATATTTGTCTTGACAAGGGTTGTCTGCAACAGAATTAAGTAGCGGCATTGATTATATACACGAAGTATATAATCAATGGTAGCGGAGAGATATTTTGTCCACAAATTAAGTATTCTGCATGTTTCAAAACGTTATGTTGACTTTGTCTGTTTTAAAAACACATAATTAATTAATTATCCAGTTGAACTCTTAATTTTCAAGCAGTCTTATTATACGGGATACCCAAAAAGTTAGTAGATGAAGAGTTACTACTATTATTTAATTTCAGGAGGTCGAGAGATCAAATAGTCATAATCATAAAGGTTATCAAGAACTAAAAAGCACAATTTAGTTTTCAACGCTAAAACAAGTGGTATTGAACGCAATAGTAATTTATAATCGCACTGCCCAGGTATTAATTGGTTTATGTCGATTTTACTATTGTAACAAAAAAAAAGGAATTTTATGCTTTAAATTTTGAGCTCTCTGTTTTTCATCCGAGTTTAGAATCAATTGGTTTGTATCTCACCTTAACCATTGAGTAATACCGTTGATTGAAATTCAATCAACGGTAATACTTAATTATGTTCATGCAAACATTTACATTTGTTACAGTTTGTAAGTTGTAATTTGTCTAGATCAGTCCGGTGTTGTCAGTATATAGAAGGTATTAGATGGTGAAGAATTGATCCCTGTGACTGTGAGATTCCTTTCGTGATAAGTATGTGCTTAACTGATACAATTTGGTGTTTAATACAAAAAATTGTGTGCACTAAATTAGTATAATTTATTGTGCCAATTTCAGGTACCAGTTACCTTTATATCTACTTGTACCCCATGTTTTGAATAAGCCAACACTCGTATTGTACTTGTCTTATGACTTATATTAAACTCTTAAGCAACCGTAGCGGATGAAATCACCACCTTCCAGGATGCAAGGTGTAGGAAGAAAAGCAGGGTAGGCTGGAGGAATAAAAGAAAGGGGGAAACCGAGGTAACGGTTTTAGTGAGCCAACAATATTAATGTTGAATGCATAAAATACACGTTATGATAATTTAGTAAGTCCTACAAAACTCCATTGTGGACAATACTAAAACAACTATAATTGCCTATATATATTTATGGTAGGCTGATATATTCAATATGGCCATACCTCTCCTCCCTTCCGTGTATCACCTTTGATTAAGTATCACTTATTTAAAATATATTACTGTTCTCATTTGTATCCTCAGTTAATATTGTTACGCAAGAAAGTTCTGTATCATTCTCAATGCATGAACAATTTGGTTAAAAAAGTGACGGCGGTGATATTTTGAATTTGAGGAATCAAAATTAAATAACTCTTAATCTGAGTAGATTTTAATTTTGACATTGCTAATATAGTGCAAACATTATTTCAAAATTTCCATCCATTAGGCAAAAAGACTCTCTGCCCCCCTCACCCACTAAGAAAATTGTACCCAATTTGCATTATTTCACAATTTAATTGGGACAACAAATAAGGTTTGAGGGTTTTTTTTTTGAAGCTTTATTCAGAGAAATTATTGGTACAATGTATTTCATTCAAAGCATTGCCCGTTAGCTACGACTTTCCCCCAATTTTCAAGTAGCATACGGATTGCACGTTGAACAAATTTCTCATCTTTTGAAGCGATCCAAGATTTGTCTTCTTCTTAAGAAGTGAAGTGCTGCGTGGCTGTGGCCAGGCCATGTGTTATATTTATGCTTAGATTATCCCAAAAAGTGTATTTAAAGTGAGGCAAGTACTCTTTAAAACAAATTTGTTGTATTGGTATGTTTATTTGACCTAAATAATTATATTTCAAAAATTCTTAATCCTAACAACAACTTAAAACTTAACCAAAAAGTGATACCATTGCACATTTACAAATCCCTCTCATTTTCTACCCTCTCCTAACAACCTTATTCTTCTTACCCCTACCTCTTCCATCCACTCTAGTCCCTCTCCCCCATTTTCTTCCAACTCCCTAGTCCCTACCATGTGTCCTACACTTTCCCACACTCCGCGACACATTCTACACTTCCTCCTTACATCCTCCCACCAATATTTATTTACAGCTTCCTCATTCCCGCGCCTGTACCTCCTATCAGTCTTTTCTTTTTGATATTGAAACCACTCCTTAGGTATCTAGGTATTCCTTTTCCACCATAATCCCCCATATTTTTCGTTATACCTTCCCTTCCTAATTCTTTCCTGTTTCTGCGAATCTCTATCGTAATCTCCCCCTTCTGTTCTACAACTCTCTACTATCGTATCCACCCCTTTCATAATAACTCCTCCTTTCCATGCTTTATTTTTACCTCCTTCCAACAGCTCTCCCTCCCCAATTATTCGTCTTATCTCATATTCCTCCTGCTTGCCTCGATTTTCAGCTTCTCTCATTTTACCTCTTCCTGCACAATGTATCCAGGTGTTTCCCTATTCAGGCGCTTCTCCAAAGCATCTCGTTCTCTCCACCCCCAAATTTCAGTTACGTAGATCATTACGCTTTCCACTAATTTGTTGAATAGCCACCCCCCCGTCTTCCTACGTCAGTTCCCGCGTCCCCCTTATTATCTATTAACTGGTAACCCAACGATGTAACCTCCCCTACATTTTTGATCACCTCACTCCCCCCCCCCCCCCCATCACTCCTACTAGCTCATCTTGCTTTTTGAAACACAACTAACTTGGTCTTCTTAACCTTGACCTCCAGGTCCATTTTATTTATAAACCCCCTCACTGTGGAAATCATACTCCTCATTTACCTCACTGTTCTGGCAAATACTGCCACATTATCGGTGTAGACATCTTACTTGACCCTATTACAATCCCCTCACTCTGCCTTCCCCTCAATTTTTCAGCGAGTCCCTCTATAGAAATAAAGAACAAGCCAGGGCTGAGGGAGCACCCCAGTCTCAAACCCTTCTGTGTTCCAAACGACTCGACAATCTTGTTCTCCACCCTCACCCTACACCTCGTCACTTTATACAGTTGCACCACCCTCTCCAGTAACCCCTCCCTTATGCCTTTCTTTTCCATCATATCCCTGTTTACATAATCGAAAGTGGCCTTAATGTCCATAAACAGGGCCAACACTTTCCCTCCCTTCCTCTCCCTGTTCACTATGTAAATTCCCTTCCTAAACCCAGCTTGTCGATCTTCAATAACCCCCTTCACCCTATGCGTCTGAATGATTCAAGCATAAACTCTATATCCTATGTTCGTCACGCTAATCGAACTATAAGTGCATTATAATGTTTTCGTTTTGTAAATGAGAGAGAAGGACCATATAAATTGCATTTATTTCTACCATAAATATGTATTATATAAATGAAATATTTCAACAACACATAAATTAGAGTATAAAAATTTCCTTAACAAATAAATTTTATAGCAATATTTTACGGAAGTTGCCATCTTGTCCGATTACAACAACAAATAAGTATTTGTCTCATAAAATTGCGTATGTTTTACAAATCACACTCGTCACAACAAATGTACAGATATGCAAGACTTAATTTATACGTCAGGGTTTTAATCTACATCTTAAATTACAATTTTTTCAATTTGGAGAAATAAAATTATGAGTTAAAAAAATCTAAAACACAATTGACCTATTTTGCACTATGATACCATGTCGTTCCAAGTGCTACTATTATTACTGGAATCGCTACTAGACGAAGACACTACAAACCTTCCCGTTAATAATAAATGTACCCGTATATTATACAATTACCTGTCGGTTTAGGCACCTTATCTTTTGGACCCCAGACTCTTATTGTACAATCGTCCGAAACGGACACCAACATATTGCAATATATAGGATTCCAAGCGACGCAATTAACAGTTCGCGTGTGACCCGGTAATGTCGCTATTGGTAATTCATTTCTGATATGCCAAATATAAACCTGCAATTCGTCGGTTAGTGTTTACCTAACGCACCACTTACGATACTTACTTGATTGTCTTCACTTCCGCTCGCTATAAAATCTTGATTAGCACCTCCAAATGTAGAGTGTATCGTGAAATGTCCTTGCGTTACACCTTGAAAACGACGAACTAAACATCGATCGTGTAAATCCCACAAATGAACACCTTGTGTAGCTACATTTAAAAGTGCTAATCGATCGTTACGATCTACAGTAAATGCCATAATCGGATGCTCCTCTTGTAACCTGAAAACGTATTTATGTAGAACCCAGTCGCGTAATCACCGCATTAACTTACACATTGTTATCGACCAATTCGTCGAAATTATAAGAACGGATTCTATGATGAGTATCGGAGGCGAGAACGCATTTACCGTCCTGTCTACACCAAAGGCAATTTACACGTACACCTTCCCACGTATCTAATATATTTCCTTCCATATCGCATTGATAGAAGTGGCCGCGAATACCGCCGACCAAAAATTTATTATTATCCTTATTCCAAGCGCAACACGTCAATACGTCTTCCGGCGATTGCGATACTTTCAAACATTTTTCCGTTTCGATATTCCAAAGCCAAACTTCGGGACTCTCCTCGGGACCGCACGCAATTAAATGCGTCGAGTCGTTATTCCAAGACATATAAGCGGCCCCTATACAATTATCTATTGGTAAACATTTTCGATAAACGAATCATCTCAAGTTACTTACCGTACGAATGACCTTCTAACGTTTTTCTAGGAGTGATGGTACACGTTTCCGGATGTACGTCCCATATAATAACGTTAGTGTCTTTTGAACCGGTTGCTAACTTCATACCGTCGGGCGAGAATTGACAAAACCATACTTCGTCACAGTGATCGTTTAAAACCTATAAAACTAAATGTTAGAAAAGGTATCTATAGGTTCTAGTTCTCAATCTTTGGTGGCCACATACATTTCTAACAGAATGTAAACGGATAAAACACAATTTTCATAAGTGGCACCTATTGAAGAAACAAATTGCAAAAGACGTAAGTGCGTCTAAAATAAAATGGAGGTGTCTACAAAAGTTTCTTAAATCATGTTGATTGGGAGCAATACACAAATACTACAAAAAACTGGAAAGAGCTAGAGATAATGAAGAGGAAGATATAATAATTATAGCTGATCGAATTAAAGAGAAGAGTTGGTAAAGAAAATAAAGCGGTAGAACATATAATGGATAATAGAGTGAAAAATGAACAAGATTAGCTATGCAGCGAAAGAGACATGTGAAACAATATAAATAGAGCAAAGAAATACGAGATATAATAACAGAGGAAAAGGGAAAAATATTTAGGAACAAAGAGATCAGAAGATTATGAAAAATACAAAGAAAAAAGAAGAAGCAAAGATGGTAGTGAGAACAACGAAAAATGAACCAGAGATAAGGGTGTGAAATAATATGAAAAAATCTAAAGTGTTCCACTCGGTAGGTACCTAGGTCATAGTGTAATAGTTATTTGTACAACTAAAGAAGAAAATTATGCTTTTTTCAACTCGACGCCAGGTCAATTGAGTGAGAGTTGAAGAAACATTTGCTTTTCATGTTTTAAACATAATTTTTCCTAAGTCCCTATAATTTAAAAAAAAATTATTAATTTTGCGTTTATAAGAAAGTTGTCAACGTTGACAGTTGGTGAATTCATTTGTTTTCCTGCAATAGATAAATGGTGTTGGCAATACTGTTCACTTTCATCTCTAGAGAGGAAAATGCAACTTTATTCTATTTTCCAAGGCAGTTTTAGAAAAAGAAAATATAATTATAATTACACTACAGCAAGATTAAAATTCCAAATTTAAAGTTTTTAAATTGCTTTATATCCATTTAGAAACAACTACCATTCCCGAACTCGCCAACTCGTCAACTTTGCTCCAATTCTCATCCTCAAAGAACAACACCGAATTACACGCAAATTATTTTTCCTCCCTGCAACTGCAAGTTATAGAATTCGGCTGTATAGATCGAAAATAAAACTTGTCCTAGGACCGTACCTTGTGGTATGGAAAATTCCAAGGTTGTAGTATGACTCAAGCTGACAGAATCCATGCAAATATTGATAGTTAAGCAATTCGCGCTTTGGTCAGTATTTGGATGGGCGACTTGTTTATTCTGTGCCTCAGTGTGTCCGGCAGGACCTGAATGAGGCCCAAGTACGTGTGGACTTAACTCCCATCCCCCATTGTAATTTACATTTTTACATGACTCAAGCAGGAGGCGACCCTACACATTTGCTCCCCGTCATCTAAGTAACTCTTAAAACCAATCTAGAACCGACCGCTTCAAAACCACAACCAAATCAAAATGTGGAACAGAGTCTAACACTTTGGCGTGATCAAGAATAATAGCAATAACCTTTTCAGACTTATACAGAGATAAATATAACTTATTGGTAAGTTCCTCTAAGGCACCCTAGGTACTTATATCTTTAAATGTTCAGATTCTAAACAATTGAGTTGAAGCTTTACTAATTTGTCTAAAATTTTACTTATATTAGATAACATTGAAATCGATCTGTAGTTTGACATCTCTTTGGTGCTTCCTTTTTTAAATGAAGGGACTGTTATTGCTTTTTTTAGACAGTTTGGGAACGTAGCGGCTTCAAAACTAAGGTTGGTTAGATAAGCAAGAGGGTGCGATAACACATCCTAATATTTTTTTAATACCACCACGATGATGCTGTCTCAATCGGGACCGGAAGTAAACCCCCCTCAGATCCATTGTGTACGACTAACATGAGAGAATGTCACCCACTTTTTAAGCTCAGGGGATGGCTCCCGCTCTAGGGGAGGACAGTGTGCAAGATTTGAGGCCACATTCGCAAAATGAATATTAAATTCCTCAGCACATCCCTCCTGCCCTCTTACAACCGTATTACCTATATTTACTTCTTTTATCTCTCTGCTTTTCATATTGCCATTAATTACTTCGCTTACTATAAACATCATTTTTTCTTTTACTTATCAAAGTTCTTAATTTATTAGACAATTCCACTCAGAAAATTTCAACCAATTAGTTTGTACAATTTTGAATCATTCGACCAATTAGGAACGAATTACACTGACAATTGCACTAGTGGTTTTTCACTTTCAAATTCTAATCAACTATCGCAGTATCCGTGCCCGCTGCCCGCCGTATAAATACATAGTTTGACATTTGCGAATAATTTATTTCATGATGTTTGTGTTATTGTAAGAATGTGTCCATTTGGTTACGAACGGATTTCTAAATTTCTTGTTCGTTAAATTGTCCTGCCGAATTACACTCGAGATTTGTATTTATACCGAGTAAATTTGTGTTGTTTAAATTCTAATCTGTTTCCTTTAGCAATTTGACTCGAAAAACTGTCAACCTAAAAATGCTCCACCTTCGGTGTCGCATTTTTATTGGTTGACAGTTTTTCTCGTCTAATTGCTAGGCAACAGATTCTTATTAAACAACCCAAATTTACTCGGTAAAATACAAACCTCTTGTGCAATTATAAGTGAAAATTGTTTATAATAATCTTTTAAGTGTTCTGAAGAAGGGAATGAATTTTAGCAGCACTTCTAGTTCTAACCAATTTATAAGTTTAATTATCTAAAATTTCATAGTTTCATCATCAGTCAGTCTTATAATTTATTAAATTATAATTATAACCAATTAAAAAATTTTCAAAACAAAAGAAGTCATATATTGAGGACTATTGGCATTGGTAAACACATGATCTATTATAGCTAAAGAGTGGAAACGGGAAGTTGCTCTAGTAGGCTTATTACTTAAGACACATTAAACCATTTGAGGACATTCCTCCTGATTTTTATTCGGTTTAGCTTTGAGACAATAAAAATTGCATTATCTCTCCTTACATTAATAATGCTACCCAGCTCATTAAAACAACTTACAATGCTTGCTGACCTGTATACAGCAAGCGTTTTTAAAGACCGGTTATTGGCTATTTGGATGTTAACAAGTACACATTTACAATAAGGATAAAGTTAACTCTTCGAACTCAATATTTTGAAAATGATTTCCCTTTAATTGTACGAATAATTAATATAATCTGGCCCTCTGACGTCCGTCTCCAGAAGATACATTTCAATTTTTAATATCGAGTTAGCCAACAAAGGAATGAGGATGTAGTGAAAGAAAACTTTCAATCAACTCGATAGGTCGTCGCAGCCATACTTAAAATACAACGTACCTGTATAGTATGGGTGGGAAAAGAATCTTTGGGACAACAATGATCGACGAGAAGCGAAGTGCTCGTAAAAACGGTATCTTGAGATGTATTGTGATGTCGACAGCGTAAAGTTTGAAATTCTAAAGCTTGATTGAGCAACGAACGTAAACGACACGGCGGTAACATAACGCTAGCAGGAAGGAAGGCCTGAAGTTTATCCATTAACGATCCTCGCGATTTACTACCTTTTCCATCCCTGCAAATCGGCTAGTACGGTTATAAGTTTCGTCGTTACGTACAATTACCAATTGGTACGAGATCGTAATTCCTGAGTACTCGAACACATCATATAGCTTGAGAGTTGGTGTACGCGAACTGTATTGTGCTGTAACGGCGTCAACTCGTTTCTGAGCACATGAAGGGCGTCTAATACGCGTCCGTCTTCCAAGTATTCTAGATATTTTTGTTCCAATATTAAGAATTTCATTTCCTAGAATTGTTTAAGAGTTTTAAATATTTATGTGTGTGTGTATGCGGGGGTGGGATTAACTTACGACGAGATTGTTGACTTCTCCCAAAAGCGGTTTCAACTCCTGTAAATCGTGATCGGCCTTATTCCAGTCACCGTCCATTATGTGTTGGCGGAACTTTGCTGCGGCGGGATGATCTAGACGACATCCCGATTCGGTCATAAGAGATTCGGCGGTACGACTAAAATTTGACTGTAGGTAGTTATTGTTTAATGACCGAAAGCACTCACTTCAATCCAACCGATTTGAGATACTGTCCCATGAGTCGCACAATGTCTTGATTCGTTTCGTCCAAAGGAACGATAGGTACCGTCGCGTCTACGATACCGTTACTGGTAAGTTGTACGTCGTCGTGACCATTTTCCGTAGATACGTCGGCCGTAGTCGTACCATTTTGAATGCACCCGTTACTTGTAGTTGGCGCCTGCATGTTTTCTAAATAAACACAGGCGTCTTTTCGGGATTTCTTACGAGGCGGCTGTCCACCGTCGTCGTCCCCCGATGACTCGCTGGTGGAGGCCAGACTTATTTTTGAAATGTTTACTTTCTAATCCAGTTTTCTTTGTGTATCGAACTCAATTTAAATATTTCGCGATCTAAATATAGCGAAGTATTTACGTAAAATAAAGGTAGAGAGAGCGCATAGTAATTGTAAATATCCGATTACGTCACCTGTTTCGAGGAAGGTGCTGTACACACACAAAAGATGTACTCAATTTTCATCAAAATTGGAAGCAAAACAACTTTGCGTCCATTTTTCTACATAAATGAACGTTTAAACGTCGTGACGATCAATTACTATAAGTAATAAATTGCCTGTTACTTTTATTTTATCCAATTTTTTGTTACGGAATAAGAATTGAACAAAGATCAGCTGGGCGATGTTAGGAAACAGCTGTAACCTTTCATTACCCCTCGAACGAATGTTAAAGTACGACAGCGCATGCGTACTTTACTTCATGCATTTTCGTTGTAAATGTAAACAAAAACTATAAGTTAATGCCCTACTCGACTGAATTCATCGACGAAGTTGCGATTTAAATTATTACGTACCTGGTAAAAGAAATCATTTACAAGTTAACGTTATTTTATACTTTATAGTTTTGCCTTT
This sequence comes from Pyrocoelia pectoralis, assembly GCA_036250285.1. Classification (NCBI taxonomy): domain Eukaryota; kingdom Metazoa; phylum Arthropoda; class Insecta; order Coleoptera; family Lampyridae; genus Pyrocoelia; species Pyrocoelia pectoralis. Next base: position 51,005,738 of record CM070078.1, read on the forward strand.
TCTTCTGTCACCTGTCAATAAAATTTGAGGTTATTGCAATTGCAATATCTAGATATGTACTCTATGTTTTCAATTCTGTACCTTTTTGTACAGAGTCACAGATAAATAACGTCTTTGGCGGAGTTGAAATTAAAACGGTGTATTAAAAATGCGATTTTATGGGAACAATTTTTAAAAAAGCTTTCCATTCCTAAAAAAAAATGAATGAAACACATTTTAATAATAATAATAATAGAGTGTTTATTCGACCAATTAAAAGAGTTACATTAAAACAAAAACAACTAACTATAAATTTATTTTAATTAGTCGTCGCTTTGCACTTACAATAGATTCATACTGTAAGTAAACAACTAAAACACCTTTCATTTCATCTAACGTAAATTCTGCTTCTTACTTCCATCTCCTCCCTTCCTATTTATCATTCTTTGCTCTCTACCATCCATCCTTCTCCTTCTACACTATCTGCTTGTACTTTCCTTCTCCTTCCCCACAAAACCTGCATCATGTATCCTTATCCTTCTTCCAATATCTGTTTCCTCTCTCCTCCTTAACACACCTATTATAAATCTTGCTACTTATCATTCCTTTCCTCTTTTTGCTTTTCCTGCCTTTCAGATACTCTGATACTGGCTCTACGATTATCTTACCATATTCTCTGTTGTATTTACACTTCCTTATCTTCGCCCTTCTTTCCTGTTCATCTATATCTCTGTCTCTGTTTGTCACTTTCGTCTCTATTATTTCTCCCCCACTCTCTTAGCCTTGTCATTTCTTCGCCTACCTATCCGCTTCTTCTGTAATATTCTTCTCTTTCCTACTGTCCAAATGTCTTTCTTCCCTTCAGAACGCTTTCAATGTAGAGCAACCCGTTCCTCTCCCTCTTCGTACTTCACTGCCGCCTGTCCCGCTTACACTTTTATCTTCCGTGTCTTTGTTTCCTCTGCAACTGTGTCTCCTGGGCTCAATCCCATAATTTGGGAGAGTCAACGCCGGCGATGAAGGATGGTCAAGGGTGGGCCCTCGCTTATATCTTCCACGAGATCTCCAGTAAGGTTATGTAGTTCTGAAAGCACCATAAATACAAAATCATAACAAAGCGACGTATGGCGTAACTAAGTTGAATCTTCGTGGTTTGCATTCTCATCCTTAATTCGAAATTAAAAAAAATTGTGGGTGTTTTAACATTGAAACAAAACAAATAAGAGCTTCGTGGTTAACATTTTGAGATCCCTTGCCACTTATTTCGTTATAATAGGTGTTTTCTTTTTGCACGTTGTGGTTGACTTAAGTCAGCCCCACAGACCACTATATTTTTAATGGTCTGTGGTCAGCCCTGTGAATAAACACACCATTCGCTTTATAAAATTCTCATCAATAACCCTACTCGTTGTAAAAGCTTTATTTAAGTAAGTTTTATATTAACCTGAGCATAGAACAATATTTATTCTCTATGACTTGAGGCAAAAATGTCTTATATTATTATGACGCAAAGGCACTTCAATCACGTGATAATTGAGACTTTGACTAACCCTATGGCTGTCCAAAAAGAAAACACCTCCACAACTATTACGCAAACTTAAGACCTTTTTATTATAAACCTTAACAACGTGGCGATAAGTGTCAATTTCTCGACGTCAAAATAAGAGTTGTCCAAAATGTTAAATTTCCCAGACAATTTTGACCTCATCACTAATAGGGTCTATTGCACCCATTGAGCTATACCCTATACGCAACTGGAAAGGAAACGCGCATAAGCCAAACGAATGGGTATCTCTATCTTTTTCTTTTACACGCAACCTCATACAAACGATGACGCGGAGCATAAAATGCAGGTAAATATATTGCAGCAGTTATCTCTCTCGTCTGCTCTACTACTGCAACAAGCTAGAAGGCGACAGAAGTACCCATTCCGCATCTGCCTTTGTCAGAGTACAGTTCAATGATTGCACCATAGAAAAAACATTGTGCAAACAAGTGCAAAAATGCATTTATTCTCAATTCTCAAACGGCGGTCATCAATTTCCCAACACCAGTATATCTATCCTATTTTACAATAAGAAAAGAACTGAGAAGAAACAGAGATTATTGTTTAGTGTGGGAATCCTCCCTCTTGTGGCGGCATTTGTAGCACACAACAGGTCGGTACTACACTTCTACGCGGAGGCGGAAAAGAAAAGAATTATTTCAGTTACTGTTACTGAAAGCATGAAATATTACCCCATTTTTTAAGTTGGCTATATTGGGCTACTCGGAGCGCTGTATTTCGTTACGAAATAAAAGAACCACCTGGCAACACTGGCTGTTAATAATCCTAACCTCTTTAACATTTGTTGCTTTTGAGAGGGAAAATTTATTGTATTACTTACATACATTAAAAAAATGAACACGAGCAGCGGAAGTGCAAAAAAGGGATTAAGAAAAATTCAAAAAAAATTTGAGGTCAAAGTTAATGTGGGTCAAGTGTTACCTTGACTATAATGTCGTGCAATAACTCAATTTTTGGGGTAAAAAATAAGGTGTTGCCTTATTAAAATAAAGCGGTATTAAGGTTTTAACAGTAGGAAAGATATTTCTTGTGTTTTAATTTGTAATCAATGATTTAACGGCTGATAGGATTCTTTTTTAAATAGGTAAACGAAGAATATGGTGGTTCTTAAAAGAACCGTTTTTTTTAATTTGCGAGACGCTTCTTTTACGATCGAATTAGGCTCGCTCACCCCGAATGCGCCTTGCCAATTGGATGTCTTTTGGCATGATGGTGACCCGTTTGGCGTGAATGGCACACAGATTGGTGTCTTCGAAGAGACCGACGAGGTACGCCTCGCTGGCTTCCTGCAGGGCCATTACGGCGGAACTCTGGAAACGAAGGTCGGTCTTGAAATCTTGGGCTATCTCGCGCACTAACCTTTGGAAGGGAAGTTTGCGGATAAGTAATTCGGTGCTTTTCTGGTAACGACGGATTTCGCGAAGGGCTACGGTTCCCGGCCTGTATCGATGAGGTTTCTTGACACCGCCTGTAGCGGGAGCACTTTTACGAGCGGCCTTGGTCGCCAACTGCTTGCGAGGAGCCTTCCCACCAGTGGATTTACGAGCGGTCTGTTTCGTTCTAGCCATGTCGATTGTTTTGTTCACGTAAAACGCAGATATATATTATAGATGTTAGGTTAGGTATGTAACGTAAACGTAATCCAATAGGTACAAAAACCACAGAACACTCACTGAATCAACATGAATTTGGAACAATGGGAACGCGAGACGAAGTCAATTACTCAATTAGTCAAAGTCAAAAATGAGCTCTGCGCGTCCTCTTCGCAGTATTTATCATCTCGCGAGTGAGTGCCGTTCGACGATTGGTGGACGGGATTGTATAGGACACTCCCCCCCGAAGAGGTGTATAAAACGTGAAACGTGAATTAGGGCGGGTGTAATCGTGTCGAATCGAACATCGAAACCGGAAGCACCGCTAATTTTAACTTGAAACTTCTAAGTTCTAACTACGTGTTCGGTGATCGTCCTTTACGAATTAAAATTAACTTCTGAAATTTCATTTGACCTTTAAAGTTTTTACGTTTACTGAAACTTCGTATCAAAACGAAATGACTGGTCGCGGTAAAGGAGGAAAAGGTCTGGGAAAGGGAGGCGCGAAACGTCATCGTAAGGTGCTGAGGGATAACATCCAGGGCATAACCAAGCCCGCCATCAGACGTCTGGCTCGCCGAGGCGGTGTCAAACGTATATCCGGTTTGATCTACGAAGAGACTCGAGGTGTGTTAAAGGTATTCCTGGAGAATGTCATCCGCGACGCCGTCACCTACACGGAACACGCCAAACGCAAAACCGTAACGGCAATGGACGTGGTTTATGCCCTGAAGAGGCAAGGGCGCACCCTGTACGGCTTCGGTGGTTAAATCCCATCATTTTGAAGGACTTCACGAAGTACAAGACAACTTCAACAACAAAAAACGGTTCTTTTTAGAACCACAAACTCTTCCCAATAAAAAAGAATCATTCATCTTTCACACGTATAAGGGAAATTTCTTGTTTTAAATTTAAAGATAGTTAAATCTTTATGAATAGGTATTTTAGGGATTTGCAATCTTAGAATTATAAAAAAATACGTTTACAAATAGAAAATTAAAAATACAATTTCATAGGGGAGATGTTCTCAAAAATTCATTAAATTTTCTATTATTCTTAGCTGAATGGTTCAAATTAAAAAAAAAAACAACATTAATTTGAAGCAATCTTGTTATTTTCAGAAGAGGTAATACATTGTGGTACTGACCAACTTTCCAAATTGCATTTTTGTCCTATCTTATTTTCGATTTTTGGTTTTTATCACTTTCGCATAGTTTTTGAATAACACAAATTTGATAAAATGTGTAAATTTTATTGCCTCAAAAATTCAAAATATTGTTCCGCGTTTTTATTTTTAGAATTTTACGCCAAAGTGTCGATATTACGATTCTTCATTATACAGGGTGTTCCTAAATATCATGTACCAACGGAAGGGAGTAATTCTTTGGCTTATTTCATAACTAAAAGTTCATTATAAACATAGGTCTACAGGGTCTTGAAATTTGAAGATTTTTTCGTTTTTCTTATCGCTCTTACAGTTTTGGAGATATTTAACTCAAATTTGAAATACGGGTTACTCTTTAGGGCGTCCTAAATGGTTGCAAAAATCTACAGGGAGATAATCTTTCAGGAGTCATGTCCCATTTTCTCCCCCACAACTTTTTTGCGGTACGCCGCTGGTGGATTCCATAATAAAAAATAAATTGTTCGTTTTGTTTAGAAACTTTTTTGTCTTGTCTTTTCGTATCTGCGACCGTTATTGAAGAAAAAATTAAAAGCGATTTTCTGTAATTGGCGAGATGAAATTAATATTTTTAAAATAATCTAAGAGCAATAATTATTACAACACAAAAAAACTAAATAATAACCGTAACAAAGAAACTACGTTACAACAATTGAAAATGACTTCCACCAACAGTTATAAAATCTTCAAATTTCAAGACCCTGTAGATTAGTAAGGAAGCGTTTGCGGACCTATGTTTATACGATCTTTTAGTTATGAAATAAGCCAAAGAATTACCCCCTTCCGTTTGTATATGACATTTAGGAACACCCTGTACATTATATCTTTTTGATAACTGAAAGAGGATGAAGTATCAATCCTATTTAACGGTAGACGTGACCGTCGATTTCCAGAATTAAATATTACCTATTCATTTTGTTAAATACCATTTTTTTAATTATATTTTTAAATTAGGAATTTATGTAAATTTCCAATCACGAATAATATTTATATTTTCTAATATTAGATATAATTTTGCAGAAATGATTCGATAATTTGACAATGATACAAGGTTCAAGTAAACTAATTAATTGTGAAAGTTGATCATTAGGCAAATATTAAGAATTCTACATTAATTTGTTTTCTTTAATTAGGCCATTAGGTATTATTCGACTATTTGAAGAATCAAATTCAGTTTCTTTATACATTAAGGCTTCAAATGTAAATTAAATTATTTTTTTTATTAATTATTAAATACAACTTCCAACAAGTTTTGAAGGAACAAGAAACAACAATTTCGCGTGATGCGAGGGCATCGTCGATGTAAAAAAAAATTGTTAACTTCCAAAATTAATAATAAACCGTTAACGTCGAAGATAAGTTGCTTGCCCTAATTTTTGCCATCCCTCTCAGATATTAGGGATTACGTGTTTGAGTAGTTTCACGTATATGGATCTTTTTAATTTGAGGTAGATTGGTGGCCCTGAAAAGGGCCGATTCGATTTTTCTTTTGGCGAGTTTAAGTCTTTTTCTCGGTCTTCTTGGGCAAGAGTACCGCCTGGATGTTTGGAAGGACGCCTCCCTGGGCGATGGTAACTCCGGAGAGCAATTTATTCAACTCTTCGTCGTTCCTAATGGCGAGCTGTAGGTGACGAGGGATGATACGAGTTTTCTTATTATCTCTGGCCGCGTTGCCCGCCAACTCGAGCACTTCGGCGGCGAGATACTCCATAACTGCTGCCAGGTAGACCGGAGCACCTGCGCCAACGCGCTCGGCGTAATTGCCCTTTCTGAGAAGTCGGTGGATTCTACCTACGGGAAACTGAAGTCCGGCTCTGCTCGACCTCGACTTTGCCTTACCCTTTACTTTACCGCCTTTACCACGTCCGGACATGTCGTATAGTAATGTAATTTATAAAAATAAAACGAGCGGAAATAGGAGATTAATTTGGTATAATATTGATAGAATTAGAATGCAGTGTTCGTTCGATGACAAAACTATGACTGACCGAAAACGGTTCGTGAACGCTTATATAAGATAAGCGATTGTCCAATGGGTCGCAGCGGATTTGTTTGAGGCGTGTCTAAGAATAATGCGTGGCATCCCATAAGTTCACGGGGGATAGGAAAATTTTTAAATTATTGATTTCTTCAATTTCAGCATCACTGCTGTTACGTAACCTTACCGTTACCTCTCGCAGTCTCGCTTATCCGATTTTTTAAATCTTTATTTCATTAACTAACGAGAACAGAAACGACATGCCACCCAAGACGAGTGGAAAAGCTGCTAAGAAGGCCGGGAAAGCGCAGAAGAACATTTCGAAAACTGACAAGAAAAAGAAGCGTAAGAGGAAGGAGAGCTACGCCATCTACATCTACAAGGTTCTGAAACAGGTCCATCCCGATACCGGAATCAGCAGCAAAGCCATGAGTATCATGAATAGCTTCGTCAACGACATCTTCGAGCGCATAGCCGCCGAAGCGTCTCGGCTCGCTCACTATAACAAGAGGTCGACTATAACGAGCAGGGAAATTCAGACCGCCGTAAGGCTCCTGCTACCCGGCGAGTTGGCCAAGCACGCCGTTAGCGAAGGTACCAAAGCGGTTACGAAATACACCAGCTCCAAGTAAAAGGATCAATCGACTGTTCTTCTCCGTCTTCCACTCGTCGACATATAACAAACGGTTCTTTTCAGAACCACCAATTTACGTAAAAGAAAAAAAAAGGATCGCATAAGTTGAGCGATGAGTCCTATTATAATTATTGCAATTTAGTTTTATAGTTGATTGACGGTTAGTCAATAATTTTAGTAACTTCGGGCCATAGCATTATACTTTTTAAATAATAAAGAAACACTTAAACTTAAATAAATTGTACCCACTTGGTATACTAACTAAATAAATTAATAAAATTTTGCTCAAGTTAGTATCCTGCGGGTGTAAAGTAAATGTTTTCGTTAAATAAATGATGATTAAAAAATACACCACAAGTTGACAGCATTTAAAACTGCAAAATGACAAGTGGACGTTTATCTTTACTCGAAAGGTGAGATTAATACAAATAACTAATTTATTGCGATTTATTAATTATGTAAAAATGAGAGAACGTTGATTATTAGGTGTTTTCTTTTTGCATCGCCACAGGTGTGCCACAGGGTTAGGCAAATGCACAATTATCACGTGATTGAAGTACCTTGCGTCATAGTGGAGTCAATTATGAGCCAATATAAGCAATTTCGTTCGGATGATGATAAAAGCAAGCGGCTTGGTCAGTCGTTAGGTATAAACATACACATGAATTTAAGATAAGGAGACCATGAAAATTGTTCGCCATTTAAAAATGGCGGCCATTCAAAATGTGACAAAATCAGTTTTTCGCAAATATCTCCGTTCCTATGCGTTAAATAGTATTAAGATCTATTAAAACAATTGTAGATCATAAAATTCTCTACAATTTTTGTTTCTAATATTTTTTTATACGATTAACCGTTTTTGAGATAGAGCGCAATGCTCAGCCATATAAGCGTAGGTAATGCAAAGTCAATCGCGAATCCCAGTCATTACGCGAATGCGTCAAAATACTTGACACTCGTTTTTTAAATATAATTCGCAACCTAAATCACATATAGCATCATTAACAGAAAGAGAACGTTGTTTAATTACTATACCTACCCTTCAAATGATACATAGAACTATAAAATCGACCTTGTGTGGGACACATTATGCTCAACAATCATTAAAGCAAAGAGCTCGAGCAGAGCGTGGCTCTGTTATACGTACACACGTGACTTCTTCAACACCCATACCAAAGAAGTGGCATGATTTTCTTCGACATAATGAAAACAAGAAGGAACTGTTCATGTACCTTGCCAAAGCAGCAAGAACCATTCATGTGTAGTTCGGGCGTAAGTACAACGTATGAAGACTGTGTGCGCTCTAACGATCCTGAACTTACCCTCGACGATTTATCTCCATGTAGCCAAGAGGAATCAGACACTCGGTTAATCCTCCATGTCACTTGCATCATGATGAATGGTTATTTACTATTTAAATATTTAAACCATTTAAAACAGTTGATTCAGATGTAGGTAGTTTTATTCATTGCAGCCGCTGGTCGGCACAGAGATCATCTGAAGCTATGGATGGAAGTTGGTAGGAGTAAAACCTTGAGATATATTGCTGCTCATGAAGTAGCAACTAAATTAGGTTCAGAAAAAGCAGATGCACTTCAGGGGTTTCATGCATTCAGTGGATGCGATACGGTATCTGCATTTTCAAATAGATGGAAAAAGACGAGTGGAAAGCATGGCTATCATATCCTGAGGCAACAGAGGCATTTGCAGAGTTATCACATCCATACGAGTATTTACAGGACAGGATCTTCAAGGTACTTGAGCGCTTTGTGGTGCTTTTATATGACAGAACTATAGTAAAACTAGACCGATTTTATAGTTCTATATGTCATTTGAAGGGTAGGTATAGTAATTAAACAACGTACACTGTCTGTTAATGATGCCTATATCTGATTTAGGTTGCGAATTATATAAAAAAACGAGTGTGTCAAGTACTTTGACGCTTCGGCTAATGACTGGGATTCGCGATTGACTTATTTGCATTACCTATGCTATACAGAGAGTCTAATTTGTTCAATAGTTCTGGAAAGATGCTCGGACCCGTAGATTAGTATTTCAAATCGCGATTTTTTACATGCAATAATAATGTATACAGGAGGTCCCAATTTAAAGATATGACGTCATCATTGATTTTGTTAAACGGCAACATTGTCATTTTGATGGCTTTTTTGGTAGGGTGTGTAAAGTTGTACATAATTGCCAAATACGAAATTTTTATTCCTTACCAATTACAAGATAATAAAAAGTAACAAAGTTGTGAAAAACAATATTGCATGTAGGTAATTATCTCACTTAACTTAAGCAAATGCTCATAATGTTGTCCATTGACTAAAAATCGAGATTTGAAATACTAATCAACGAGTCCGAACATTTTTCTAAAAAAAAATTAGTATTTGAACTATTGAATTTATTCCAAATTACAGACTCTCCCTTATATGGCTGAGCGTTGCGCTCTCTCCGCGCTCTATCTCAAAAACGGTTAATCGTATAAAAAAATATTAGAAACAAAAATTGTAGAGAATTTTATGCTCTACAACTTTTATAATAGATGTTAATACCATTTAAGGCATAGAAAGTGAGATATTTGCGAAAAACTGATTTTGTTACATTTTGAATGGCCGCCATTTTTAAATGGCGAACAATTTTCATGGTCTCCTTATCTTAAATTCATGTGTATGTTTATACCTAATGACTGACCAAGCCGCTTGCTTTTATCATCATCCGAACCAAAATCATGTAAATTGACTCAACTATCATGTAGAGTAATGTAGACATTTCTGCCTCAGGTTAATATAAAACTTAAATAAAGCTTTTAAAACGAATAGGGTTATTTTTATAAAACGAATGGTGTGTATTGACAGAGCTGACTTAAAGCTACCACAAAATGCAAAAAGAAAACACCTATTGTAATGATAAGTATGATAACCCTTGAAAAACAATAACCCGGAAATCTAACGTTTAGTTATTCTCACAAAACATATATGGTTATTCTGTGGTTTAGTCTGTTCAAGTATCGCCAACCTTTAGGTGGTAACGTTACTAAAATTGTAAGCAACCACCACAAGAAGGATAAAGAATGAATAGGCAAGAATTAAAATATGGCTAAAGAGACGAATACAGGGTGGTCAGAAATTCACTCATCGACGGGTAAGGGTAGTATTGGGGACGTTGCTCTAACGAAATAAATGTAAAAAAATCTAGTAAAAGTCGTACCGTTTCTGAGTTATCCGCAGCTAAAGTTAGCCAATAAGAGCGCTGCGCGGGCGAATTCAAACAGCCAACCACAAGCGGTGTTGCCATGCGTACTCGAGGTATGGATCCGCCAAAGAAAGCTAAAAGATAAACTCTCTTCGGAAGCCGGGATCTAACCCGCAACCTTCAGATTGAGAGTTTCGCGTCTTACCGTCTACGCTACAATTCATAAACAAAATATGAAGTTATTTGTGCTACAATTCCTTTGATTTTAGAAGCCACTAGGGCGGACTGTTTGTTAGTAATTATAATTAATCCGTAATTCACGACATCAAAGGAATTTTTTATGGGGATTGGTTTTGAATTAGTTGATAATGTTTGCTAGAGTAATCTTTAATTTTTGTACAAAAATCGTTTAGTTACTGGTACAAAAAAAACACCACCGACTTCTCGAAAAATGTTGCCTAGAAACGTTTAGGAATGAAACAATTGTATTTACATTTCCGCTTTGGCTCCACGAATTTCTGAACTAAACTGATCATCCTTCTTTAAGAACTCGGCCAACATAAAAACGTCTACTTGAGGAAAGGTATTTGACTTAGTTTTCAAAAAAGTTACATTTACCATCGTAAAATCACTTTCGCAACGGCATCTTAAATCAAGCTAGCCATTGAACTGTATGCTAAAGCAACGCATACAGTTCAATGCTGACAGCAAACGATACCAGCATGTGACGTCACTATCTGTTTCAAACTGCTTTAGCGCAAACGCTCATGTTTGAACACTTTAATTCTTTTTTCCTCGAAAATGGTTCGGGTTATTTAACTTTTTTGAACTACTACAGTTTACGCACACAACTCTAAAGCAGAATCTGATATTTATTATGAAATTTATTTTTATGAACTCACCCAATTGTAGTGCTTCGGCACCGTACACAATAAGACGCGAAACTGTCAATCTGAAGGTTCGGGTAGTTAGATCACCGCTTCCGAAGAGAGTTTTTCTTTTCGTTTTCTTTAGCGGATCCATGCCTCGAGTACCTACGCATGGCAACACCGCCTGTGGATGGCTGTTTGAATTCGCCCGCGCCGGCGCCGTGCTCTTATTGGCTAACTTTAGCTGCGGATAACTCAGAAACGGTACGACTTTTACAAGATTTTTTTTGCATTTATTTCGTTAGAGCAACGTCCCCAATACTACCCTTACCCGTCGATGAGTGAATTTCTGACCACCCTGTATATAAATTCTTAACGGTTTTAGCATAGGCTTATTAGCCTATGGTTTTAGTTTCTAATTTCGGTTATGCCGCCATTGATTAAATTGACAGTTTTAGAAAGGATATTTGATGCCTAGGTTCGTATTTTAGCCTAAAAAAACTCAAAGGGGTTAACCTTGCTTTTTTTGCAAAAAAATGAAGAAATTTTTTGTTCGAGTTAAGTTCAAAATATGTTAGTTTACTTCATAAAAGATAGTTTAGAGTGAAAAAAGTGTACCAGGTCTACCTATAAGTGTCTCATTTGTACGATAATGGAGGAAAGGGCTCTGCGAAGGGACCCTCTATTTGGATATTTAAAGTGCGATATCTCCGAAACGGTACGACTCAGAATGGAACGGTTTGGAATTATTTAATTGTCGTCTAATGATCTAAAAGAAAGAATCGTTACTTGGTCGAATTTCGAGAGTTCGTTTTTTAGCCTGAAAAAGTTCAAAGGGGTTAGTTAACCTTGGAGTTTTTGCAAAAAAATGAAGAAATTTTTTGTTCGAGATAAGTTCAAAATATGTTAGTTTACTTCATAAAAGATAGTTTAGAGTGAAAAAAGTGTACCAGGTCTACCTATAAGTGTCTCATTTGTACGATAATGGAGGAAAGGGCTCTGCGAAGGGACCCTCTATTTGGATATTTAAAGGGCGATATCTCCGAAACGGTTCGACTTAGAATGGAACGGTTTGGAATTATTTAATTGTCGTCTAATGATCTAAAAGAAACAATCGTTACTTGGTCGAATTTCGAGAGTTCGTTTTTTAGCCTGAAAAAGTTCAAAGGGGTTAGTTAACCTTGGAGTTTTTGCAAAAAAATGAAGAAATTTTTTGTTCGAGATAAGTTCAAAATATGTTAGTTTACTTCATAAAAGATAGTTTAGAGTGAAAAAAGTGTACCAGGTCTACCTATAAGTGTCTCATTTGTACGATAATGGAGGAAAGGGCTCTGCGAAGGGACCCTCTATTTGGATCTTTAAAGTGCGATATCTCCGAAACGGTTCGACTTAGAATGGAACGGTTTGGAATTATTTAATTGTCGTCTAATGATCTAAAAGAAACAATCGTTACTTGGTCGAATTTCGAGAGTTCGTTTTTTAGCCTGAAAAAGTTCAAAGGGGTTAACCTTGGAGTTTTTGCAAAAAAATGAAGAAATTTTTTGTTCGAGATAAGTTCAAAATATGTTAGTTTACTTCATAAAAGATAGTTTAGAGTAAAAAAAGTGTACCAGGTCTACCTATAAGTGTCTCATTTGTACGATAATGGAGGAAAGGGCTCTGCGAAGGGACCCTCTATTTGGATATTTAAAGTGCGATATCTCCGAAACGGTTCGACTTAGAATGGAACGGTTTGGAATTATTTAATTGTCGTCAAAGGATCTAAAAGATGGACTGTGTACTTGGTCGAATTTCGAGAGTTCGTTTTTTAGCCTGAAAAAGTTCAAAGGGGTTAACCTTGGAGTTTTTGCAAAAAAATGAAGAAATTTTTTGTTCGAGATAAGTTCAAAATATGTTAGTTTACTTCATAAAAGATAGTTTAGAGTGAAAAAAGTGTACCAGGTCTACCTATAAGTGTCTCATTTGTACGATAATAGAGGAAAGGGCTCTGCGAAGGGACCCTCTATTTGGATCTTTAAAGTGCGATATCTCCGAAACGGTTCGACTTAGAATGGAACGGTTTGGAATTATTTAATTGTCGTCAAAGGATCTAAAAGAAACAATCGTTACTTGGTCGAATTTCGAGAGTTCGTTTTTTAGCCTGAAAAAGTTCAAAGGGGTTAGTTAACCTTGGAGTTTTTGCAAAAAAATGAAGAAATTTTTTGTTCGAGATAAGTTCAAAATATGTTAGTTTACTTCATAAAAGATAGTTTAGAGTCAAAAAAGTGTACCAGGTCTACCTATAAGTGTCTCATTTGTACGATAATGGAGGAAAGGGCTCTGCGAAGGGACCCTCTATTTGGATCTTTAAAGTGCGATATCTCCAAAACGGTTCGACTTACAATGGAACGGTTTGGAATTATTTAATTGTCGTCAAAGGATCTAAAAGATGGACTGTGTACTTGGTCGAATTTCGAGAGTTCGTTTTTTAGCCTGAAAAAGTTCAAAGGGGTTAACCATGGAGTTTTTGCAAAAAATGAAGAAATTTTTTGTTCGAGATAAGTTCAAAATATGTTAGTTTACTTCATAAAAGATAGTTTAGAGTAAAAAAGTGTACCAGGTCTACCTATAAGTGTCTCATTTGTACGATAATGGAGGAAAGGGCTCTGCGAAGGGACCCTCTATTTGGATATTTAAAGTGCGATATCTCCGAAACGGTACGACTCAGAATGGAACGGTTTGGAATTATTTAATTGTCGTCTAATGATCTAAAAGAAAGAATCGTTACTTGGTCGAATTTCGAGAGTTCGTTTTTTAGCCTGAAAAAGTTCAAAGTTTTTGCAAAAAAATGAAGAAATTTTTTGTTCGAGATAAGTTCAAAATATGTTAGTTTACTTCATAAAAGATAGTTTAGAGTGAAAAAAGTGTACCAGGTCTACCTATAAGTGTCTCATTTGTACGATAATGGAGGAAAGGGCTCTGCGAAGGGACCCTCTATTTGGATATTTAAAGGGCGATATCTCCGAAACGGTTCGACTTAGAATGGAACGGTTTGGAATTATTTAATTGTCGTCTAATGATCTAAAAGAAACAATCGTTACTTGGTCGAATTTCGAGAGTTCGTTTTTTAGCCTGAAAAAGTTCAAAGGGGTTAACCTTGGAGTTTTTGCAAAAAAATGAAGAAATTTTTTGTTCGAGATAAGTTCAAAATATGTTAGTTTACTTCATAAAAGATAGTTTAGAGTGAAAAAAGTGTACCAGGTCTACCTATAAGTGTCTCATTTGTACGATAATAGAGGAAAGGGCTCTGCGAAGGGACCCTCTATTTGGATCTTTAAAGTGCGATATCTCCGAAACGGTTCGACTTAGAATGGAACGGTTTGGAATTATTTAATTGTCGTCAAAGGATCTAAAAGAAACAATCGTTACTTGGTCGAATTTCGAGAGTTCGTTTTTTAGCCTGAAAAAGTTCAAAGGGGTTAGTTAACCTTGGAGTTTTTGCAAAAAAATGAAGAAATTTTTTGTTCGAGATAAGTTCAAAATATGTTAGTTTACTTCATAAAAGATAGTTTAGAGTCAAAAAAGTGTACCAGGTCTACCTATAAGTGTCTCATTTGTACGATAATGGAGGAAAGGGCTCTGCGAAGGGACCCTCTATTTGGATCTTTAAAGTGCGATATCTCCAAAACGGTTCGACTTACAATGGAACGGTTTGGAATTATTTAATTGTCGTCAAAGGATCTAAAAGATGGACTGTGTACTTGGTCGAATTTCGAGAGTTCGTTTTTTAGCCTGAAAAAGTTCAAAGGGGTTAACCTTGGAGTTTTTGCAAAAAAATGAAGAAATTTTTTGTTCGAGATAAGTTCAAAATATGTTAGTTTACTTCATAAAAGATAGTTTAGAGTAAAAAAAGTGTACCAGGTCTACCTATAAGTGTCTCATTTGTACGATAATGGAGGAAAGGGCTCTGCGAAGGGACCCTCTATTTGGATATTTAAAGTGCGATATCTCCGAAACGGTACGACTCAGAATGGAACGGTTTGGAATTATTTAATTGTCGTCTAATGATCTAAAAGAAAGAATCGTTACTTGGTCGAATTTCGAGAGTTCGTTTTTTAGCCTGAAAAAGTTCAAAGGGGTTAACCTTGGAGTTTTTGCAAAAAAATGAAGAAATTTTTTGTTCGAGATAAGTTCAAAATATGTTAGTTTACTTCATAAAAGATAGTTTAGAGTGAAAAAAGTGTACCAGGTCTACCTATAAGTGTCTCATTTGTACGATAATGGAGGAAAGGGCTCTGCGAAGGGACCCTCTATTTGGATATTTAAAGGGCGATATCTCCGAAACGGTTCGACTTAGAATGGAACGGTTTGGAATTATTTAATTGTCGTCTAATGATCTAAAAGAAACAATCGTTACTTGGTCGAATTTCGAGAGTTCGTTTTTTAGCCTGAAAAAGTTCAAAGGGGTTAGTTAACCTTGGAGTTTTTGCAAAAAAATGAAGAAATTTTTTGTTCGAGATAAGTTCAAAATATGTTAGTTTACTTCATAAAAGATAGTTTAGAGTGAAAAAAGTGTACCAGGTCTACCTATAAGTGTCTCATTTGTACGATAATGGAGGAAAGGGCTCTGCGAAGGGACCCTCTATTTGGATCTTTAAAGTGCGATATCTCCGAAACGGTTCGACTTAGAATGGAACGGTTTGGAATTATTTAATTGTCGTCAAAGGATCTAAAAGATGGACTGTGTACTTGGTCGAATTTCGAGAGTTCGTTTTTTAGCCTGAAAAAGTTCAAAGGGGTTAACCTTGGAGTTTTTGCAAAAAAATGAAGAAATTTTTTGTTCGAGATAAGTTCAAAATATGTTAGTTTACTTCATAAAAGATAGTTTAGAGTAAAAAAAGTGTACCAGGTCTACCTATAAGTGTCTCATTTGTACGATAATGGAGGAAAGGGCTCTGCGAAGGGACCCTCTATTTGGATCTTTAAAGTGCGATATCTCCGAAACGGTTCGACTTAGAATGGAACGGTTTGGAATTATTTAATTGTCGTCAAAGGATCTAAAAGATGGACTGTGTACTTGGTCGAATTTCGAGAGTTCGTTATTTAACCTGAAAAAGTTCAAAGGGGTTAACCTTGGAGTTTTTGCAAAAAAATGAAGAAATTTTTTGTTCGAGATAAGTTCAAAATATGTTAGTTTACTTCATAAAAGATAGTTTAGAGTGAAAAAAGTGTACCAGGTCTACCTATAAGTGTCTCATTTGTACGATAATGGAGGAAAGGGCTCTGCGAAGGGACCCTCTATTTGGATCTTTAAAGTGCGATATCTCCGAAACGGTTCGACTTAGAATGGAACGGTTTGGAATTATTTAATTGTCGTCAAAGGATCTAAAAGATGGACTGTGTACTTGGTCGAATTTCGAGAATTCGTTTTTTAGCCTGAAAAAGTTCAAAGGGGTTAACCTTGGAGTTTTTGCAAAAAAATGAAGAAATTTTTTGTTCGAGATAAGTTCAAAATATGTTAGTTTACTTCATAAAAGATAGTTTAGAGTGAAAAAAGTGTACCAGGTCTACCTATAAGTGTCTCATTTGTACGATAATGGAGGAAAGGGCTCTGCGAAGGGACCCTCTATTTGGATATTTAAAGTGCGATATCTCCGAAACGGTTCGACTTAGAATGGAACGGTTTGGAATTATTTAATTGTCGTCTAATGATCTAAAAGAAACAATCGTTACTTGGTCGAATTTCGAGAGTTCGTTTTTTAGCCTGAAAAAGTTCAAAGGGGTTAACCTTGGAGTTTTTGCAAAAAAATGAAGAAATTTTTTGTTCGAGATAAGTTCAAAATATGTTAGTTTACTTCATAAAAGATAGTTTAGAGTGAAAAAAGTGCACCAGGTCTACCTATAAGTGTCTCATTTGTACGATAATGGAGGAAAGGGCTCTGCGAAGGGACCCTCTATTTGGATCTTTAAAGTGCGATATCTCCGAAACGGTTCGACTTAGAATGGAACGGTTTGGAATTATTTAATTGTCGTCAAAGGATCTAAAAGATGGACTGTGTACTTGGTCGAATTTCGAGAGTTCGTTTTTTAGCCTGAAAAAGTTCAAAGGGGTTAACCTTGGAGTTTTTGCAAAAAAATGAAGAAATTTTTTGTTCGAGATAAGTTCAAAATATGTTAGTTTACTTCATAAAAGATAGTTTAGAGTGAAAAAAGTGCACCAGGTCTACCTATAAGTGTCTCATTTGTACGATAATGGAGGAAAGGGCTCTGCGAAGGGACCCTCTATTTGGATCTTTAAAGTGCGATATCTCCGAAACGGTTCGACTTAGAATGGAACGGTTTGGAATTATTTAATTGTCGTCAAAGGATCTAAAAGATGGACTGTGTACTTGGTCGAATTTCGAGAGTTCGTTTTTTAGCCTGAAAAAGTTCAAAGGGGTTAACCTTGGAGTTTTTGCAAAAAAATGAAGAAATTTTTTGTTCGAGATAAGTTCAAAATATGTTAGTTTACTTCATAAAAGATAGTTTAGAGTGAAAAAAGTGTACCAGGTCTACCTATAAGTGTCTCATTTGTACGATAATGGAGGAAAGGGCTCTGCGAAGGGACCCTCTATTTGGATCTTTAAAGTGCGATATCTCCGAAACGGTTCGACTTAGAATGGAACGGTTTGGAATTATTTAATTGTCGTCTAATGATCTAAAAGAAACAATCGTTACTTGGTCGAATTTCGAGAGTTCGTTTTTTAGCCTGAAAAAGTTCAAAGGGGTTAACCTTGGAGTTTTTGCAAAAAAATGAAGAAATTTTTTGTTCGAGATAAGTTCAAAATATGTTAGTTTACTTCATAAAAGATAGTTTAGAGTGAAAAAAGTGTACCAGGTCTACCTATAAGTGTCTCATTTGTACGATAATAGAGGAAAGGGCTCTGCGAAGGGACCCTCTATTTGGATCTTTAAAGTGCGATATCTCCGAAACGGTTCGACTTAGAATGGAACGGTTTGGAATTATTTAATTGTCGTCAAAGGATCTAAAAGAAACAATCGTTACTTGGTCGAATTTCGAGAGTTCGTTTTTTAGCCTGAAAAAGTTCAAAGGGGTTAGTTAACCTTGGAGTTTTTGCAAAAAAATGAAGAAATTTTTTGTTCGAGATAAGTTCAAAATATGTTAGTTTACTTCATAAAAGATAGTTTAGAGTCAAAAAAGTGTACCAGGTCTACCTATAAGTGTCTCATTTGTACGATAATGGAGGAAAGGGCTCTGCGAAGGGACCCTCTATTTGGATCTTTAAAGTGCGATATCTCCAAAACGGTTCGACTTACAATGGAACGGTTTGTAATTATTTAATTGTCGTCAAAGGATCTAAAAGATGGACTGTCTACTTGGTCGAATTTCGAGAGTTCGTTTTTTAGCCTGAAAAAGTTCAAAGGGGTTAACCTTGGAGTTTTTGCAAAAAAATGAAGAAATTTTTTGTTCGAGATAAGTTCAAAATATGTTAGTTTACTTCATAAAAGATAGTTTAGAGTGAAAAAAGTGTACCAGGTCTACCTATAAGTGTCTCATTTGTACGATAATGGAGGAAAGGGCTCTGCGAAGGGACCCTCTATTTGGATATTTAAAGTGCGATATCTCAGAAACGGTTCGACTTAGAATGGAACGGTTTGGAATTATTTAATTGTCGTCTAATGATCTAAAAGAAACAATCGTTACTTGGTCGAATTTCGAGAGTTCGTTTTTTAGCCTGAAAAAGTTCAAAGGGGACCTTGGAGTTTTTGCAAAAAAATGAAGAAATTTTTTGTTCGAGATAAGTTCAAAATATGTTAGTTTACTTCATAAAAGATAGTTTAGAGTGAAAAAAGTGTACCAGGTCTACCTATAAGTGTCTCATTTGTACGATAATGGAGGAAAGGGCTCTGCGAAGGGACCCTCTATTTGGATCTTTAAAGTGCGATATCTCCGAAACGGTTCGACTTAGAATGGAACGGTTTGGAATTATTTAATTGTCGTCTAATGATCTAAAAGAATATGTTAGTTTACTTCATAAACGATAGTTTAGACGTTTAGAGTACAAAAAGTGTACGAGGATCACCTCTAAGTGTCCCATTTGTACGATAATGGAGGCAAGGGGTCTCCGAAGAGGCCCTCCATTTTGATCTTTATTAAAGAGGATATCTCCGAAATGGTGCCACTTTGAATGGAAATGTTTGTAATTATTTAATTGTCGTCTAATCGTTAATAAGAAACGACATTTGTTTGGACGAATTTCGAGAGTTGGATTTTCATCGAGAAAATATTCAAAGTGGCTTTTTTTGCTTTTTTAGCGAGAAAGTGAAGAAATTTTATATTCGTAAAGGGTTCAGAATATGTTACTTTACTTCATAAAAGATAGTTTAATCAAATGTTTGTATCACACAGAAGCGCTTTACTTACTACACCTCCTTGCATTTATATAATCCTAATACAAATTACTCTTCAAATAAAATTAAAAAACAATTCTGAAGTTTGTATTAGGAGTAGGTACTTATATCATTTATTATTGATACCTCTTAACGGTTTTGAGATCCTGATCCAAGTTTGTCTTTAGTTGAAGTTTTAAAAGCTAATTAAAGGTTTGTATTATACAGGAATACTTTATTTACTACATCTCCTTGCGTTTATCTTATCCTGCTACAAAGGAGGAGGCACACTTTTAATGAGGTTTCCAAAAATGACGGAATTTGATAAAATTTTAGTATATTGTAGATATCGACTTTCTGACCAAAAAGTCTCATGGGCCCAAAGCGATCCTATGACTGGTTTCCGAGGTACAGTGGCGGGTATGGGGTATCTTGAAAAACAGGAATTAACTTATAAATACCATAAAAAGTTGATATTTTCTTTAAAAAAGTAATACAAGTCATTTAATTTGATCTTGGGCGGCTGTCTAGGATGTCAGGTGCTGATTTTTTTGTGTACAGGGTGTACAACTAAGAAAGGGGGCCGGCAATAACTCGGAAACTATTTGAGATAGAACAGCGAAATAAAAAATCTTATAATAAATGTGGCCAAGAGAAAATGCTGGAAATTATTTTCAATTTCATACCATTGCCACCAGAGGGCGTTTCACTGATTTAAATTTGAAATTCCCATTTTTTGGGCAATTTTCCTCAGTAAGGTATTTAAAAAAATATATTCATTGTGAACTAGTGATCAATATGTAAAACTTTGTTTAATGAATTTTTACGATTGCTGTCAAAATAAAGGGACGGGGATCTAAATTACGTGTTACTAGAACAAATCGTGTAACTTCGAAACGGTTTGCTTGAATTTGTCAAGATTGGTCTTGATGTAAAGACAACACTTGATATTACCAAAAAATTCAAAACCACAACAATTTCTTATCTCCGTCTACCAACAGAGGGCGCAACTTGTTAAAGGAACAAAACGGTCGACTTTTCTAAAAAAATTCAAATGGTACCAAATATTTTTTTCACTGCTATTGGAAGGAAAATTCACAAGGGAGTAATTAAAAAAAAATTATGTCAATAGCTTTTATAGTACCGAAGATATAGTCAAAAATGTGGTAATATAAGAGGCAATTTGAGGTATAAACAAATCGTAACAGCACGTCAAAATTCATTAAACAAAGTTTTACATATTGATCACTAGTTCACAATGAATATATTTTTTTAAATACCTTACTGAGGAAAATTGCCCAAAAAATGGGAATTTCAAATTTAAATCAGTGAAACGCCCTCTGGTGGCAATGGTATGAAATTGAAAATAATTTCCAGCATTTTCTCTTGCCCACATAAGATTTTTTATTTCACTGTTCTATCTCAAATAGTTTCCGAGTTATGGCCGGCCTCCTTTCTTAGTTGTACACCCTGTACACAAAAAAATCAGCACATGACATCCTAGACAGCCGCCCAAGATCAAATTAAATTACTTGTATTACTTTTTTAAAGAAAATAAATTTTCCCTTCAAATAAATTTCAAAGGCGATTCCAAAATTTGTATTAGGTGTATACAATTTAGTTTTGTTACCTTTCTACGTGCAAAAATAACTAAACAACCGCCCTGTTCCAGGACCTTGGACCTACAAAGGGGAAATACACCAACCGGTCTGCAACCATCGATATATTCCTTTCTATATTGGATCAAGCGAAGCGACTAGTCGTATACAGAAATCCGAAGAGAACTAACTAGGAAAAATCTAAAAGATTAACTTCTCCTGCGAGATCCAACAATTCAACGAAACTGGAGGTCGTGAAAGTAAACCTTCGCATGGCCATCATAAGTGCCTTTGAGGTCTTACGAAAGGGGGGAGAACCTCAAACACAGTGCAGTGGAGGAAGGAGGAGCTCTCTCGATTATGGATACAGACTAGAAAACTATCGATAAGCCCATAAGACCATTATGTAGGCAAAACGAGAGTATTGGGGGAAGTTGGGTGAGAAGACTGAAGTTTCAGAAGGTGCCCAACACCATACCAAAGAGTCTTAAAGGGAGAAACAAGGGGAAGAACCGGTTACTCGAAAAAGAAAAACTGAGACCGTGAAGGACGCCCTGGAACTTTTGCTTCAGTTGTACTAAGACTGATCAAAGCAAACTAATAACTTCAGAACCTCTTTTAAAGAGTGGAGTGATGGGATTGGTATTAAATGGTTGGAAAGTAGTGTTACCAACTGTAAATTTGTAGTAGAATTTTAATACAAATTAAACTCGGGCCAATAATTATGAATTTTCCAGAGTTAGATAATTTGATGTTATTATACGTTTAATTCACAAATAAATTGGTAATAATCGCCGTAATAAGCGCAACAAATTTAATTAAATTTCGTCTCGGGTAGCTCTTTCGCTCATATCTAAGATTACAACATGAAGATGATACACGTTTTCTGCACGATATTGACAGTCGTTTCTCATGCAAACTTTGTGAATCTGGAAGAGAATCGTATATATAATTCAGTAAGGGAAAGAGGAAAATGTGACGTCAGTGCATATTTGCATATCACTAGGCAAACTTTATACAACTTTAATAGTAAAGAAGCTCGAGTCATAAAAAATTATAAAAAATGTAAAGTTTCCTCCGCTAATAAAAAAGGACACGTGGAAAAGAAAAGGGTAAGAAATTAATTTGCCTTTTTTTAAGGGTTTCGTGAACGTATATGGCACTTACCCACATAAATACACGCGTTATCTCAACAACACAACGCACCTTAATTCGTTAATGGTTTAAATTTTGCATGAAGTGTTGTTAGTTAACAAATTTATCACCTAACCTACATCGAGATTAGATGACGTCCTGGAACGATTTTGTCACGCACCGTACCTACCATTTTTACATACATCTACGCACGGTTCATGTATCTAGTACCCTGTTTTAGATTTATATCAGATTAGATAATTAAAACCTTTTGAAAGGGATTTATTGTTCGTTAGGGAAATATTTTGCAACAATTAAGGTATCAAGGGTACGCCAATGGCTCTACTCCTATTTTAAATAACCGTTGCGTCAGTTATACGTTATTTATTCAATCAGAGCGATTGTGTCATTATTTCATCAATTCATTACCACCTTAAGCACAACGTAAATTCCTAACTTCTTTGTACAATTGTATAGGTTTTAAATGCGTGCCTGCATTTATATTATCGGCACTATGTTCATTACTATAAACTATTGCATTGGCAATAAAACCTATAGTGGCATTACAACCATGTCGATTTTGCTTATGACGCAACTGCTCTTTTTAAGTAAATATGGTATACTTACATTACTTACACGATCAGAATCTTGTATCCTAGGAATCATTTGTAGACGCCTCGACAAATCAGTAGGAGAGACGTTTCAAATTTCGATAGCGAATGGGGTCCTCAGAACTTCTCACGAAACAACAGTGTCATTTCGAGTACAATTCGAAAAATATACAATTTTGTTAACGAAACTAATACAAGATGTGATGTTATTCGCTGTCTTCGTTTGGTCAACTATAATTGCACTGAGCATGGTGTGCTATTAACTTTCAATCTCGGCAGCATTGCGAGAGGTGAAACCTTAGGAAGTGGCGAGCTTCACTTGTTTAGGTAAGAGCCAACCATTAAACTGTACGCTATACGCAACTGGAAAGGAAACGCGCATAAGTAAGTAACACTGAAGCCACAGTCAAGTTAGGAAATCCGCAACAACGAATGGGTATCTTTATCTTTTTCTCTTTTTTTATTTCTCTCATCGGCTCTACTACCGCAACAAGCTAGAAGACGACAGAAGTACCTACTCCGCATCTGTCTTTGTCAGCTTCAACGCCTACAATGCATTGAAATCGTCCGTATCCCTTCCAGTTGCTTATAGCGTACAGTTCAATGGAGCCAACGCTTATATAACCTTAGACGTAATAGAGGTCGTAAATAAAATATCTAATCGTGTTCTAAAGTGAACTTTATTTTAAAACCATAAGATACAAGACGAAACTGGTGGACGGTATTGATTTGTAGATGCCTTAACTCCCAGTCCCCATACAGTGCTATGCGTGCTTCTGTGCTTAATTCCAGCGCAACTTCATCTTCCAATGTCAGAAATCAGTGACCACAGTGATGGTGAAGCAAAAGCTCAACTGATTGGTGTTGCTTCGACCTCGCTTCCAATCACGTCCAATATTGAACCAGCGCTCTTCACACCATCCTGCACACGGCATCCTGCAAGAATAAGAGAGAGAGAGGTATTAGTGAAAAACCGAAACAAGCGCGCATATTTAATCATTTTCGCCCACTCCGTAACCCGTACAAAAATTTCAGCTTTGCAAATTTTTACACCATTTCTTTACCAAACAGTTCCGCCAATCTTTAAAATATGACAGTTACTGATAGCATAGAGATCATTCGTAAAAGGTTCGCGTACAGCGTACACGGACGAGTCGGAAATTTTCAAAAATTATACCTCTTATGAAAGAAGCTAAAAGTGAGAGAGGTGTAGAACTTTCATGAAATGTGTAAAGACAAGTTGAAAGTCAATAGGGGGCAGACGAGTCCTGAAAAAATATGAATGCAAGAAGAACGGCGTCAAAAAGATTACCAAACAGTATCATTATGAGCAGAAAAAATAAGAAAAAATAACAACCACTTACACCGACAGATGAAGACGAAAACCGCAGTGGCGGAACTTCAAAATTTCGGCCCCCCCGCAAAATAATATTCGGGCCCCTGAATACCATTTCCACAATTTAAAAAAAGTTTTTTTTTATGAATTTGGAAAATAAAAGGAAAAGCTTATTTTTACATTTTTTTAAAGAGGGTGGATCCCTAAAAACAGGGCCCCACATCTGGGACCCAGAGATTTGTCTATGGCGCCTATGCTATGATACGGTTACTGCGCGGCGCGGCGGCGTCGTGTCATACCGAAGGTTTCGCTTTCAATCGCTACCCAACATTTCTTAAAAACGGGCCCCCTTCGAGCTTCGGCCCCCCCCGCACTACGGCGTCTGCGACATTGTAGTTCCGCCACTGCGCAAACGGTAATTGAAATGAAAAAAAAATCAGAGAAGGATAGACACATAGCAAACAAAAATAATGAAAAAGCAGTAAGCATCTTAATAATGGCTGAGACTGAGAAGGAAATAAACACTTTCCAAACGGATGGCCTCCTAGATCATCAGATCTTAATTCGGCTTATGGGATGAAAGAAAGGGCGTTTCTTAGTAGACCTACTACTCGTGAGCAATTGACACAATCGATATCACTTCACAATGCAGTTCATAACATAGAAGAACGACTGTATCTCATTGAACAGAATAGAGGGTTTTTTAATTTTTCAGAATCTCAAAAAAAGTAACATAATGTTACAATTTTCAACCTTATCATTAAATAATACAAAAACACTTAGGAATAGGTAGCAAAAAGTGAACATCTATTTAAAGCTCGTAAAAAATAGTATTCAAATCTGTATTACAATACAGGGTGTGCCATTTAAAAAATGAGAAATTCGGCAAAAAATTGATACAACGATGAGCCTGATGATTTGGAGCGATTTGAAAGGTCGAGATGGAAGAGATGAAAATGAAGACAGACTTGAAAAGAGGCGCTAAATGTGAGAAAATCTGCGAAAAACTACAGAACGAAGAACGCGACTGAAATGCAAAGAAGAATAATATAAAACTGGGTATTTTCGCCCATTTCCCGCAGCCGTTTCGACGGTATCGTTTCGCCGCAAGGATGGTTCACCGCGGAGACTGCTTGAATGTTTTGCTTTAAAGTTTTATCGTCTATTGTTGTTCGAAATGCACAACTTATAAAATAGCAACGCCAAAGATAGTCCTGGAGTAAGTACAAAATTTGTAAAACATAATATCAGTCTCTCACCGTTATAGCAAAGAGTATCTAAAATAGTAAATTCGATTTAATGCAGGCTTTTTTCGTACTGATATGAAAACCAGTGGTGGATTTCCGAATAGGTCGAATAGGCCGAGGCCTACTGCGGCAAATTTTGGACGGCGGCAAATTTTTTAACTCTAATGAGTTAACTATTATACATTTTTACGTGTGTGTTTATTTAAGTGCAGTGTGTTCTAGGCGGCATACGAAGTTCGCCTACAGGCGGCAAAATCTTAAATCCGTCTCTGATGAAAACTGCACATCACTATTTAAGAGAGGTGAGAAGGACGAGATATCTCAACCCTTCCGGTTTTCTCTAAGGTTGTTGACAAGATTCTTTATCAAAAAGTAATTATCCCGACGACGAAACGGACACGGCGAAGCGACCGCGGCCATTTGACCACAACGAAACATCCTAAACTCTCTGAAGTTTGCACAGAAGCAAATCAAGGATGTGGGGGAGACGCAGAAAACATATGGCAAATTTTAGAACAATGATAATAGAAGTAGCTGTTAAATACGCAAACAAAAACAAATTAACACCGTGGTGGAACCTTGGTAAGATAAAAAAAGATGAATTGGAAAGATTTCTTGCACAAAAGAAAAAACAGAAGCTACGAAATACATAAAGAAGATAAAATAAGAGTGAGCAAAAGAATTGAGAAGAGTTTGAAAATAGAACAGAAATTCAGAGACAGGGAGACTCAAAAATGCTGTATAGAATACTGAGGAGCCTAAGAAGATTAAAAATAACAAACCGGGGACAGATGAAAGAGAAATGGTTTGAACTTTTTAGTCACCTTTTGGGAGTGTAAGAGGGTAAAAATATACTACTACAGATTAAACAGCAAGTGAAGACTTGCAGCAATTGTACTTATCAAAAATGAGAAAAAGGGAAGAACACAAAGTATAGATTGTAATAGACTAAGAGTGAAAATGAAATCAAAGATCAAAGAAAGGCAACCTGCCTTTTACCAAAAGCGAGGAGCAGGTAAAAGTAAGAGTAAAGAAAAAAGTTTTTGATAAGTTAGCCGAAAAGTGTATCCAAGATTTATAGAAATATGACAAATAGTATCAAAAACAAAAAAGTCTTTTATCAAAAATGCTAGGAAGAATTTTGAGGCCACTACTGTTCAGAAAGTACTCAATCTCCAAAAGTTAACATTTATTCTTGAAGATTCTAACTCTTCAGCAACAAGTTATTGAAAGAAGTTTCGATAGCAAAGCCATGAGTGAATGTCTCAATAGTCTTACTATTGAACAACGAACATGTTTACAGTGTGGCTAACGCTGCGGTTCTAAGTCACATATTATCATCTCAGACTAAGTTGGTTCCAAGGAAAAAGGGTGGTAAAGTTTTCCTGTTGGGGGTAAGATGAGAATCGAACTCGGGCCATCCCCGCCGCAGACTAACCTCCTAAACCACTATCTCCTCAAATTATTTACAATCTTAACAATTATTCCGTTGAATACCTATATGTACTAACACTACAAATCTCACCGAATCAAACACTAATAAAACAATGGCAATGTTTCAGTATATCTTCGAAGAAGTCACAATCCGCCATATTTCGTTTATATCAAATCGACACCATTCTAAATTCCAAAAGTATCGATTCACATAAGCTCATCAGTGTCGCATACATGGCGCAGATTAATTTAAGCCACCAGGTAAACACGTCCACACTTATTGAAACCCAACTGTATAAGTATTAAGGTCTGTTACAGGTCTTTTACGTAAACCACCTACAAAAAGAAATGAGACGGAAAACTCTAACTTTCCTACTGACAGTAACTGATAGTGTCGAAAAGGCAATCGATTTCGAATTACACGATGCTTTATTTGTCGTAAGTTTGATTACACAAAAGGATCCAAGTATTTTTAGAGACACGGAGCAGCAACACATCGCGACGTACGAGAGTTCCTGTAAACTTGAACAATTTGTAATCAATTTTAGTAAAATTAGTTCCGTTATATTCCCCAATAGCGCCATTATAAAGTTTTGTACAGGAACTTGCGACGATTTTAGTAAGACGACGAATAATGCAAAACTTGCACAGATAATGAAACCGAAATTTAAGGCGTGCTGCGTTTCGAAGTATTATTCGCCTCTAACGGTCGCTTTTTACGATAATTTTGAAAATATTGTGATTAAAAAGTATTTTAATGCGATTAGTAGAGATTGTGAATGTCGTTAGTTGTGCACTTGCTAGCTTTCTAATTTTTATTGTTGTCATTAATTAATGATCATTACCATTAGTTAGAAATAAAAATGATATATATTTATGTATAGGTACTAAAATATAAAATAAATAGAAGGTACCTAGTGGAGGTTAGAGCAGTAAATTATGACGTCAATGGCTCAGGTTCGATTCTTGGTCCGACCAGAATCATCCTGCATAAAATTATTTCCCAGATATGGGCGGCCATAAATTAAGGGGCTTAATCACAACATTATTAGATGACATGAGCCTTTTATTGAAGTTAGCCTCCCACAGTGTCGTCTGAATACGTAAATATAAAGGCCACATTGCCAATAAAAACGATATTTTGCTATTGCCTATTGCCAATATTAAGCAGGTATTTTTGGCATCTCATTTTAAACAATTTAAGGCGATGATTTAAGGCAATAACCTCCCAACAATTTAGCTTGTATTACACAAAAACAATTTAATGCCAATTCCTCCTTGTGTTCATGTGATCCTAATAGGTACACATTCTGCTCAGGATCAAGCGTTAAAATCTACTCAGAAGTGAACGAATACAAGACAAAAAAAAAAAGCATACTGCCGATCTCGAAATTGTTTTTTTTAATTAAGAAACTGTCATCCGTTTCTATTAATCACTCGAACGATTTGCTACACTCGCCTGCGCTGCGGCTCGTTCCGCAAACTCGTTCTCGTGATTAACAACCTCTCTTACGCAAATTAAGTTCGCCAAGATGGCCACTTCCGCCGCACATTCATCATGTAAATGTTACCTCATTACCTTCCTAATCATCTTCATCATTTTGTTATCTGTCTACGCCACGTCTATGCTATCCGTGTTAAGAGCATCATTTTCATAAGAAAAATGGCTAGCGACACAATATTACTCTTGCATGGAAAGATATGTGTACAATACACGCGTAAAAATTAAAACTATACTGAACTTGGCGATGAGAAAATAAATAAATGGCAAATTATATAATTCGTGCGCTCCAGATTTGCATCAAAATTAAGGTCGTAACTAACCACAAATTAAAAATAGGAGACATTCCATCAGGAAAATTGCGAAAAACAAGCTAACAAAAAAAGAATTAGCGAAAAACTCATTATTGTGGTTTCTCCCCATTCTTTCCACCCAGTTTACTCGAAAATAGCAAAATAAAAATTGCGTTGCAAAAAAAGTTGTTATTAAATGAATATGTACTTATAATAATCTTCGTGAAAATTAATACCAAAATTTACTGCAATTGCGCAGAGTATCGTAAAAGTTTTCCCTTGTGAGCTTTTTCCCCAACAAACTACAGTATGCGTCGCGACGTCCTTATGAGCATCTACACGAGAAACACACATTCACTTACGCTCAAGTTGCGACGTTAAAATTGTTATTTTGCATTAATTAATGTGAGCCGAATGGAAAAAAAGTATTCTTCTCCGATTGCTGAGTAAATCTGGCATAAGAGGGTTGCGTAATGTAATTAAACTTAACAAAGTATATGTAATTGCAGTCCTTTGATCTGCGGCGCGCGCTTTTAATTAGTTTACATTTCTCAAATGAAAATTGACTATTTTCGAAAAAATATAATCAAATTTTAATTATTAACACAATGGCG
Source organism: Pyrocoelia pectoralis (assembly GCA_036250285.1). Taxonomy (NCBI): domain Eukaryota; kingdom Metazoa; phylum Arthropoda; class Insecta; order Coleoptera; family Lampyridae; genus Pyrocoelia; species Pyrocoelia pectoralis. The sequence goes on from CM070078.1 coordinate 51,034,876, forward strand.
GTTTCTCGTCTTCGTGGATTAAAAGATATTGGACGTGCAGTTTGGTGAAAAATGTAGACAATGAGGGCCGATTTTTCAAAAATGTTTCACGTATTTCTACTAGTTGCAGTTTTAGAAAACTCGCCACAGGTGGTGCGGTCAGGTAAGCTTTTTTTCCAATCTGTTACGAAATCGTTTTGTTGCATATATATACATATAAGAACTGATCATTCTGTTCTACCATAGCCTTCTTTATTTACAAAGAAGGCTATGGTTCTACGCAAATAATAATCAGAAATTCTGTTAAATACTTATATATTTTCATTACTTTTCAATGAGACTCGATTGTTTATTAAATTCTTTCACTTTTTATTCTTCAATCGTTTCGTGGTTTCTAAAGCGAACGTTGATCTTGCTTGCTCTGAATAGCTCAACGTTATTATTATGGGCGCATTGCTTAATTTGTCTTTGGTTTAAATACCTTTGTTGAATGATTAAGAAGAATAATACAAGGGATAATAACTTGTATGAGATATTACCAATTCCTTAAATAATATTATCATATCAATATAAATATAAATATAAATATCAATAGAAAGATATATCAATTTTGAATTTTGAATTTAATTGAAATTATGCTTTACCTAAACCGAAGGGGTTACGTAATTATAATATGAAAACTATCTGATCATTAAAGTGAGTATTTCCTTGTCTCTATAAACAAATTTAATACGAAACAACAAGCACATTTTATTTATTTAAAATCTGCCCTATTTGTGGTAAATACCTACACCCGGGGCGGTCTCGGGTTCAAATCTTGACGGATTGGTGTAAAATACATCCGGCTATTTGTGAGCGTATATGGCTAATAACTACAGCAGTTGACGCCCTCAACTCCCTTTATGAGGAGGAATTATTTAAAAAACACACTAAAATGAAGTTCGTTTACATAACATTTAAAAGTGCACAATTACATTTTGACATAAACAAATCCAAAATGAAGTTTCAATAAAGATCTGAATTTTGAAAATGTACCTTTTTCACGCCATTCACCTTTCCACCCTCAAGCTGACTCTGGAAGATCTTCTGCTTCCTTGATGTTTTATTAGTTGCAATTCCTCACGGAATTTGTTCTTTTCACCCGTTTTTTAGTTCTGTAATCAAAATTACAAATTTAGACCACCGCAAATTTCTTTTTATTCGGTTAAAAGTGAAATTGGATGGCGACAAAATACGATTTTCAATGTTTCTGGTATATTTTACGGACGAATTGGTACAGTTTATATGATCTGCGAGATACTCAATTAATTACTCACAATAAATGCAAAATTCTTTGAAGCCAAGAAATGCTTCAATTCTTATCCCACTGCGTACATAGTGTCTGCGAAAAGGTGTCGCCATATGGCAATTTTTTTGTTCTATGATTTAAAAAATTAGTATTGCAATATTACAATAAGCAAGTTTAAGAACCAAAAACCATTTGAATATTGTCAAAGTCTGAAACTTTGAACTCTTTCTATTTCTATATCAAAAAACTCAATTCATTAATTATTAATTCGCAACAATATTTAATTCGCCAAAAAATGCGCATTAAAGCGCAGCTTCATGTTCCAAGAATGAACTAAACCTTAGTCTAGTTCGATTTTTTATAGCAAGATTATAAACATGTTCACTGTTCATGTATTTTTATTAGTATTTTTTTGACGAATTAAACATTATTTATTTATTTATATTGTGGATTGTCAACATAAACAATTCAAGTTGAGTTTCTTTTATATAGAAAATCTAAAATAGTATAAAACGGTGAAAAATAAAAAATGCAAAAGTAGATACAATAATTTTCGCAAAAATGTGGAAAAATTAAACATTGTCGTAAACTATTAAAGCCTGTAAAGGCGCGCGACTTTTTTATTTTACATTTCCAAAATTATATCAAATAAATCTGTTTTTTTTTTACAAGAGAGAATGTCAATTCGACAGCTGTCAAACGATATGCGACGTTATCTATGCATGTCATTTTTCGCTCTTGTTCATATTTATTGATTCTAAAATTAACTTTTTTCTAAGAAAAATAAGAAACAAAAATGCCGTATAATGCAGAGTGGTGACACTTTACTTCAACAGTTATTCGCATTTAACCATTTCACGCACAATTTTTTTACACGGAATTTTTCCTATCACACTACTACATTTTATTGTCAAAGGCGACAGTTAACCAATTTCAATATAAGAATTACACAACGTCTTTCAACATTAGTACTCCAACTTCCTAAGAACACTTTTACTGTATTCTTATCTTGTCCTTGGTTTCCTATCTTAACACCTTCACAGCTATGTACTACTACGATAACATAAACCATAAAGCGAACTCAAGCTCTTGGCGTTTTAGATTACATTTGTAGTTTCTACGAAAAGAGGAAACAAAACATATGAGGTGCATTTATAGAACAAACTTCCCATTACAATCTTTGGAGTCAAACGTTGCATCTTGATAATTTTCATAGACAAATGAACTTGTGTGCCATAATTTGTTATAAGCTTGAAAATTTAAACAAATTAAATTGGCTTTTTAGTGATTTGCTTCAAAATCATTGGAAGGAAAAAAATCAGTCAGTGATCCGGAATAGAACCGTTAGATAAATAAACTTCGGCTATTACAGCTACAGCAAATTTCCTATATGTACTTACATATTTCCAAAGGGCTTAACATCCAAATTAATGTATTCATTACCGTATTTCGTTTACTTTCACGAATTAAAGTCTTCTGTATATGATAAGCAAAACTTTATGTTCTCCCTTAGCCCTTAGGAATAATATTATCAACTGATCTTTTATAAAAGTTTCTATGAAGTTGTATACGTGCATATTGCGTGATTAAATTATTAACGAAAGGCATAATTCGCGTTTATTAGATCGTCCTCTATTGCAAACGTACGGATTTGCCAACGAATTCAGGAGATACGTTGTGAAATTGCACCTAGAGAATGTTCAGATACGATAATTTCTTTTTAGAATTTGAAATTCCTTTTAAAACTGAATTGAATGTAAATGCGCTACGAGATGGTGAAAGTCATGCGACAATCTACCTACTTTTATTGTAACAACGTATATGAAGGAATATTTTTTAGCTTATATTTCCATGGAAAACGAAGGAAAGCTCAATACTTTCAGACACCAATGACTCTATTCACGCATTTAGATTAAAATGCTTTTCTTTGTAGTTTGTATAGAAATTAATTGAAAATTTGATTGAAATTCCAAAATGTCGGGAATTGTCGACTCCTTGTCTAAGATGGTTTCATTCGCCCGAATAATCCAATGAATAAATAAACGTAATAAACGAAAACGACCCTTTGGTTTAAAAAAAATGCTTGAGAATTAGCTACTAAGTAAAACAGTGGCGTTTACATGGCCTTATATACTAGCGGATACAAAGTAGGTGACAAATGGGTAATACCGTTGAGTGAAAGATCTTTATTCAATGGTAATACCTATTCAATAGAAATGAACGTCGGTGTAACTTAAAAAGGTTAAAATAATACACAAAATTAGAGGATGAAAATTTCTTGTTGAGAGCAGAAAATGACGTCGGTATGATCCGATGATCTATTGAAGTTCGATGCATGAAATATTTTTGTTTACGGGCGGACAGAATTTGCGTCTGCCATTTTCGAAGTTGGTACAACATTACTTGGAGATATAAAATTCAATTTTTAAGCCCACTTGAAACAGGAATGTGAAGGAAATAAAATAATAGTGTTCGAATAAGCCAATCTTAGTATTCTATCTGAGCTACCAGGTGAATATTGGATTTTTTTCTTCCACCTTGAATCGTCCGTCGCTCGAAATTGTTACTGCATTCTGAACAAATAAATCAATCTGTTGGAAAATGTCAAGAAGGATCTTTCAGTGATGATGTCGAAGAAACGTTTCCCTCGTATATTCCATTAATCAATGACGTAAAGGCATTCTGTAGTGATGCCAATTACATTAAACCATTCATAAAATAATCGCGTAAATTTCGACACTTTTTATGGAAAGTATAAAAAAAGCGATATTATTTATTCGAGCATAATGCAACGGATCTTAAAGAAATTCAAAACCTCAAGTCTAGCGAAAAATCGTTATAACGCCATAAAATACCACCACATCGTCGTTGAAACGGGGTCATTTATGCATAAGGCGATAATGAGTTTTCATTGGACGGATTCTTTTGTTCGTTATCAAAACACATACCTACCTAGCGACATACACAATTACCAACCTAACAAAACAAAGTAAGGTTAAACATGAAGGGTGGATGAAAGGTGGTTTTAGTCCAGATTAAGTATTGAGTAGGTACTCGAAATAACTATTCTAATTTCTAAACGTATATTGTCTACGGTGGATTACACAGGCACTGAATGTAATTAATCATAAGCGCACTATCGGTGATTAATGTAAATGGCTGTGGCTGGTGATTACGTACTCTGAAAGTAATAAAGTGATCTTTATTATCCACCCAGTTTACTGCCATTATAACAATCTTCCTGGCAATTTTAAGTGAATTTACTACATAATAACTAATTTATATAGTTACAATTTCAACGCGAATGTACGTTATATACTATGAATGAATGGGGAAAATCGCTAATTAACGTTAATGCCAGTGCTATGTTGGCCTATTACGTTCATGTGAAATATAAGCGTAATTTTATTTCTATGAGAATGTCAAAAGCTTTAATTCCCCAATTGAACCAAAATTTACAACTTGCCACTTGCCGACTTGCGTATTTAGTGTTTCCATAATATTGAATGCCTCAATAAATTTCAATGACTCGTATATAATATATTTTGTTCTTAGGATTAACTTCGGTATCGAAAAAGCGCCCATAGTTATACGCGCCAGATGAGACCCAATAAACAAAATGGAAAATACAAATCCCAAAATAATTATGATATGGAATTAACGATTTGGAAGTAGGTATCCTTGTTTCCATAACGTACCGTTCATCCATTATGTATTATTATAAATCGTGAAGCACAAAATTCACATTGAAGTAAGTAAAATCCTACTTGTAAAGGGAAAAAAGGGGGGTATACGCATTATCAGGTTCACTTTTCGTTTCCTTACAAACTCTCGTATATTGAAGAAATAGAAAACTCTTGATACACAGAAGAGGTGTATGCTCTAGAGAGACAACGAACGACATAAGCTGTCGAATGTCCATCACTTTTCAGTAAATTAACTGAACTTTATACAATAGATATGGTATACACGATAGTAATTATGCCGAGGATATAACGTCAGAAGTCGCTTGGTATACGTGTTCTTATAGACTGAGAGCTAGCGACCGATTTGGTCAAGTCATTTCCACATGAGGAATTGTTTTTTTTCACATTCAATACACTACTCGAAGATACGAAAGTAAGTCTGGCACCTTGAACCGGTCAGAATTGGGGGTGGTGAGCGTTGGATGTAAAATGGAAGATGGCCTACTTTACCCAATAGCCAGATGGTCGATTTTGGTGTTATTTAATTTATGGTCACGTACTGTGGTAGAAAATGACAATGCCAGACGTTTTAGTGCGCACGGACCCATTGCCAGACCTCAATAACCTACTCTCATCGCATGAAAGCGCTTCATATACATGCGTAGCCTATTTTAACTATATCTCGCAAAATATGCAATATTCGAGTAAACATGAAGAGACCTTGAAATGGCTTGACCAATTTGGGTCGATTAAGCCGTCGCACACTCCATTTCGTTCCTTAGAGTAGGTTAGGTTAACAGTATCAAATTACCATGATGGGTCAGGTGACATGAGGGTCAATTTCCATAAAATTTATTTTGTCTACCGGACTATGACCACCAAACGAAAGCTGCGAATGCAACGCATTAGTGGCTTGTGAGGTTCCTTTTCCAAGGTTTTCCGGGTCTGAAAAACGACTTTCAGTTCAAGCAAGGGAGATTAGAACCCCCGCCCCCACCCTACCCTACATTATAAATTTTGCTCAGTTATAGAGGATGGTTTACTTTGTTTTGTTAAGTTTACCCGTTAGCTGTGCAGTGCCAGGGTTCATCGAATTAAAACACAGATTTCTTAAATAAAGATTAATCGTCCTTTTTTACCCTTCCAATCAAGTATAATTCCAATAAACAACAATTTCAAATCCTGTTGGTTTGAACAGTTGGTACATCGGTGGTTCATTGTCAAAAATAGAATTTGTTAACTTGCCAAAATGTAATTATATTGTACACAATTAAGTGCGATGGCCGCAGACATTTCGGATGGTATTTTTTTACATTTATTTTTTTGACATTTTTTGTGTCAAATTCGAATTCTCTAGGGTCTTTTCTAAAAATAATGTGCTCTTGTTTCAAATCGTTAGGATGCACCCTTCTCGAGAAAAATAAATTTAAATAAATTACTAATTTATTAATTTATTTAACTAAATTACTCTTATATCAAGTTATATCAAAAACAACAAATTTTACAGTAAGTGCTCTACATGACGGCCGCCTGTTTCAATACATATTACAAAAAAAGTACTTCATGGCACCATCTATAAGGAGCTCCACCTCGCTTAAGAAGCATTTTTGGACTAAGGTAATTTGGGTTAAATCGACATAAAATAATGTCTACTAACTGGGATTTTCGTTTGGCACCTTCATTTCTGGACACCCTGTATAATAACCTTACAGTACTTGTTCAACCGTTTGAGCTACTCCGGTACTTCACCTGGGTGAAGAATACAAATTATTTAAAATCTACTCCCCTCGTTGACCGTTAAATACCTCCTCAAAGGTTGAAATAAGTTAACCGACAATTTCATTAGCCTTGTTTAATATCAAATCATTACCCATTTAGTTGATATTATTTTATCCGACAAGTAACGACTACGATAATGCTTTAATTATTCCGTAAACATGCACTTCTATCACACGAATAATGCGAAACGAAAGAGGCAAGTAAAAAGGACACGTATAATATGAAGAGAGAAAAGTAAGCACTGCCGTTGGACGTATTATGCAAAACTCGAGCTAAGGGTTGTATCCTAATTAAGAATTCTCTAACTATGGCTCCTGCGTCTCCGTGGTCTTTCTAAAACATATGCAATCAGTCGATATACAAATGAAAGGGTCACTTATTAACTATAACTCAGGGCACGCTATTTCGTACTAAATGAATAAGGTCGATCGTTAGGGTAATAGTTTGCTTTTAAAACAAACAAAAGGAACAAAAGGATGGTATTATCCAACAATATTAAATTAGATCAGATCAGATACGTGTATAATATGCTCATTTACGTTCAACTAAAACGATTATATTTTCCTCTAGTTATACTCACTCTGATGACCTGCTTCTCTAAAAATAAAAGAAACGAGTTTTCGCAAAACTAATAATTTTACTTGCGTGACACAATAAGTCAAAATGAGCCCCGATCTTATTTCGCAAAGTCGCTCTCTACATATAGAGACGCCTAATCAATGTGCCAACGCAATTAGGCTCCATTTTGCTTCAAACGGCACAACCAATAATTTAAATTTAGTGCTGTGTAAGAACGTTATTATCTTGATTTTATAGGGGATGTAACTTAACTTACGGTAACGGTTTTGTTACCAATGCAGTTTTTATAGTTTCGTATTCGGTTAACACCTTTTAACCCAAGGTTAACACCATGCTCTATTCAGATCGATGGTATCCTGTCAGTAGGTAAGTATCCTGATAACTGTACTGGTTTGAAAAGGTCCTTAGTGGTTGGAAAACTCGACTACCACTCAGATGACCCGTGTTCGATTGCCAGCCTCGCCAGAAAAACTTTCTTCCTCCGGATCCATTCAACCCCCATAAAGTGAGTACCTAGGAGCTACCGTTGGCGAAGTAATTGGAGGCTAATAATATGGGAGTATAATAAATAACATGACAATAATCTAAGCAATGTATGTATATTGTACCTACTGCAGACTGCTTTATTATAATTAGCTTGTAATAAAGCAATTAAATATGTTACGGCAGCGTGGAGGCCTAATAATCAGATGTAGGTACATTATATGATGAGTGTAAATATTGCTTTAGAGAAGAATTCATTCGAAGGTCTGACATCTTGGAACACTAATCGATTATAACATTTACAACAACTTATACGACAGTATAACATCTATTAGAAATCACATCACGGTTTACACGGTTTTATATTAATGAGTTGGTCGCGGTAACAGCTCAGTCATTGATTGATCCATTAGCGACGCGGAATAATATAATAGTTATTTACGATACAAGTGTCGTAACGTATCATTTTACGATACGAGACGGCGGTTTAGTAAACGAGGCCGCAGGCCGAGTTTAATAAGCCGTCGAGTATCGTAAAATGATGTTACGATACGAATATCGTACAACGTTTTATCTACTATTCATAAAATATTGTTAATCGAAAGAAATTTGTAAAAAATTAGAAATAATTTAGTAGGCATATCTGTCATCTGTCACCTTAATAAATGAGTGCGGTAAAATAGTTCATTACGATACTCATTTGAGTGTCGTAATGTTGAACTTTATATATGAATAGTAGATAAATGTTAGTTACGGCCCCGGTATGGCAGCATCTCGGTTACTAATTTATTATAACGATTATTGGAGCAATTGATTAATACGATTGGCCATGTAGAACGCAATAATGAATTATTAATTAAAGTCGGGGTAACAGCCCAGTCATTAATTAAGGAAAATGGGTTAATAATTAATCAATTAATTTTTAAGTTCGTCTAATAATATACTATGAAAGAGTCGGTTGAGTGCGGGAATAACGCATTAATTAATTAGTACCTACGATTAGAGATAAGTTATTAATTAAAACCGTAGCGGTATCCAAGGCGTTAAATTACTAGTTACAAAGGCGATTTGAACTGAATAAGTTATTAAGGCCGAAGAAGGACAGCCGTTAATTAGAATATTGATGAATGAATAGCGTGAGATGATTAAAAAAGTGTGAAAGGTAGGTACTGCACAGTTTTTGTGCTTTAACCGCTGGAAATAAGACTAAAAGTTCGGCGAGATCCCACCTTTCACTAAGGAAGCAGTAGCCCAATCGTTAATTAATACGATTAATATTTGAATTAGAGGAAATTTTTCAGCACATGCTTCACACAGTCAGTACTTGTCTTATAAAGCTTGGCCAGACTGATAATGAGAAATCAAAAATGGACGAAAGGAAAAATCGCCCCCTAAAACTTACTCAGGTAAGTTCCCTCTCAAGAAAACAAATACCAAGAAACGGTCACCCCAAGGAAAACTCGCCCCCGGTAAATTCGGATTTAGGGCACTTAATCACGCGACACATAATCATGGGACATTTAAACACGGACAGTTAAACACGCCGACACTTAAACACGCGTATATTTTAACACACAGGCATTTAAACACTGAGACATATAATCACATGGGCATATAAACACATTTTCCGGATGCATTAAAACATTCTGACCCTTGATCTAGGAACTTGGCGGAGCTTTCCGAAGTCGTTTTTAGTGTTAAACTCCCGTTTTTGTAAAAAAATATATTAAACCTGCAAATAACCTAAGCGCTTTTGTGACAAACTACGCTTATGTTAGCATTTTTTTTTTAGTAAAAACGTCGTTTAATGTTCGCCAAGTGGCTTGATCAGGGGTCAGAATGTTATGAAGCAAACCGGACGCCTAACAGTAGCAGGTAACTACGTTACTTATCACGCTATTACTATTCCGAATGTACTTCAAAGGCAAGGTGTTTATTTGTCCATGTGATTATATGTCTCTGTGTTTAAATGTCTATGTGTTAAAATGTCCGCGTGATTAAGTGTCAGCGTGTTTAACCGTCCGTGTTTAACTGTGCTATGATTATGTGTCGCGTGATTAAGTGTCCGGACCCGGTAAATTCACCTCTAAGAATACCCGAACCCGGAAAATTCTTTTGGGATGGGATTTTTACACTGCTGTATCTTTATATTCGCGTTAAGGAATTTAGTTATGAGTCGAAAATTAAATAGACCTACTGCAGAAAATATTTATTTATAATTGTTTTATTTCGTTAATTCATTTATTTATAATATTTATTACTTTTCTTGCTATTACAATAAAATATATTTGGTTTTAAAAGTAAAGAAATAGCAGTTAAATCCCAACAGCGAGCTTTCTTAGGTAGGGGCAAGTTTTGGGGTCGTGAATTTTCCACACATAGGATTAGAACCACCACTACGTATCGTTAATAATTACGCTCAACGTTGCCAATTTCATGATCGGGACGAAAATAATAAAGGTTCTGAGCTTAGCTTTCATCGTTGTTGAATAATAATAATAATAATAATAATAATAATAATAATAGCGCGTAATAGTCCAAGAGCTGGCTGCAAACAAGCTGGCCTATCGAGTAACAGCATGAAATGATCTTTAAAAGCTAGTACTTATACAGACCATCGGGCATATGACACTACGCCGAATGCCCACAACGCCGACACACTTTTTTGATGGTCCATATCGCCGACTGGGGACACTACGCCGACAGTGCCCACATCGTCGACAAGGTACAAGGGACACTTCGCTGAATTTTTCTCTGTGGACACAACGCCGGCAATTTTAATTGCAATTAGGTACCTAACGTAATATCATTATTTTTAAACTTATTTGCGTAATTTAATGTTGCACTTGACTATGAAAAAGTATCAATTGAAAAAAAATATACTAAACCAGCAAATAACCTAGGCGCTTTAGTGGCAATCAACGTTTAAGTTTTGAATTTGGATTCTGCAATTAAAATAAAAATTCGGCGAAGTGTCCCTTGTACACTTGTCGACGATGTGGGCACTGTCGGCGTAGTGTCCGTCGGCGATGTGGGCATGGTCGGCGTTGTGTCCCTTGTACACTTGTCGACGATATGGGCACAGTCGGCGTAGTGTCCGTCGGCGTAGTGTCCCTAGTCGGCGATATGGGCCATCAAAAAATCGTGTCGGCGTTGTGGGCACTCGGCGTAGTGTCCCGGCCCCAGACCATCCATAAAATCTTTGGCTGCCTGGGTGGAACTTGTGCAGATATTCGCCATGTCCCCTCTCCTGAATATTTTTTGGATACGAACTGTACCCATCGAGTAACAGCTTAAAATTACTCTTAAAATGTAGCTTTTATATGGTTAAAAAAGAAAAAAAATTCTGCCTTGTTAAATCTTGTGCTAATATCTTAGCACAAAACTTTTTTTAATTTTTTACACGAGTAACAGCTTCAAACTATAATCAAATTAAAGTTTGAACATAATTCTATAAGAAAAAACATTTCTGCCTCGTTAAATCCTGTGCTAACGCCTTGGCAGGAAACTGACGATATTTATTTACAAGAACAAGTACGTAAAAATACAATTATGACTATAAATTTCATATAATAATTATTTCTGTAATAGAAACTCAATTTGAGTTACTCGGATCCAACTTTCTCTTTCGAAAATACTATAAAAAGGATCGTATTGCAAGCGATTTTTCGCTCGTAATCCATGACTCTTACAGGAGATCCTAATTATAGAACTGCAGAACAAGAGGAGCGGAGCGTCATTGTATAAGTTGATTACTTTAACGGCGCTGGAGTAACACAACACAATTCCGGTTTAACGAAAAGAACGCAAAAATTCTACAAATTAGATTCTAACGTAAAGGAGCATCTTAGTTAGCTTCATTACGAAACTTCAATGCAACTTCCATCTACAACCTAGGTACATGTAAAGAAAAAAAAGGGCAGTTAATTATATAATTTATGATGCGCTGTATTGCAGATTTTGCGATAGATTTCCATCTAAGTGCACGTAACGTAACTTTGACAGTTTCTCAAAGACACAGCACGACACTCTAGTTAATAAATTATTTTCGAGATTAATTTCCACAATATTGTTCAACCCCTCAAACACATCATGTGGCAATTGCGAAATTTCATTATAATTGAGATTAAGCGTAATTAACGACGTCAAACCGTTAAATGCGTTCGATTGTATTTCACGTACCTTATTGCCTTCCAAAGACAGCCATTTTAAACTAATCAGGCTCGCGAATGAGTAATTGTCGAGAGAGCTTAGTAGGTTATAACTCAAATCGAGGTTGACGAGATTTTGACGTGCCTGAAAAACGTCGACGAAGAGCGAAACGATTTGATTTCCGGTCAAAGAGAGGGCGGTCAAATTGGGGAAGTGTAGCAATTTGTCGATCGATTCTAGTTCGTTTTGGTCCAGCGAGAGGATTCGCATTTGGGGAAACGGTCGAAAGGATTCGCTTACTGTTGAGGTAATTTTGTTGCCGTTCAAACGTAGACAGTTTAGTTGTGTGCGAAGCAAATTCAGCGAGCTTCCCTCGAAAATTCCAAAGGCATTGTTGCTCAGGTTCAAGTGGTTCAATTTTGGCAAACCTTCAAACGCAGCCGGTGCAATGATCTCAATAAGATTACTAGACAGGTTCAAAGTTTGTAGTTTGGCCATTTGTTTAAACACCGAGTTGGGAAGTGAGACTAGTTTGTTTTCCTCCAAGTTGAGCGTATTGAGAGTTGTTAACCCTTCGAATGCTGCATGGGACAGTTCCACGAGGCGGTTATTGTCGAGCTTCAAGTGTGTAAGTTGAGGCAAGGAGCTGAAACTCCTTTTTCCTAGAGTACAAATTCTGTTTGAAGACAACTCCAAATTGGTCAGTGAATGGAGGCCGCTGAAGAAACCTTCTTCGAGAGCATCTAGAAGATTGTACGATAGGTTTAAAATCACTAGAGAGCATAAACTCCCGAAGACTCCTTTAGGAAGCTCTCTCAATTGATTCCTTTCCAAATGCAGATCGGTCAACTGCTTCAGACCGTAGAAGCTTTTTTCGAACAAACTGGTTACGCGATTCCCTTCAAGAGACAGTGTCACGAGTTCTTCCAAATCGGTAAAGCAAAACTCGGAAATGACCTCAATGACGTTATCGTCCAGTTTCACTAAGCTTTTAGCTCTCATTCCCACGAACTCGCTCTTACCCAAAGACCTCAAGTTGTTACCATCTAAATAAACATTCTCGATCCTCATCAGTTCACCAAAGCACTCCACTTCCAGTTCGTCAATCAGGTTATTTTCCAGAAATAAATCCGTCAATTTACTCAAACCCTTAAAGCACCGATCGGTTAAAAGGCGAACTTTATTATTTGATAAATTGAGGACGTGTAATTCCATGTTATCCTCAAATCGCTCGACGATTTCGCTCACGTTATTAAAACTCAAATTGAGATTATGCAAAAGGTAGAGACCACGAAAAGCGTCTTGGTGTACATCTTCAATTTGATTCTGAGACAAATTGACGGACTGAATTTCCAACATATTTCTGAAGACGTTCTCAGGTAGGAGTTTGATGCGGTTATGGGCCAAATTGAGTTGTTGCACTTTCTTAAGGCCGATGAAGGTATATGAATTGACGCACTCAATTGAGTTGTGGGAGAGGTTTAAATTTTCGAGCGCGTTTAACTCGACAAAGAGACCAGGTGGTAGTTGATTAATACGATTCAGAGCGAGGGAAAGGTGTTGCAAATTGGATAACCCGCGGAATAGAGATTTTGGTAGGGTTTTGAGTTTGTTGTCATCCAAATTGATCGTGTGCAGTAAAGGGGTTTGCGAGAAGAAGTCTGGTGGAATTTCCTCGATTTCGTTCGATGGTAGCATGAGCGTTGTTAGTTGGTTGAAGCATTTCGTGTTGAGCTCGTTAAGATTAAGTGGGTTATGACGAAGATTGAGCCACTTTAATTGGGACATGTTATCAAACGTCTTTGGGGCCACCGACATTTTGTTGCTCTCCAAGTTTAGTTCGACTAAATTTGTCAGTTTGGAAAGGAAGGTGGTGTCGTCAATTTTGTTTTCGTACAGTGACAGCTCGTTGAGGTTAGGTAATTCTTGAGTTAATGATGATAGAGTGCTGTTTTTTATTGTTAATTTGGCGCAGCTCTCCCACGAGGCCGTTTCTCCTAAATCGAATAATGTGCAACCTTGAATCGAAAGTTTGAAATTTTCCAACCCACCATTATCTCTGATCGCGTCCTTTATAGTACCAACTAAATCTGAACTTGATGTTAGTGCAGTGCAGATTATACTGTTACGTTTCTTCCATTTTCTCAAAGGTTGCGTCGCCATTCCACCCCTACAAACAAAGGGCGCCTCTAGCTTTCTTATTTATTGTTCAAGAATGAGGGGTTAGGCGAACTATAATAGTTGTGAAATGGTGAGTTGTCAAATTGATTAATTATGTAAATGAATGCGTAATTTGAGAGGAAAAGTACAAAATTACTCACTCGACCGTCAGGCAAGGCACTTTTAACTAAACAACTTCGTCTACGTACACGCCATTTAATTCTATTTCTGATCGAATCACTGACCGTCTTTCTATAAATATTTTTAGCCCGATTTTGTGTTTCAAAATACCAACAAATGAACTGAAAGAAGGTGGATGCAATAATGAACGTTGAAGGGCAGCATTAATTAAATCGAATGTTCTCGTTTTGCTAATTTTATTTTCTACAGTCGTGTAACAAAAAACTTTTAACTATAGTATAATTTCCACTCTTAACTTTTATTGTTTATCTTTATATGTATGTACTATATAATTTCCACTCTTTCTAACTTTTTAATTGAAAGAGCGATGTGTTAAAGCAAAAACATAAAACAAATTAAATATTTATTTTATATTAATCATAATCAGATATAAGACCAAGTCATTACGAAGTGCGTAATTGGAAATTATTTGCAACAAATTTCTGTGTGAAATACGGAAATGCACTTGCAATCCTTTGTCTACAATTAATAGACCAATAGCATTCTATTACTTCAACTTAAATAATATAATTAGGCTAGTCGCCATGTACTTTCACCCTTAAAAAAAACCAAGTTATTGAATCTTGGGGTGGTGGTTCGGTATGGTACAGTAGTGCCCGATTTATCGAACAAAATGTCCTTGTGCAATTGGGGGGGGGGGGGGGGCGAAAAACCGCAATTTATTTGCACTTTCTTCAGTTTCTCCTCTATTTTTTTCCCTTGTATCCCACGAGATAGACCACTCTATTAACTTTTGTAGAGCATTACACACAACGTTGGAGCGCTCTCGTTGAAGCTTTACCAAACTAATATTTAATTTCGTCGGTAATGTAGTGCGTACAAAACACACCACGTTGACGAGAAGGGGAGTCGTTCCCATCACCACCTCACGAAATGCAGATCCCGACAACATCATGAATATTATTTCCTGCAATTGCAAAAGAGGGTGTAGCAGAGCAGCCTGCAGCTTCAAAAATCAGGGCTGCTGCGCTCCACCATTTGCAAGAATTGCAGCGAGCATGGATGCGACAACTCTTCTGAGTCTGACTTTCAAAAGGAATGAGAAGAAGAAGAAGAAAGCGTGGCTGACGGTGAATCCGACGTTGAAGAGGAAGAAACCAGATACGAAAATCCTCCCTTTGATGCAAAAAGGGAGAGATTTTGAGTAAACATTTACTTTTACAATACATAATTTTTCAATTACATAATTTACGATGTATGTAATACAGAAAGTAGGTACTATTTCTGTTACTAAAAATAAATTACTATTTCTACTATTGTACCTTAATGTGGAATAATATAATTCTTTCGGCATATAACGTGTTCTTATGTTCTTTCGAAAATTGTGCACTTTTTGAACCCCTGTACCTCGGTAAATATGGGGTCAACAATACAGGGTGTCTCACGATGACCACCCATTAGAATATTTCAGAAAGTACTGTGATTTGAATTTTGAAAGTTTGGGTAATGGGGTTTTCGGGCATGGCCTCCTCAAGTAAAATAATGGCGTCTACGTAACGCTTCCGGTTTTTCCGGAAATGACACCAACTTTGTTATTTTAAATGTAACACCCTATATATTATTCCGATTTTGGATTCTACGTAAAATTTTAGGTGGACTTTCATCAAGTTTCCTTATTCCTAAAATTAACCGTTTCCGAGATATTTAATTTTTTTAATAAAAGTTAAAATAAACACTAGCTTAAAACGATGTGAATTCTACAGCAAGAAAGATAAAGGAACCATATTCACACCAGAGATAGCTCATAGCTGGACACCCAAGCTTCCCATCCATACTTTCAAAGTGACTTAATTACATACAGGGTGGTGGAAATTTAATGCCGAGTTTAGTTAACTTCAAATCATCATAAGTTGGTTTTTTCAAATGGAACACCCTGTATGTTTCGTCGTAGTCTGATGCACAATTTCATTCTCTTTCGAACGGTACCATGGTACCATGGAGGAAATAGAAACAGCCAATGTTGCAAAATATTCGGGTATTTATAAATACCGATACAAAAAATTACATGTTGGACTTTAACGTTTCGCCTATTAATTTAGGCTTAATCATAATCTACAATCTGTATGATTAAGCCTAAATTCATAGGGACATGCAATTTTTTGACTCGGTATTTATAAATACATACCCGAATATTTTGCAACATTGGCTGTTTTTATTTCCTCCAACCTGCTATATACTCCTGTCCCTGGACTGGAGTCCTGTAAAAATTTTAGTACTGATTTGTCTAACCAACAGAATTGAGTAAAGGACATATAGGAGAGTCAAAAAAAGTTGGGTAGACATCACCATATTCTGGACCAGGTTTTCTAGATGCCATTTTCTAAAATGGCCGATATGCATTTGATTGTGCATATATTTCCGCTCCTGTGACAGTCACATTCATCATTTTGGTGTCTAAATATGTTTTTAAGGACAAGGAATCGATTAAGATGGTTTGCGAAGTTAACCGGACGCCATTTTCCAAAATGGCCCACACCGATTTTTTTGTGCTTACATTTCTGCTCCTTTGGCAGTCATATTCATCATTTTGGTGCCTAAATATATGCTTTTAAGGACAAGGAATACATTAAGATGGTTTGTGAAGTTGCCTGATAGATATTTCTTAAGGAAAATCAGTACTAAAAGTTTTACAGGACTCCTTTATTACTGCATTCAGAGAGCAAGTTACCTACTTCAAGGAACTAATTTACTTTAGTGTATGTATTTATTTGGCATTTTTTTATTGTGGGAACGAAATTTCATTGAGAAAAGTACTTTTCATTTGACTGAGTTTGTCTTTTTTAATTTTTTCTTTTTGTATCTATGTAAACTTAACACTGATGAAGATGGATGATCAACAAAGGATGGGAATGAAACTGGCAACTGTTCGCCAAGAAAAACGAAATGTTTTGTTAGACATGGAGAAGTGCGTTTTTTGTCAAGCGGTAGACAGTAACAAGACTGTTACCACAGTTAATGGCAGAAAAAGAGTACAAGACGCAACCGCTATAAGAGATGACAAAGTTGCAAACAGACTGAAAGTGTGGCTTCTGATGTGTTTGTGTATCATGTGACAAACCAGTGCTATAAAATGTATACTTTAAAGAATCTCTCGAAAAAATAGCAGTAGCAAATGCTAATAGTGAAGTGTTGGAAAGTGAAGATAAACATGCCAGTAAACAAATCACCAAGAAAACAAGATCATATGTTACCACGAGAGCCTCCTTCATCAACGGTGCACCAAACACATATTCAATGTATTGTCTGTCTGCATTCAAAGTAATAATGGTGTCAGGGACAAATTTCGTGTAAGTGAAACTGAACGAGCAAAAATTTTTTAATCTGCAGCAATCTACCTATTTTCAAGATGATATGTATACTTGTGTGGTAGATCTGAATCAGATGTGTTTGGTGCTGACACCAATGCTGTGACAAGGTGTTAAAAAAACAGAAAACTATTTGACCAAAATTGTGGCATTTGAAAGTAATGGAAATTATAGGTCCCAAGCTCAAGGAAGGATATGGCTTACACGAAATTTGTCCTTGACACCATTATGACTTTGATGCCTACAGACAATACATCGAATATATGTTGGGGCACGATTGATGAAGGAGGCTCTCGTGGTACAACAAATGATCTTGTTTTCCTGGAGATTTCTTCACTGACATGTTTATCTTCACTTACCAACACTTCACTATTAGCATTTGCTGCTGCTATTTTTTCGAGAGATTTTTTAAAGTATACTTTTTATAGCACTAGTTTACCACATGATACACAAACACAACATCTCTTATATAGCGGCCGCTTCTTGTCCTCTGTTTCTTCAATTAACTGTGGTAACAGTTTTGTTACTGTCTACAGGTTGGCAAATAACGCACTTCTTCATGTCAAACAAAACATTTGGTTTTTTTTTGGTGAGCAGTTTCCAGTCTCAGTGTTAGTTTACCTATTAAAAAGAAATTAATAAAGACAAACTGATTCAAATAAAAAGTACTTTTCTCAATGAAATTTCCGTATATTTCGTTCGCACAATAAAAAATAAGCCAAATAAATATACTAATGAAAGTCAATTAGTTGCTTGAAGTAAGTTGTTTTCTGAATGCAGTAACAGAGGAGTCCTGTAAAACTATTAGTACTGATTTTCCTTACGAAATAGCTATCAGGCAACTTTACAAACTATCTTAATGAATTCCTTGTCCTTTAAAATATATATTTAGACACAAAAATGATGAGTATGACTGCCAGGGGAGCAAAAATGTAAGCACCAGAAAATTGGTGTCGGCCATTTTGAGAAATGGCGTGCGGTTAACTTCGCAAACCATCTTAATGAATTCCTTGTCTTTAAAAACATATATTTAGACACCAAAATGATGAATGTGACTGTCACAAGAGCGGAAATATATGCATAATCAAATGCGTATCGGCCATTTTAGAAAATGGCGTCTAGAAAACCTGGTCCAGAATATGGTGATGTCTACCCAACTTTTTTTGACTCTCCTATATGTCCTTTACTCAATTTTGTTGGTTAGATAAATCAGTACTAAAATTTTTACAGGACTCCAGTACAGGGACTGTATTAATATAACCATCACCATACAGCCACCAACTTAGAAACCAATACTAATAATGTTCATAAAACTAATGAAAATAATCTGTACTTTTGCACACATCCATAGCCTCGAGTTCTAAAAAAATATAAGTGAAATCTAGGCTTTTTCATATAGTGAACAAATTTGTAAGTCGCGAGCAGAATACGTTAGGACCTACCTACACTACACATATACTTTGGTATCACGACCGAAAAGAAACGCGCCAACATAAACAAAAAAACTGTAAAGCAAATAGGCTAAAGTACGTGCCGTTAAATCCGAACGTAAAATGAGAACAAGTCTGAATTTTTAGAAGACGGCGATGAAGCCATTTGTCTTTTATTAACTGTAAATCTTCTTTCAGTTTGTCATTCTAAAATCGCTTTATTTGCATAACAAAATTCGCCAAATGCGACCTTCTGCGGGCTGAACGTCTCATAAATACTACAAATGGAAATCCTTTTTAATTTCAATGTATCGCGAATTCGTGCTGTATTCCTATTACGTCATTATCGATTATTATTTTTTTAAGGTTATTAACAAAACTGACAGGAGGAACGGGAATACGGACCGTCAAAGCCGTGTTTAATATCATTCATTAATATGTAAATCCGACTGAATTATGTCATTTACCTTTATGTCAAATCCTCCACTTTTACATAGAGTGCTCATTTGCGGAATTTTTTGAATAATTAAACCAATTAAAAAGTCACAACTGATAGCAGCAGTTACTAGTTACTACCTTTTCAGAATTAAAGACTTGTTTAAGAACAGCTCTAAATACCACTTCCATTCAATGAGAGATGATAAAGTTTAAAGTTGTTCTGCTTTCTTCATCAGCGAATAAAATTTTGATTTCGCAATTATTACTGTAAACAAGTTCTTTCGGAATAATAATAACAATAATAATATTCAATAATAATCAAATAAAATTTCGCTGATATGGATAGATCAGCACCAGTTCGATAACGTTATTAGTAGATGTAATATAAAAGTAAACTCTTACCTTGAGAATTGCTAAGTCTTCGGCTAACAAGTAAGCTTTCTATCCTGTAAACAAAAAGAATATTTAAAAAATGACGTAACTTTATCCAACCCGGACTATTGGCAGCAAAATTATGTTTGGAAAACAGTTGATTAAGATAAGACCAAAAGAATTGAATTTCTGTAATCCTTTCCCCTCTCGTCCTCGCCCATTATGTTTATGGACCATAGTTCCGGTGGTTTCTGTTACCATAATTTGCGATTTATATTCTTTCCAACTTGGCAACTAACTGATAGCGGATTTCATAGGAAAATGAATTTGATTAAATTTTGGAATTTACTGGAAGAACTGGAACTCTTGTGACCGTTGAACTACACAACACTGAAACCAAAAATCGAACGCAAAAACATTTAGTTGTTCGCTGTTGAAACGGGTTCGATTTAATAAATTTGTATTTTGGTTTTTGGTTTCAGTGTTTTGAATCCACCTACTTAATTTGGAAAAAATTTACAATTCGCAAATGTGCAGATGATGGTCAAAAGTCCCAAAACATGTTTAAACCGATAATGACACATGTCATTTGACAACTGTTAAACCGAGGGGTATTTCGCAGGGGAATTTTGGTGTACACTCGTAAGGAATTAGTAAGGAATTAGAGGAATTAGTGGGGAATTAGAGGAATTAGTGGGGAATTAGAGGAATTGATAGGGAATTAGAGGAATTGGTGGGGAATTAGAGGAATTAGTGGGGAATTAGAGGAATTAGTGGGGAAATACTTGGGAAATTCTAGGAGAATAATGGAATTAGTGGGGAATTACAAAGAAATTAGAAAAAGCAAATTTCTAGATTGCGCAACGTCGCGTCACATAAAACTGCCAAAACATGATCGCAGATCGCTGTCACGCACCGCCGTCTTTGATTTTGTTTCCTGAAATGCTTCGTGTAGTAATTTTGCTGTTTGCATAAATAAATCGAGAACAAATAATACCCTCAGTGCGTGTAAATTTCACAAGTGACCAGTGTGGTGATTTATCGATTTGTATGTTCATTATACAGTAAGTAAATGAAGACATTGTGGTTGGTTCTGACTCTCAAAGGGGGTAGAAGGAATAGTAAATAAAACTCTCAACCTCCCCTTACCGATGATTTAATGATGACGATGAATTGTTATGTTTTTTGGTTAAGTACGAAGCACTGGAACTGCTCCGATGCAAAAAAGCAGGTATAAAATGTTGAAATTTGGTGGGTTCCGTCACAGCTTATCCATTGATAGCCTACTGTGATGGATGACCTCAATCGTTAAGTGTAATTAAATTATGAAATTGAAAAAATTGAAGATTTTACATGGGGGAAGTACCGACTGGCGACATGTTTCGAAACCGTTACAGGTTTCGTTTTCAAGCATAAAATTTTTGACAAAAGAGATGAATGAAGGCTACAATACAAGTATTAATTAAAACTAACCTTAAGTAACTAATTACACTCACCTTGGGGAAAAAACATGATGATTTGAAAAACTCAATAAAAGTAAAACATCTTAAATAAAAATACTAATAATCCATAGGATTAATAATAAAAAAAAGTACTTCACTACTTTGTACTTAACCAAAAAACATAACAATTCATCGTCATCATTAAATCATCGGTAAGGGGAGGTTGAGAGTTTTATTTACTATTCAGTAAGTAAATATTTTTTACGATGTTGCACGAAAATAAATAAATGTTGTAACCTTAAAAACAGAATAAGGTTGAAAAAGGCATCAAATTAAATCTGTGTACAATGTTGTCACAGTTAAGATTTTTTAAAACACACTAAAAAACGCCTTTTATTAATATCTATATAGGTAAAAAAATTTATGTTTTCTTACCGGAAATGGTAATATGAAAAAGTGAAGAGAGAATTATCAGGATAAGAACAAACATTATTAAAATCTCCATCATTACTTCTCTCCTATAAGTTGAAGTATGGTAATCGACTAAAAATATGACACTTGGGGTGAAAAAGGGTTAATATCTTCAATTTCCGTAAAAATGAAACATTACCTGCATCTTCAATCGTCAGTTTCTCGTCGCTGTTTACAGAAAAACATACACGACAAACTATTTTTATAGGAAATTTTGTAAGCTTTCAATTAGTTTATATAAAAGTTTTCAAAGATGTATTTTTACAATAAAGTGCAACTTGCGAACGATTTATTGTATTGTATTACCTTTGTATAATATATACATATAAAGTACTGAAAATACGATAAAACCAATTTTTAACAAAAATTTAACGGTAATTTTTTAGCGAAAATCGGGATTCTTAATAAAATGTCAATTTTTGAGTAGGTATACCTTCAAACAGCTGTAACTAGCGAACTATTTGTCGTACGAACTTCTGCCGACGCTTATTTTACAGGTACATTAATTATCTTTAAAAAACTGTAAGGCACTTTACTCTTTACTGTCTACAAGTAGTGAAAGCGTAGTTACTTCCAAAGAAACGCTTGAAAATGAGCATTTTTCATTATTTCTTCCTCCATCGCCTTATAAAGATTACCAAAATGATATTTGGTGTAGGAATACATATAGATTCAAAATTTAATTCTCTACAATTTTCATTATATGCACTAAGGACGTAAAATCAATAGTATTCGACTTACTTATTATTGATTTTATAATGCAAAACGAGCAGCGATTGTGTCTTATAAAAGGTTTAAATGATTATATCTCTGTCAATATTAATCGTATGGAAATGTTTAAAAAAGAAAATTATTCGTAGTTAAATTCTCTACAACTTTTATTTGAAGCATTTTGCGATACGGATGGCCATTCTCGAGATATAAGCGAAATACGCGCGATGCGCGCACGTGTTACCGTTTCGCCGCAAAACAGTCGACATTTTAAAACAAATCTATCTCGGCTCCTATTGGTCGTAGAGACAAAAATAAAACACGAAAATGTGCGGAATTTTGTCAGCTACAATTTTCTTAACGTTTTTGTTTTTGATAAAATTAATACTTTTTCAGTTATTTACGAAAACCTATTTTTTGCCAATTTTTCGCCCCCCATTTCTCTCGGAGGGGGGCATACGAATGGGGACTTTTGAACACTTCAAAGGGAGCACAAAACAAACCTGTTCCCAAATTTTCAAAGCTGTAACCATTATTTCATCCAAATCGTTAAATTTCGTCTCATTTTACTGGGCTATAAAGTTATACCTCGTGTTATAATTATTAGAACAAATATGTTTAGTTTTATAATACATAATACATAAAAATTATAAGGGGAATTAGTGAGCAATTAGTGAGAAATTACAGGAATTAGTGAGAAATTAGAGGAATTAGTGGGGAATTAGAGGAATTAGTGGGGAATTAGAGGAATTAGTGGGGAATTAGAGGAATTAGTGGGGAATTAGAGGAATTAGTAACAATCCTGGGAATTAGTGTACACATTTTTTTTTGCGGTTTACCCCTCGTGTTAAACTATCATTTTTTCTTAGAAGTACAAAAATGGGTATTTTAAGTTAATGTTGGTGGAAAGGGTTGCTTTTGGTGCACAATTTCTTCGCATTTTTGAAGATTATTTCTCTTTCGCATTTTTAATTTTTTTAATCGAATTAAATAAAACGAGTACATTTCAGCAAGACTATTGAAATATTTTGTTTTCCACATTAAATAAATTCAGTTCTGTTATAATAACAATATCTAACTTCCCAAAAAATACTAAGTAAAGCACGCCAAAAATAAAAATGTTTACTTTCTGCCTATTCTAAATTGAACCAGGATATTGTTTAATTAATTGTTCGAACAATTGTAATAAACACTTCCATTGTTACTGTGCTCTAATAAAATTGGCAAAAAATGGACTTTGCTTACATAAAATTAATTTTATTGTAAGAATAACTTCATTCTAAGGATTATCATAAGCAAATACAGGCTTAGTCTCGTGAATAAAAAAAAATAACTAAAGAAACACTGTCAATAGTGGCGCACGAAATTTCGTTTTTTTTAACGAATTACACAGTATGATACTTCATTTGTGAATTCGTTTAGTTAAAAAATAGGCTATTTTTTATTTAAAATTCCCTACTATGCATAAGATTTTATTATATTAAAAGTATTATTTTCTATCATAGAGACCATTTCAAAAAATAAGGTAAATCTCATACACGTTATAACTTTCCCCATATCATTTCTAGGATCTAGTATTTCAAGATGTTCGAGCAATTCTCGCAAACTTCAATCCTACCCAGAATAGTGAATGTTCAAAAAGGCCCATTTTTGAACATCAATGTCAAAATCATGGATAACTGGGACGAAGCATGAAAGTATGATAAGGGTGGTCGACGTGAAGCAGGTGAGGAAAATTGAAAGGAAGTTTGAAAAATGAAGAAATGAGAGGAGGACGTAGGAGACCAAGAAAAACATATGGATGGAATAAATAGCAAAAATAGGAGGGGCGGAAGAAATGGTTTAGTACACAATAGAGAGAAAAGGCACTGACATTCCAAAAGGACACAAGCAGACAATAAAGAAGAAGTTTTAATTTTATTTCCCTTAGGTATACCAACAATTGAAATGTCTCGCAATGTACGGCTACTTTTCTGTCTTGGATTTTTAAAAATTAATAACTCTATTGATGTTCTATGAAAGAACAAAAGATAATTTCGTTTTAAGTGTTTGTCGCTCGAAATATTTACATTTTAAATGAATCTCACAAATTGAGACCCAAGTCTGCGACATATCAAAATTATAATTACCCCCTTTCAACCCTGCTTAATGGGGACGGGATAAAAGTTTGTTTTATGAATCTAGGATTTTGACCCTTTCCCTTTTGTTTAATTATCTCTCTTTTGTCCCTTTGGCAATTTGACCGTATCCGCTACATGTCACACCAGCAATTGAGTTAATAAACGCAAATAAACACAAATAAAAATGTTTGGTCGATATCCAAGATGGCGACGCGTCAATTTATAAACACGAGATGAAAGCGTTACATTGAGATTGGTGTAATCAAAAAAATTTTAATTACGAAAACGCTTTACAACACCGTATAATCACAAAGTCTTTTGAATTAAAAGCTTAATGTTGAGTAGTGAAAATGTCAGTAATGAAGTTTGGCGGGAAAAAAGGAAGGCGAAATAGGTATTCAATTTTGCACATTTGTGCGCGGATCTGCACGTTACAATATGTTCACACAGTTCAAGCTCTTGGGTATTTACTCACTGATTACGACTTGAAAGGGTATTTACATTTAAAGAGTCAAAAATCAGGCGCTTTTCAGAAAATTTTTGCTTCTTCTAAAACGGTCAGTTTAATCAAGTTGTTGTTGACAAAATTCTTATCGAAAGCTTTAAAAAGGAGCGAAACTGGAGGAAAAAAACTTTTATACTTTGCTCGATTATACCTAAACTTAAATAACGTTTATCAGTTTTTCGATTTTCCGTTTCATGGATGATTATCCATTCATTCTCTTACGGCTGCTCCACTTGAAAGCGTGCGAATAAAAACCGTATGCTAATCTTATTACGAGTCTCTTAACTATCTTAAGTAAGTATGCCTTGTTTAATAAAGTACGTGGTAGGAATTTATAGTTGAGAAACGCCCTTAACAAGCTTTCTTTTGCGATTAACACAAAATCAACACGTTTTTTACTTCATTTGAGCTGAAAACGGCATAAATACGACTGTTGAGTATTAATGTAAATGCAAATGTAAAATGCTTCTATTGGTGATAATGAGCACGATGCCATAAAATTGGATGGATTCATTGAATTCGACCATTTGAAACTCAAATAGTTGCATTTGCATTTTAAAGTATAGTTACTTAGATCCTTGCCAAAACCGGAAGGTAGTAGATTCCATTCCCGTTCAACATTGAGATTACAATGCTTAGCCGAGTAGGTGCCAATCTCATTAGAATGGTATACACGAACTCCCAATAACAGAGCAAAATCTATAACTAAACAACCCAACGACGTTTTTGATCCAAAGGAGGGAGGTGAGGGACTAAAAGTCATTTGACATCGGCAACACCGAAAACTCTGAAAAAGACACAATACAAGCCAATAAAGCGTTGTATTCGCTGTTTCGTACGTTTGGCGGCCAACTTGATAAAATGGCGATCATACGTCAACTTCGAGCAAACGAAATAACTTTCTGGTGCGGTTCTCGGTGCCCCAACATGGTAATTTGTTTTTCGCGCACCCCTAGCAACTAAAACTTTTTCGGTATGGTACCGTGACCGAGGAAGGGTGCAGTAGTGGCCACATATTGTACCCCGGTTGTGCCACACCAAGCAGAGACTAGTGATTTAACCTTGTGAATATAGGATGGTTGGCACCCCTACGTTGTAAAAGAGTTGCTACTGGATGTGTTGCTAGGATCAAATGAAATACAAAAAATCACACAGAAATGATGGTTCAGCTCTTTTATTCGACAAGGAGAATACGAAAAATCTTATCGTTCAAAATAACATAATAACAAAACAAAGAACAACATAAACAGGTAGATAAAGAAAACACAAACGCATGAAAAAAATCAACAACCATCAAATGGTACCGAGGTAGGGTAGGGGACAATCCGATATTCTTCGTGTTTGTCCGGCAAGAGAATCTGAGTAAACCGGACAAAAGATTGTTACAATGAGCTGTATTTGTATTTCACTCATAATTTTATGGCTTCTTTTCAAGAAATTATTCTGTTAGAGAAATACCACGGCAGCATATAATCTACATAACATAATGGTGAAATTTCGAGACACCATTTCAAGGAAAATAAATAACAAAGATTTCGAAATGAAAGTCCATATGGCATTAAGAAAAGACTTTCAGACCATGAATTGGAAACATTTACCAAAAACGCTACAAATGTTTACCAAAGAGCACTACCTTAAAGAGAGAAGTGGTAGCCGTTTGAAAATTACAATTGTAAAACTTTTAGTTGTTTAGATCTCGAATGCGAAAAATTGCTCACGCTGGATCAACTGCTCGAAACTATGGTCATTATCACAATGGAAGCAGCAAACTCCCCCTGCACATATTTACGAAGAACTGGGTGCATTTCAAAGTGTTTTTTCTTGGAAGAATGAACAAACATTTAGAAAGAATCGATACAGATAGAGCGTCTATTCAATCTTTTCCGGTAATAGTGGAATGTGAAACTGCTCTTTGATGACTTCTCTTGGTACTCTCTATTCTCTACTTTTATGAAAGATTTGTCTCAAATAAGTTATTTGTCTTCTCCTTCCTGAAGCCTTCTACGAGGTTATCATCCCATTTCCACTCCTTACCATTTACGGCTTCTGTTCCCCTCTTCCTCTCTCTCTTTTGGTTATGTCTGATTCAACGCCTGGTCCGATATGGTTTTAAGTTAATTTTTATTTTTCAGTATTGCACTTCTCTGCCAAGTCCTCAATCACACACTAATTGTTTTCCGCATATCCCGAATTTACATTTACTTCCACTTGTGTCTCAATAAAATGTTCTAGCTGTTTCTTTAAGGTTTCTTCTTTGTCAGTCTTGACTGGGACACCCTTAATTTTTAGATTCTATTTCTTTTTTATTACAAAATGTTCGACAGAAAAGAAGTATGGAATAGAAACACTACCAAATCATATTATTTTAAAGCACAGAGCAGCAGACCAACAGTTGTATAAAAAAGTCGAATATGAACTAAGGTGATTAAGATGACACAAACATTTGAAGGATCCCTTAAACGACACTATAGGGAAATTTGAATAATTAAGTAAGTAACCTCTTAATTTATTCAGGTGAACAGAGGAGTTTGTACGTAAATACGAATTATGTTTACAACAGAAGTTTGTACAAATTTAAATTTTCAATTTAAGATGAGCAACAAAACTTCGTTTATTATGCAGGGCGTTTATATTTAACGGGTGATGCTATTCTTCAAAATATGAAAGCAAGCAGACCTGTGCATATAAAGCGCATTTTTCCACTACACATATTATGTACATACATTTTTGTAAATAAACATATTAAATACAACTGGTTAAAAATGATGACTAACGTAGGAAAACCATAAAATTTTGTTCATGTTCACATTTAGGCTTTTCCTCAAAGAAATTTACGTTTTTAACGCAGCGTAGAAGGTCGCAACAGACGTATGGATGAGGAGGGAGAGGAGGGGGCTGGCAATCGTTTCAACTTTGTAGGAAAAATTCTCCAAGGGATATTCCAAAACTACAGGAGAGGTTCAGTACCTACAAATGTGCAGTCAAAAGTTTTTTTTATATACAAAGTAGGATATTTTTCGAGAAGTGCTACCAAGAATTTTCCGAGCAGGATAAAATCCTCGTGAAAAGGAAGCCGATGGTAAATCAATTTAAAGTTGGCATTCAAAGTTCAGAATAGGTGCGGTGCGATTGATGAGTTGCTGCTTGGGCGAAAACGATGGCACACCTTACTAAGACCTTTTGCAAGAGCGATGTAGGCAATGTGGATCTTTTGCGCAAAAATCTTAAGAAGATAACATTTACGAAGGCGTCCTTGGTAGGTGGTAGGTAATTTGATAAAAAAATTGTAAAAAAAAAATTTTTCTACAAACTTCAAAAAATGACAAGGTTTGCGCATCGATAACAATACGCGAAGTGACCCTTTTTTTCACTTACCTACGTTAGCATGACAGCGTGCCCGAAATAACGACGCCATGCGCGAAGTACGCACTGCACGCAAACTAGATGAGAGTTTTGTATTTTAACGTTAAAATAATTGTAAACTTCTTCACGTTTGTAGAAAAAATTTTGTTTGCAACTCGTGCGCGAAATACTTTTGGTGATCTCGACTATTTTTTTAACTCGGCTGCGCCTCGTTAAAAAAATCAGTTCTCGATCACCAAAGTGGCATTTCGCGCACTAGATACAAAAATAACTATTAACTAGCAAGATGTAATTGCATATTTGAACGTAGTTTTTAGTTCTGATTAACTTTTTTTAATAACAATTTTCGATATTGTCAAAAATAAAGGTACTTTACTCTTGAGCAAAATTCATATTTTTTGACAAACCGCGTACACGACTGAAAAAATTTAATATCTGATGATTGTATTTTAGATTTTAGAACATGCAGAGCTTTTTATAAAGAATAACTTTTTTTCGTAAAATTAATAATAAAAAAGTTTCCCATATGTTGCCAACTTTTACAGACATACTGTATCTAATGAAATTGAATGATGTATGAAATAAGCATGGATGGGTATTTATTTTAGGTATTTCTACAAAGTGTGCAAAGTAAACTTTCTCAAACGTCATTGGCAGGAGTAACAACTATTAGAAAAACGACCAATCCTTCAAAGTAGAAACTGAATCAAACAACTAATTGCTTTTCAACCGCCGTTTCACAACGGAATACTGAGCTTAAAACGTGAAATGTCAAGGAAACAATTAAGTATAACGTGCCTCACAAGTCAATTATATTTTCGCAATGGCCTAAAGGTGCCATATAAAACCATATTTTCAAAATATGACGCGATTAGATACACGAATACCGGCGATACTACTAACGAGACCGAATTTTAAACACAACAATTCCGGATATTTAATGCAATCAAATTTCATCACATTGTTGGAATAACACCAATCTCAGAATGCCATAGTCATAATATAAAAATAAATGAATCAATAAAAAGGACTTACGTCGAAGAT
Organism: Pyrocoelia pectoralis; assembly: GCA_036250285.1. Taxonomy (NCBI): domain Eukaryota; kingdom Metazoa; phylum Arthropoda; class Insecta; order Coleoptera; family Lampyridae; genus Pyrocoelia; species Pyrocoelia pectoralis. The sequence continues at coordinate 51,064,384 of CM070078.1, forward strand.
ATGTAATGTAACACTAGCACAAATTGGTAAAAGCTCCAACTAAAACCATAAGAAAATCAATTTCGCAAAGCAGAAGAATTTTGCAATTGAAACAAAGCTCTGCTGAAAATATACGACATGCGAAACTCTTAAATACAATTGAATATTATATGATTTTGTGAAATATTGTTTCGATCAAACATCGACGAACAACCGACGAGGCGTCGGGTATAAAATTTCTCTCCTGCCCGATTAAATTTCATTTTCGAAATTACCTAGATACATATTTCGGAAAAGTGAAATTCGTTTTAATTTTTTATTAAATATGTATTAATTAAATTTTCCTCTTTGTGGTATCGTATTTCTTATCTTTTTGATTAAATTCCTTACCGGAAAATTAACGCCAACGGTTAATAACGCCCTACTGCGGAATAATAAATAAATAATAGGCCTAAACGTACCTACGCCTTATTGGGCGACATATTTAATTAATAAAGAAAAACAAGTTAAACTAGGTCGTTTCGCTTTTTGGTTTGCTTACAATGTAACATTGTCACAACGCAATAAACATGACTTATTCTTCATTATACTACAATTGTTAATATACAGGGTGTATCTACTGACAATACCAAACCTTAGTGTCAGAAGTAACACATATTTCTTCTGTTTTGATGAATATGTTTTAAAATTGCCTTTTAATAATGTACACTTTTGCTCATTTTTATCCAAAATGTGTAGGGTAGGGGATGATAATAGGGGAATCGCGGTCAACGGGAAATGACAATATAGAATCATGTTTATAGATTCTTTTCCATTGGTTCATATTTGCAAGTAGATATTTCTTAATCAAGGTAAGTACATACCTACTACTTATTACCTAAATGTGTGCACAAATTGGCTTAAGTTCGGTTACTTTTTCACAAACAATTTCTTCATTGTGTCTATAAGAAAAGATAGAAGAACATGAACTGTGCACGAACATTTCCAGATTATTTGAAAGACAAAAATGTGGACGAGTCAGAAGATAATTTTGAAAGAAAACAAATAAAAGATTTGGCATGAACAAGACGCCAACATGTCTGCAATGGTATGATTTCGTTGCTGCTACTGTAGATAATTGTTCATTGCTCAAGTCACACGAATGAGAAAAAAGATTAGGAAGAAATGAACGCGAGGAGAAATACGGACTTCAACCAGAAGGGAAAATTATTTTTTAGATGGACATTTGCTACATACAATGGTTTCCACATTCATTTAGCCATAAATTTAATTAGGAAATATAAACTTAGGAAGGATATACAAAATAATCAAATTTTAGTCGTCAGGTACTTTGCTTTCCCTTGGAGTTGAATATCTCTTGTAACGTCCATATTACTGATTTTTCCACCGTTTTTAGCATCGTTGATACAATGTTATCAATTCCTGCTCCTTTTTCCGTTTGCCACTGCCTCCTCCTTATTTACAGCTTCTCTGATACCTCGCCAGGGTTCTCGATTTCTCGTTCATCACTTTCACTTATAAATAGTTTTTGTGTCCACCTTTCCATGTTCTGGGTCCACTAATTTCCTCGAAATTATATTTTTTTAGATTTTTAAAGACATTTAAGAATTGGTTTGGATTTTCGTCCCAGTGTTGCACCTAATTTTTCCCATGATTGTTTCTTCTCCTTCTTCATTTTTCGTTATCGGCTTGTATTCTTCGTACTCCACTTCGTCTCTTGTCGTCAGGTATTTTTCCACTTTTCTTTCGCTACCCTTACTTGATCTATAATCCTACTATTCCACATTTTCACCCTGCCTTCCTTAACTATAGTTTCAACTACGTTGGTCAGCGCATCTTGAAACATATACCAAATAAATTGCCGTCTATTGTGAAAATTTTATTTTATTGTTATCAGAAATGAAGAGTTTTTCGCGTAATTTATGACAATTCAAATTAGTACCAAAAGAAAAAATGGCGGTGCAATGATGCAAGGCCCAGTGGGGAAGCTTACAGATTGAAATTAATAGTGTTAATTCAATATTATAAAAACTCTTCGCTGAAACCTAATAAACATACAAATTACGCATTTCCCTTTCATCGATTTGCTCTAATATTTCCGGAGTGTTTGAAAACTTTAAAAGAAAAAAAGTATATATGCAACAATAAATCAAATGTGATGTGACCAAAATCAATAGACCGTTTCTGAATCGTTCACTCAAATCTAGAGCCTCGAGCGAAGCGAGATGATTCATACTTTCATCTGTATCTTTCATTTTGTTTTTATAGACTACGCTGATTTCCTATAAGATGTTAGTTGTTGTAGCACAATGATCGATTGTCGAGCAGATTATGTAGTTCGGGTATTTGTTTTGCCGTACATAGGATGGAGTAACTTCACATGAAATACCATACTACAACGGTATTATGTTCCCGGATAGGGAACAAACAAAAAGGATAGGAGTATTCAGTAGCTTGGTTAATGCATTGAATAGGGATTAGTCATTTTCAAATTGGAATTAATAGGGGGGATCCTGTTGACCGTCAAAGATACCAAACAAACATTTTAAAGAAAATAATAATGCCGCGAACGGTGAACATATACATATAAAGCATAGGTGACTATGGATGAATAATATAAAAACAATAAAGCTAGGTCAATAACAGTTTAGTAAAGTTACTAGTAGATTTAATTTAAAAGTAAATTCTTACCTTAAGAATTCTTGCAGTTTTCAGCCGACAAGTAAGGTGAGTTGTGCAGCTTTCGACCCTATAAACAAAAGAAACATTAAAATCTTGACCTAATTTATGTTTGCAAAAGTTAAACAGATGATTGTAAGATAAAAACAAAAAAATTGAAGTAGGTAAGTATAAAAGAACTCATTTTTAAGTAAAAGCGTTGTTCACTCAACAGTAAAAGTTAAGTAAAAGGATTACACGAATATCGCAGTAACGCATAAAACAATGTCTGAATCAGCAAAAATTATTGTTAATATACAGGGTGAGTTTTTTCCGCTGTTTAGCATGGGGATCTTGGAAAGTTATTAAACGCGATGCGCATTTATCCCCAGCGTGTATATAAAAAGGTTAAAATAATACCACATTTTCCTATTAAAGCAGTCACTATTTCAATAAAATCAGTCGGTAAACTTGTATATGTAGTTAAATGGGAATGCCTTATCGACAGCAGCAAATAGCGTCGGTTCCAATAATTTGGAAGAAATAATTGATGAAATATTCAGCGTGTGTAGTTAGAAATACTTTCTTAAATTAATTCTTCTGAGTAGTCGAGTGGGTTTAACGGTGATTACTCAAAATTAGGAAATATTTCGTTTGCGTTTACGTCCATTGGTGTAAGTATAATTAACATTCATGCGTAGAAGACTTCTTTACGCCTTGATGGTTACTTAACGGTCAACTATTTTAACTTCAACGATAATTTTGTTTGAGTGTATATCGTGACCAGTTTAGTGGCACCTGCACTACTGGTCCTAATCTTCAAGGAGATTGCTTCTATGTGAAGTAGGGGCGGAGTGATTATGGACTCACTTGCTGTGTCTTTTCGTCAACAATTAGGGTAGTTGCCTTCAATCTGTCCTCGGCCTTTAGGTGTGTTTGGAAATGAGGACCAAGTCTATGTTATGGCGGTGGAGAAAGTCTTGGAGTTCAACCTTTCTTATTAGCAGTTGGTACTTCGTACGTATATAAGAGACCTCTGTTTGTGGGCACGATTATTCATGGATGGACGTTGCAGACATGGTTTCCTTCATGGAATGTATAACCATTAGTATTTTGAGAGCCATGACGAGTTCAGAGTCTTCTGTGGTGAATAGTGGTGGAGTTGATTTGCTGACATCCTGGGTACACGCCTCTGGCACGTTCCTTTAAGGGTGACTGTAGCTGTGTTGAGGGTAGGCGTTGCGCTTGGGGCAGGCCACGGACGTATAAAAAACAAATGGACTGCTAATTGGTACGTACCGGCAACATTTATTTGTCCCCACCATGGGAGCCGCCATACTGTGCTCTTAGTTAGTTATTTTCTTGTAGAGATCGATTTTAGTTGGCAATTTCAAACGTCAAATCGAAAGTGGTCCAAACTTCAAAGTCTTTGACTTAACCTCAATGTTTTATATCTTACCTTTCGTTGCTTTCATATTTGACATTTTTATATACATAGTATGAATAGAGCGTGATGTTTCGTTGGAAACGATTGTTGCTATGTGTCGTGTGTAAATAAACAAATTTTGTTGGTTAAATGGTTACACATAATTATGCCATTTTGGAGTACATCGAAAACCACGTTCCAGAAGAAATTTTACAAATACTTTCAACAGCAGAATCGTCGTTGATACCAAGCAAGTGATGATGAAAATATAGTTACAGAATTGAAATTCAGAAATAATGAAATGACAAATTATAAATTGCAACTTTCAAATATAAACGCTAAATTTTCAGGGTTCATTATACTCGCTTTGATTATATATATAATCAAAGATTACTCCACAGACCACTAATATTTTTATTTTTTAATGGTCTGTGCACAAATCACTTTTTTGTTAGTAGTTTTTGGGTCTGTGGATTACTCCTTTAGAAATACACCAATACAAAATTGAGCCACAGAATAAGGTCTCCTTACTTATTCTGTGATTGAGCACAGTATGGCGGCGCCCAGGCAGGGGACAATTATTTCAACATAATTAGCAGTCCATTTGTTTTTTATACGTCCGTGGGGCAGGCTGAATAGTTTCTAGTAGGTTCTCCAAACTTCGAATTTTGGAACATGTTGGCAATCACATTTGACGCTCATAGGTTGAACAAGGCAACCGTTTGCTCTGTTATCAGTGGCATTGTCCGACTCCTGGTTTTCAGTCCGAAAGTTTTCAGAGTTTTTGCGAACTGGAAGCCATTGCAGTAAGGAGAAAGTATTATAATGTTCAGTTGGCGCTATACGAGATGTGCACAAACGCCGTATGTAATGTCAATGTAATGTCATAATCATAATAAGTAACAAATTAGATTCACCAATTAGATTCCGCCGCATATTTAGTATGCACCTACATTAGAACTGTAATACATATTCCATGCCCTTCCAATTCGTACAGTGGACCCATAATCTAGACAAACTGCATGAAAAGTAGATGAGAACGAAAAATATAGCACAAAAATGATGATAAATAAAACTAGTTGAAATCCCTGGATCACAAAACGAACTTCGAATACCGCAGTAACGAAAGTATAAAAAAAATCTGGCCTTATCAGAAAGACAAAATTTGATAATTTCGAAATTTCGACTTTAAAGTCGAATATTTCGAAAAGTATTTGAGATATCGAAAAATTGGGACCAGATCTTGAATCAGCATAAAATTTCACATAAGATCCATATCTTAACTCGGTTGTAGACAATACGCATCTCTTGCAACGCACGGACGCACGGACGGAATATTGATTCCAGTAACGAACGAAGTTCGTTGAAAATATCTGTTACTTATCGATTTGAAAGTTTACGTGCAACAAACAATATATTATGTACTTACAATTGTTTGATGGGTGGCATATACGTTTCGAAAGGTATGATGTCAAGTGTGACGTACGTAAACGAGAGAGACAATAAATATTATAACAAGGATCGAAGTCGAGTGGGTTTACAAACGAGGTCACGTGAATGACTTATTCCGATGTTTAGAAAATTGCGATGATAAGAAGATTTTGCTAATGGTCTCATTGTCTCTTGATTACTAAGTGAGTGCATTAAAAACTTCCTGTAATTAACCTGCCAGTTTTGAAATAAATGGACAAACTTTTTCGTGCTTAGTATTATTTTTTTTTAAGACGGAAAATTGCGAAGTTAACTCTAAGTTATGGAAAGCTTCGAAAGCGTTAATGTATTCTCGATAGATCTTGATTTACTTGTACTTAAACACCGTGCCATTAAATCATAATATTTGACAAAAGAACGAAACCTTAAAGATGAAGGTTGAGCTTTACTTTACAATGCCTCGACTGAAACTTGAGATTAGTTATAAAATGGCGTCGATCTTCTCGATAGAGCCAAATACATAGGTACACAAAAAGGTGGATGAAAAGGTCGTTTACGTAATCAGGTAAATATAACATCTTTGAGTTGTGATTAACAGTCCAAATTTAATTCCAAGGGTTCAGCTGAATGTCGGTAATGACGCAAGCCTTACATCTCACAACGTATTCAGCTCTTTACATCGAAAACTTCACTCTCAAGTTTCTAGTGGCTGAAACTTTAAGCTAATTGAAGTGGGGACAGTCATCCTTTTGTATAAAATTTCGTCCGGATGAATTTATGAAAAAAAGATGAGGAAGCGTTCTAAATCTTTGAATCATTAATAAAATAGAAAAAATTGAACTGTCGGGCTTTTCCTCGATAATGAAACCGTTGTTTAAAAACGTTATTTTTTCTTTTTAAGACAGAGCAGGAAGCACCCGTAATTCTTACTTACGCGCTTTTAGTACAACCGAAATTAACTTTACGCCTGTTAAACATGGACTGAAATGAGAACAGATAAGGTCTCGGTAATTGAGTACATAACTTTCTGGTACATTAGTGAAACCGCATTAGAACCTTCGACAGTTCCCTTTTTCTAACACCGTGTAAACGTAAATATTACCGAATTACGTACCTACTTTGACTAAAAGGCTGAAAGAAAACAGTTCCCATTTGCGAATTTAAGTTTCTATCAAATTTTATCACCAAATTAAAAAAATTATCTTCCACTGGCCCTCTATGAACAATGTCAATTGGTAATCCTCGCGTACCTGTGACATTTATACAGCGCTCACATATAATATGGATGTGACTCACAAGTGGGGGGGATTTGTGCCCACGACCGACTGTTAAGTAACCATCTGAGCTCCAATGTGGACACAATTTTGTCGTCAGCTCAACAATAATTAGGATTACTGGCTGTCGTACTTACTGGAGACTGTTTCCCTCTTTCTGTTCAGACTTCATGTTAGCTGACATCTATAGGTCACAAACCGCTCCCTCCACTGTTCCTGGCAGATATGGACAACAAATATTTGTAACAGATTGAACAGTGAAGGTCGATCTGTTTAAATGGATAACATATTTAGCCAAGATTAGAACCCGAGTGACCTCTATTTAGTTTTCAAAGTCACCACAGGAGGGCGTCGTTACCTTGAAGTGGGTTACAATCGGCCTTACATTACTACTCAAAACTGTTTATTTCAAATGAGAATCAGTGCTTTGCTCAGCAGCATTAGAAATGACTACAACTAACTGAAGAAAGATATTCAATTTTATTTGTGGCAAAACCGTCGGTTCAGTTCTGCTCCCGATGCTACCCAACGCTACCCACCAGTAAAAAATAGCCCGAAGCCAAGTGATTAAGTCCTTGCAACCAACTGGTTTCTAGAGTTTCCGTCTTTCTAGCGCATCAATTATGAACGATACAACTGTGATCAATGCCAATGCATTTGACATTTACCTATCGACAGTTTTAAATAATGCAGAACGGTTGTCTGGGAATGTCGAAATGAATATTTGTTTTTATTATAAAAATGGTCATCTTCGTGGATGTTTTTCACTTTCGATTTTACATAATAAACGGTCCGAAAGTATCTTCGCGCAAATAAACTGAACACACACTGTTGAGATGATAATGCTAATTTGTGTAAGAGTGTCTTAATTGAAATAGAGTTCGATTCCCAGTAAAGTTGACGATAAAATCAATTTGTTCGAGTCCCGAACGTCCCAGATGATTTTAAATGATTTCGATTAATTTTTTGTTTTGATACGCTTTGGGAATTCGCAAACGTGCCATAATACACAATTGAATTGAAGTAATTTTTCAATAATCTAAAAAGTCAATTTTACATTAAATCCTTAATTGAATAGTATGTGTGCGAGATCGGCCAACAACAAATGTATTATTATTATTATTCATGAAGCTTGGCACTCTGAAAGTTTATACGTTATTACATTAACTTTATGAAGTTAGCGCTACACTGTATAGAACTAAAACTTTGCAATAAAACAGAGAAAGCCATAAAAAGAAATTGAGGCTTTTATTTTCAAAAAAAAAAAATACAGAACACAGTTCGAGGTTACACTTTTGGAGTAAATAAGTTTATGTTCCAAGACAAAATTGAATTTATTTCTATTGTCTTTGATGAGGTTTATCGATTGGCGGAATTCATATGTTTTCATTTCATAATATGTAAATTTTCTGGAAAAAATGAACATCAGTATTCAGTAGCACTAACGCTTCTAAAACGAGATTTTACTTTAGTCCGGGTACCATATGTAATAACTAAAGCAGCTCCGCCTTTGACTGAAAGTGGTTTTCATTGTTAATTCTATCGGTTTCATTATAAAGCAATAAATGTATGAAAAGTTTCGAAAAATGTTGCCATTAGATTAAGTGTTGTGCAGTTTTTCTTGAGTTATTGATTGTTTGCGTGGTCGCCTTGTACCTAAGTCTCGTAACCGAGGTGATGCACAAAGAAATGGTGTAGGTTCGCAAGTACCTACAGCTCCTTCAAGGGCCCATAACCATATTGTTGTGGCCCTGTTACAACTGTGCCGCAAATCTTTGGTCGTTTGTTTCTGTTGCATTATTAACTGTGTCTATCACCGAGTTACAAATAAAAAAACGATTTAAGTGTAAGGATCTCAACTCTATAATCACCAAAGGTGTGAAGGAAACGTCAGACACACCGAGACGTAGAGGGCATATGGCACACGGGAGGCCTTCGTATAACAATATTTAATATTCGTAAAAGCGTAAATCGAGTTAAAATATTGCCAAGACTTAGTGCTCAACTAATTTTTCGTGCTGTAATTCCAGAATTCGTGCTGAAATTAGATGCACTCAAAAATGAAATGGATGAAAAACAAGGAGTAGGTAGCACGCATAACACATCATGTTAGCACCACGAAGTTGACAAATCGTCGTGAAGATTTGCAAAAGTTTAGTGGCCAGTTCGTAATATTTCGTGCTGCAATTCCAGAATTAGTGCCGCATAACGGTAAAAATCTACTTGGTAGTATCAGGAATAACAAATAAACAATAGTCCTTCTGAAATATTGGAAGCCCCTCATTGTCGTGCTACCGATGTGCATTTTAGAAGGGTCTATAGATGCTGCACCATCATGTGAAATGTCTGGGCCATGCGACGATGAGCCGTTTCTTGCGAAATCTCTAATCCTGATGGATCAGTATAACTTATGGATTTTGCAGCTTATGCGCCAGTTATTTAGATTGAATGCTTTTTGCTGCGTCTTACTCAAGTAATGTGACAGAAGAGAAACTCTAAAAACCAGTTGGCGCCTTCAACGTTCCAGGAAGAGGAGGGGAGGGGGGCAAATACTGATTTGGCGAGCAGTTAAGTTCTGGCATTCCAAGAATTGTTTCTAAGCACAAATCGATGAAATTGCAAGGACTTAACCGCTTGGCGAAGTTGTAATGGTAGAATAACTTGTACTGGCGACAGAGATGAATCAATGATTTTGCCGCAATGCAATTTAATATGTTCCTTCAGTCTTTATAATACTGCTAAGTAAAGTATCAGGGATAGCACCGATTCTCGTTTGAAATGAACCGTTTTGCTACGTGTAAATCCATGGTAAAACCAGACCCATGTATAAATTTACTGTCGGCGCAAAAAGTATATATACTCGAGTTTGAATCTGAATAAAAAAATAACCATTGGGTTGATTCGAATGAGCTTGGTATCAAATTAAAGCCTATGTATTTCTACGTTATTTAGAAGTAACAACTTTTTTAAAAATGCACTTTAAGGGCCATTTCTACGACCGAACGATGCAAAGTGCCCGTTTTCGGGGTTTGCGACACGCTAGCTAAGTTTAGAGTTACATAAAAACAAAACTACTCGCTCAAATGGAACAAAATTGTAGTATGTTGTAGATTCAACCTTAATATGATTGTAAAATGGTATTATCAAAATTTGATTTTTATAGACGCTACAGACGATATTGTAGCACATTGCATTCTCGGGAATGGTAGGTCGTAGGAGCATTAGACTTACACGAACGTCTTCGTTGTAATATGAATAATAAAATGACTCGTTTAGAAACCAAAATTGTGTCACGTTTTTGGAAATCAATTTTTAATTGATTGAAGTTTTTACACCACCGCTACGGCTACAAACAGCGAGCGTGTGGCTTGCCAGTCCATTAGAATGTTACGGTTCTCTCTTTAAGCGCCGGTGATGCATGTACATATCTCTAATTTTATAATTTTCTTTGCTACTAAGTTATTATCACAATTATAAAAATTAGCAACTACCAGACAAGATTGTCCTTGAAAACGAAACAGGAAAGTTAACCAAATTTCAGTAATGATTATAGCAAAGTAAATTATAAAATTAGAGATACCTACATGCATACACCGGCGCTTAGAGAGAGAAGCATAACATTCTATCCCTTAATTTCAGTCGTATTCATTTTAGTAAAAGGGACCAACCGTGTAATGATAGAATGAATCAATTCCGACGTAGAAGACAATATTCGGGTACATTTAAGAGATGAAATACTGAACAAATTGAATAGAAAAGGCCCTAACATAGACCCTGAGTTACTCCCGTATTTAAAGTTTTGTAATTTTGTAATTGAATAAATAACTTTTGAATAACTTAGCTACTAAAAACGGGAGATTTACACAATAAAATACTTTAGAAGTGTTATACTGAAACTGTCAAGTTGCACGGCAACTTAAACTAAACATCGTAGGGTTCTAAACTGAACACCAGACAAATATTGGTTTACCCGTCAATTTGTTTTTATTTGATCTTATAATGGAAGAAGTACCTTATTTACAAAAGGATGCGGGTTTTTGTCTATTGATCGCCGAGTAAAAGTTCGAAACCTTTTCTTATTCTTATTACAACTGTCGGCCGTCCAAGTTTATCTATACCATAATATCGGATCATAAAGGACTATATCGTGAAAGAGGGATGACAGGAGGGTTAAGAGGTACCCTTTTGAATTTAAACATGCGTGTACCTACTATTTGTAATGAGGAGGAAGGTTAAAATGATTAATGAAGGCTATTAAACATGTAGGTAACTAATCTCTAAGTTTCCCGTCGACAGAACGCTGTTAATTTCGAAACAATTCGAGCACCTGTTGCTTTTACAAACATTAAACTTGACGTACAAGGACAAAACCATAACCGTTTTCTCCCCTCTCAGAGAGATCGCCATTTTAAAAGGAGAATTCAATTTTTGTATACCCTGTACTAAGTAGGTAGATAAAGGAAATAATGAAATAAGAAGAAATAAATTCTAATTTGTTCCGTTTTCAGCTAACGCTTCCAATGTAATTCGTAAATATATTTATATAATAAAAGCGTATAAATGTCTACATAAAGTCAGATCTAAAACGTCATTTCCATTATATTTGAGAGAGGAGATAAATACCTACCTTTAAATGAGTCGAAAACCCATAGGGCGGTTAAATTATATGTAAATATCGTCATTTCAGCATTATACTAGTTGTCTCAAATAAATTAACAACTGAGGTTATGAATATCCCAATGCCATTTGGAATTACTAATAATACTCGTAGTAATGGTAATAATAATAAATAAGGCAATATAACGGTCTTCTAAAATAGCGTTCCAATTTTGGATCCCACCTTTTCCCATTAAAATTGGAATGATCGTGAAGTTTTTCCAAGATTGTTGTGAGCTCATCCGTTTTCCAACAAAATTGTAACAAAAAATACTGTCTAGCACAATACAACCACAAAAGCCGGCTTTTCCTAGTTGAAAGCATGTAATCAATCTCTTTTTCTTTTCCTACAAAATTCCACAAAATGCCAAAACATATGGAACGCCGTTTTACTTTTTATTACTAAAGTTAATTTCGTCCCATTTAAACAAACTTCAATTTTTATTATGTAAATTTATATGACTCTCTATTTATTTTAGTATATTAAAAATGTTTGTTAAAAAAACTTCACACATTTAAATTGTTAGATGAAAATGAGTTTCTGGATTTAATATATTTCACACAAAAATTTGTAACACTCGTTTTAAAACCTTTCATTTAAATTGAGAAGCAAAATATATGAACAAACATTGGAATTCGTGTAACATTTTTATTTAACAAACAAAAAATAGCAACTAATTTAAATGAAAGAATTAAAATGTATGTCGAATTAAAGTGTTACATGAATTAAAATGTTTGTTAATAATATTTGTTCTTTCATTTCAAATAAAGAATTAAAATTATCAACAATCATATTAATTCTGAATTAAAATGTTTGTTGATAATTTTAATTGGTCGCTTCGATCGGTGGCAGTTATTGAAACTACACCAGTATAAGCTTTGTTTATTAACTTAATAAACAAAGGTATAAGGAAACACATGTAAATTATAGTTCAAAATAACACCACCGATCGAAGCGACCAATTAAAATTATCAACAAACATTTTAATTCAGAATTAATATGATTGTTGATAATTTTAATTCTTTATTTGAAATGAAAGAACAAATATTATCAACAAACATTTTAATTCATGTAACACTTTAATTCGACATACATTTTAATTCTTTCATTTAAATTAGTTGCTATTTTTTGTTTGTTAAATAAAAATATTACACGAATTCCAATGTTTGTTCATATATTTTGCTTCTCAATTTAAATGAAAGGTTTTAAAACGAGTGTTACACATTTTTGTGTGAAATATATAAAATCTAGAAACTCATTTTCATCTAACAATTTAAATGTGTGCAGTTTTTTCAACAAACACTTTTAATGTACGAAAATAAGTGGAGAGTCATAAAAATATACTTAATAAAAATTAAAGTTTGCTTGAAATGCTATAAACAAAATTTAATATTTTATACGAAGGGCAAGCAAATATTTAATAGAATGAATTTAAATGTATATTATTAATTTTTACTACAATTTTTGTGTTTGTTTAAAAAACTTCAAGTATTTATACCGATAGATGATTTAAAATGTTACTTGAATAAAAATGTACATTGAAAATAAAAGAAGTAACTTTATAATTTCTTAAATTTTAATGAATAAGTTTAAATGTTAGGATATTTTTAAGCAACTAACATTTTAATTGGTAGAATTAAAACGTTTGTTGATAATTTTAATTGGTCGCTTCGATCGGTGGCAGTTATTGAAACTACACCAGTATAAGGAAACACATGTAAATTTTAGTTCAAAATAACACCACCGATCGAAGCGACGAATTAAAATTATCAACAAACGTTTTAATTCTACCATTTAAAATGTTAGTTGCTTAAAAGTATCCTAACATTTAAACTTATTAATTAAAATTTAAGAAATTATAAAGTTACTTCTTTTATTTTCAATGTACATTTTTATTCATGTAACATTTTAAATCAACTATCGGTATAAATACTTGAAGTTTATTAAACAAACATTAAAATTGTAACTAAAATTGTAAACTTAAGAAAGAAGTTATTTTATACATTCGGGATGTCGGCATTTTTTCCAGCATCCCCTATATGATAATGGTATTGCAAGCTGTTAACAGGCATTAGGGATTGCAGCAAGAAAATTAACATCCCAAATTAAATCAAAATTTTTGAGTTCCCTATCAAATCATATTAATCAACTTCAAATTCTACATATTCACCCTAAAGCCATTTTAGTAGGTACTAATGTAGCACTAACCGTCCACAAATTTGGAAAAGAATTGCTAATTACTATTATACTACTGTATAATTAGCCTCAAAGTAGTCCCTAAACACTAACTTCATCGACGATGACTACATAGAATTAGCTCTTAAACTATATAATGCAAAATTTGAAAATGGAACAATTAAATTTTGAGTTCGCTAACAAACTGTATTCATAAATTCAGAGAAATTCCCAGAAAAGGCACTATTATAGCGTTTACTAACCATAAGTTGATAGCTCAATAATTAGTAATTTGTACTGTTTAATTAGTTAATTAATCTTTATCTTTTTAGTTACCTAGTAATTAAACATATATACAATAACAATTAGCGGTTAACCTATACAGGGTGTAGAATATTTATTTATTTCAATTCACTCGTTGTTTTTACTTCATTAACTTGTGAGTATTCAATTTGCAAATCGCTTACACTTACTCGCATATAATTTTACATACAGGGTTTTTCAACTAAGAGTAGACACCCTTTATAACTTCTAAAAAAATCAAAATTTGAAAAATCGGCGATACCCGTCTATAATAATATCGAGGGGGACACTTTTTGACATAAGCTTGAGATTTCATACCCTAACCCCCTGGGTCCCACAAACATACCCTTAATTTTTTTAAATGGCAACATGGGTCATGTGATACGTCATTTGAAAGGTCATTTTATATCTTGAATTACTACGTTTAAAATTTTAAAATCGTTCAATTGGTTTGTGAGATATTTTAATTTAAAGTTTTAGAGAACTGATATAATTTGCTTCAAAATGTTTGTGCTTTATTTTTTTATTTAATTTTATAGGAAAGGTAATTTGCTACGAAATTCATTGTATTAAACTTTTTTTTATTTACATGAAAATAAAACTTAAAATAAATTAAAAGTCAGTAATATTTTTATACTATATTATTATAACGACAAAAGTTCTCTAAAACTTTAAATTAAAATATCTCACAAACCAATTGAACGATTTTAAAATTTTAAACGCAGTAATGTAAGATATAAAATGACCTTTTAAATGACGTACTACATGACCCGTGTTGCCATTTAAAAAATTGAGGGTATGTTTGTGGGATCCAGGGGGTTAAGGTATGAAATCTCAAGCTTATGTCAAAAAGTGTCCCTCTCGATATTATTATAGACGGGTATCGCCGATTTTTCAAATTTTGATTTTTTTAGAAGTTATAAAGGGTGGCTACTCTTAGTTGAAAAACCTTGTATAAATTAGCCTCATGCTGATTATTTGAATCGAAACATATGTCGCTATGTAAACTATCCTAACTTAGCTTTGTCTACATTAGTTAAATGAACATAACATGGGGAAGATTTTGTGTGAATACTAATTATTAATGATAATCACCACCCCATTTCGAGCCATCACTCATTCAACGTCGATAATTTTCGACTATTTAGAATAAAAAGCGGAACAGTCTCAGCACCTACATCCGGTTAACATGTCAAAGTTACTTATACAACAACTATAAAATACATACATACATACCTGACAATTATAAAGAATGCGTGCATAAATTAGCGTCTAATAATGCGTTTGGTTACAGAAGTGCAAAACACCTCATTTAACCTATGCGAAGAGGGCTACTTTGGATGTTATAACAGTAGCACGTGCATACAACAAATAGAAAACTGCGATGGAAAATCTGATTGCGAAGATGGAAGCGACGAATGGAATTGTGGTAAGTTAACAAGACTACGTTAAATTCGTTCGATGTAATAAATTGTTAAATTCTTAAGCCGACGAAGAAGGATCGAAATATTGGGATCATCTTTTCAGAAAGAATCCAAGCGCCGAACACGAAGACTTAGACCAAAAATGCGGTAAACGCGATCTTACATTATATAACACGTAATAAAACTTCAAATTTGTTACAGCTTTAAATTATAATGGCTCATGCATATGTCGCAGTAAAGTCATATTATGTCAGCACATGAATCTTAAAAGGCCTCCCAATGACTTACCGCATGCACATATAGATCTATTGTAAGCTTATAAGTCTAGCAAAAATGAAGTGTTTGACAATAGCGTATTTTTTTAGGGATTTTTCAGGAAATTTCTTTGGCGAGCTTAATACAACAACTGTCGACTTGATACCGTTGCAGACAAGCAGTTTGTAAGTACTTTAATATGGACAATATATGTAGGTGGTGACACAAAGTTTTCTAGAGTTCTACGCCAGTGCGCCATTACACAACTTCATCAAAAGTCATTTTACAAACTTTCGTATTTAAATTCCCTGTAAGTCTAGGCCGCTTTCCACTATGACATCTAATCAAGAATTTTGTAGATACTTGGATAATAACGACTTAAGCATATTTCCTGCCAATATCTTTCCAAAGAAAAACGAATTGAATGTTTTGTAAGTACTTTCAATAACTTGAAATGAAACGTGTCAAAAATAAAAAAAAAATCGTGACCTTCTGGGAGAAATCGCTACAAATCATTTATAAAATAAAGTTTTGATCAAAACTTCTCTTCTCTTTTTTAATCTATTTTACAGCTTTACATAACGCCTTCTTCTAATTCAAAAAGTTCTTTTGTGCAATCTTAATAAAGCCCTCGATGAGTCTACTTACTTGTATTGTATAAAGTGTACAAACTGGAGCAACGTGAATACAGTTCAAAATCGAAATCTACGTTTACGAATTAACGGGGTGGAAATAACGGACTCAAAACTCTTACACTAACAAAGTTGCAAATGTAACAAAAACAACCGCACTCTGCTTCATTTTCTTTCAATCAGACATTTATACGAGAGTTATAAAAATGAATTTCAAAATAAAGATTTTCTTGTCACGACGAGATTTGTTTGAATTCAGTAAGTAACGTTTCACATTGAGGGCATTTCATCTATGTTTTAATAAAAGGCTATTAATACTAATTGTAAAATTAAGTTGTAAATTTTATATGTATTCGTTAAAATCTAACCACATCGAAAATTTAGCTTGAGCGTAAACCTAATTCCAAGCTATTCTCGAACATCAAGTAATACTATTAACACTGTGATATATACGATGTCCAATATAAGACACCCCAGTATGGGAATATCGGAAAACGTCAGATACAAACTCGGTTAAACTAGAAAAAAATTGTGCTCAGTAATGTGCTGTTTTTAAATTCAGGAAATTTCGATTCGTTCCGGGCATAGTAAAAACAAAATTTAAATTTCTGAAAATTTTGTCTGCATTTATTTCAAGGATAATAAAAAAATTAAAAAACAAAACACTTATTCTAAGCTCTATAAGATGACGCTCAACATCTCTACAGATTTTTTATCGGACTTTTTGCCTCTCAGAAATCATCGGGTCTTATCTTTTGTATTAACTTAAAATAGTACACCATGTAGTTAATATTCTGTTCATTTATTTTTGATAGACACTTCCAAAGCACTCTAAATGTATCTATACCATAAAAACCTCGAGAAATACTTGAGAATAAATCACTAAAAAAACTATTGACGATAGGTATAGGTAAACCTGTTACAGTTGAATAAGCATTATCTTGAAAATAAATTGCTATAGAATTTTCATTTTCCTACAGTGTGCCTAGAATAATATACAATTCTTTGCCTTCCTTTTAAATCCTTTAAACGTAAATTTATTTACTATAACATGTTGGCTTAAATTCATTTTTAGAACTACCTAACTTAAGAGATCATGCATTTTTTATTCAATTTACCCTAATAATTTGCAAAGTCGGCTAAGCGGAAGTGAAAAGTGCACAGAAATATTGTTCCGTAAATATAAACAAAATATATGATAAATTAGATCCAAAAAGTCTGTTTAGACCTAGCAGTTCCAATGATATTAAAATGCGCATAACATCAATATACATTTCCATCTTATACAGGGTGTATCTATGCATATTGGGAACGATTTCAAAAATAGCTCATCCTCGACTACGGTCACTATTGTCGACTTAATTGATATTTCGAATAAGTGTTGCTCAAAGAATTTAAAAGTCGTTTAATATAAAATATTGGGATCCTACATTAAACAAATTATTCAGGCTGGCTCCTAACGAAAATGGATTCGTACTGATTAGGTACATTTTTAATCTGTTATAATCTGGTATAGTCCAAATTTGAGCGTTTTGAAATTTTTTTTATATGATATACGATGGAATTTACCATTGAGGTAATCTCGCCCATATTCACGTTTAGTTGTAAAAAATACGTCCGATTGTGATGCCTATTGAATTGTAACCACCTTCGCCCGATTTTACTCCACTTGATTACTTTTTGTGGTGACATCTTAAATCGGCGGTTTATAAAACGCAACCGGACTCTATTCAAGAAAAACGAAGAAGAATGATTCACAAATGCAGAATTATTTCTCAACAAACAATTGAAAAAGTTCGTGAGAAGTTTGCGAACGGGATACATTATTGTCAGAACGGAGACTTAAACAGCAAACAGCCATTACAGTCAAAAGGAAAGTGGGGAGAGGGTTAACTGACGCTGCGTTTGTGTTCAAAACAGTTTTCGTCGTTTTTGATTTTCATTTCAAAAATATAGTGCCAGTGTTCAAAATGTCACCCTTTATAATAAAAGAGAAGTGAAGAAAAATATACTACTAATGGAAAAAGAAATAGGTTATAGGATAGGAAATATCCTTTTTACCAACAATCCTAGTTTAAATGTGTTCGTTTTTGGGATCGTACACTCGAACGACGCCGACGCTCATTAAACACATAATTTATAGATCTTTTTCGTCTTTTTATGTTCGTTTTAACTACGAAGGCGGGATCATAATTAGGCGGCCTTCAAACAGAGGGCGATTGCAGCCTATATTAGTGACAATGACAAATATGGTTGAGTTGAAACGTGGCCGCACAGGCGTCTGTCACTTGGCAAACATTCACAGTATGGTAATAAAAGACTGGGGACAACACCGCAAATACCAAAAGCCACAATAAACATTTATCAAATCAAACACGTATCGACAGTAAGACTGCCACATTGGTTCACAACTAAATGCAAATTTGGAAAGTGAGCTGTTTATACTACTTAAAGTGGAAGTAACATAACTAGTTATCATTTTATAATGGGTGTGTGCACGTCATCAACATTCTGCATAGTTTTATTAACAATCAAAATGTCTATGACGTACACGCATCGTTATAAAACTTTAACTATAGTGGAAGTTTACAAGTTCTGGCGAGCCATAACAAACGAGTTCATGCTTATTATTTATTTGCTTAACTATGAAAATATTATCTACTTAGTGATTATCCTCAAGCATACGTAGGGCAACGACAGATTTATTCATCCCAACGATTACTTTTGAGGTGGGTCAAGCGCTCTTTGAGCGATCTTTTAGTTTGCCTATTAGGCACTTGGTTACAGTCTTTGCAGGTGATTGTATATATCCCCGACTTATCGTTCATATACCGGGTGAATGAGACCACCCGTATCAGTACTTTATTTAAAGAACGGTGAGTCGTAGAGAGGTAGGGTAAAAAAAGTGATTATAAAAGCCATAATAAAGAATCGAATGGTGATATTATTATTTCTCGGAAAAGTCAGCATTCCTCCAGAATGTCTCGAACTCCAAAATTTTAAATCGCACCATAAGTCGAAGAAGGTATTGTTTAAAGGATTGTTAAAAAACAAGAAAATTTTATAGAAAAAATTATTTTATTACTGCCACCCCTTTTAAGTAATATTCGACTAAAGTTATTAAATAATAAATATGAAATTCATTGTTAACAAAAAAATTGAAAGTCGACTTTTAAAATCTAGTTACCAATGTTACATGTGTTCTTCCCTTTCAAGAAGTACTTAGAGCCACTGATAGTGTACCTAGAAGAGCTCAACAGTGCTTAGCAGTAAACGGAAGACATTTTGAACACATGTAACATTGGTAACTAGATTTTAAAAGTCAATTTTTCAATTTTCAAGTTTTTTTGTCAGTTCTTTCTTCTCGTTAATCGTCATTGAACTGTGCATTCTCCTTTTCGGTTTTGTTTTGCTAAGTAATTAAATTTTAGGGAAAGCCAAATAAACGAATTTTTGATGATCCTTCCTCTCGCTTATAGTTCACTGCCAGTGTATTTATGCGTCATTTGAACAATAGGGGTAAACAGTAGATGATCGTGATCACGTGCCAGGGAGTTTTGGTGCGTTTGTTCAAATTTGGGGTGGGTTTGTTTTTTGAAGTTTTGGAGGGAAAGCTCCATTTTGACGGCCATTTTTAAATATTCCCTTCCCGATTTGAGTTTGGTAAATGCAGTGTGAAGTTAGCGTAGAACCTGGGGTTTGGAACACTAAAAGGCTTATCTTATCTGTCGCTTTTAGCTCTTCAAGTAATTCGTGTTTTGCACTCCATTTTATCCTTATTTAGCTATTGACATTTTACTTGTACGTTTTTGCCTTTTTGTCTTTCTTTTTGAGCTTTTTCTTATACATATTTCCAATTAAACTCTCTTTCTTGTAAGATTAGATTATCGTTAATATATAGGTACAACTTTATATTTCTCTAGGATCTTGATTTGTCCTCCAATTTCTTCCATTTGTGTTAAGTATTTGTTTTCTATGAATTTCTCGTTTATTTATTCCTTTTTATGAGATTTCACTATTAATTTCACTTAGAGATAAATCTAGTCTTTCTCTACAAATACTTGCGAGTAGGCAATATTTCCCGAGTTAAGCTAGTAAACAATAAGTACGAACATGACAATAAAAATTTAAACACAAAATCAAAAGGTTCGAGTTCGTTCAGCGGAGTTTAACGTAATATTAACACTGTAATCGTTCATAAAATGTTATAGATTTTACAACTCATTCACGAATTACTGAACCACGAACTGGCCATGCAAACTAAAATCTAATTAGGCAATTTAGGAAAATGAAAATTTATATGAAATCCTTCATATTGGTCGTAAATAAATATTCACTACAACCCTTCTTTCTAACACAAATTTAAGGTTTTCTATCAAGATTAAATTTCAACGAAAAATGACGACAGAAACATGAGATTCTGCCAGAAACGTCTCGAATAAATACAGTAAATTTTCGGTGCCTTATGAAGGAGAGAATGTAATTTGAATTTATATACCTACTACACAATATGTCATCAATCATCATATATGTATGTACCTACTTATGTTATACTATTTTTAGGGTGGTGCGTCGTAATCGTCTATCTTACGTTGATGTAAACGCATTTCAACACTTAACAAAACTAATTGAACTGTGAGTCAAATTTATTTGTTCGCTACAAATGTTTAATTAAAAATTTATTTTCAGCGATTTAAGTTACAACCTTTTGACTGACATTCAAAAGGAAATGCTAGACCCGTTAATTAAACTCCAAATACTGTAAGTATAACATATTTTAATTTTTGAAATTAACGTTTATTTATTTTTCTTTTATATTACTTGTAATTCAATATTGATAATGGAAACTCGATCTGTAGGGAAGAGATTTAATGGAATCAGTTTCTATATTTGAACGGGTCTTGCCTTCTTTTATTGTACAGATAGTCCACCCTTCGTACAATAGATGACCGTGATATACAACTCCCTCTGGTGCCTTTTTTTATTACCTTCTCCACCTCAATACGCCCTTTTGACCGTAAATGATATGTAATGTTAAGCCACTCCGATCGTTTTCAAGAATCAAATTAAGGTGATTCCTTTTTATCCCTTGCAGATATTTAAGCGCGAATAAGATAACAAAGATTGACGAAAACACTTTCCCTCCCATGTCTTTGGCGACCCTCTCATTGGCAGAAAATCAACTGGAAGTTTTACAAGCTGAAACATTTCGTTCAGCACCAACACTGAAAAATCTGTAAGTAGATCTCTTTAATATTATTAACATTAAACGTTGACGTGGTTGTAATTTTTATTACCTGTTCTCGTATAACCGGTAGCGGTGGCGATTAATTCACTAATAAAAAGTGATTAGCGCGTTAACTTTTTATAGGCATCATAAGGTTTCAATTTACTTTCTAAATTGAAGCTATTTTTATCCTTTTATATTGTGCATTTTATACCTACAGAAAGATTCAGTTTTACCATTGAATAAGGCTCAACGGTTTTACTAAACCAACACAGTTTAAATGCTATAACCCTCGAAGGGATCACGATCACTGTAAGTAATTAAAACAACTTTTGTAAGCTAGAAACTCACTTTTAGTTATTGATTTTATGAATGTAAATATTTACTAAATGGCCCACAAGTTGAGTTTTAACTGGACATAAATCAATATAATATGGGTGAATACTTATATTGTTGGCGAATTTTGGACTGAGTCTTAATAAAACTTTTGAATATTAATGAGTCTCGCACAGAATAACCCCTAACTGTACCTCTGTAACAAAAACAAAAAAATCAACTAATTTACATCCACATTCATTTATTTGAGTACTTTGTACTAAGTACAATTTTAACTACAATGCCCAACTGGACTGGTAAAGTAGGTACCTAGTCATTTTTATAGGTCCGTGAATGTTCACAAACCATTAATTTATTAGCGTTGCTTGTTTCCATGAAAAAATTATGCCATTTAGGTACTTCTTTATAAATCACTGATAATCCACATAAAAATCCTATCTTATGTGAGAAATAAAAATAAATCATTCAAGACCACAACCGCACTTTAACCGAGAAACAAATCATAAGATTGAACCTAAGACAACAACGGCCGAGACACAGACCATCTATCTGAGATAAATGCCACGCCTTGGGCATGAAATGAACAATCAAAGGCAACCGAGAAAGAAACCATAACATTGAACCTTAGACAAAAATGGTCGAGAAACAAACAGTTTGAGATCAAAACCGCGCCTGGGCCATGAAATGAACCATCCAAGACAACAACCATTTCTCAACTCAGAAACCAACCATACAAAACAGAAGCCTGTCATTAACTTGAGGGTTATGAAAAGCGGCGTTGGACTTTGTCCCAGATTATGGCTTTGGGAAATCCACACTCAGGTGAGAGTGGCTTGTCACTTCGTCCACTTTCCTGGCTCTCCCACCATATTTTATAGAACCAGTTCATTCTCTGTTCAGTGATTCTCATAATCAGACCACTCTCGTTTCACCATTTCTCACACCTACTCAAATGTTACACATTCCTCTACAACGAATTTTTTTTTCCTCATCATTTACATCTTTGGCATACATTGTTCCACCCTTTTTTGTTTTTCTCTTCTCCTTCACCGTGCCACCTTTCCATTCAGATAGGGGAGTATTTTACCTGCAATGTATCGCAATATCTTATATTCACAAATAGATATGACGAGATGTTTTCCTTTCACATTTCCACTTCCTTTCTACTACTTTTGGGTAGCGAGCACGTTTGCTTCACCATCTTTGTGAATCAATTGCAGTAGGTACTTGTGCGCCCAGCTTGAAGCGTGTGGGGGGAGGGGCTTCGTTTCTCCCTCAGATTCAATTTGGAAGTCTCTTGTTCCTCTCTCCATCTAAGGTCGATGGTGCCTTCCTGCTTACAGCCGTTCAATATGTACTCCGTATCCCAAACATTACCGAGCTCCATTTCCTCGAAACCGCTTATGTGAACTATGTAGTAAAAGTAACTCAATGATTTAGTAATTCCAAGGTCATCTCGGAGCCTCGGTTTCTTACGTGAGCAAAGTACGAGAATAAGAATATGCCTTTGACTCCCAAGGAAGTACAGCACTATCATGAAAATGGAACATGGTAAGAGATAAAAGCAAGAATAATCTGCTAATTAAGGATTTGCCTTTGGAAAGCAATAATGGTAAATGAAATATTGGACATCTTTATAGAAAGAAACTTGGAAGTCAGTGTTAAGAAAAAGGGAATGGAAAAATAGCTGTTAAGATATATATTATGGAAATATGGAGGGCACGACCGACAAGGTTAATCATGGGCATGATAAGAGACAACGAATGTCATTCTTCACCAACATAATAAATTGCAGAATGAAAAAATACGACGGAAATACCAGTAAGTGTGACCGGAATGTGGGAATGACGCAGGAGAAAATATAGAAGGGGCGTGGAAAAATTTTAAAACTACGATTATTGAAGTAGCTAAAAAGCTTCTCGGTTTACAAGGAAAGATAAAAAATCTGCCAAAACAAAAGAATAAGGGCTGGGAAGATATACCTTCGCAACAAAACTAAAAGGAGTTGTGAAATTTACGAAGAAAACAGAGCAAAAGTGAAAGATCCCAAGCGGACGAAGTGGAAAAACTTTGGTAACACTATAGAACTCGAGGAAAAGGAGAACTTCAACCCCTAAAGTGCATGAGCATAAGTACATAGTGGAAGACCATATAAATTTATTAACAAAAGGGACGGATATCTGATAACCAAAAAAAAGTTAAAAAGAGATGGTACGAATATTTCGGGAAACTTTGGAAAGGGCACAAATATAGAGAGGAAGAACTCACCCAGTTCTCGCTAAGCGCGGACATCCAACGGAGCACAATCAAATAAAACGTATACCAAAATTTGGTGCTAAATTGTTATCTCAAAAACAAATTTTGCGCGTAGTTCATGATAAACTTACAGTTAGCACAGTCAACGTACAGGTACCTACTCAACCAACAGCAAAATCAAATTTATCTCTCTCATTCTTCCAAGAGTTTTTGGACTGAAAAGGTGCTTAACACTACATACTGAAAATGGGGCGGGAAAAAAGAATAAAAATTGAATTGAAAAAACCGCCTATTTTTATCATTTTTATAATTTTATCATAATCAATCATTACAAATAGGATTACTGGGTTCCATATCGTTGGAAAATTATTTCTCTAAATGGGGTAAAACGTCAACAGTTGAAATGAAACTCACTCAGCCTTCCCCATGATTCATTTAATACGAAAATTATTGAAAAGTAAAGTTCCCCAACTTTACTTTTCAATAATTTTCGTATTAAATGAATCATGGGGAAGGCTGAGTGAGTTTCATTTCAACCGATTACAAATAGGGATAACTTCGTATAAGGTTGTTTACCCCGATAAATGTGTAGTTTTCGAATTAACTGGCAATGTACAGGGGAAAACAATTTTCGAAAAATTATTTTAGTAAATGTTAAAATTGACGTCTTTGAACCCCCAGACACATTTCGCACTGATGATTAAGATCTGCAATTGCTGTTCTATTAAAGCCAATCTCCTACAAGAAAAGGTATATGACATCATTGACATGAAATGAATTTAGATTTTTTTGTAGAATCTAAAAATGCATTCCATTTACATTAACGAAGTTGACATCTACTTCCGGTATAACCGAAAGTACCAGGAATGTCAAAATATTTTAATCGTATAATATCCCCCACAGATCTTAGAATTTCACCAAATTTTCAACATTTTCCTAGCCATAACTTTCCCATAATCGATCGATACAGTTCCTGAAGGACCACCCTGTATATGCTATATGATTTCTGTGTGTGTTTTGGAGTGACAAATTAGCATCAAATTAACGCCAAATTATGGTACCTACCTATACCTATATAACTCATCCCGTGCCGTCTTCAGTTATGAGTTTTTTATAACGTCAGCACCATTTCAACTTAAAAATCTTAGAAGAACGAGAGTAAGTAGTAAATTTGATTGTTGTGCTGCGTTATAGGTTTTTATAATTAACTCAAATGTCAGTGTGGTAGTAAATGACACCTTATTAGCATAGAGCGGAAGCGCTTTTACTTTTAGTATGCTTGTCTTCAATGGGCAGATGAAATATTGCCGCTTCCGTAAAAAGTGTTTGGACTATTACTGCACCTACTTTTGAAATATAGTTACTAGCGATTCTTGCATTTGCAGTTTAGGTACCCGTTTTCATATTTAAATTTTATTTTCCTTTGGACTGATTACAGAAATAGGTATAATTTTGTTAATTGAATAAGTTTTTTTATTTCGAAATTTAATTAATACCTACTTAGAAAAACGCAATGTAATTCAAAAACATGAATTAGGAACAAAAATGAATCTAACTGCATTTTTCAAAAATGTGTAAAACAAACTATGGCTTAGGTATTTGCTTCGTTCCCAAATTTACTAATAATGAATGAAGCACAGAGACTAATTTATACTTAATTGAGACATTGTCTTCATTTGTAATTGGAGATAGTGTAAAAGAATACAGTCGGATAGAGTCGAGGGATCAAGCTTCCCGAGATAAACATAAAATATGTGGATTTGAACGGAACCAGGCACGTTTTTTCGCATTCTGTTGTATATAATTGTCATCTCTTACTGTATCTCTTTATTCCAGATTCTTATCCGATAATAAGATCCACTACCTATCTAAGGGAACGTTCAGCAATTTGGATAATCTGGTATCACTGTAAGTAATTAACTTTTATTTATTACAGTGAAAAAAGGGGCCTCGTATTTATACGCCCAATACTTGATAAAATAATTATATTCAGCGCTAGTGAAAAAAATTATTTTGACCCCGACGTGATTTGAACACGCAACCTTCTGATCTGGAGTCAGACGCGCTACCGTTGCGCCACGGAGTCAGGTGATGTTTATATCTCGCATGTGGCAATTAAACACAGTATAATTAAATAATGTAGTAACGAGGAGATACAATTTCAAACTTGTCACATGCAATTATTAATTGATTCAGTTATATTTCTTAAGCTACGAGAAACCACCTCCACCTTCCTAGTAACACACTCCCCCACTCTCTTCTCCAAATCTTTAATATTCGATCCACTAGAGTTCGAAAAGGCCTCAACCTCCTCGGATAACAGCATTAAGTTTGTAACACACCCATCTTGGTCGATACCATTGCAACCCTTACAACCGACTTGTGCACTTCGTTCGAAATTACTAATCATCTCATATCCGTGAGAAATCTCGCTCGAATTATAACAATAATCGTAAGGACTTTCGCCTAACTTAGCCAGCTCACTTTCGTAACTTTCCCTACAATCATCCCCAGTCGCCTTCTCCATCCTATCGTTTAATTCAAACAAATTGGAATGAAATTCGCCATAAGCACCATCAAAGATATATCTCAAATTGCAATCGAATGAGTTTATTAAATACTTGTAGTCCTTCGAGACATTCTTGATTCGGTTCATCAACTGACGAGACAGTTTCTCACATTTATTGGCTTTTTTGTAAATCGAAGTGCCGTCCTGAAATTTATTTATCGAGAGATGGCGTTAGCAGTCCTACTTTAAACAATAATAATAAAATACTCACATGGAATGTGGTACAAACAATTAATAAAGCTAGAAGTAAGCGTGCGATCATTATTATAAATTGATTTAAAGTCCGCACTAATGTTCACTCTTATTAATAAGTTGAAAAGATAATGAAGCTTGAGATAACCTTTCCTTGTATGTTTATATTTAGCTTGTACGCCGTTTGAGTTAACCAGAACTGGAAATGATTCATTATAAGACTGCTTTTTTTATTTTATTAATTCGAATGTGCGCACTTTTGCCTATATGCCTCTGATACATATTTGTAAGGCCTCTGTTTTGTGTTTAATAATTTAGGCTTTTATGGGTGCTTCAAGTTGATTATAGTGCAATTACACGCCATATTTTCATTAAATTTCCACCAGTAAAGGTCTCGCAGACCTGTTGGCTTCCAAATCCTTCATAACATGTTCCCAATTCTTTTCCTCTTCAACAGCGATAGGTGAAATTATGGATGGAGGAAAGAATTGTCCGCTGAACAAAGACCGTGAACCAGATAGGATAAAATATATCATAAAAAGAAAGTTGAAAAATTCTTTTTATAGTCAACGTTTTACCCACTTTCATCATTGTTATTTTTATTCTTGGTTTTTACTTTTGGTTTGTTTTCTTGTCCTGATGGAGTACCTACCTTACGAAAAAGGACGAAACGTTGACTTTTCGTTCAACCTTGACACGGTCTGACACCGGAAGTCAAAATATATCTAACCATATTAAGCACGTTCGATCAGTTGACCAACTTTGAGCTAAAACTCACAACATGTTGGCAACATCAGAGCACAGAGGAAGAAGTTCGAAAGGCTTATATTGCGACAAAACACTAAGTTGAAACAACTTTGAATAGATGAGAAGGTGGTTTAGACTTGTTTATCAACAAATTATAAGCTAGTAAATAAACAAACACTCGAGCTCCGTATGGATAAAAGGATATATGAGAAATTTGATACATTAGCCTCAAAGCAAGTATTTTGTGCTCCAGAGCTGGATCTTCCGCCTACAATACTGATTGTAAGTACCTGTTTAACCCAAGGCCAGCACAAGGCTAGATGGGACCACTGAACTCAATAATATATGAGTTCAGTGGATGGGACCGGTAAACTTGACAATAAAAAAAAAAAGAAAGTAGGTGTCCAATATAATACAGGAGAATTTTCCCAATAAGAAAGTACATGGTCTATTTTTATAGAGATTTGAGTCCCATATAATAATAATTTCTGGGAGTGGGCTAGCAGGGATATAACCACCAACTCCCAGATACTGATTTTATTGAGTCGATAGAAAATGTGTCAAAATTGTCCTGCCATCCAACTTTGTCTAGACCTCTAACCACTAGACTCCCTACCTCCTCACTTACCAAAATTACAATGACCAAATAAGACTGATCAGTATTACCTATACATTCCTTCGTATATATTTGTTACTCCCTATCACATTTATTTCGTAGCAACTTGCAAGGAAATGGAATCGTTTATATGGATGTGGAAGTCTTCGAAGACGTACACAACTTAACTTCACTGTAACTATATAATAATATAACAGTAGCCGAATTTAATATACCTTTCACAGATACCTTGGTAATAACGCTTTCAGGAAGTTGCCAAAAAATTTGCTACAACCTCTACATAAACTACAGTACATGTAAGTCTACTATTCGTCATACACTATTAATTAAACGTTAAATAATTTCAGTTACTTTGATCGTTTCGAGATGTGTTTAGCGGCAACACATGTACGCGTATGCGAACCGAAAGGTGACGGAATTTCAAGTCAAGAGCATCTCCTCGACAATCCGATTTTGCGTACAAGGTCAGTTTAGGTAACAGTGGTATGATATAGCACAACACGATTTATAGTGTTTGGATAATGGGCGCAGTCGGTTGTTCGGGAAACGTAATTGTTTTACTTGGAAGATTAATTGCACCTACCAACAATGTGGTACATTCGTTGTATATACGAAACCTGGCACTGAGTGACTTACTTATGGGTATTTACTTATTTACAATTGCAACTGCCGATAGCTACTACAGAGGGGTATACTTGCAACATGAGTTTGATTGGAGGCACAGTACTATTTGTAATATTTGTGGTGAGTGTTACATTAATGTACCTAATGGCAAGTGACAAACCAATTTTGTAGGGTTTTTAAGTACGTTATCGTGCGAGTCATCCGTATTGATCCTTTCGTTAGTTACATGGGATCGGTTCGTATCAGTCACACAACCTCTGGCCAGAAAACAACCATCGGCAAAGGCTGCGTTTTTGACTCTAACTTTTCTGTGGGTCATTGCTATTACGGTAGCAGCAGCACCTTTAATAACAATTGCTGATCGGTATTTCGGTGACGAATTCTACGGTAGTAACGGTGTGTGCTTGTCTTTACACATACACGATCCTTATGATAAGGTCTGCACTGGGACTACTCGATGGTTGGTGTGCTTATCTTGTATTCGTAGGGATGGGAATATTCGGCAGCAATGTTTGTCTTTGTAAATACAATTGCACTCATCTTTATTTGCTACGCTTATTGTCGTATGATCCAAGAGATACGTGCTAGCAGTATCGCATGCCGTTCAACAAGGCAAAGCCAAGATCGTGACAAAGTTGCTCAAAGATTTGGAGTTATCGTTCTGACCGACTGTTTATGTTGGGTTCCAGTGATCTGTGTTAAATTGGCAGCATTATCAGGTAAGTCTGCTGAAGCCTTTTGACCATAAAGTGTAAGCCTTTACTGTCTTGTATATTTTTCTGTCTAATTATCTGTCTAATTAATTTACAAATAAAGAAATGATATCCTAAACTGAACAAATGGTAAATGGCACTGAATACTGTCTTTTGTCTTTTCTCCCTCCTTCCTATGTCTTCCATTCTATTATTATTGTTCCTTAAGGTCCCCCAAAAATATTACGCCTTCTTCTGACTGATCTATTTCTTCGTCTTTTTCTTTCTATTTAGCATCTTCATTTTTTTCGTATGTTATCAATCCATATCTTCTCATATATGCATTAAATATTCTCATGTCTCATGTGATACTATTATAAACCTTGTTCCTTCTTTTTCTTCTACCCCTGACCACATTAGCCAAAATCTTTGTGCAGTTCCTACTATTTCCGTCTTTTGTTTCACCATTTCTTTAAATATCTCTTCTTCTGTATCATTTAGATTCCTTACATTTCATGTGCCTATTTTGTAGAAACTTTATGTTAATGAAATACATATATGCAAATTGAAAATAATACTTTCATACTAAATTCAGGATGTGGAATATCCGAAGCCTTGTACGCGTGGTTAGCTATACTTGTGCTACCTATTAATTCGGCCCTTAATCCGGTGCTCTACACTTTAACAACGACGTTATTCATCAAACAGGTAATTACATGGTAATAGAAAGAACGATAAACCTATTTAATCTTCAGATGCAAAAAATTGTTAACTCACGAATATTTAGAAGAAAACGTTCGGACCCACAGAATTCCGATACGGGTCACAGCATCTCATTTTTACACAGAGGTAACGGATCCAAGCGCTCAATTTTTAGACGAGTAAGTACCCACCGTACATAATACCTAGTTGGCAGTGGCTTTTTTAGGGAAACCAAAGCAGCATAAATACGATACGAACAAGTTTAAAACAGTCGACGGCTGTCTAAGTAGATGTCTTAATACTGTGACGTTAGTTTTAATTGATGTTTTAAAGCTACCTGTGATATACATGTTTTTATCGAAAATAAAACCGTCAATATTTATTATATCGTAGCAGTTATTTTAATGTGTGTTTCAATTTATGTAACTGCAATTTGAACAGGGTAGTGCTCTACCAACCCAGCTACCACAAGTCTCCAACTCCTGTAACGTTCTAAATATTTATTACATCTACAT
This sequence comes from Pyrocoelia pectoralis, assembly GCA_036250285.1. Classification (NCBI taxonomy): domain Eukaryota; kingdom Metazoa; phylum Arthropoda; class Insecta; order Coleoptera; family Lampyridae; genus Pyrocoelia; species Pyrocoelia pectoralis. The sequence goes on from CM070078.1 coordinate 51,095,074, forward strand.
AGTTGTACATAATCTTATAAACTATCAATATTAAAATGGAAATCGATATGATCCTGCGAAGAGATTTCTTCCAAAGTTAGCAGAGTTAAATTAATTTTACTAATTTGTAACTTGAACTTTTTAAAACCGAAGAAGGCGTCCTTGTCGATGTACTCGATTTGATTAAATTCCAAATTTAATTCTTTAAGATTAAATAAGCCGCCGAAAGAGTTCTTATCAACATTTCGTATTAAATTATGAGCGAGAGATAATATTTCTAAATTTGGCATGTTTTGGAAAACTCCGGAAGGTAACTGTTCAATTTTGTTCTTATCTAAATATAGCTCTTTTAAAACTGTCAGTCCACTAAACATGCCAGTTTTAAGATTACCGAGCTGATTTCTAGTAAGTACTAACTTTTGCAATCCGCTGAGGTCCTTAAACGTATTCGGTTTTAGGGAGTGTAGTCGATTGCCTGATAACCCTAACTCCAAAAGTTTACCGAGACCGGTAAATGTACCGTTCTCGACAGTGTCAAGGTTGTTGTTGTCTAAAGTTAGCAGTTTTAAGTTCGATAAGTTGCTAAAACTTCCACTGCTAATGTAATTGATGATGCAGTTACCCAAGTTTAAATGTTGCAAATTTTCCAGATATCGAAAGGTGTGATTTTCGACATGTTCAAGGTTGGTGTATTCGAGGCTTAAGTAAGTCAGTGAGTCGAGGTCGAAGGTTCCATTATAGATAATTCCGAAATCGTTATTACCAGCTATTAAACTATCTAAACGACGCAATCCTTCGAAAGCTTTAACGTCGTACACAGCAATTCTATTGAAGCTTAGGTCTAGGTGTTCGAGCTCCTGTAAGTCACTAAAACTACCTCGTTTCACTCTCGTGATAACGTTATTCTTCACATACAGCTTGAACAGTTGATTTAAACCAGTAAAATAATCCCTTTGTAAACTATCCAACTTGTTATAATTCAAATGAAGCTCCTTCAAACTAGTTAAATGTTTAAATATGTTACTGGGTAGGTAGTAGATTTGGTTGCGTGACACGTACAGTCGTTTCAATGCGTGTAAACCGGTAAAACAATCCTCTCGCATGAACATGAGTCGATTAGATTGCAAATCTAAGCCCTGCAAAGACTTCAAATCTTGAAAGACGCCATCGACTAAAGTTTTTATGTAGTTGTGTGACAGGTCAAGCTCCTCCAAATGGTGTAAGCCGACGAAAGTACCCTTTTCAAGATTTTCCAAATGGGTGTAAAATATGCTGATTGTTTTTAAATTAGTTGATCTCTCAAATACTCCCGACTGTAAAGTCGGTATTAAGTTCGAGAATATTGTTAACTCGTACAGCTTGTCGAGACCAGAGAGTGCACCACGTTCGATCCCGATTATGTTGCTATCTTCAATCTTTAATTGTGTTACATTTTTGGGAAAAAGGCCAGATGGTATTATATCAATGTTACAGTGCACCAAATGTACTGAGCTTTTTGTTGTGTTTTGATGCAAGCTATCGTGAAGAATTTGTGTATCATGTACATGTGTACATATCGTTTGAGTTGCGTAACTTCTACAACCTTTGTGCTCTGTGATAACAAATTCAATTAAAGATGATATAAAAATGCGTGTAAGTAATCTTTTCATGGCTGCATTGCCTGTAATTAATCACTTCGTTAATACCATATTACGGATGTAACTCAAGCTTACCTAATTATATCTTAATAAAACAACTTAAAACCTTAATTCAATTACTACCCCTTTGTGAGCCTCTGACTTTATCATGGATTTAATTATATCTTTATAAGTGTGTAGTTGGTAGCGTAATAAACTAATAAATTTCAGACTAAACAGATTATGGCAAATCTTAACGCAACACGACGCAAGTCAATGATCTGACAATACCTATAGAAATTGGAATAATAACATACAAGCGTTGAAAATAGTTTTTAGTAGCTTATTGCCTTGTGCAACAACAAAAATCACACAAGTGATACTAAATCCCTTTTTTTTATTAGAAATGCCAAAGGGCTGAATAAGATTTCGTATTTAGCTCTTCTCCTTTCCACCTGTTTTTCCCTGGGACCTGCGTCTCTCGAACTACCTGGCACGTCTTCTCCATGTTTCTCCAGTCTCGCTCCCATAGCTCTAATGACATTTTTCCTTTTCCTAAAAAACTTATCTTCATCATGTTAAAAATGTTTCTGATTCATACTATTCTTTAATTTATTTCTTTTCCCCTTTTCTTCTACAAACTGAACCATTTGAAATGTTCCACACTTGTTCAAATTGCTTTCCGTCTATTTTTTTTTTTTTTTGAGATTATTATAGCTTTCGTTTTTGGAATATAATACCTATTAGTGTTCTTCTTAATCATTTCCGATATACCCATATACCCTTTTCTGGAGCCCTTTCTACATTTATTTTATTGCCTCATCTATTTATTTTCTTCTACCACTCGTTCATTTTCTGTCCCATATTTGTCCATTTTATCTTAATTCCAATTCTACATCTTTCCAACATTCTGTCCTCATAAGTTATATTAGCTTTTATATTTAACATACTATACTCCTTTCTGTGTTTGACTGCATCATAAAATAGTTTTTGAATGTCTATAGTTATCGTTCATTTCCCATTATCTTTCTGTGATTGTTATTTTATTCATCTCTTCAATTTTCTTTGATACTCTTCTGCTCTCTAGTTTGAAGCTTTTTATTTCTTCATTTACCTACTTTCCGCCTTCTATCTGTTTGTAAACACAAATTACTATACCTACTAACCTCCTTTAAGTTTTCTATCTTTCTTCAAATATACCAGAAGATAGTCAATATACCTTGAGTCTGTTTCGGATACCCTTGCACATTTAAGTATGTTTTTATGCTTTATGCTTGCTTTATTTACAGTTAGCGCAAAATAGTTCGGCCTCTGAGCCAATAAGGCTGACAAGTAGTAGAAAGAGAAAACTTTACTTTAGTAAGTGTGCTTATAGTAATATCAGGAACACCAAGGCCAGTATATCTTCAATATAAATTAATTTTATCTACTAGGTACAGTTCCCCTATCCCCTAAAATTGGAGGTGTAAAAACGACCGAGTTTGATGTGTGTCATAACACCTTATAATTACAATGAACTGTAAACAAACATAATTATTAAAATGTTAAATTTTGACAGTCAATCAGTACGTTTGGCCTTCCTTGACTGTACTTTTATGTATCCTAAAAAATTGGATTTGGTAAAGGGAGAGGGGTATCATAATTATTAATTAGGTTGCGTAGAAACACATGTATACATTTAAGTAATTTATATGCAGCTGATCTAGTTAATTATAGTCTTAGTTACTCTCCATTAATCTGTTTTTAGTTTTTTTCTTTGAGTTTTTCCTTTTTTGCTCTGTTACTATATGTGAGTAACGGATATTTCCAGTGCAATAACTGAGAATTAGATGGGAGACCCCATTTAAAAAAATGTTTAGGAAAAAGGAATAAATTAATGTAGGTATTGGTTTATTTAAAATATTTATCTAATTCCGTTAATAAAAGTGATAGTTTACGTTGTTGTTTAAAATTAGGTAACGTGATCTTTTTCAAAACTGTCTCATCACAGTTATGTAAAGTAGTTTTATAATAATATTACACAACTGACAATTTGAAACTATTGTCAAAATTCGATGTTTGTTTCCATAGTAACCATGAACTTAAAACTACTTCATTTCAGATTAATGTTCTCATTAAAAAATCAAAAGGTAGATAAAATTACGGAATTAGATAAAGTTTTGTACTTAACACGTTATGAAAAAGTCTAATTTTATTTGACTCATGTAATTTGCAAAACTCGCTTGCTTCGCTCGCTCGATTTGGCAAATATTACATTTCGTCAAATAAAGTTAGTCTTTTCATAACTGGTTACGTAAATAACTATTATCTAATTATTTACTTGTAGGTACATTTATTTACTTACTTTATATTTATATGATTTTAGTTTAATGTTTATTTGTGTAAAATAATTTCAATGAGTTGTTTAAAAAGAGCCCCTTTCACGTAAAGAGCCCTGGGCCCCTCTAACTCTTTCAACCGGGCCTGCCTACAGAACTAAAGTAATTACACAAATTGAGAAAGCATTAAGAGAGGCGAAAATGGACAGACAATCAAATCTATTTTTTGCGATCGCATTGTATAATAATGACCTTGATTGATTGTGTGACTAATAATTTATTTCATGGAAGTTGACATTCACATATTTATATATATTTTGCAAATCTTTTTCAATTATATGCTTTCGATTGTTAGGCAACAAATTCTAAATTCATAATTAAGGACAATGGCTGAACAACGTCAAGATCCTTTAGCAGTAGCAGTGATCAGAAATTTAAACTTTGTCAAAGAACCATTGGGTAACAAACCTGTGAATTGTTTACCTGGAATTGGTCAGACTACGAGTGATCGAATGAATAGACAAAACTTTACTGAGGTAAGATTCAAGTGAAAAGTGTGAAATAATCGTGATTTAATTTATCCGCATCAGTATAGGCATCGCAAGTTTATGGACAGTATTTGGTGCTAAATCGAGATCCTGTCGCATTCGAAAGTTGGCTCAAAAGTAATTTTCAAGTGGATCGTCATCGAGCTAGACAGTGTTCAAATGCATTAGAAATTTACTACAATAACTTTAATTAATCTTATAATTAATATTGCACAAACATACAAATTTTCTAATTTATACAAATGCATGCATTAAAATCATAGTAGGTACCTACTCTAATAGTTATTATTCTAGAACATTTATCTGTGATATTATATTGACGATATTGTGTCAAATTCCTTTGAAGAATTAAGATGAAGACCAGACAACCAAATGTGACAAGGACTCATGAAAATGCGTTTTCAAATGTGATACTCAGTGAAAGTGTTTATATTTATTCACCATGTCACATAGGATAAGTTTAGGCTGAAAGCAATGTACTTAATGATAGATATAGCCTTCCTGACATGCTTTGCAATATAAATTTCTTTAGTATAGGTAACAGGATGAAACCATTGATACCTTAGTATATAATGTAAAGGATACGAAATCGATTAGGTACTGGGTTTTTGTTTAGTTTATGTAAACGAAAATGTGTGTGTGCGGGTGTGTGTGTGTGTGTGAAAGGTGACAACTGTGTAGTACCAGTAGAAAATATGTAATGTAACTTGTTATGTGTGCCTACGAACAATAAAATAAGAGAAAGACAGAATCTGAGAGTTTTTGATCAACAAATCGGAAAGGAAGATACAAGAATATTAAGATTTCCCTATTATAGTATAAACTTCTACATTTCATAAATGTTTTATCTCCCAGCTGAATTTCTAAATAACATTTCCCTAATTGCGATGATAATTAGAACAAGTTGAAGATCTTAATTTCAAATGGAAATTAAAAAAAGAATGCCAGGCAAATATCTTAAAACACCAATTTTACAAGACGGAGTACCTATTATAACTACCGCAAGGTAGAACTAAGTGAGATGAAGTAACATAAATTTTAAAAAAAGAAGAGATAATATTTAGGAGTTATTCTGACTAAAGACTAGAGCAGAAGAAGAAATGACGAGCAGATTAAGACGATCAAGAAATAATATAAGGCACTCAGCAGTGTGGAAGAAACACAACCAAAACAAAAACACATATGACTGAAAACTGAGCGAAAAAAATTAACACTACCAAAAGAAAAGCGCCTAATTTGGTATGGACAGATTAGACGATCAGGGGCAGGGGAAACGTGCCAAAGCTTGATCCAGGAATCGAATTCATGCCATCGGCGTCGTAGTGAAGTGCTCCAACCACTACCGACCTACTTCAAAAACCCAATGAAAGATCAAGCAGACATATTGGCTTGTACAAATTGTTAACATTACACATGCTCCAGTAGAGTACTCCTCCGAAGACTGCTCAATGAATTTCTATGCAAATGACCTACATAGTTTTGTTGACAAGAACACCTTCAAGGCCAGTATCTTATCTGAATTATATCGATTTAATTACATCTACCTCGATGATTGAGGTGTGCTGATGAATGTGTTTGGTACCGGCATTGTTTACCTATATTAAACAATGGTACCGTACAAAGAAACGAATTGGTACTCTAATGACACCTAACTTATTTGTATCTATTATACCTACCAATCAGTCGAAACTGAATTAATTGAAAAAGCATTACGTTAAAGACAGAAAATGGCTACCAAACATGGCCGACTTGCGTATAGATCATATGATCATCTTAAAGTATTGTAATTTGTAATGCCTTCTCTATGTAAAATGCCATGGTGCAGTCCATCTTAATAATAAGAACCCTTAACCTGGATAGTATAATAATTAGTTTATTTGCTGTATTTGGGCAATTCGGCAGAAAGTTAATTTTTGCGATCACATTGTATAGTAATGACCTTCACTGTGAATGTGATTAATTTATTATTTCCTGGAAGTTGATGATTCATATTTAACTATTTTGCGACTCCTTATCAATTGTGTCAATTGTGCTTCATTTGTATCTAGAGACATTTAATAATTGTTAAGAAACAAATTGCAAATTGGTAATTAAATACAATGGCCGAACAACGTCAACATCCTACAACATCAGTGAAACATCGAAACTTTGTTAAAGAACCAATGGGTAACAAACCAGTGAACCTTTTGCCCGGAATTGGTGAGACCACCAGCGATCGAATGAATAGAGGAGACTTTACTAAGGTTTAATTGAAAGGTGCGAAATAATCGTAACTTAATTTATCTGCAGGCATCGCAAGTTTATGGACAGTATTTGGTGTTAAAACGAGATCCTGTCGCATTCGAAAGTTGGCTCAAAAAGGATTTTCAAGTCGATCGTAATCGAGCTGGACAGTGTTTAAATGCCGTAGAAAGTTACTACAAGCAATTTAATTAATCTGACCATTATATTTTATAAACCTTAACTTTTTTAAATTTTGTAAAAAGCATGCATCGAATTATAACATAAAAATATAACATTTATTACCTGCAATCTTTCATTTTGTATAATTTTCTGTGTAATACGTCCATTATGTCAAATTTTAAAGTAGAGAGAAATCAAAAGTGGAAACAGAAATTTAATTTAGTTAGTTGTCTCTGCCCGATTCTTGTAAAGTATGTTGACATTGATATGGATCTGAAATTTTAAATGGTCCTTCTAGCGGTATTTGAACCAGTATCGTTTTCCCTTTGGATCTTGTGTTACAAATTCGTGGCGAAAAAGGTACCTATCACAATCTAGTAGTTCATATAATTTTGTGTCACTTTTCAAATCTCAGGTCTTATTTATAACTGGTTAAAAGATATGACTCTCTGTGGTAAGTAGGTATGAAAATATCAAACTGAGTGAAGGATTGATTTTTCTGTTACCCCTCAGCTCAAACATACACTTCTCTACAACGTATAAGATTGATGATTTGTCTCTGTCAATATAAAAATAAACCTATAGTAAGACTAACAATGTAAGTAAACTTTACAATTTACAATAATTGTAATATAAAATAATTGCATTTATTATAAATAAAGCGATTTTATAGCCAAAACTATAGAAAAAGTGATGGAACAAAACAATATTGCTTTTATGACAACACCTCAATACACCTAAACCATTGATTGAAATATTAATTAACGCCTAAATGCAAGCACACATAATATACTCACAACATCAAAACACATAAAGAACACACTACCCATTATTGAGTACACGTACAACCTATGCAAAAACAAACACTTACACAATTATACAATTACAAAACAGATATCATTATATGCACCTACTTTAAATTTATTATGTATACATATATGTATTATTTGTATTGTCTTGATAAAGATTCTACAGATGGAATCGAAACGTAGGCATTTTCTACAAAAAAACCAACACGGATAAACTCCAGAAGACAATACAAACAATATATACATCCGTGGAAACCTTAACGAAAATATATGTATTACTATATAGGACTAATCGTTAGGTACTTATTCATTTCGTTATGTGCCTGAGCATCCATAGGAATCGAGCAGTTCCTGAAGTTCACTAACTAATAATAATATAAGTACAATAGAGTTCAGTTTTAAAAATTATATAGATATGAACGATATGTAATATATAATTATGAATTACTTTTGTTGTAAGTGCAAATTATTGTTATTTCGGTTCATGAGCATGTAATAGAGAAACAACAGAAACAATATACATATGTACATAACGTGTTTTTTCCTGCTAAGGGCATGAATGGTTGATATTCGTTAGCGTAAAGTAAGTGCCCTGCAAGCTTGTATAGCAATGTATGAAAATAAGCTTGCAAGTGTCCGTGCACGCTTGCAAAACGTCACAAGTAAGTTTGCAGAGTGTAAACTCGAAAGCTTACATTACAGCTTGCAATAAACCTTGTAGACTTGTATTTATAAGCTTTTAGCTGATAAACTTGCGACTGCAAGCTTACATTAAGTTTAAAGCAATGTTATTGTGCTATCTGGGTTTGTAAATTACAAAATCTTAATAAATATGCTATTTACATACCTGGTGATAGTTTTGGTTTTCATGATGCTTTTTGTAATCAGTTGAATCTGTGTTGCGCCTACAATTCTTCCACGCCAACTTGTTACGATTCCATTGTCAACGTGCTAGAAAAAATAAGGTTCGGTTTTAGTTTGTGCTTAGTCACGTTTTAATATCAGTACCAAGTTCCATTAAAAAACACCCCTACAGTTGCTGTAAGTTGAATTTTCCATCCCTCTGGCCAACCATCATGGTGCAAAACGGTTTCTTACACAAACTGTAAACATAAACAACAACATTTAGTTATCCAATTAAGTCTGAGGAAATAATTACTTGAAGTTCATCTGTCAGAGACCGTGTAAATTTGTTAAACGTTCACTTCGGCTTAACAGCGTCCAGAAATTTTCGAATTTCAAAATAAAATATCGTTTCAACACTAACGCGCTCTAACGTAACTGGCGCCATCTGCGGTGGTTACTAAAATTTTCAATTTTCTAACCTCAAAACTGTTAAAACAACAAATTTAAATGGCTTTCGTAATTAAATTCGTAAAAGGCGTAAGAAACCATTGGAAAAAATCAACTTTTGCGGCCATCGCCTTAACGTACGGAGTTAATTACGCGAAAGAATACTACGAGTGAGTAATAATACATAACCTATACATTTTACCTTTCGAAGTTTGCAGAATTCAACAATTAATGCGAGTTTATTGCAAGGAAGCGGCCGAATACGGTAAAATACCATTAGCAACCAACGAAAATCCTAGACATATAACGATTCTCTTAAACCCGAACGCTAACAGACGGAAAGCTGTAAAGGAATACGAAAAGTATTGCGCTCCAATTCTGAACGTGGCCGGTATGTACGTGGATGTTATTCAAACGGATGCGGAAGGTCACGCGAAAACCTTAATGGAAAATTTGGAACCGACCAATGCTGTTATCGTCGCAGGTGGTGATGGAACGTTATCCGAGGTCATAACCGGATTAATGCGTAAATCCGATTCGAATAAAGTGGAGTTACCAATTGGTGTGTAGGTTTGAGCCATTTCAAATGTAACTTCTGTTAGTTTAGGTCTATTACCGTTAGGAAGAACGAATACTTTAGGTAATATCTTATTTCCGTGTGGAGACCGTTTACAAAAGGTCCATTCGTTAGCAGACGCCTCGCTGGCCGTAATTAAAGAGCATTTGAAACCAATCGACGTTATGAAAATTGAGGTCTTGCAAGATGAGGAGTTACAAGGTAAGTCAGTTGAAAAGTTTTCGATCTCTGTATCATGTTTTCGTCTAGGTAAAGTTATATACGCTGTGTCGTCTGTGAAATGGGGCGCGTACAGGGATGCACAGGCTCGTAAAGATAAATACTGGTATTTTGGACCGTTAAGGAATTATGCGACGTATATTTTTAGCGGGTATGTCACTGTTGTCGACTGCTGTACTTTGTTGACGATTTTTTCCTAGGTATAAAAGTAGTCTCAGTTGGAACTGTAACGCAAACATAAATTACACATTACCCTGTGAAGGTTGTAAAAATTGCGTACAACCACCGAAATTCCTTAACAAACAACGATGGTATCAACGCTTTTTGTCGAACAAAACTAGCACAACTGATGTACCGACAACCGTCAACACTTTTTGCAAAGAAGTACATGAGAAATACGTGTCAACTTCGGACTTCGCTCTGGCGACAACGAACGTTTTAGGAAACTTTAGTACAACGCCACAGTTAACATTGAACCTCGGACCAAATTCCTTGGATTATTTCGATTTTGTAAGCGAAGGTTGGAAATCTGAACGTGGTCAGAATCGTAATGTAGAGGAGTCGATTAGTGCTAAAGAAATTGAAATTAAACCTGACGAATTAGACGAGACGGAAAGGTGGTTCTCAATAGATAATGAAGAATTCGAAGTCAAGCCAGTAAAAATAACGTTATTACCGAAATCTGTTTTAATTTATTGTAAAGAAACTGTACGATAGTATCTAGTCATGTCTATTTAATAAATGTTCTTTTATTCAAGCTAACAGTCATGATTACATACAGCTTTACTCACCAAACAATAGGTGTTTTCTTTTTGCATCGCAACAGGTGTGCCACATGGTTAGGCAAATGCACAATTATTACGTGATTGAAGCACCTTGCGTCATGTAGACATTTCTGCCTCAGGTTAATAATAAAGCTTTTAAAACGAATAGGGTTATTGAGAACTGAGTCAAATTATTTTTATAAAACGAATGGTGTGTATTGACAGAGGTGATTTAAGTGTGCCACAAAATGCAAAAAGAAAACACCTAATAGGTGTTTTATTTTTGCATCGCCACAGGGTTAGGTAAAGTCACAATAATCACGTGAATGAAGTGCCTTGCGTCATGTAGACATTTCTGCCTCAGGTTAATATAAAACTTAAATAAAGCTTTTAAAACGAATAGCGTTATTGAGCACTGAGTCAATTATTTTTATAAAACAAATGGTGTGTTATTGACAGGACTCACTTACGTCAACCACAACGTGCAAAAAGAAAAGACCTATTGTAAATTGTTACCCTTCTTGTTGCTTACAGGGATTGTCTCATAGTCAAATTCAACTGTGCTACTCCTATGCCTAATAATTCCCGTATGCATATTTACATATCCTCCTATACAACGGCACCAGGGTGCTGAAATCTGTTAGTCTTTGTGGTGTGCAATTGAGCTACAAACGCTCATTGATTTAGGCACCTCCGCGAATTGTATAACTTATTTTAACACTTCCAGGTGAAATAAAGCAGCCATCAAGAGTAAAATAATATAAACACATGTTGGAATAATTAGTTATTTATTTATTTATTTAAAAAATATATTACTGAGATTGTATGGTATACACTATGTATATCTCCGTAAGTTGAAACCATATGGAAAACCTTTTTATTATTAATTTTAAGGAAAAAAGGTATTCTACATAAAATGTTCGGCATGGTTCAAAACTCAAAATACAGCCATCAGATATCAATTTTTTTCATTCGAAATACGAGGTTTGTCAAAAAATGTGATTTGTGATTGTGAAATGTGCAAGTAAAATACTCCTATTTCGAAAATTGTTATAAAGAAAAGTTGGTCAGAATTGAAAACTACGTTCAGATATGCAATCATATCCATTTGTATTAAATTATTTTATTATATTTACATTTTAGTTTTATTTTAGAACGATATTTGATGATAAAAAAAGGTTACTTAAATCGACATGGTTAAATATTTAAAACACAGTTTTTAATTCTAAATAATATTGTCAAAAATAAAGGTACTTTACTGTTGCGCATAATTCATATTTTTTGACCAACCTCGTATACAACTGAAAAAAATTAATACCTGATGGTTACATTTTGAAAGTTTTAGATCATGCAGAACTTTTTAAATCAAGTTTTTTCAGTACGTGTTTCTAGAGAGTATTTTTTTATCCAATGTTTGCATTCGCTTTCATAGTCGTCAGAAAATTTAGTTTTTACCTCCACAGTATATTTATCTTCATTTATAATCGTACTTAACACGATCTTACACGCTGGATCAACACGATGTAAAAGGCGACTTTATCTTTTTAACATATTCCTCCTCCATTGTGGCGTATAAATAACAAATGTGCACTTCACTCACTCTGATATGTATTAACGACTAGGAACGGAAATATAACGGCCAAATTTTTAACGTATAGGTATGGTGTATGTATGCACACGCTTGCAGTGATTTCAGCTCTCGCAGAGGTGCCTAAATCAATGAGCTTTTGTAGTTCAATTGTACGCCACAAAGACTAACAGATTTCAGCACCCTGGTGCCATTGTATAGGAGGATATGTAAAAATGCTTCCCGTATAGAAAGGCTATATTTTGCCATATCAAAGACGCTTTCTATTTATAGTCACGCTCGGCCACACCGCAAAAGTTTTGTGAATCACACTTTAATTTAACTTCTGCAGTTGGTAACCATGGTTTCTATTTGTCGATGTTGGTAACCCATTTAAAACTTTTATTAACCTAACTTTTACTTTATAACCTAAAAATAATGTACAAATTTAGTTTTATTGAGTAAAGGTTTTAATAAAATTTTATTCACCATGACATCGCCTAAAAATAAAAAAGGATCCTCAAGCTGGTTTATATGCGAAAACTGCAAATGCAACATTACACAATCGGATACGGAACTTCACCTTACCGACTGTCCTCCTACTAATAGGACACACAATTTTGTGCTGAATGAAGTTCTTTACGGAACCGTAGATTTAAAGCCAACTGAGGAAATCAAAGGATTAACACTACATGACTACAACAACATGGTGTTCTTAAGTCAATCCGTTATCCAACTTTGTGAATTTTCAATTGGAGAGCATGCCCTAGTTTCTGACGACAGTCACGCTTACGCACTATGTGTATGGCCTACATCAGAAAAGACACTGACATCGGTCTTGTTTACGAAACGAGGTACGCCATTACTTACAATTTGAACAATTACTTCATTAAAGGTTATTGTAGGCCTCGAGCGAACTTTCGAAATTAACAGTAAGGTCAAAGTCGAAAAGTTCGATCACAATCAAAAACCGGCGCAACAAATAATTCTCAAGCCTTTAACAAACTCAAACATTGAATTCACGCACGATGCCAGGATGCGCATACATAAGGCGCACTTAAATCACTTTTTAACAAAGGGTAACCGAGTTACTGTCTTGTATTTTGGAACATTTTTAATATTTGAGGTGATCGATATCACATTTAAACCGGCTGCAAATCTCGACGAGCAATTCGAGGATATATCTCTTGCTCCACAGTTTTTTCAAGTTGTCGAGAATACAAGTTGGAGTATATTTAGGTAATACTTCTCTTTATTTCTTTTATTTATTCAGCTCGAGTAGGGCAATGCTGTCTTAACGTATAGGCCCGTTGGGCATTTGCCCGGGGGCCCACGAGCATAGGGGCCCCATGCGAATTTGTTGTAGGGTTTTGGAAAACCCGTATAAAATAGCAATGCCTGTTGTGCGCAACTGTACAGGAGAACGTTCTTCTTCAAGAGTTAAACTTATACAAAAAACGCTACTAAAGTCTGTCCCACGAGAGCTCGAGTGTGACTCATACTTAAAAACTATCCGAACGATATAAGTTAAAACGTTTGTGTTTCTTATTTATTAAACATTAAAACTCACTTTTGCATAGGGGCGCAGGGACTGAATAGATCTTAAGACGTCCCTTTATGTACTTGCTGTTTCAAGAAACAAATACAAAATTATAAGGGCCAAGCAAGACACATTTATACTCATGTACTGTAAATTTCATTAAAAATTATATACCGTATTATTAGTGGGGGCCTCCTTTGCCCGTGCGCACCCTCACATCTTGCTTCAATCAATAGGACCCTATGTTATAAATTTTTTGCAATACTAGTATGTATTCTCATTCCTTTTTTTATTGTTTCGTAACACTTTACTACCTTAATTTGCATCTTATCGAATTCTTCTCCCCGTTTAGAAAAGATGCCAAAGTCAGGGGGATCAGGAATTGAACCCACCCCATCGACATCGTAGTCTACCACTCTAACCACTAGATCACAACCTCCTTTTTGTTTGATTTTAACCAAATGCTCGATTTATAAGAATATTATCGGCGTAATTTAAACGAGAGCGCACATTTTTCCATAAAAGTTATTAAGCGTTTTGTAAATCGCATGTTTTTAGAAGTGAATCCGACTACAGGCAGAAAACGGAAAATGCACTGCTCAGAATTGGCGGTTTAGAAAAAGAAATTGCGGAAATTAAAGATATCGTTAATGTGGCTTTAGGAAAAACGAAGGCGATATCGCAATCTCTTATTAGTCATGGAGCGCTACTATACGGATCACCCGGTACTGGTAAAACAATGATCGTCAACGCATTAGTAAACGAAGTAGGAGCTCACACTGTTAAAATTACAAATATTATGAGTGATGACGATGTTGAGACCACCTTTAATGAGGCACTGAAGCGTGCACCGTCCTTAATTATGATTGACGATGTGGACACGCTATGTCCTTCTCGTAATTCACGTATTGGCGATTTTGAAAAAAAATTCGTCAATAGTTTACTCAATTTTTTCGATCGTATTAATTCGTCCAACTCGAAGGTCTTCGTCATAGCCGCCTCAAACAAACCCGACTCGATCGATCTCTCATTTAGGCGTTGCGGTCGATTCGATCGCGAAATTGAGATTCCGACACCGAATCAATTTGGACGTTACAATATTCTGTCGAAACTGTTAAACGGTGTTCCACACACTTTGAGTGAAAACGATCTGAGGGAGATTGCAAATGTTACCCACGGTTTCGTCGGCTCCGATCTGGTTTCGTTATGCTCGCAAGCGGGTTTACATGCGACCGTCTCGAAATGTAACCGATTGGGTTTGGAGAGTCTTAGATTTGCGCTGACGCGTGTAAATCCGAGTGCAATGCGTGAAGTCCAAATCGAGGTTTGTGCTTTTTTTCCAATTGACTCATTCTATTCGAAGTTTTTAGGTACCTAATGTGAAATGGTCGGATATTGGAGGGCAAGCCGATTTGAAGCTAATCTTACGGCAAGCGGTTGAGTGGCCGATAAAACATCCGGAGAGCTTCGTCAGATTAGGAATTTCACCACCACGTGGTGTTCTTATGTTTGGACCACCTGGCTGTTCGAAAACTATGATTGCTAAAGCTCTCGCTACGGAAAGCGGACTTAATTTCTTGTCAATTAAAGGACCCGAGCTCTTCAGCAAATGGGTGGGAGAATCGGAACGTGCAGTTAGAGAGGTATTTCGTAAAGCGCGGCAAGTTGCACCTTCGGTCATATTTTTTGACGAAATTGATGCCTTAGGCAGTGAACGAAGCTCCGGGTCAAATACTAGTGTGCAGGAAAGAGTGCTGGCGCAATTACTAACCGAGCTGGATGGCGTGACGCCTCTTGGTGATGTAACCGTTTTAGCTGCTACTAACAGACCCGATAAAATTGATAAGGCACTTCTGAGACCAGGTCGATTAGACCGAATTGTCTTCGTTCCTCTGCCAGATAGTGACACACGTAGAGAAATTTTTAAATTAAAAATCGGGAAGATGCCAGTAAGTATTTAAAATGTTCGCATTTGTTGTTTTTTTACTCGTCATTTTTCAGGTTGTTAATGTCGACTTTGAAAAATTGGTGAACTCGACTGAAGGATATTCAGGTGCCGAAGTAAACGCAGTGTGTCACGAAGCCGCAATGAAGGCTTTGGAGGAAAATTTAGAGGCAAAAACCGTAGAAATGCGGCATTTTGTTAGCGCATTAGAATTAGTTACGCCAAGAACGCCAATGTCGTTGTTAAATATTTACAAAGATTATTTGAAATAGAATGATTTTTTTAGGTTTGTTTTTGTAAATGCCTTAAGTCTGTTTTTAAAAGAAGTACTTATACATTAGACATCTAATCTCATTAGGGACACCATTTAACACTTTTTGTAAGGTTCTCGGGTAATTACTCTTACAGTAATGTAATAGAGTTAGTTAGTGTTAGTGTTAGTTCTATAATTACAAGTGACCATGACCACAGTGGCAGACATGATTTCAATTGATAATTCTTGATATTGGAAAGGTTTACTGTACCTACTGCCTTACCAGAAGCCTGTGAAGCTCCTTCGTTAACTACACAGTCAAACTCTATTGTAATGTCACCGAAGGGACTGTGAATTTTATGTCTTTATAACCTCAGGGTTCCTCAGTCTGGCTTAGAAAAAGCTATTGTTTAAGAATTTACATGTATGTAGGTAAGGTTAAAAAATCAATAATTTTTGAATGTTTTGGAACGCATTATTCTTTATGTATGGCATTAGAAATAGACAATAAGGGTTTTAGTAAACTCATTATGAGTTGGAGCAATCAACGGTTAGAGTTTAGTTGGGTACCTACGAACAGAGGTACCTGTTTAAAAGATACACCCATTGAAAGTCCATGATTGACAACCTACCAATCAATTTAGTTCTCTTGAAAAGGAATAAAAGAGTTTTTAATATTTTACAATAGGTACTGCAAGCGCAGATGTATTCGTAATATCAGAGACAATATTCTAATTTCTAATATCACATACTGTGCTACAAGTATGAGTCTGAGGGTACAACATAGAGGGCTACAATATCACTATTTATCTTACGAAAAAGAGCTATTTTTTATACATACATACAAGTTTTATTTTATTATTACATATTGTACTTATTGTTACCAGAGGTCGCACGCACATAACAATTGTTATGTGGTCGCACGTAATAAAATTACAGTTATCCGTAGCTCCATATATACTATCATCGACAGCACCATCTCCATCGTTTGATGCAAACTTGAATTACCTTACTTATATATACGTTTCTTATCTAGATGACCCTCGCCTTATAAATAAATACTTGTTTACTCAAGGAAAAAGGACAATTTCGAAATTGTTATTAAACCAAAACGTTTTTTACGTTTTACTATATAGTTATTGAGCAATCAATGTGTTGACGTCTGTATGTTATCGTAAATGCCATTATAAAATAATAAAATGCCCAATCATTCAATCTCAGATTTCCCCTTAGAATATTTATTACTTCTAAAAATATCTTCATTGTCTATAATCGTAAGTAAGTATAATAAATCATAAGAATAATGAACTTATTACTGAGAATAAAGTCAACTCTAAATTTATATTACAAAGCAGTCACAGTTCAAAGAGTATTTTGTTTTCCTGATTTAAAACAGACAGCTTGGCACCAGTTTATAAATAAAATTTTTCTCGTTATAAAAATTCCACAATTCAAATCGCGTGATGCGAGTGAACATAAAATTTTTCACCTTGTAAGTAGAATGAATGCGAAGTACTTGTAAATGGGGTCGTTTTGTAATAAATATTGTGCAACTTTATATAATTTGTGTTGTCTATATAGAAAAGTAGAATTTAATGGAAAATAATGTAATTGACTTAATGAGTACTGGAATGCGAACGGCAAATTAAAACAATTCCGGGTGCCACACTTCTCTATTGTTTTGTTAACGCCTTTAAGTCGAGATCGTGTAATTAGCAATGGAAAAAAGTCGCTAATTATGCAACACTTACAAGGTTGAACTACCTTAAATGACGTAAATAAGTATAGGTACACAAAATTATTGCAAGAATAAATGAAAATTATTCCAAACTGTAATGACGTATAAGAATGACGACGCCGCCTATTGTGTTGGGAAAAAAAGCCATTTATTTGTTAATTACGGGTTACACAGAACGCGCTGAATCATTTATCATTCCAATTCCCGTAATTCACGGAACTGAGTCGTTCCCGAAACATAAATGTTTATTTTTGTCATTCCTTTGATAGTCTAACGGTTTAGATTCTAAGCTTTTAATGACCCACAATTCCAAAAAAATCTATTTTCCCATTACCTACTCTAAACATCTTTTCGGGGAGTTTTCATTTATCTGCGTGCTACAAATCGATTAGGGTAAACGGTCAACGCGTACCGCAAGCCGCAAATCTTTGCGTCATTTGACATTGATATAATGAGTATGTTGTTTATTTGTTGTTCGTTAATTTGAATTAGAAAAGTTCGAATAACAAACTGGTGATATTAATAATTGGGTACCTATACACAAAAACAACACGTACACAATCGATTTGTGCGCTGTAGCGAAAAGTTAAAAAAGGCCATAACGCCACAAAATATTTTCTCCTTTTGTACGTTTTGATCAAAATCTATAAATTGTGGTCTGTATAGTGCCATGGACCTTTACTGCGGAATCTGTGGAGCGTACGCGGAATGTGTTTCCTGACACTGAAAATGAGTTCAGTGGTTTCCTAATCATCTGCGTGCATAACTGTCAATTTACCCAAAGAATCTCCTTGCTTACTTCTCTAATCTTCGTAATGCCTCCTTACGCTTGCTGGCTTAAACACACTGAGCCTATTTGCTGCCAGTCTCGCCATGCAACGTTATGGGCTCCTTCTGGCAACCTTGTCGGAAGCAAAAGCACGCTGGTTAACCAGTACCTAACCACACGGAGCCCTGCGATGCGACAATTGATCCACAGATCCACCTTTTGACGGCTCTGCTGATATCTTTCGATGTTTCAATAAGTAAAAAGGTCAGTAGTCTAGTGGTAAGAGTAAGACCGCAGCACCAGTGTAACTTTGACATTACATTCTTCCCCTTCGGTCTGTCTGCACAAGGGGTCAGTGGCGCACTGAAGGAGGGGGCACTTGGGCAAGTGCCCCCCCCCCCCCCCCCCCCAACATGTATACAGAGAGCGTCAAACTGCAGTGATTTACGTCTTCGCAGCAAAATTATTTTTTCTATATTATTGGGTATAACCGTTGAGTGAGAGACACTTCTTTATTCCATGGTATAACCTAGTGTCAAAACGTCAGTAGGTGTGTGTTGGTGGCCTTCCCATGACTAAAACCTGGATGCGCCACTGCAAGGGGGTACCTGGTGGAGTAACAAGACGACTACGGGACCTTTTTGTAACAATATCAACTCCCAAAATGTCTCCATTTCTCTAAATGAACTTTTCTCCAAGACATGCACTTTCCAAGTAAAGATATTATTCAGTTCTAATTATAGAACCTCCCATATTTAATGATATTCCTACATGAGCATCTTTGCAACGATAAGAAGAGTTATTTACCTACTCTTATCTCCTGTTCTATATTTAGTCCATTTGATATTGTTTACGCTACAGCTAATACTTTATTTATAAATAAATTATGAAAAGAAGGTACGAAATATTTTAATAAGTTTCAAGGCTTTTCCAATTTTACATTAGGTCACCTTCGCGCAGCGTTTTAATCGATCACATAGAGATAAAGCTCGTTGAACCAATTCAATCTTCTTAATTCGTTTTTCACTATTAATTGGTAAAACCTTGCATTAATGCACCTATGTACCTACAAATGCGCACAGTCTAAGGATAGTTGCAAGGCTTTTAGCGAAAAAGAATAATTGTAAAGCCGCGTCCACATTATGCCGAATGGTGTCGATCGACACGGTCGATCGACAATGTTGAACAAATGTGTACGCGTCGCCCGGCTTTGTTGAACCATACTTGTCGAGTCGAACGCAACCCGAATCAAGTCGGTACGGATCAAAGGAAGTCGAATCGACAGCTGTAGTGGGGACGTGTCGAACACGTTGCTCTACATTTCTGCTAATCGTAAACTAAAAGAATTACGAAATATTTACATATTATACTGTTCAGTTCTTTTTGTGCATTTAAATATTGTAGTTCATGATCAATCAAGCAATAAATCTTTCATAAATTCCTCTATACTGTACTTTTTTCTGTCTCGGACAAGACTGGGCCTTACCCAAAACCTCCTTGGGCGGCGGCGACGGCGACGATCTTCCTGCATTTCAACAACTGCAATAATAATTGCAGCAGTCGCCAAGCAGTCTCTTCTGAATCACTCATTTATACTATACCTTTATATTTAAATTCAATTCATAATTGGGTGTGTCGCTCGACTAGTCCACACATACTGAGATAATGTGGACGTTAACAAAAGTCGACCATGTCGAGCGACAGGGTCGATCGACTTTGTCGATCGGCATAATGTGGACACGGCTTCTTCAATTAAAGTGGATAAAAATAAATTTTTATCGCGACGTAGCTACCTGAAAAGATAATGTATATTCAAGTACGCTTTGTGATGTAAAAATAAGTACGTAGACACGTTTCAGCCCTTATTGATAAAACCGTAGTCAAGGTCGATTGTTCGGTTAACCCCCAAGTGAAACGTTTAGGTTGCGCAAACAAAATAATTAAATTATACTAAGTAATTAACTTTCTGTTGTATTCTCGAGAGGTTGTCGCTTGCTGCAAATCATATTAGGTGTTTTCTTTTTGCATCGCTACAGGCTTGGGCACATGCACAATCATCACGTGATTAAAGTGCCTTGCGTCATAAGACATTTCTGCCTCAGGTTAATATAAAACTTAAATAAAGCTTTCAAAACGAATAGGGTTATTTTTATAAAACGAATGGTGTGTATTGACAGAGCTGACTTAAAGCTACCACAGGCTACCACAAAATGCAAAAAGAAAACACCTACTAATATGCGAGAAACGCTCGAAATGTAACCTTAAACTTTACGTGCCCTTTAACTTCGCTTTTACTTTCCCATTCAATTATCGATTCCTCGCTGTACGTAGGTACTCAATATTGTTTGAATACTATATTATCATTTTCACTATGTAATTAAATTACAATTAAGAAAGCGATATAAATGGTTTCATACATTCATATTTTAGAAATTTTATCAATTGAAAATGATAAGCCAAGCTTAGAAAATCGTATTGAATTTTTCCAAAACTTATAAGCGAAAAGAGGCGAGGGAATTGACGTTATCTGGCATTCGGTTAGGGAATGGGACGATCCAATAAATTTGCTCCTGCATAAATATCAACGGAAAAGATTTCAAAGCTAGAGATTTTCTTCCTCAACGAATCTGCCAAAATTTTACCCCAAAACTAAAAATGAAGCATACAAAGACCATGATGACACTGCGCATATTTAAATAATATAAAACAATTTGGAATAAATTAAAAGTAAGGCAAAGAAGAAAGGAAATAGAGAAGATAAGAGAAAAGGTTAAAAACTCAAAGTAAAAACACTATGCAGACATTCTACCGTACAGAAGAAGATCGCACTGAAAAGACAGTGTAATTATTATAAAAAAGAAGAAGAAATAGACAGAATTAGAAACCAAGCTACAAAAAGGGAAGGAAGGAAGGAAAGAACAGGCAGCATTTAGAAAGGAGGGGCAAACAATTATGAACAAATTATGACCCAACCTAGAACCTAGTACCTATTTTATCCTAACCCTAAACGCACGGAATCTGAAAAACATGGAACCTTTCACCCAGAAACTTTGGTAGTAAATGAATCTCGACGAAGTTTATCGTGTCATACGAAAGCATGAAGGAGAGGGACGGAGGACAAAGGGGACTCATCACAGAGTCCAATCGCTAAAAACGAATTTTTCCAAATACAAACACAATAAATCGCGACGTCAGAGCGGAGGCCTCCACGGCCAGAGTCATTAAGATTAAGACGACTTCCGGAATAGGACGGTATGAATGTTGAAAAAATCGACGTTTCGCCCACTTTCGTAAGGGGTCCCATCAGGACAAAATCAAAACACAAACAAAAATAAAATATGTAAATAAATCAGTCCACTATTGGAAAATTTTTACCTCACTTAGCTATTCGCACTCTCCCCTTTTTCTTCTTCCATCCCTTGGGAGACAAGACGATCTTCTCACATTATTTGGCGGCTACCAAACCTAATCCAAGACAGAAGGATAGGGGGAGGAGGTGTGAGGATAGGACGGTCGATTTTGTTCGTCGTAGGAGGCCGGCACTGCACGAGAGGGTTTGGTTTTTTTGGAAACAGACAGCCATTCTGGAACAAACTACAAAGCATCAAAGCAAAAGGCAGGCGTATCTTTGATCTTTACATTTAAATATGAATGATTTTCGATCGAGATCATTTCAGTGATAAATTTTTTTTAACATAAACATTACGCATTATGAATCTCCCTGTATAATTTTTTTTTTTATAGGATATCTAAATATTCCATATATGAATGTGACTTTTAAGATCCTTCATCCAAATGCAACAAGATCGCACCCTCCTAAAACATTCCATTGGAACCATTGTCCACAAAAGCGGTGGTATTTGTCATGTGATAATGTACAGAGTGTTCCATATTTAATAAAACATGTCTCCGTCCTGTGTAAAATGAAAATATTTTTATATATTCATAAAAAGCTATCATCTAAAGAAATTGCATTGCATTGCCCAATGGATATCTCTGATGGGTCACCTTGTAGATGTTTTCTGCCACTTGACAAAAGGAATTTTTTGCCTTTTAGATAAGCCAGATATGAATTTTCGACGACTTTGTACCATTATATGAGGTGCGTCCAATAAAGAGTTAAACGCTGGGAAAATAAAAATCGTTCAATTGTAATTTTTGAATTATTTGTCCCCATCATCCAACGTAGAATTTCAATTTGGACGAGTGCTTTTGGTATTTTGCGAAAAAGTGAAATAACGACAGACGCTGGGTTTATTTCGAGGGGGAACTTTTTTTAAATAGCTAAATTTCAAAAAATCGCCGTAATGTCAATTTTCCTAATTTCAGCGCACAAAAATGAGTACAAGTTATTGACTTTTGTACTTTGATTCATAAAACCTAAAAAAAATGTATTACTTTCTTATCATTTCCGTTACATTTTCCAGGTGATAAAGTTATTCGAGCGATTTATTAAACGGAAGCCTTTCGAGTACAATAAAATAGTTACGTAAAAACGACCTTTCCTTTTTTTATTTTATTGCAAGTACAACTTATAATTAACAATTATCACAGACATTAATTAAACACTAAATATAATTTACTAAATATGAATGCCCTATTTACATAATATAATAATATAGTGATGGTGGTGGAAGACGGGGACATCAAAAGCTTTATGTTACTATTTTTATACACGAACAACGCACACACAACACTGACATACAGGTGGTGTAAAAAGGCAGTACCAAAATCAATTCAGTCTTGGAGTAAGGGTAAAGAACATTATTAATGATGGTGCCACGCAGTCTACGTCATACATTACAGATGTCATCTCTCTTCGTACGCGTTGCCAGGCGACCGACGGGGAGAAAGGCCTTGATTATTGAACCAAGCCAACCTTCCGGGAAGTTAATATAATCCATATTATGAAGGATCTGTAAGGTTAACCCTGATATCGTTTTCAGGGTTACCCCTTTTTTGGAAGTTAACAATAAAAGATGGGATTTACTGTTCGTCGTCTTCTTCGACGATGGGTAATGAGGATTGGTGTCGTAATGTTGGGGAGCACCTCGAGGTGAAAGCTACCAGCCAAGTGTCCAAATCGCGAGGCGACTCACATAAAAAGGTTAAACTCATCGGTGTATCGTATCCTTGTTGTCGCACTTTAAATCCTGCTTGTTTCTCGTTTAAATTTTCAACGGTTGTGTGCCGTAAATTAATGACGCCCAAAGGTCTACAGATTTTCTTTTGCGGGTAAAGCACGGCGAAATGTTCCAAGGACGTTCTGTACACTTTCACGTTCACTCCTTGGCGACGATCGTTCATGGCGATTAACGTTAAGGAACCACTTTTAATTTCCGAGCAAATCGGCGACATCGCCGTATTATTTATTAAAGACGAATGCGCCATACTTTCAACTTCCGTTGGCATTTTACACTTAAAGTTCGCTTCAACTAAAACAGTTTCGTACTGATTCGATTTCACGCGAGATTCGTATTTATACGCGAGAATTGAACCTGGCGATGGTGGGAGAGAACGTTTTACGGTTACACTACGGACGTTACAACGAAAAATGAACATTATTTTGTAAAAATACATTTCCACAAAGCCCCAATTTAACCTACTACACACGTTAATGTATTAATAATTTAGTGGAAAATTTCAAAACAGAAAATACCCAAAGTGCGACAAAAACAATAAACAATAATGTTAATTTCTAATCGACAATTATTCAATCTAAATCGTACGCAGATAACTTCCGAAAATCATTGATTTTGATTATGTTAAAAACGTTAATAAATGTATATTAAAATTCCGCTACGTTTTTGGCGCACGAACAGTTTGCCGTCCAGCAGATTTATTTTTTGTTTCATATGGTTCACGGAATGGAATTACGAATCGATTAGAATTTAGGATGGGAAAAGGGCCAAAAGAAGCTTTAGAAGAACAAGAGCAGCGAGTAGACGGGGAATAAGTAAATCCCAAAGTTTTATAGATAAGATCTAATTGCGAATGAAGTAAACGATCAAAAGTTCGAGCAAAAGAACCTGGAATGACTCACAACTAATGAAAATTCTCACCCCTAACAGATTGAAAGCCTACCATAAAGTGTAGGCCGTTAAACGAAAACATAGAAAAACGCAGCTGCCAGAAGGTAGGCCACAAGGTCATCCTCTGGAAGATATCCGGAATTCCGTCAAGCTCTGGCCAATACAAAAAGCAGAGTCGGATTTACCATAAGGCTAGAAAGGCTATAGCCTAGGGCGGCAAATGTTGGGAGTTAAAAAAATTCAATATTCAATATTTTACATATTCATATATCCACTATACACCGCATCAATCATGCAGTGGAAAAGTGTTTACCAGCAGTCGCAGTAGAAACAAAAAGCCAAAAGTATTGTAGATGAGGGGCGGCAAAATATTTGGTCCCACCAAACACAGAGCCTGACAAAACGATTCGATCTTGCGGTTGATGAGGATGGTGTGCCTTGGTCTACCCATGATTTTTAGCGCTTGGGGTTTTCAAAATATATTCACTTTTCATTTCTCGTAATGATACGATGCCAAAACGCTTTTCTTTTGTATCGTTAAAAAAAAATTGCACATGTGTTTTTGCGCCTCTCCATGTGCCAGGAACTAAAGATGTTTTTAGAAGAACAAAGAAATCTTAAGACCTACTTTCTTCTGTAGAAGAGAACTATCTTTTCCCTAGGTTCATTTGAAATGTACGCTTCATATATTATGTTCTCCTAATGAGTATGAAGAATAGCACTCCTGAATCGGTTATTCAGCTATTCATAGACTCGATTTAAATATAAATACTGTTATACTGTAATAAACCTCTTGACGAATTATATTCTCTTAGTGCAAATTGACTCCAGATGAGTAATTGAACTAATCAAAGAATCAATTGAAATATCCACAGTTTAGGACGAATACCTCCTCACACAGTACATTCTCCTACTGCACATTTTGTTCACCTTGATCGATTGTTTAATCAAAGGGTAATTATAGAGTCTTTGGTCTAATGCTTAACTAAAAGACTTGACTTAAGTAACTCATTCTGATCCAATAGAAATTTCACTCCAGATGTGTTAATGAGTGAAATATACCACTTAACGCATTATGTCCTCCTAATTTAAATTTTGTTCCAGATAAGCTGAATCTACTTAAATATAATATGCACAGGTTAGGAAGTCATTATTTTAATTTTGCTCCAGATGAATTATTAAACTGATCAGATTTTATTTAATCATCTACTGCTATTCCTGTACTATTATCCTATTAATCCACAATTGACTTCCAATTAAATATTACACTACTCAGAGGTTCTCGTTATATATGCATCAGTTTTGTTCCTAGCGGGGAGTTGTGACGTGCATAGAAAGTATCATGTTTTCTCTTCTTTATTTTATAACAATTACCTAAGCAAATTTAAAAATTCAAAATGAATGACGTATTAAGTAAATGCAAATTGTGAAATTTTCAATGTTTATGTCTGGTAGTTTTTAAGTTTTTTAACAGGAAAAGGTTTAAGTCAATATTATTGTTTACTTATTTACATATAATCTCACATTAATGACCGTTGATCTTATTTACGACTTCTCTTGTATTAAGAATTAATCTTAGAAAGTGTGTGAAAAATAAAAGCATTTATTTAAGAATCTCTCGTAAATAAAAGTTCTACTATCACTATCAATTATACGAAACGAAACAATATTTAATGAAGTTATTTTCTGCGTCATTGAAATCCCCCTCGATTATCTCATAAATAAACTCGATAATACTAAATATATGTATATAGTACACATGTACATTCCCAATTTATATTTACACTCACCGGAATTTTATTACAAATGCAAATTTAATCATCCTTTAAAAGTAAATTTGGATAAAAACGCAGTCCTTCGGTGGAATCGTCGCGACAGGATTTTCCACAGCGTTCAGTTGTCAGTAGACGTTCCTTCGCTAACAACACGGAAATTCCCAAAAGTCTGGCTAGCTCTTCGGAAGAAAGAGAACCCTTTTCGTTAAGCTGCAATAAGAAAACTAATTATGACAATTTAAAAAGCAAAATAAAATTCTATTCATTCAAAATGTGTCTCTTATGTGAGAGATTATCTCCCAACAAAGGATCATACAAGAAACTAAAAAAAATACTACGATAACATCATGACAAGCTCTAATTCTAAAAGTAAAGGTGTATGAAATATTTTTAACAAAATTTGTAACAAAAAGGAAATTCCCTTGAAACAAAATAACAAACTTCTTCAGAGCATTTCTCAACTACATACTAGTAATAAATAATAAGAACGATAGAACTTCAATAGCAAACTATAGAGAAAATCGAAAACTCATTTATGGCACAAAACAACTCAGTACACCATATTGAATACAAAAGATGGAAATACAATACTGAAAGAAGAAACTAGTTGAAATCCCTGGATTACAAAACGAACTTCGAATACCGCAGTAACAAAAGTGCATATAAAAAAAATCTGGCCTTATCAAAAAGACAAAATTTGATAATTTCGAAATTTCAACTTTAAAGTAGAATATTTCGAAAAGTATTTAAGATGTCGAAAAATTGGGACCGGATCTTGAATCAGCATAAAATTTCACATAAGATCCATATTTTAACTCGGTTGTAGACAATACGCATCTCTTGCAACGCACGGACGCACGGACGGAATATTGATTCCAGTAACGAACAAAGTTCGTTGAAAATAATGGAACGATGGAGAGACTATTTTAAGGAACTAACATGTACTAGATGAGGAGCAGTACAACAGCCACACACTCTTGTAATCACAACAGCCACTCATCTCTGCTACTCGTCTTTATGGCCACAACAGCCACTGTCTCATAATCACAACGGCCACTTGCATTTGTGATCACAGCTGTCACTCAATCGTATATTCACATCTACATTATTACAAAGTGTTGCTAATTTCTTTCCAAAGGATGCCACATTTAATATAACTATTTATAAAAATAAAGAAGACACAACAAAAAAGCAATTTTTGCAATTTAAATCGGAAACAAATGAATACTGCTATAGTATTTTGTGTATAAAACATTAACATGTAATGGGTCAATGTTTAGAGAGACCTGTGTAAAGAATGATGGTGTACTGTGTGGTGTGTTTAATATTGTTGTGAAGTGTGTGTATATTATGTCCATCATATATCTTTTAAAGCGATTATTATTATTATTACTAAAAGATTTTCGTACCATTTCTGCAGTACTTTCAGCAATGCTCTCCTCACTCATCGACACCAATTGCAGAATAATCACACCCGAATCAAACCTGTACAATTTAAGCGGTAAATCGAGCGACTCCATCAATCTGCATGCGTTTAACAAATCTTCCGGTGACAATAATTCTAAGCCACGTGCTCTATTCACACGACAAAACACATCAGTTAACGCCATTATACCTCCAGCTTCTGTAATGGGCGTAATTAAAATATCGACTACTTGCTTCGCTAAGCTACGATAATACTGATTGTCCGACTTATAAGCGTCGCGAGTGACCGGATCATCGATACCCAAACTTAACAGATACAACTTAAACCTCACAGTCTCATCTTCGGTAATATCGCCTTGCTTCTCCTACAAAACTGTCGTTAGTTATAAGATGGTAAGACAGTACGGACTAACCCTAATTTTAGTCGAAATATTCTGAGAAAGTAGGACCATATCTTTAGCCATTGTCATTAGTTTGTTTAGGTCTTTAAATGCCAAAGAGATACTCTCATCCGTTTGTTTTTGTTTCTCCTGAATACTACGTTCGATTCCGGCAATTCCGGTACGAAGCTTGATGTTTGGAAGAGAAGGTTTCGTAGAAACATTTGGTTGAGTTTGACTCCATTCCCACTTTCTTTTCTGCATACAATCGTTTAACAAACTGACGATGTCGCTATTTAAACCTTCTCGAAACGATAATTTAATATAATTGTAAATGCTGCTCGGTTGAGGTCCTTCGTTACGTTCTAAAATTAATAACTGCTGTATTGTGTTTTAGTGTTACGTTTAATACCTGGTGATGCCTCATTTAGGTGTAATACAATTTTCCGCGAACGACTAAATGTGAAAGCGTTCGAGCTTTCTTCTTCGACGAAAACTACAAGATTTAAGGGTAGGGAGAGACAAACTTGTCCTAAGGCAATGGCACCAGGACGCCCCCACATTATCCTATGAGTTGTCAGTATTAGTTCACCGCCTTCAAATGATGTCTGAAAGGTTTTACGTTAACTAACATGAATTTGTTGCAATGTTTACCTTTTGATCTCCATCATACAAGCGTACGTTTTGGTCTTTTACTAAGTAGCTTTCATTTGGTAATAACATTGGGCTGGTGTACTCAATTCGATCCATTGTTGAATTAATGAATTTACAATTAAAATTGTAATTTGTTAGGTTATGTTTATATAAACATAACCTAATACCAGAGAGTATGATATTCTCTGGTAGAATAATACTCTGAATGGAATTTTGCTTATTGAACTGTGACTTGTTTGAATGAATTAAAACTGCTCTCAAATAGTAAAGGACCCTCTAATAGTTCAGTCTGATGGAACCAGAACATTTTTAAGTATGTAATGTACCCCCCCCCCCCCCCCCCCCAAAGCATACCGTACGAGAGAAACCGTTCCAAAGCGAGTAACGTCTGGGTGTGGAACATCAGGGGAGATATACACTGACCAGGTCAGTGGGTATATAGGGAAAACGGATTTCTACTAAAAATTCTATGACATATTTCCACTTTTGATTTTATACCATGAACGGTCCTTCTGGAGTCTGCGAACCAGATCAGCTAAAAGTACCCCATGTTGGTTCAGTGTTTCTCCTCATATTTCTACGGAGATGTTTTTGTTTGAGTTCATAGCTGAAGCACTCTGGAAATTCTATATGTGTCACAATAAAGAGTAGCCCAACGAAAACAAATCACAAGTTTTATGACTTACACTTGGACCTACATATTTTTGTTTTCAGAACATATTTGTCTATTAGTATCATTGCATTTTTGAATACTCTATTAAAATAAGCATTCTGCTTGACTTTTGATCACGCTATTTAGGTTTATGTGCAAACATTGTGCTTTTTTGCAATAAATTTAGAAGTGGATACAGTCGAGGAGGTAGGTAGCACTCCTACACATGTGTGTAGTTGTAAAGCTACCAGTTTCATTAGGTGACTGTACCAAATTGATAATGAAACTATGTCAGAATTACTTGGGGTTCAAAGACCAAAAATCATTGAGAATACACATGGTCATTGGAGTAAGTAGTACCAGAACTCGATGGAATTTTTTTCACTGTTGTGGCATTCTATTGGGGAAAATTGGCAAGAATCTATAAAAAAAGGCCTAGTATCTTCCGATATGTTGGAGGTAATAAATCACATCATTCATTCCCAATGATTGTGGGATAGAAAATGAGATTTGAATTGGCCTACTCGAACATGAATATTTCATCCTTAAATTCAATAACTGAACATAATTAAATGTTTGGACAGTACAAAGTCTGTCATAGGAACATATGAAACTGCACACTGTTCCGCTTTCATTAGTCAATTTAGTGGTATCTATGAAATCTATGTCACATGATATTTACTCAGAACTAAATGAAGGTATTTGCAATTGTATAATTTCGGGACAAGGTTAGAGTCTTTCAGAAACAAAGATTTGATAATTATCTTCTGGTCTCTGCTTCTGGTTAGATTACATGATGAAATTATATTTTTTGATTAGTCTAAATTTGTAAACTTCCTCACACTCACATAAATATGTATTTTTATATCAAATTTAAATGACAATTTGTGTTTGGTAAATCGACGAAATTTTTTTATAAAAAAAAAAGTAAGAGGATAACATTTGATAATTCAACAGAACTAAACAAACACTATTGATTATTATTATACGCGGAGAATCCCTTAAATTGTTTTCTCTTTGATACCAAAACTATTAAAATTTGCGGATAGTGAATACACTTACAAAGGTGGTCAATTTGAGAGACAATCCCGATAACTAACAAGAATATAATTTATAGGTTCAATAATTCATTTTTTCACATCGGATACGACTTCCGCCGCCAAATCGGCAAATTTTGCTACATAATCGACGCTACTTTCAGTGAGTAAACAGTGTAGTTGTGCGTCAACCTAAACAAACAGAAAATAATATAAACCAATTTTTAACTTCGGTTAACTTACGTCTTGTGATGATAATGGGTTGTCATCGGGTTGTGTAGTTTTCATGGGAGATTCCAAATGACCTAAAAAGCTGCTTAACGAGAAATCGGCAACTTCCGAATTTAACCAGTGGTTTTCATTTTCCTTCAGAATTCGCGAGGGACTTGTTGGGGGGGTTCCGCTCGACGAAAGTAAACCTTTTAAAAAAATGTTGTATGTAATGTCATATGCAACCATATGTACCTGAAAAACTGGGCATCTCCTTGTTTTCTAATACTGATTGGTTTAAAACCTCCCCGGTTTGCTGTGCCATCGCCAATTCTAGTAAGTTAGATATGCTTGTCGGGGAACCTACACGACTCAGTGTAATGGCGTTATCGGAAATATCTACTGACGGTGAACCGATTGTGTTATTGTCGGTATTGTCGACGGTTTCCGATGAAACGTTGACAATGTTTGTGATGTTGTGTTCGCTTTTGTCGATGTTTACAATTTTAGGTGCTATTGAACGAGGTGTAGACGAAATGTTGTCTTGCGCTATTATGTTCATCTGTACTATTTGTCGTCCACTGCCCGTTTTGTTTGGTAAGAGAGGCAGTCTTCTTTCAACAACTACTTGCTTCGATCTTGGCCGACGACCGCGTCTGTTACAATACCTTGGCTGCATACGTTGGATCGACTAAACAAAAAAGGGTAAATGAATATTATGGCTACCAACTCTCTGATGAAACTTTCATGAATTATGTGGAAAGATAGGTCATGGTGAACAATTGTGCTTATTTAATTGTTTTAAACAACCATTTCTTAATCTTGGTAAAGCACCTATATCTTTCTCTTGGTGTACAATATGGTCCAATTTCAAATGGAATGAAATTGGCAACTTTCTTATTGTCACAAATCAAATGAACACAATTCATTTTATCTATACTTTCTTTGTGAGACTCCATTAGTTATGTTATAATAATAAGATGTAGATTCCACTTAAGTTTAAATACAGCCCAACACATTTAGATGATACTATTATTGTACGATTTGAATGAACCAAAAATGTAAATGTACTACACAGGTTACTCCATTAAGGTACTCTGTACTCTTTAGATGGCGATGGTCAACTGCTTTTCCTTAAATGATACATTATAGCTTTTTTGCCAATTATTCTTGTTGAGATTTGAACTTGCGACCATAAGACTTTGAACACATCACCTACTTTTTCTACATAGTTCACAAAAACCTACTTTGGAATTAGTTTTGGCTTAGCTATGCTACATAAATGTTTACATATAATTTAAAACACTTACAGCTAACTGAGCACGAAGCACATCAATGTTAGGAGAAACCGGTCGCCGAAATAACGTAGACGATTGGACGACTACTTGCGTGGCAGAATTGTTCTGAACAGTAGGCAGTTTCTATAAAAAAAAATTAGCAAAAGTGGAGACAATTGTACAATACTCACTTCTGGCCCATCTCCCTTTACCTTTGGAGCCAACGGTTTTGATTTACCGGTACTCGGTTTATTGCCATTGCATACGTGCCCGCAAGGGCAGTGAATTATATTTTTACGATATTGCATTTTTGCTATAGATAGTAGTCTTGATAGCGTTCCTTGAACGATCATCTGCGGATCTTTTGATTCCCCTTCTTCCGTCTTAATCTCCGTATCATTATCACAGATTTTGGTTTCTAAATCACGGTCCCAACTATATTCTAAGATTAGTTTCGAATTGGATCCAAACTACAATTTCATTAATTACAAACATTAATATAAAACAATGCAGAAAAGTACAACCATAAGATAAAGCTCGCCTATAGATAAAGTACCACAATTTTGTGCCGACCACCCCTTCCGTACATTATCAACGAATTCTTCCTTTATTGTAGTACTGTCTTTCGCATACTCGACTTTCTCGACTTCTTTATGATCGGGCGTTACATTTTCTTGTTGTAAAGACAGTATCGTGTTTACAGCTTCGTCTATAACCTGATCAAAATTGCTCCCCGTTTCCGATTGTATGCAATTCTCATTACTGTCAGTATGAGATGACGTAGATCCAACTTTAATATTCGTAATTACCGTTTTATCACCCGTACTTTCATTTCGAGATCGTTTAGAACCACCTTTCTTAGTTCCACCTGTAAATATATCGCAAATATATACGTTTCCTATCTTTTTGTCGTATTTTTACCTTTAACAACCCATAACTGTTCGCCCGGAATTTTCACACCAATTCTTTCCTCAAAGGCATTTAAGCAAATGCTGTGACTTGTAAGATATTCGCTTAAATTAATAGTCGGCAGTTCAATATGAGTCTTCGGTTGTGGACTTAATCGTAAAAGCGGATCCAAAGTGGTTTTGTGCACATCTATAATTTTTTTATCGGGTACACATTCACGTGTATGTTCGTTAGTTGAGTTTACAATGTTTTCATACTAAATTATCATTAAGGATCTTATCATCAATTTTGTAAGCTTATGATAATTTTCTTTAAACATTTAGAAAGGATGAATACAGATAGAATACCAAAGAAGGCATAATACAAGAAACAATTGTAAATTCATGATTTGAGGTCACAATCACAAAGGGGTTGATTAGATAAATAAAACAACGACAACCTCCCCTTTAGCAATGAAATTTAATGGATGATGGAATTGTTATGTTTTTTGTATAAAAGTACCCTAAGATACTGAAACTACCACCATTGAAAGACTGGCAGGAGGTAAAATTTTGACGAGTAATAATAATTAAAGTAACACCTGGTGACTAACCCTAACCAAAGATGAAACAAAATTATAAATTTCAGCGGGAAAAAACAATCATGCTATAAATTTTCTCCAAGTATTAGAAAACTATTTGTAACATTTTGAAAAAACGGAACAATGAAAAATCAGCAGCATCATGGAATTACTTGAAGGAAATGGCAAGCCATGAGCACAATTTTTTAAAAAATAAGAGCTGAAAAAAATTCCAGACATTAAAGAAAGATTTTTTGAAACAGTTTTGGTCAGGACAAATCCAAGACAACTGTCAACACCTAAGTAATCCAAGGCATGGAAATTACATGGACCATATTTGCAAAACCACCATTGAGGGAAAGAAAAATGGAAACGGACTACGACTGGTTCGGGAGCTCCACTGATTCAGTGGCAGCGAAGTGAACAAGGTTAAAATTTTTTTTATCAACAATGTACAACACGAAAATCAACAAACAAGGAACACACACCAGTCAAAGTGAAAGAAGAACAGGAATGATCGGAGGAAATATTGAAAGAAAAGCAACCAGTCAAAAAATTGCATTGGAGAAAGAGGAACAAGAGCCGAATGATGAATTGGGAGAGAATCTATCAAATGAGTATGGAACCTACCAACCAATTTAATCAAATGAGGAAATAGTCGAGAGGGATTTAAAGGAAGTAGAAGGTACTGTTTATCACCCTAAGGAGTGCTGGAGGGCTTTTAACAGAGATTTTCCAGTTGATCCTGGCAATTAAGTTAGTCAAACTGCTGAAGAGATGACTAAACGATAAAGTGATTATATTACCAACTAAAGGAATAATAATAAGCTTTAATGTCCAACAGATATAACATCCATTAACAGCACAATAATCAAAAACTGAACGTGGTTATTCAGGGAGTTACTGGCAAAATAACAAAGGTATTAGCGGTATAGGCGATTTACATTACCGTTGGTGGCGCCACTGTGGTCAACAATGTGGCGGCGCAGAGTAGTATAGAGTCCGGGCAGCAGCTGATTTTGACAGCTCTGAGGGCAAACAAGCGCTACATAAAACACGTATTTTCAGTTTACTCGGGCTAAAATGACAATTGTGAGTGCAACTCTTACGTTCTCTTAACGCGCGCAACCTGTTCATGCGAACACTATAGGCTGTGCTATTACGAATAGAAAAAATTTTGCCCTCAGAGCTGTAAAAAAATAGGTTAATGACGTCATCTGCCCGGTCCCTATACCCATGAGGTGTTTATGTAATTATACACATGAAGAGTAGGACTTGTCGTTAGTTTTACAGTCTGTCTTTATGTTAAATACAAGTTCATTACTATCATTTAATATTAAACGTGTTTAAATGACGCTCTCTTCCTTTGTTTGAATGACATCCATACACCCAAAAAAATTCACATTAGACTTATTACTACTCATAATAGGTACAAAATAAAAGAAATGTCAATATAAGAAACACAAACTAACGTTTACATTAACGTTTTAGCGTGATATTTAACTGTCGAAGGCAATGCGAAGCGAGGGTATACTACTTACAGTAGTTGCATATGCTGCCACTGACTGGCGCTTCAGTTAATGTAAATCGCCTATTAGGTATTACACCAAGTGTTGTTGAGCATACATAAACTTTTGTTTCGTTTTGAGTTTAGTTGTGAATACTATGCAAATAAGTTGTTTTTGATCCAACAAGATACTACATAGTTGTTTCAAAAGCATAAGAGGGTATTGTAACTGGACTGTTTTACAGTTTTCTATGGAAATGCCATTGTGACATAATGTAACTTCCGTTACAATAACCAAGTATATTATTAACAGAACACAAACAATTTTAATTGTTGCATTTTAAATGGCAAACTTTTAATGAGAGAACACAGTTTACCTGAACATAGGTAGTGGGTTACCTTTTCGACAAATATAAAAAGGATACTGCAATATAATCGGCAGTTTTCCATTTGCACGTTAAGAATTTCATTAAAGTACTCAGTCTTTTTTGCAAAGGAAGTGATGCTTTTATTCGTGGATTTTGTGAAATACCTTGAATTCGTAACCACGCGTTCATATCTTTGGCCACCAACTCGACGTTAACACGAGTGGGTAACTTAACGTCGTCATGTTTCTCTAAAAGAAATACTTACACAAAGTGTAATTGTCATTCAACACTCACCATCTAATTGATTCAGTTTACGCAGTGCTCTACACATCGGCGTTTTAACACGTATCGTTTTGCCTTTAAAACGAACACATACAGTGCCTCTGTATATTAATTCATTTAGTTTCATACAAGTTTTTTCGCTAACCAAACCGATTTTCTTGCGTAGTTCACCATAGTTTATAAGTGCATAAAGCTCTTGCGCCAATTTCTTTACGTCTACAAGTAACTACATTAATCAATCAACACCGAGATGAGAAGAAACTATGTTTACCGTCTGAAAATTTTAAATGCTTGGATATTTTGTGAAATGTGCGATAATAAAAGTGTCTAACTTGGTCTTTAGTTTTCAATACCGAATCTGGTAGTCCCTTTCGTTTCAATTTCGCCGCAATATACAAGTAAATCGATTCGAAATCTTTGCCGAATTCGTTTAGCGCTTCAAAGAACAAATTCTTATCTTCCTGTGACCATGTGGGCCGTAACTGTCGTTTATTAACCTCCGGCTTGATCTCTTCTCTTATCGGTTCTGAAAGGTACCCACCGGGTAAGACGAAAATTAACTAACTAATTACCTTTTTTTGTTTCCGTTGCCGTCGGTATCGAATTCGCAGAGTCCAATTTCATCTTCTTAAACACCCTGGCACTGGTACGCAGTTGCTGACTTTTACAATCAGATCCGTCGACATTATTGTAAGTTGTAACCGATCCGAGTAGTTCTTCTATTGGAATATTATTTTGATCGAGAACCGGTTTAGAAATATTCGCAGGTTCGCTCATTTTTTTTTGTTGGTTCCTCAATTCACTAAGGCTCCGGCTTTACATTGTTGTTGTTGTTCGGTTGAATCAAAACCTAACCTGTTTTTGGAAAATAAATCCATTAACCCGTTGTTAAAAACACTAATTGGGCTTGATGCTAAATTTACCGGGCACACAATTAATGAATGAAATTATAATTGTTTTCCCACAAAGCAACACAACAGTACATTTTTGTATTACTTTTTTTCGAAAAACGGACTAATTTGGCGAAGGTAAAACGGACCGATTCAATTTCTACAAGTTTTTTCGATATTATTTCGAAAATTTCGACGAAAATAAATGTAAAATAGAGGAGATAAAGAAATTTACAGTTAACAAGTTGAGAAATTAATGCAAATGGCGCTATGGAAGTGTGTCACAATTTTTCGAAAATTTAATACAAATCGTTCGTAACGGCCACCAAAATATGTACGAAATGAAAGAGAAAAGTCTAAAATGTTTACCTAAAACGGTTACGAAGCACTTAATCGAAAACTAAAAGCAACATTTCCCATTAAAGTTGATCAACACAAAATTCATAGCTGTTGTTCGGTGTTATTCTCACGACTTGAAAGATTTCTGTTACCAACTTAAAATTTTGAAAAAAGTTTTTGAGCAAAATTTGGACGAGACTCGGGATTAGATAAGAATGATCTTTAAAGTTTGATTACCGCCTCCGATAATAACGATACGCTCCCTTTTGGTAGCATTTTTGTTATAAAGTTCACGCATTGTGAGTTTACAGTATTATTATTATTATTATTTTTCTTAGAGGAGTTCCTCGTACTCTGCAGTCATAAGGCCCCCATCCAGTTTTAAATTCATTCTTTCCGGAAGTCTGCGAACCCTTAAAAGAAGTTTAGGATCTCCCTTGGATCCTTTCTCCAAAGAACCTGCAGTGCCCTAGGTGTGTGTGTGTTCGTTTAGCAGATTTTATTTTGCCTCGAAATTAACATATGTTAACAACAACAAATAGTAACAATTAATAAATCAATAAAAACTATGAACGCATTACCAATTAACACTGAGATAGCCAAGACATTTGAATTATTACACGGTATAATATGTTCTAACACTATAAAACGTCGCGAATCGGGTCTATGCTGGCGTATGGTTTAGAGACATCATGGTTTAGAGTTTATTTATCTCCAGTAAACGTTAGATGAGAACCAGCTTCAACACCAGTGACTGATGCCTTTGCTCTGTTGATAGCGGTAACGGGTTCAACCCTGAAAATTCACGGAACAGACCCCTTTGTCGTTTTCGGCACACCGCACCGTTTCCATCACCATCCAAACAGGATTTCGCCTAGGTGGATTGCTAGCGAGCCAACACTCCGCACAAAGGTATTGACTGGCGGCGAGATTTCCTGAGCGGACTCTCCGAAAGTAATACACGCAACACGCAACGTAGGTAAATGTTCCTTGAGCATTGAGTGGATAATGGATTACGGGGTGGAGGAAAAGTGAGGAGCTCTAAGATTCTTTTTTTCTTTCAACATCTTGGAAAGTTTGGATCGAATTTGATTAAGTAAGGGTAGTAAAGAAAAGTTCTTTAATGGGAAACTAATTTAATTTAAGCAAATGCCGCAATTCATAACTTACTATCAACCTCTTGTAAGAAATTACTAATAATAGGTGCAACAGTTTCAGGCACATTAAGGTGCACATCGTGGCTTTCCGAGATTTCTTCAATTTTGCATCTTTCCATATGCTTAAATGCTTCTATCATCGCATGGCAATAATCGCTATACCTTTCTTTTGTTTCTTTCGTATATATGAACAGGAACGGGCACGTTATCTTATAATGGTGAAGCATTTGGATGATAAAGTTAATATCAAAAAGTGGATTTATTCTTGCACTTAATCTACGATCCGTTGTAAATTGATACATTTCCTTACCAAACTCTGCTAAGCATCGATCCGCTAACGCCATTGCCGAGTCTTCATCTAGATCATTGCCATACATTCTGGTTGCTCGAATTTTGTCAACACCGTCAAGATAAAATATACCTTTCTGCTTACTGTTAGTGATCGCGACGATTTTATCCATGTAATTGACCAGCTCGCTCATCATCGATTTTATTGGAATTGGAAGTAAGTAGAAGGAATCCAATGTAATCAGTTTCAGAACGTAATGCGGATAGATTTGGGCGAACAGCAGAAGCAACTGTCCTCCGTAACTGTGCCCGAAGAAAATGTACTTCTCCCTCTTAAAATGATTCAACACCAATTTCAACGTCAAAAGATAATCCAGGCTTGTTATGAATGTATGTGGAGGAAACTCCGTCGACTTTCCGTGACTCGGTAGATCAAGACAGATGTAGTAAAATGACGTTGGTAACATAGGAATTAAGCGATCGAAAGAGCCGGCATTGTCACTCACGCCATGTAACACTAAAACTGGTGTATGTGCTTCATTTCCCCAACTTTTAACTGTGCAAAATTAGATATTTAGAAAACTATCCTTATTATAACGGTTGAGTAGGTTTACCTGCAACGTCGCCCCAAAATACTGGCACCTTAAACTCTTTTATTTCCATTGTGGCTGATCGAGTACTTAAAATTTTATTTTATCCACGTCTATTTATTTCTTTTGAGATATTAAAGTTTTAATATGACCATCAAAATTTTAGTTCTAATAAACTTGAAATTGTAGGTACTTCATAATGCGAAAAGGTTATCGGTAATCCTTCCAATTCATTACCTTTTGTTTATGTTTTTTAACTCTTCCTTTCATTGCAAAAATGAAAAGGTTGCCAGGGCACAGAAGACATGCCAGGGTGAATAATGAACGGCCTAACATTGCAAAAGAATAGTGGGTTAAATGTTAAAAAATTCATATCTCTGTCAATATTGATCGTACAAAAGAAATAAAAAATAAAAATTGTTTGTAATTAAATTGTCTACAACTTTCATTTCGACTATTTTGCGATTCGACGCGCCGTTTTCCAGTTATCGACGAAAAATGCATGACGCGCTCAAGACTCTCATTTCTCAAAAAATGCCCCTTGCTTAAAAAAAATCTAGCTCGAGTAAAAGTGCTCGTACAAAATTTTTGTAAGAACATATTTTGCGTAAAATTACATTCTCTACAACTTTCTCGTCTTCTCGTTTTCCTCTAAAAGTGATATTTTTTGAGTTACTGAAAAAAAACTATTTTTTGCACTATAATTTTCGTAGCGAACACGATACGGTTAGTGGGCTTTTTGTACCTTCATTATGAGTATGACCATAGAAAATAACCCAAAAATACACCCCTCCTCTAACGGACAGCCTATCTGGAATTTTTTCCTTTCTGAAATTAATTTTGACTGGGCTATTAATTAAACATTTGATTATCCAAAACACTGTCACTCAATTTCTATCTCCTCAACAACTGTATTATATAAATATTGTTTAAATAATGGGATTTAATAATAGTATTTAGGTGGTTGAATGTAAAAAAAGTGTAGAAGCATCCCTGGTGGGGATCGAACCCACGACCTTTGGATTAGAAGTCCAACGCGCTATCCTCTGCGCCACAGGGACGTGCTTGTAAAGAATAATATTTATGTAAGTTTAACCTTACATTATTCTTTTAACCTTTTAAATTTTCAAATAAATAAACAAATAAATTACAATTGTTTATAACAACAACTAAGTAATTGTTAATTAAAAAATTCGAGATGATTTCATTTATTAAAGTTATAGTCACTAAGCAAGTGAATACAAACAAACAATTGTCAAAATTATCAGTTAACTCTTTTCAAATTTTTGTAAAATACATAAAATGATACCGGCTGTAAAAATGTCAGATATCGTACCGGACGAAATGTCGGCGGAGGAATTTCAAAAACGACTTTATATGTGGTTTGAAGATCGTGGTTTGTTGGCGGAGCTTCGGGCCCATTTACGAAAGCAAATGATTAGTGCACTGAGAGATACGTCGATAGGACATGTCGTAACGCAACATAAACAGGGTGTCTCCCCCAAAACGCAAGCTTTCAACTTATTAGTTGGGGAGTTTCTTTTACGTTACGATTATCATTATTCCTTATCGGTTTTCAGTACGGAGGTACCCCTAACGAATACCTTACCCGAAGTCCCCCTATCTCTCAACTCGTCACTGGATAAAGACACTTGCAAAGCGTGGAAGTTTGCCGAGAAGGACATGTGGGACATACTGGAAACCGTAGGCGTAGTCCGCGAGTCCGAAATTGGGGAAAAGATCCATGCGGAGTACTACGATCGTGGAGAACAACCACTCTTAACGTGCTTAATTAAATTTCCCAACCGAGCGAATTCGAACTTTGACATATTGGCTTCTACCAATAAGTATGAGGATTGGGTCAAAGCGGTGGTCGAAATTTTGCGCGATAACAAAATCGGCGGCGAACATATTAAAGAAATGTTAAACTCCATCACGTCCATTGTTCACGAAGAAAAGAAACACATCCACCAAGAGTGTGCTAATTTACAGGCGAAGCTATATGAATACGAGAAACAGCGACACGAACAGAAGGATTCTACACAGAAACAGTTGGAACTCGAGGATTATCAAGTGAAATTGCTGCATCATCAGAATTTACTGCAAGAACGTTATCATAATTTAATTATAAGGGAAAGAGAGGTACAGCAACGAGAATATCGACTGAACGAACGAGAACAGGAGCTAGAATTGAAAGAAACCAAGCCCGAAAATACAAACGACCTGATTACACAATTACAAACCGAAAATAGAAAGTTACAAACAATCAAGGAGGAACAGTGTCAACAGATTAACGAACTGACACAGCGATCTTCAATACTACTTCGCGATCTGGAAAGTACACAGGCCGCCGTAAACATTCTAACGAACAATAATCCCATGAATCTACTAGGGACCCCTTCGGTGAACAGGCTGAAAAAGGGAACGAGCGAGACACAAGCGCGTCCAATCCACAAACCCTTACTACATTCTAGTACTTCGGACGAGGGGAGTTGTAGCACTAACATATTGCAGGAAGCGAGAGAGAGATTGAAACGCTTAGAGTTGGAGAGCGAAGAGGTAGATCGTCATTACCAACAGTTCAAGTTGCAATGGAGTCAAGATGTGGCAAACAGGGCCGCTAATAAAAAATCGTCCACGGTAACATTTTCCTCCCCACTAAAGTTGAAAGTAACAATTTGATTTGTAGGTGAAAAACGGCCATTCGCTAGATTTTTCCGATTTGGAATTGAACAAGGCAGGTTACAGTGAAAATCGTCCGTGCAGAGATGTCGATAGCTATTCGAGCGAATTAGATCAGTCCATATCTTCGTTATCGAAAAGCAAATGATTTCTAATTAGTTTTTTTCATTGTTGCCATAAAAATACTTTTATTTTTACGTATATTATTTTATTATATATGATTATAAATGTTTCGATCATTAATAATCAAATACATATAAAGATGTTTCTGAGAGTTTTACGACTTACTAACCGAAGCACTGCCTTCATACAACTTCAGTGCTCCCAAGGAAAATTGAAACTCACAAAACAACTCCAGTATGCACAGTCACAAAATCTCTTTAACTCTATACAATTTCCATCTTAGGGCCATTATAATTTATATTATATATAAACGATAACTGCTCAAAACTGGCTCTCCTTAAACATTAGTATAACCACTACAATGACATGGAAGTTATTGTAGAGTGTTCCAGAGCTATTTAATATACAAATAAAAACTATATTAATGTAAAGAGAGTTGAATCATGCAAATATCTAGGAATCGTGATGGACCACAACATACTTTTCCAATAAAACAAAATATCTAATTTTTTTTTATATGAAAGGCACAATTCATACAAATTGAAACATTAAAAATCTATTGTTTTTAATAGTATGGGGCAATGCCTCTACAAATAATCTTCAACTCCTACAATAATTGTAGAATAAATTTCTTTACAAAGACCGCTACATATATTATAAAGAGTAAAGACTACCTTTTAAATCTTGGAACAGATGTATTGCACTCGAGTCAACTCTCTAAACCTTCAAAATAACATACCTACAAACAAACAGGAACACTAAGAGTAGAAGTATTATCCTTCCTATTAGAAGGGAAACAGTAAGCTCAAAAGATAACTATATCAAAACTGTTCTCATTTACAACGCACTTCCAGTTGAGTTTAAAACTTTGAAGTATAGTAAAAATAAAATCAAAAAGAAACTAAAAACATGGTTCACTTCCAATTTAGTTTAACAATGTCTCGTAACACACTGTAACTACTCGAAATAATATAATTATGTATTGCACAAAACTTAAAAAAAAATATTCTGAGAATGGTTACTTTAAGATACATAAAATCTCACTGAAGATCACCAACTCTGCTGTAGTTGAATCTGTGCCACAGGGTCTCCCATGATTCTAATGGAGAAATGAAACCAAGATGTGCGATCAACAATTTGCCGTTGTGTAAAGCTAGTTAGAATGAGCAATAATCAAGCCTGAACAAGTGAGTACTTTCAAGATCAGGAAAGGCATGAGAATCTCGTACTCAATCCTACAACCAAGAGAGTAGGACTCGCTAGGCAAAAAAATGTTACAATGACATTAATAAAAGCCTCTGTTACTACATAGCATTGCGACTGCAGCAGTAGAATCACATGGTAAATTCGGGGCTAGTCCTTGAATGCACACAAGTGTTAAAAGCACTAGGCAAGTGTAACACAGTCATACTAGTGTGGGCACCTGGGCACGCAAGAATCGGAGATAACCAATTTGCTGAGGAACCGACCTGTGGGATTACATATTATAGCACAACCAAAACGGAGATTCAGGCAATTCTCACGAAAGAGCACTGCAGATGGCGGTAAAAAATTCCAGGACAGTCATTCCAAGATCTTTCTGGGAACCCCAAAAAGGGACTTAGCAGCGTACATCTTAAAGTTAAGCAGGACGAAGATAAAACATAGGCCACTGTTGTCTGAACAAACACCTGCAATAA
The DNA here is from genome assembly GCA_036250285.1 of Pyrocoelia pectoralis. Taxonomy (NCBI): domain Eukaryota; kingdom Metazoa; phylum Arthropoda; class Insecta; order Coleoptera; family Lampyridae; genus Pyrocoelia; species Pyrocoelia pectoralis. Next base: position 51,138,227 of record CM070078.1, read on the forward strand.
CATATGGGACTGATTGATAGCCCATTATGCAAGGATTGTGGTGAGGAATGAAGAAACACCATAGGTACCACTTCATTTGCCAATGTCAGGCATACGCAAGAGGAATTAACGAAGATTGGCCCTATTGAAATCCTGGACTCAAGAAAATAATCTTTACGATAACTTTTATTAATAGTAATAATATATTAAAATTATTAGATGAACCGATGATAAGCATAACATCAGCTGTGAAAATAATTTCAGCATCTTACTTATAACGATGCTCAAAATAAGTTTAATCTCTCCGATAGCTATTAACACATTGTCATAACTAAAAACGTACAACCTAGCAGCGATGTTGGATGATAGATCTGGATCACGCTCTACGGTATTATCTATGTGTCAACTGACAAACTCACCAGCTACACAACTTCAATGAATAAAAACAATAATTACGTACAGGTACAGGTACAGTAATAAACTGTATAACAGAAAAATAAACTTAAACTTTTCATACCTTATCATAAACGGTTTCTTTGTTATTTGAAAGAATAAGTTCTATCGTGTGCCCCCTGGCCCGGTCCCAGTGGCATATTCACCTCCAACTATAAGAAGTAACTGAATACCACCCAAAAACAAGAAAAGGTGACAATCGGAAATAGAACAACAATGCATTGCTGTAAATGAGTATCAAGCTCGCTGAAGAAAATTCACAAAACTTTACTCTCTCACTTGTATGTCAGTAGCTTACAGGGTCATAATGATATTCTGACTCTGCAGCATATGTGTAATACAAGAACAGTATAAAGAAGAGCAGAGATGCTTGGTTAAGTCCTTGCGCTGCTGTGATCAGTTGCACCGCGGTTAGGGGCCAACCGCACATTAGCATCTTCATACAACAAACGCTTATGCTAGACCTTGTCAAATGCCTTGGAGACTTGTATCATTAAAACCTTCTATCGCGTGTTCTGCCAGCTCTAGCACTTAGTCAACCTGGCTGTATTTCTTTCGTGTGTCACATGTTTTACAGAGTAATAACACAATCTAGCTCTGCATCAATCAGTATAATTGGGACTCACCTGCCTTTCTAAATGCATCAACTCCACAAGGGAAAGCCTTGTATGAGCGTTACTCAAGGCCTTTGCAACACCTCGCAGGACTCCCTTTTCAAGTGTTGGGTGTGCTCAGTTCAATCTTGTACCTGTTCTTCGGTGTTGGATGTAGGAACCGTTAAACCTTTTTGTGCTCTTGAATTGTTTTGGTTACTCCTTCATTTGATTAATGCTGTATTACTTTTCATTTCCTGCAGATGTCTCCCCTTATGAGAGTCAAAGCCCAGGTCTATGTGTACGTTTAAGGGTAGTTGTATTATCTTCGAATGTTATTTGCTTTGAAGAAAAGGAAGTTACTTAACAAGAAGTTGCAGTTAAAGTTAATACCACTGTTTGTATGAAAACACGCAGAGCTGGAGTTGTTTCTTTCATTAGCAGTTTCTTGTATAATTTTTGGTGTAATGATATATGTAGGGGAGAGTTGGGCAAAACGGGATATTTAGTTGAATACTCATGATAACTTTTTTAATAATTGAAGAATATTAATAAATTTTTATACATGATTTCATTAGTGTTTTCTCATTACTTTCAATTAGTTGCTTTTTCAAATACAAGTAATTTAACAAAAATTTACGCGTTCTTCACAAATATGGCAAGGTATCCTGTTTTAGCCGCCTGGTCGGATAAAACAGGATACTGCGTTTTAATATTTAAAAAGAGGTCAGTTAACTGAGAAATAGCGATTATTATTAAAAAAATATTTATTATAGTAAACAAAAAAAAAATTACAAAAATCACATGAGAATGCTTCGGTATCGTCAGCCTCTACACCAGCACATGCTTCATGAGCCCAACCGCCAGTGTTGGCATTTTATTCACCCTTCTTGAGACTTCGAATTTGAATACAGTTCGGTGCAATATAAACATAGTTCGTCGTCGTTCTCTTCTTCAGAACAAGTCTCTTCAACCTTCTTGGGGCTTATTCGGTTTATCAATCATTTTATCATACTATCCCGTTTTACCCTACTTGCTCTCTGAAGCCAAATAGTCGATTTTCAAACACTTATCAAATAAAACTATATAAACGATTGTGAAAATGTAAAGAACATTAATACCCAGTATTAAATAATCACTTACCGTTGATCTATCTTGTAAACACATGAAAAAAAAACAACTTGAATAGCGCGTAAACAATTTAGTGTACCTACAATTTTTCATTAATATGGTCGTACTTAAGTCAAATGCGACGATATTTGTAGAAATTGCAGTCGTAAGTGAAGGACCGTACAAGGGGCATTAGCTTCAGTTATTTACCGAAAGATAGCAATAATGGTAAAAACAAAAACCGAGGTATCTTGTTTTACCCGACTATCCCGTTTTGGCCGACTCTCCCATAGTCGTTTTAATTTAGACTTCCACTGATTTTTGCAGATATAATTTCTGGATTTTGTCAATGTCTGGTTATGCTTTTTTAAAAAAACCCCAAAGATGGGATCAAAAACTAAACAAAGAGGGTCTCCAACTCCACACCAACAAAATTCAAAAAAGATACAATAGTTATATATAAGATTGCTAATACAATGCGTAGCATTTTATATTAATTTATTGTTATATAAAATACAACTTAAACAATGGACCCAGGAGTTGCTTGAATATCAACTTTACCAGGTCTTATATCGCTCAATGGTGCCTGCGGGAGAACTTCTTCTTTAGGTTCAACAACCGATACGTTATCTGGAAGAGGACGTTTAGGTCCAATTTTGCCATTCGGATCCCACGGTAACATAATTTTGACCTTAATTCCTAGTACACCTTGTCTTAATAATACGTGACGTGTAGCCGTATCGACGTAATCGTTACATGGATCGCCGGAATGAATCATAAGGCCGTCGACGAACTTCATCGATTTTGCCCTCTGTCCACGTAATTTACCAGATACGACAACTTCGCACCCTAAAAGGAAAATTAATAAAAAACGAAAACACTATGAATAACAATTACCTTTGGCGCCCGATTCCATGATAAACCTCAACACACCGTAGCAAGCACGTCTTACGGCAAGTCCACCGATTAATTTATACCTTAACGATTCTGCTTGTGCGATCGCACACAAACCACGTGTCGCGACCTTTTCGGCGTACAATTCCACGGAACCTTCGGGGAAGTGGAAACGTTTTTGAACGACCGAAGTTAGTTCACGTATACGTCTACCCTTTTCACCCAATACATTTTGTGTACGTGTTGCCATAATAATAATTTCTGTACGGGTCGGGGTGACTCTAACCTCAACACCGGAATAACCATCTTCGGCCAGTTCTCGAGTTAAAAATTCATTAAGTTCGGCTTTAAAAACTCCATCGCCTACAAACTGAAACGAATAATTATTATTTATATTAAAAATATTATTGTTCGCACATTGGCGGTGAATAAATAATCCAAACCATCTTGTATCGGACAGCAATTTTTTTAACAATTTTGTTAAAAAGAAATGTATTAAATACGTTCAAGATGATCTTAATTATTTACGCGATTAAAAATAAGTTATAATTTATTTCAAAATTTCTAATTTACCTTACGTTTCTTTGAAATTGAGGTGGCCATTTTTAATGACAGATGTAAAGGAAACAGAGCAAGGAAGCCATTTAGGGGAAAGCCGTTTAGCGAATGTTGGTAACATTGCGAAGAGACCAGTGACTACCAAAAGTTTATAAAATCTTTGTTAATGCCAGTACTGCCGTGTTAATTCTAAAGGGCGTATCTGCAAATTCGACAGAAATTGAGTTAGACGCATTTTTAGAATCCTCTTTAAAAGTACTATGTATGTGTTAAGAAGAGATTGCGTATCTCAATGTTATATAGGCGAAAACTCGCTTTTAAAGAAATTTGTATCTACAAATTACCCGCCTTTGTTAGATTAAAAAAAGGCGTATATGATTTTGTTAGTTGAAACGGTTGTATCTGTACACTGTGTACTCACAGTACTTGCTGCCAGTATTATATTCAATAGTATAAAATTAAAATTCCTCTAAGCATAAATGATTTGATGGCATAACTGAAAATATTAAAAGTCAATTTTCTCAGTTTCTATGTTATTGTAGATACGCCCCTTTGAATTAACACGGCAGAGTAGTCCATACGAAAAACGAATAGTGGACTTTATTAGTTTCTGACGATTCAAATTAATTAAATTAGATTTTATATAAGGATATGCCTCATTGTTTGATTAATCGATATATGCCATGCCCGTAGAATTCTTGTATAAGCTGCATGATGAATCCTTTCACGGCGTTTTACACTTTTCCGTCTAACCGAAAAAGATTACCAGCTAATCAAATGAAGTTGTGTAGTATTGGTTGCATAGGTATCAAGATATTGGAGAACTACTAATTGATTATATATTTTGCTCATTATAAAGTTTGAAAACTCAAAAGCTTGTACTACACCTCCTTGCATTTATGTGATCCTAATACAAATTGCTCTTCAAATAAAATTCAAAACTATTTCTAAAGTTTGTATGAGTATTTAATTTTGATACGTAACTCCTTATGCTCATGTGATCGGTGATCCTAATACAAATTCGGATTCGGATAACATTAAGTTTTAAAAGCTACTCCAAAGAGGTGGAAAACTGCTCCAAATTCCACGTGCCGCCGCCATCAACATGGGATTGTGGAGATTGGATGGTGTAAATCCTGAGAAAGGGGTAAAATGTAAGAAAACAAGTATTATAATAATAAATTGCGCATTCACAACCGGTATATGCCCGGCATCGTTTAAAGAGGCGCTTGTAGTACCTATCTATAAATCTGGAGACAAAAGCCTTCCACTTAACTACAGACCTATATCAGTACTAACAGCCCTCTCCAAAATATTTGAGAAATGTCTCCACAACAGACTAATGAAATTTCTTACCAAACACAACATCCTAAACAAACAACAGTTTGGATTCAGAAAAGGGATCTCCACCGACCATGCGATCGCAGCACTAGTGAAGGAACTCTACACAGCGTTAGACAACAGTAAACCTGCACTAGCAATTTTCGTGGACCTTGCAAAAGCCTTCGACACCCTGAATCATAAAACCCTATTGAGTAAACTACATTCGTACGGTATTAGAGGAGTGGCACTGGACCTGTTACGTGACTACCTGACAAGCAGAATTCAAAAAGTTAAACTCGACTCGGTCATCAGCACCCCCCTCACAACTAATTGTGGAGTACCACAGGGCTCGATACTAGGGCCACTACTGTTCATAGTATATATAAACGACTTATACGACTCTTCCTCAAAAGGCACAATAATAAGTTTTGCAGACGATACAGTGGTAGTTTACACAGGAAAATGTTGGGATGAGTTACTACAGCTGGTGAAAAGTGACTACCCGGAGATAGTAAATTGGTTCGAACAGAACCACCTTACAGTGAATAGTGACAAAACAGTTGCGATGATGTTTGGGAGTTATCGTGACAGCATTCCGGACATCAAAAAACTATCCTTCCCCCTACTTAATACTGAAATAACTTGTGCCGGGAAAACTAAGTATCTGGGAATATGGGTAGATAGCCACCTAAGATGGAATCACCACATAGATTGGATAACCAGCAGACTGCGGTATATGTTGTATATACTCAGACGCCTCAGAACGATCCTAACCCGACGACAACTTACAACGATCTATCATGCCCTGTTTGCTTCCGTGATGACCTATGGCATAGTCGGATGGGGCGGAGCATACGACAACATATTCAACAGTATACAAGTGCTACAGAATAGAGTGCTAAAAACAATGTACTTTAAAAGCAACACCTACCCAACGGTGGACCTATACAAGGAGGCACGAATATTAGAGGTCAGGAAAATATTCTACTTAAAAGCAACACTACATTGTGCAGTAAATGATCCATTCGAACCAAGCAATTTGGAAGGGCCTCACACAAGAGGGAAAAGCTCAGGAACAGTAAAAGTACACAGGTTTATGAAAAGCATCGGAAGGAAATGTTACAACTATATAGCGGCAAAAATATATAACAAATTTATCCAAACATGCCAACAGGTGCCTACAACAAACATAAAGAAAAAGCTGAAAAACTACCTATTACACACACCTTTGAATGACATTACAACCTATACAAAATAAAATAATCAGTATCAGTGATCTGTGTGCAATACTCGAAGACTGTATCTTCTTCTCTTTAAACCACTTATGTTCACTCTTACCTTTTACTTATGATAAGTATACAAACCATTACTACAGATAAGGACTAAGGTCCTCATGTAGATTTAGGACGACTACCTACCCTACATGTGTATATATACCTATTAGATGTACGAACCTACCAACGAATAAATTATTATTATTATTAAAAAAAAGTAACGATAGTTTAAAGTACAAAAACTAAAAAGTGTACCGAATCCACCTGTAAGTGTCTCATTTGTACGGTAACGGAAGAAAGGGCTCTGCGAAAGGACCCTCCATTTTGATTTTTAAAGAGCGATATCTCCAAAACGGTGCGACTTCGAATGGATCTGCTTGGAATTATTTAATTGTCGTCCGATGACCTATAAGAAAAAGTCTTTGTTTGGTTGTATTTCGAGAGTTGGATTTTTATCGAGAAAATATTCCAAGATGGTTAACCTTGTTTTTTTAGTGAAAAAGTGACGAAATTTTTTATTCCAAAAGGGTTCAGAATATGTTAGTTTACTTCATAAAAGATAGTTTAAAGTACAAAAAGTGTACCAAGTGAGGAGTGAGAAGTGAGGAGAGGAGTCATTTGTAAGATATCCTGTACAGTTGCGGTATTGTGTGTTGTTTAATTCACTGACTCATACAATATTTAGGAGCTTCATTTAATCAGTTCTATGAGCTAATTCATTAATTAATAAACACTCATTAAATTAATTTCTAGAGAAAGTTATTACCTACGCTAATAAAACGTTCATCTCGAACTGAATTCGGGTGGGTATCTAAGAGAGATTTGAGAAGGTCCTCGATAGGAAATCGCAAAGTTCACTTCAGAACCAAAACTAGGCCGCAGTTACGAACTAATTGCAAGCTCGTCGATAATTAAAGCTCATCAACAATAATCCCTTCAAGTCCTCCTTTTTATACAGACAAAGAGGCGACTGTGTCATAAGCGAATACACTTGAAGGACCATGTACCTTCGTAATTTTATAGCAAATTAAATTGAATCTGCCACGAATTTTAGTAGATGATGTCGAGTTTTAGTACATTAAACAACTTAATCATAGATAATTTGGATTTATAACGCAATTATCGTAAAACAATTTCGCTAAGCTATAAATTAGATGAAATTTATGCTTCAAATACAATCTCAAAGATGTGGCACAACGGATTAGATGAAATTGAAATTTTTCGAACAATTGAACTAAAAACAAACTTTTGAACGCAATTTAATTATTCAGGTAAGTAACCCAAAGTTAATTTTTTGATTACAAAGTTTACAGTGTTTAATTAACTATTTTATCGTTAGCCCTTAGTAATTTAAATATTTTATTAGACATCGATACAAAACATTAATTAATAAATAATTTAAATAGATACACGGTACACATATATTTTAGTGATACTTGTTGGTCACCGAACTGCCACGAGAGTAGCCACCACATGAAACGGTCCCATCTTCTTCTAAAAGAGTGTCCATTGTCGCTCTAAAAAAATAAGGAAGATTTTCGAGAAGGAAAAATGGCTAGTCTTACCGTCGATCCTCTCGTGGCATTTTTTCTCAGTCGAATTCTCCGGGAGGTAGAAGAGGGCTGCGAACTTGAGGTGTTTGCTTACCGGTAGTTGCTACAGTTATTACGGTCGTGGTAGTTGCATCCGAGCATGTTGATTCACGTTTTCGGTACATTTTACCACTCTGATTATATAAGCTGAAAACAGAATTTATGCTTAATTTACTATGCACTGAAGGTTGTAAACGTAATTCGAAGGTATGGGTTTTGCTCGTTCATTTGATTCTGATGCAAATTTTGCTCCTAATAAAGTTTTAAAGTTTAGTTGAGCAGATTGTGCTATAAGACTCCGAGGGTAATCCGTCTGGACTCGGCGCCTTCCGCTTAGGTAGCCTCAACTATTTCATTTGAGCCTATGTCTATGTCTACCCTTCTCTCCGGTCCATTGTCTTCTATATTAGGTAAACTCAACTCTGGCGTTAATTTCAGTATTATATTATATTAACTCGTCAAAAAGACGGCGCTAGCACTCCCTTTTCTTTGTTTCTATGACCGCGGTCAACACAGATCTTTCGAGGTTCGTGTGCACCGAGTTAAATAACAAAACCGACGTAAAGCGTAAGTTTTAATGGAACGAAATTTAGGATCTAAAATTCACCAAAACAAAACTGATCGTTGTTTAAGTGTAACTTACGTAGCGGTACCGTTTCAGTTGTGACAAATTGAAACGTAACCGTTCAAAAAGTGTTGAAACTGTTACGAATTATGGAAAGCCGAATTAGTTATAATATAAGTAATTTTATCTACGCTTACGGTACCAGTACTTTAGCTTGCACATTCGCCTACGGAATCCTAACCTGAACAATGCGTACAGTATCTTACCGAAATAATTTAGTCTAAAAATTGGACCGTAAGCTTAATGTAAATGTAAAATTAACATCTTTCCACTCATAAATTTTTATCATCGTCCACGGAGAAACGTTTCAGTAATTTACGTTCGAATATCATTTTAGACGAGAAAACTCTAGAAACGTTTCCATTCACATTGTAAGTAAGTAATTGAGATTCAAGGTATTTACATAGAGCGTGAATTAGGGCGGAAATAATTTACATCTCACGATGTTCATAAATGTCAGGAAAGTGGTGGTTGTGTGTCATTCTTCGTTTAAAAAAGATCAGACATTTACACTTACCGCAAACTTTCTCCCCTTGAGCGATTCGATCTTTGTGACCAATCTCTTCCGCTGTATCTCGATTCCCTCTGTGATCCGACGGTGCGGCGCGCGTGCCAGCTATTAAAGCGATGCCTTACCGTATTTTTCACTTCCGTATTAAGGAAGCAGTAGAAGAGGGCGACGGTAAATCCCTAAAAATCGTTTCGCTCAATAGATATTCGATATCGGATGTTAAGACAAACTTGAGTTGATAATAAGATCGCTCTGACGACGTCGTAAATGCTTTTAAATAGTCCATCTTCGGCCGGTCCAACGATGACAAGGATGTAAGTGATGCCAAGTAATGGTATCAGGACGAGTAGAGCTTTGGCGGCCTTTCTATATTGTTGAGTCTCTGCGCTGTTTGCACTACGTAATTTTGTGATCAGAACCTGGAAAATTTCGTAATATAGATAGTCTACACTCAATTGCATTGGCACATGAGTGAGTTCCCTTCGATAACGTCAATTTTAATTATTAAAGGGTTCGTGGTGCTCATTCGTTATCAAATTTTACATTAGGTACTTACACGATTTCATTAGTTCAAACCTTCAAAAGAAATCCATTATTTTCCTCGAATCGGTTTTACACGCGCACAAAGAATAAACAAAATTGAAATTCTGTTTGCAAATAATATCAATCATGTTCTAAAAAGGAACTCTTAACTACATTTGTTACCGATTTTCTATTTTAAAAGCGTCACAAAAAAAAAGGTTGCGTGAATATAAAATTTCACCGGCTTCTTTGAAACTTTACTACTGAAATTTGATATTTTCGGAAATCTGAGAATATTTGAGTCAATTTAATTAATTGAGGCTATATAACACCACGTAAAAACATAAAGGGTGAGTTCAACAGTGAAGTTGTATTTATAAGGCCCTTACTAGAAGGTCGTACACCATCTTCTGGCAATGATTAGCCCTGGGGAACGATACTCTTGTAACCACATCAACCCTAGGCGAATGACGCTCAAATTAATGCTAGAGAGCTGCTCGTACTCGTAAAACAGCAACTGGAAACAGACGACGCTTGATCTAGATCAACCACGTTAATAGACCGTGTACCGGCCTAATGTGTATCATAGTATAAAAATGAGGAAATCCTTTCGCTAGACATTAAAACCTACACGTTAATTTCATCAAACCAGCCGTTGAAGTCGAGAGCCCGAAAAAAATTCCGAAAGCTCCAGGGTTACAAGAACATGCCCTTCCACTAGAAGGCAAAATAGCAACAAAATTAACTTTAAAGGACGTGCAAGAGATGCGACTGCAGCACCTTAAAGGAGGTAAGGCATCATGTTAAAAAGATTAAAAATAGAGCCACAAAAGACGTCCAAACTAACTTCCGGTGAGTACCATGATTAGGATGGTCTAAATAAGCTTTGTCTTGAGTGTGTATATGATATAAAAAGATCTTGCATTACTTCAGGAACCCTGGGCGTATAAGAACCAGGTCAAGGGCCTAGGAAAAGATAAAGGATGAGCCAATTATGAAATATCCGAAGACAATCCTAGCGGTTACATAATATATATATTGCAGGGAACTAAAGATAGTCACAGCGATAATACAGATGGAGGGGACAAAAAGGGCTAGGGCTCGGATCCAGGTAGCTCCCATATAATGATAAATTACCCCCTACATAGAATAGAAATGGGGAACGACGCGACCTTCATCATTGATCCCGGAAGGAGAGAGATATTCGATATAATAGTACCTATCACAGGTGTGCACAGCGTGCTCACAAACTGACATGTCACTTCGATGACAAAATCAAATCAGAAATTTCTTGTCCAAAAACGTACAAAAAGATCCGAGGGAAACCGACTGGACCCTATATAAGAAATCGCTGATGGAAAACCTTGGAGAGTGTCTGAGAGAAGTTAACATTTTGGAAAATCATCTCCAAACGGCCATAACATAAGCCTTCGAAACCAGGTGTCCGTTAAATGAACAGAAAACCTCGGGGAAAGTATCATGGTATTCATGGTGACTGAGAGATTCGCTTAGATATAGATGGGTTTACATCTCTGGTAATAGACAGAATTTTCCCATTAAAGTGCGAGTCGCTGATCTTCTCATCACCATGAATAAATTATAATACGAGATTGAAACTGACATTTTATAAGCATTAAGTAAAGCTCAGTGTATATTGAGTTAAAAATGGAGATCCAATAAGCAATTTTCCAAGTGGAAAAAGTCCCTTAACTTTCGTGTTTAAGAAAAACATAAAATGTGAAAGAGATCGGCTATAAAAGCTTTTTAAACGTAGGTATCGTCAGATTTATGTTTCTTTTATAAAATCCGTTTTGTGGTTTGCAGACGCAAACGTCCTATTTAAAACGGATTTATTACTTAATCACTAAGTACCTACTCTCAGGTCTCTTATTTTCCGACGCTTTTATGAGCAAATTGTCACTTACTCACTTTGTTTGTTTTCCGCAATAAAATAAACGAAACTGTTATACGTACCCACATAATGACGCACATAAACACCACGTTTGATAGAAGAACTGCCATCGCTGGCACTTGATAAATCCAATCCGAAACGTGCGGTGTCCACGGGCAACTCCTTATTATTTCTCCAGCCTGCAAGGAAACGGAAGCCTCTTTCAAATACATTCTTCCTTTCAAAGGAAACGTGCACGAAATTCAAATTGAAAATGGACCACAAATAAGTAACTTAGGCTCCTCGCGTTTAAATTAGAACGGTAAACCAACAAACAAATAAAGCCAAACTGTTAATTAAATCTTAAATCTTAATCCGCTCAATTTCGTACCTTTCTATCATTTTCCGTTGGTGAAAAGCTTCTCGTAATACCCCAAATTAGTACAAACACCATTGGACATCCTGAAACGTGTAGAGTCCTTAAATTTTAATTGAACAAGTAGATAATCGATAAATTTAAAGCAAAATGTGTTTACCAGTTAATTAAAACATGTTAACATGCGGTAATTTAATGGGCTTATAATTAAGTGAAGGGATTGTTAACAAATATACTCACCCCAACCGATTATAGTGTAAATTGGTAATTTAATATTATCTCCGGTGAAGGTTTTCACAACTAGGATGTGCAAGTATAAACCTGTAATCAACATTTTTCCGGTTTAGTTATATGTAGGTATTAATTAACCGTGTTAAATGCAAGGGGTTGTAACGACAAATTTTTCAATTTTTTGAACTGGAATCCGTTTCGTTAGTTCGAGTGCAAAAAAAGTGGCCATTTGTAATGTTAATGCATTCGTCTGAGATTTATTATATCGCTGCTAACATTTCAGAGTGATTTACGTATCATACTTATAGAGTTTTTAAATAATGCCATTTTTATTCTTACGGTCTTCGGGTTCTTTATCAATTTGATGAGAGAAACTAACAGCGATGGCACTCGCTAAACTTAAGGTTTACTGAGAGGAGCAACCTCAAGAAAAAACTCACTTTCCAACGTTGAAGACAGATCCAGAAAATGCCTTATGGGAAGCACCTCGATACAAGTTGGTTATCTTCGTATACAAAAAACTCATATAGAAAACCTAAACATTAACTAACATAGCTGTGGAAATTAACTAAAACCGTATAGAAAGATACAGCTGTGAAATCTGAAGCGACGAGAACCGGAGAACAAGGTCTCCAAAGTTATCCAGGGCTCACTCAGTACCGAAAAGCAAAGCTGCTCAAAAAGCAACAACAAGAGGAAAAGGAGGGATTCAAGATCTGGATCTAATGAACGAGGGCCGTTTCACCGAGTGCAGCCACTACCGAAAGACCTTACATATAACCTACTTCGATCAAGTTGTATTGGACGGGTTAGACAGGAGAATGCAGCAAGAAACACCTTATCAAGAACAAGTACGATTTTTCGAATCCAAGAACCTTTTCAAACCAGTAACGATAATGGTTTGGATACAAGAACGCGTAGAAGAACTGTGTAAGATGCCTGAGTATCAAAAATCGTGACTATGAAATAATGGCGAGCCATCGACAGGAAAGAGGCAACAAATAGTTGTTCTGATGGAGAACACTTCCTGCGATAAGCTAGGGGAAATCTGTAGACATTGTCCTCGCGTAATCTTCTCCAAAGTAATATTCAAGGTCAAAAGACATCGAAGGTAACAAGAAAGGCGCCATGGATCGGAATATGGAGAGGGGCGTCTTCTACCTGAAACTAGTAATGACCAAGTGAGTACAATGAATAAGGCAGTTCAGATAAACTTGCCCCACTCAAAGACGGCTATTGCAACTTTGAGGCTGTACATGGTACGTTAATCTAGAAACTCTGGTGGTATAAAAACCGATCAAGGGCCCAGTTAAATTACGTTAAGGGAAAAACGTAGGTACTTGCCTTCGAAGCCTGCTGAAGGATTAAGAAACTTTACAAAAAGTATTATGTGGAAGGAGGCGTTAGTGGAAGTTCAACATTCTTGCCTCCATAATCTTCCCTCAGCCGACTTGTTTTTTAGCAATCGATCCTCAACTCATAGTCAAACCATTTCAACAAGAACGCGACTTGGGTCCAGGTCCAGCCGGCCTCAAAACAGAAATAAGTACTCGTAAGGCAGGCACGCCCTATTAATCCACAACTTCAGATCCAATGGCATCTTAAAAGTTCCCCTCCCTAAATTTCTTCTTTTCTACCACTCAAACTGCTCAGTTATAGCCCCAATTAGAGAAAGTATCTCCGTTAGTAGGGGTTCCAATATCACTGCGAAAGCCACCCACTACACCGCGTAAAGTTAAAACGCTTCATTGTCCAAGAAGTCAAAGCGATGCTCAAAAACCGCAGACAGAGCGAATGATGATCGCAGCAAGCTAATCCTCTGGACACACGAGCGCCGGATAGGTACCGACAATGACGCGAAAGGGCTAGGCGGCCCAAATGACAACGAGGCCGAGGAAGAAACTGTAACCGTCCATAAGGGTCTGTAAGAATCCACGTGAAAAATTGCAGAGCCTGCGCCTCCGTAAACCATCGTAGTAGTCACAGACAGACTTTTTAGCTTATTGGTTGAAGCATTCCGCAGCATAATTACCCACCATCGGGAGAACGAAATATTTAAACGATATGGATCCCTTCAGGCCATCATAATGGATAACGTCTAGGTTCACATCTACTGCTATACCTCGGCGCCCATCCACGCCGCCCTACTCATGGGGGTAAAGGTAAACCGAAAGGTAGAAGATCCGTATCCAACATACTCTTACCAAAAAGTTATTTGTATTACACTAAATGTGCACGGATGCAAAATTCATGAGATTCAATGCGAAAACGGCGAAGGAACACTAATGTGGACCGCTGGGCACGCGGGAATCGCAGGTAACCAGGTTGCGGACGAGCTTGCGAGGATGGCAAGCGCAAAACCACTCGTAGGATCAGAACCGCCCTGTGGGATTACATATAACACAGCCAAAAAAGAGATTCAGGCAATACTTCAAGAATATTGTAAACAGAGATGGTCACAGGTCACTGTCGCCTGAAAGATTACACAAGAGGAAGTAACGAAGATTCGTCCCACTAAAACACTGGGCTTTGTTAAAGATACAGGTATTCTGGAAGGGTAGACAATAGCGGGGAGCGCAATAGACCAAAAGGCCGCAGTGCGGAAACCAATTGGGACCAGTCGTAGCAATAATGATAACTGATAACCTACCGGTCAAGAATGGTTTAACAATGAACGCCACTGCGAAAATCGTAAGTCTGGGCATCTATAAAGGAATCGCCGGCAACATTTAGTTCGGGTGCTTAGACAATGTAATCTTTTCAGAGCCGAATAAAGCAATTGGGTAAGAAATTACTAGAGATTTCTACAGCTTGTGAAAGGGGTGGGAGTACAACATACCAATGTTTCGGAAATGTCCAAAAGCTCTCCTGTTGAAAGAAAATTCGACATTACTATCGCAGAAAGCGCCCTACCTTAATTTGGGCGAGTATCTTACACACTGAAGTGAGATTATCATGAGCTGTTCTAGCACGTGAAGATCTAGCAGAGAGAAGCGAAAATCGGCTGTGGGTGGGATTAAAAAGTGCTATAGCTGTAGAGAATCTCGTTCTAGGAACATAGATCTCATCACAGCAGCGATAAGAGATATGAGACCACCCAAAGCTTCCTAGGCGGTTCAAGAAGAAGAGCGTGAACAACAAAATTGAGGATATGGTGAAACGACAGAATAAGACAGAGTCAAGCGGGACGAACGAAATTATGCGACGGAAATGCTGATGGAAAGTGAGAAAAGAAAAGGTTTTGGATCATATAAAAAAGGTAATAGAAGGAGAAGGTCACGGATACCAAGGGGGCTATAAAATCAAAGTATTTGCGAATACAGAGGCAAAAGTAAGAGGAAAAGGAAGAAGTACAAGTAGGTATAGAGAAATTGTGGTGGGAGATGCCTAAGTAACCTCAAGACTTTGGCTAACAATAATGAGGTTGTGATTGGTGTGATGCTGCGCAACGAAGGCATTTCTAGAAACAAAACTACTGAAGAGTTAGTAGACAAAATAATGAAAAGCTGGTACGTGATCTGAGCAAAAAGTTAAAGTTACAATAGTGAGCTTTGTTTTTGAAAAGTTTTAAGTTTTTAAAGGTGGTGTAAGCAGACATTTGCGCTATCGCTATCATCCAAAATTCAAAAACGTTTCTGGCTTACTTTGTACTCATGCTATTAGATTGATTTGGATGGATTAATTCAACTTTTTAAGCGTTTAATCTTCAATAAATTACCTACATAATTGGAATTGACACATTCCAACATTCGCGTTTTGACTTTATTTGCATTTCAGGTTTTTCTACACCTCTGACATTCAAAGTTCAAAAGTTTTATTTAGGTGCTTATTTACGAAAATCTGTTTATCGGTATGAATTGAGTTAATTACATATTTTGTATTTTATTGCGACCCCGCACTGGCACTTGATTGGCCGAATCGATAAAGGAATGACAAAATTTCGAATCCACGTTCCGTGTCGTAAAAATTCCCGATTCGTTCAATTTCAGAAGTATTTTAATAACATCTCTTCCGTGTACGCCATCGATGTATCCGCAACTACATGTTTTTACAAAACAGAAAAACTTACCTTCGACAAACATCCAAAAAAAATTTGTCAGATGAAAATAATGTAGGAGAATTGTAAGAAGAATGCATAATCCCTTATTTGTTTGTAACGACATCTGCAATAAAAATAGCAAATTACAAAATGAACGTTTTTGGCCGTAAAGCTTATCATTTTTATGTGTATTTTGATAAAATCTAAAAGTTTCGGGAAATGATACAAATACAAAAAGCTTTTATGTTGTTAGTATTCAGGAGGGGTGCGTTAACACAATGGGTTGTCTCTCTTCCTCGGGAATTTCTAATAAACATATTGGATTTCTTGATAGAATGTTGTTCAAGTGACATTTACATTTGTGCCTAATGGCGATATCATGTGCTGCTGTCACAAACTTATCGTTTCATTAGAAATGTTATTGATTAGCCACATTGACGAGAAACGTCAAAGAATTACCTACGTTGTGTCACCCACCTTATTTGGTTCGGTTTAAACTTATCCACAATGAGAACAAATATGCCATTTGCATGTCACGGATAAAATAGGAGTAGTTAAGGCGTAAGATTACAACACCGATAAAACGGGTTCGATTCCCGGTCCCGCCGAAATAACTTTGACATCTTTCCCCTACGGAATCCACCCAACCTTCATTAAGGGCGCAGCTATAACACTACCTCCCTGCAAATCTTCCAAATATGAACGGGAACAAATTAAGTGGTTCTATTCGTTCTAAAACACTGTGGCGGCTAGTGCTACCGTTAAAGTGCTCAAGGAGTTCGAGCGTACCAAACAGAAAATGAGATTAGACGATATTTTAGTTCAGTTTCTTATTCGAATTTTTTACTTTATTAAAATGCGGAAGATACTATAAAAGCTACTCCTCTAAAGCCCTAGTTGCACATAAACAATTTCATTAAAGTACATACTTTCTAATCAGTCTCAGTGGCGTATATAAGGGGGGTTTGCCCCCCCCCCCCCCCGAAATAAGTTAACATTCTGCACTAAATTCTAAATCACATGGTCAGACGTAAATTTTCTCATTACCGAATTGGGGATAGTTGACTCGACCTGAGGAACTCTCATCCCCCCCCCCCCACCCCCCGAAAATTATCTATAGCTACGCCCCTGATGAGTCTATCCGATCTTAAAACAAATTCTGCTCATGTGAATCTTTAAAAGATCCTCAAGAGCTCAAAAACAGTTCAGTTGCAATAAGTCCATACTGTTATGTGCGCCCAGTACAACTTTTGCTCAAGAAGACGAGTTAAATACATTTCACTTCTCTGGCTTTAGGCGTTGAATTTGAATTCAATGATTTAGTTAGGTGATTCTAATCAACAATTTAGTTCCAATACCTCCTTACGTTTATGTGATTCTAATACAAATTTTTGGACAGTATAAAGTGCTAAAAATTGTTCAATTGCTTTTATTACAGTTGTAATAAGTCTTAACACAAATTTCGCTGAGTATAGGTGTTAAAAGTCACTCAAAAGCTTGTTACACTGAAACAATATTATTTTATCACCTTCTTGCGTTTATGTGATCCTAATACAAACTTTGCCCTGAATGAACTTTTAAAAACTACTCTAAATCCTGTGTTACACATTAATAATTTAGTTCCAATACCTCTTTGCGTTTATGCGATCTTAATACAAATTATGTTTAGTACGAGGTGTTGAAATCTACTCAATACACAGAAACAATTTAGCTACAGATCTCTCTTGCGTTACACAGCAACAATTTTGCTACATACAGCACCTTCTTGCATTTATGTTATCTTTATACACATTCTGCTCAGGAAAAGTTTTAAAAACCTGTGTTGTACTGAAACAATCGTGTTGCGGCACCTTCTTGAGTTTATGTGACTGATACGAATTCTGCTGAGAACGAAGTACCTACATATTAAAAGGTACTCAAGAGCTAGTATTATACTGTAACTAGGGTACCTCCTTATGCTTATCTTATGAGATTCTAATATAAACTTTAGGTACTCAGTAAAAAGTTAGTTTCAATTCCTCCTTGCGCTTATGCGATCTTAACGGAAATCATGCTCAGAACAAATTGTTAAAAGCCACTCATAGGTTTATATTACAGATCCTTCTTGCGTTTGTGTGATCCGAATACAAGTTTTGTAAGAACTTAACTTCACTTGAAAATAACACCTAAGTTTCAGCGTGTAATCATTGTATATATAAATACAATGCTTATACCCTACTGTCCTATTGTAAGGCTTTACGATTTTCTTTGTTTTGCGATATTAAAAAATAGTTTATCCACAGCCAACCATTCGCTCTTTAAAAAAAAACCAAAAAAAGAACGGTTAAAAGTGGAATAATGGGAAAACTCGGCAGATCTAGAAAAAGGACTCATTTGGGGGCGAAGCGAAGATTAAACAAAAAGACATAGGACTCATAGAAAAAAATTTCACCGTTTCGCCTATAGTACAAGATCAAAATCATAAATAAGTAAGAATCGACCACGAGGAAGAAAGATGTTAAAATTATTTTGGCGGGACAGGGAATCGAACCCGGGTTTTTGGAGTTGTAGTGAAATGTTTGAACTTCTAGACTACCAACCTACCTCGATGAAATTCATTTGTTATTATAGCCTGAAGGGAGGTTATTGAATATTAAATTGTAAGCTTCTGCAAGAGTTTTGATTGAATGTTGAAAGCCAAAAGGAAAAGTCTTGCGAGATGATAATAATAATATTAATGCCCCAAGTCACATTCAGTAACATTCTAATGCAATGATACTAGGGATAGGACAAATTTTACTTATTATCCACTATGTTTTTTAAACCGCCCAAAATCGAAACGTAGATAATATAAAACGTAGTACCTGTCTGTATTTCAAATCTTTATCGTATATTTGTTCAATTAAAAATAAGGTTAGTATCGTTAAATAAATAAGATTTGTAAACAAACACCTGATCGATAAATAATTCTTCGAAGGTTTGATTGATTGCGAGTATTTTTTCAAGTTAAAATTTTTAATTCCGCTTACGTGGACTTTCTAAAGTTCAAACAAAACTGTAAGAAATTTGAAATTGCTTTACGCCCCAATAACGTTTTTTTACTTACCTGCAATGTATACGTTAAGGTCCACATAAAATCGGCCAAAATGTAGGTGCACATTAGGTTCATGTGAATTGTGTTGCGTAGACATTTCAGATCTCTGAAAATATGAAAAGATCATTAATTAACTTGTGCGAAAACTAAGCGGTCATATAAATAAACCAGATTTGTACTAATACTGGACAGATTTAATCTTCCGCTTCACAACGCTCTATGACATTTGTCAACGTAAAGTGAGCGAAGTAGCCAAAGTTTCATCATTATTAATTTACCGAATTAAATCCGATGAAATCTAAATTTATCTTTCCCTTAATTCGAGTAACACACGATACATGACAAAATTAGGTCAAAAAAGGTTGTTATTAGATTATGAAAGCAAGATGTTTTATTAAACATTCATGAAAATCATTATGTATGGGAAGTGGGAACAATAAGGAGTTTCGGCCAAAGTACTATGGAAACGATAACTGTGTAGGAGAGTGTATTAATATCTTATCCACGGCAAATAAATTGTTTTCCCCAATTTTTGTCGTTCTATTGAGTTGGATTAATTTCCTCGTTTTCGCCCACGGGATTTCCCGTAATTATTTAGTTTAACTCGCGGGAAACTATCAAGTTTCATCGCCACATTTGAGGCCATTTTATTTGCGGTACTTTAGATAAATTAAAAATAAATTCAAACATGAAAACTGAACGAATCAATTAACGTCAAACTTAACTAATTAAAATAACGTTATAAAAAGTCATCAGAAGAGTATGGAATGAGGATTACAATACTAATGTACTACAAACTCTACATAGGCGACACGGATGTGACCATCTTTGTGAACGTAATTATGAAACTTTTTTACAATTAAAAATTTAAACCGTGTGCATCTAAAAATACTTATACCTATTCGCTATTCTTCCAATTAGCAAGTATAAAGTTTGACGTAATGTAGAGGCATATACACAATTTTTAAAAATCGAAAAGGTCAACATTTTTGAAATTTACAAACTTTATCCAAAGAGAAATTTCTATTAGGATCACATAAGTGCTAAAAAATACAGTAACTCCTGTGTAATACAAACTTTGGATGAGCTTTCAAAACTTAATTTTGTCCGAATTTGTATTAGGATCGCGTTAACGGAAGGAGGTACCAAAACTAAATTGTTTACGTGTGATACCAACTTGAACAAAGCTTTTGGACATTTATGAGGCAGGTTTCTCGATCTTTAAAACTATAAGTCGAAGTGATCGGGATACGCGAAGAAAAGATAAATTGAGGTAACTCCGTTTCCTGAAAAAAAAGCTCACTGATGTCAGTGATAGTGAGTACGTGAGGTAGCGTTGTTTAATTACTAGTGAAGCTTCCAACATTATTTGGACAGTGGGAAACGATGTCGCCATGTCGGAGAATAGTGATTGTCGCAGATAAGGGAAGGTATCTAGAGCGACTGTACGAAAAAATACTAAGCTTCCGAGTTAAGGAGCATTTCGAAATTGTTTTTTGTAAAGCTGCACGATCACCAAGTCGAGACATTAATTAATATCCAAAATTGTAATAGTTACGAATTCGCTGTTCCGTTTTAGATAAGAAAACCTATAATTTAAACCTTGTTTTCTTCTGACGTTCTCTATCATAATGCCCAAAGTCATCAGTTACCCATAAAGATGTTGTTGATAGCATCCAGAAGCAGAGCTGACATAGAGGTGATGAACCAACAGCCACTTCCGAAGTCGTCGATTACATTTGATGGAGGTGTGCACCATTGTATGGCTAAGTTCAAACAAATGGATGCCCTGGAATCTCATTGAGCAATACCTAAAGAAGAAAACGATGATGATCATATTTCCAAAAGACCTTCAGTTTTAGAAGAAAATGGGTATAGTGTAACGTCCTCTTTTTATTGGGGACGACAATTTAAAATAATTCAAAAAATAGGGGTTCCTTTTTTTAATAACTCGGCTAGCTCTTTGACACTCTCTCTACTCAGGACCTCTGGGGTAAAACACATTTAGTTAAACATAATCTATTCAAAAACATACATAAAATAAAATATTCCTAAACTGAGGCACCTCATGCTATCCAAGTACATAAACAAAGTAACAAACAGAATCTACGATAAATGCGCAATAAATGGTAGATACATAAGACTTAACTCTAACCTTTACGATGTCTTCTTATAGTTCTTAACGCACCTTCTTAAAAACCACGCACCTCGACCTTTAACACCCTGAACTCAAGTGTCCCTCCTACACTCTACTGCCCGCACTTGCGTCACTTAAACTCCCCTTCCGTTCCCGCACATTTCTCACTACTTGCAGTAACACTTGTCACCTATTTCCTACAAACTATATACAGGGTGGGCGGGTACATTACAATAGTTACAGAAGTAAACTTTAGAATTACCACAAACTCGTGGTAAGCTGCAGCAAATAGGTCGGGTAAAGATTGAACAATTACATTGAAGAAAGCGATGAGTGTGGTTCAATCTAATTGATTCAAAAATAGAAAGTAGATGAGTACCAAAGAATACATTATTGCTCCATGAAAAAACAATGGATGAACCGATTAGCTTCCCGAATTTGACGTGACCAATAACAGAACGTTTGCGATGATCTATCAAGTTGAAGATGCGGACACAAAGATCATATATGACATGTATCGTATTTAACACAGAAATGAATAACAAGTTACTCATTACTCATGTGTTCATCCCCGATAAGTACTTATGTCTTAATTTTTGCACTAAGGCGATATCCTATTAGTCTTAACCTCGGAGCACCTACGTATCTAAATGAGACAGCAAGTAGAGAACTCTAGAAAACCAGACTCTTCATCTTCTAAATTGGTTCTACGTCGCCAATTAATGCTATTCGCGAGACTAGGACGCAAAATCGATACCGATAGGGAGTACTCCAAGAAAGTTAAATCTCAGGTCGAAAAGGACATCAAAACCTTTTTTGAATGGCATGAAGATCTGGAGAGTGCGTTATCGAAAGTGGAAGGAGGAAAAATTAAAACCTGTACCCAAATTTACCCAATGTTGCCAGCTTGATTTAGATTTGCTCATCGTATCCCTAAACATGGAGTGCAAAGAGAGCATGCGCCAATCACTACACTACAGCAAGTAAGTACAAGTTTCTAATAGCGATTCGTGGACTTTGTTAAAGGTACAGGAATCCTTGAGAGTAGACAATAGCGGGGGGCACAATAGATCAATACGTGAAGGAACCACCCCTTGATAATTGATAATATGTACTGAAAATGGTGAAGAGAACTAATTATTATTGAAATTGTTTAAAAATACAGTAAATGATGAAATTTCGGATCATATTACTTAATTGACAAGCCAAACCCAAAACACTTGAAATACCTACCTATTTGTAGAGATAAATCATCTGCGCCATACAAATACAGATTTGATAAGGATAATTTTGACTTGTACTTTTTCTGGAAACTTTTCGTTCCAAAAGAGCCTCGTCGCCTTTATCTTATTTACCGACTATATTTTAAATCAACAATATTGCGATTGATAATTAAATTAGATCAGACTATTGACTTTAAAAACTGATAACCTACTTGTCACGTAATGGCGAATACGTTTACATATCCCATTTTTTGGAATTAGCGACAGTCGTGCACAATTTTGGGGCAGTTTTTCCTGCTACTGCGCTAAATCATAATTATTGGTTTTTTAATTTCCTTTCACCATGTAATGTAATGACAAAATTGAGTAAAACACCTTGTACACAACGCAAAAATTACTAAGTATGCATCGAATCGTACCTATTTCTATATGCATTTCAGTCATGCTCAAAATGATTTTATCTAACTTATAACCTTCACTGTATATAATCACACGTACTTCGTATATGCTTGAATTTTAATTTGTAGGTGACTTAATAAGTTAATTCAGTTGGCGAACCTTGAGAGTAATGCAAAAGTAGCATTTAATTACTGTTTAATTATCACCGTTGGAACGAATTCTGACCAGGAAATGTCTTTGAGATGTTATATAATTATTATTCGTATTACCAACTACCTTGTACAAAGTATTTGCAATTATTAATGAGGCACGGGTTTGTTCTATTCGTTCTTTTGTCAAGTGAACATTACTATTATATTACTTTGTTTAATATTCCTTAGAGGAGCAAAGAAATAAGTTGGGAAGAGAACGATGTGCCAATAATTAATGGGAAACAAATTTATTTATAAAAAAATATTTTATTTTGGAGCTCCCGTAGTCCCTACAATAAATTGGAACAAAGCAAATTAATAAGTCGTGTGTAGCGGATCCAAAAATATTACTTTAAAACAGTTGACAGGGGGCCTGTGATGTTTCAACGTGAAAACCAAACAGAAATTGTTTAGTTAGAGGAGGCAAAAACGCTACATTAAAGAATATACCTAATGTTGGGGAGATCGCGATGACCCAACAAAAAATGCGATTGTAAAGCAAATTATTAGCTCTGGGGGGGGGGGGGGGGGGGGACACCACACTAAGCACAATCATGATGGAGGAGCCACTTTGTGCTAACAATAAATTTGGAAATAGACACAGCAGATGTCGTCGTCGTGGCCTTTTACCCTGAATTCCGACTCCGTTGTTGCAAATGGAGCATCCAACTCTGAGAGTTTCGGAACTAGTTGGTCATTCCTCCTCTCCCAACCACAATTCGGCGCCCCACCATTAGGTTCGTCCCCTAACCACAGGTGCCCTTGATGGTACGTCCGGAATGCATGCTCCTTCAGTTGGAGGGAGCGCCATCCCATGAGAGAGTACTCAGGATACCAACTGTCTCAATGGAGTCGGAGCTGGCTAATATCTCAGCTGCACAATTTAACAATAAATTGGAAGGTAAACCAAATTATTTACGCGTGCAACAGGGGCAAAAATACCACATTAAAAGATTAATATGGTGGTTTCAATATATGTCAACACCCAGGCTCTTTCCCGGCTCACTTTTACTCTTTTCTTGTTCATTAAACGGAAGTACTACAGTTTCATTATGATAGTGGTACGGAATTCCACCCACGTAAATGAATCCCGAGAGCCCAAGCAGACGGAAACAAACACTAGGACCGCGAGCAGACGAGTTCCGAAACACTTAAAAATGGAATTCGAAATCGCCGATTTTCGCTTTAAGAACAAGTTCTGGAAGAACGAACCTCGACCCTTGGAGGTAGAGACTCAGAGTGAGGAGAGTCCTGCTTCCAGTACCCAATAAAGTGACAGGAACGCAAAATCTAACGATGCGAACCTTATTAAAGTCGTCAGTCTTATAGTAAGGGATCCCTACAACCAGCAGGCAACAATATTTAAAGAAATTGGAACTCCTTGAATATTTGGTAAAAGCAAATTATTAGCGCTGTATAAATACTTTTCGTTTCGAAAGGAAAATCTTGGGAAGTAGAGGATGGTTTCCTGGTGAGAATGACAATTTGGCAACAAACAAAAATTGCCGGAGTCAATTTCAAGGAGCTCTTTGAACACTTGGTAACAAAACACATTATTAGCGCTGGAAAATGGTGAACTAGTGTTATAACAGAAGTCTACTCTCGCGAAAAAGTGCCAGAGTAGAGCTTATAAAACATATGTCAGAGTATTGTAGTCCTATTTACACGCGACTTTTAACTGTAACCTCGACCCTCTTTGTATTCATTTGAATCTACAATACTCAATCGATCTGACTGTCAATACAATTTATTCCACATAATTGAACAATCGATAAGGTGCAACAGAAATAGTTTGGACATCGAAACTAAACTTACGAGCAAATCGCGCGTTACCTGATCCGATATACACAATAGCGACAGGTAACTCGAGTAAAATGAAAATGTAAGAAATGGTTTTTTAATCAATTGGATTTCCAATGTGCAATCAAGCATCCGACTCGAAGGACCAATATTAGTACGATAATACAAGGAAATTAAATTTGGTGAGGCGTGATACATTTCATTGGAAATGAATAGGTATGCAGCCGAGCATGCAAAGATGAACCCCATAAATATATTCCTTTTCTAGAATTATTTAAAGAACTGTAATGCACGAACATACAAAATTAATGTTTATATTATATAATTATGTACCTATCTATAAAAAAGTATGAGCCTATCAGTATTTATAATACTATTGTTCATCTGGAGCAAATCCATGTAAGGATAACATGAAACATTCAGTTCTGCAATCTAACCAATATGGAATTTTTCGATACCTTTAATATTACATTGAAAGAATTATTGTTATCAGAGAAACATAAAGCGTTATGGAATTCTTGTCATGAAAATATCG
The DNA here is from genome assembly GCA_036250285.1 of Pyrocoelia pectoralis. NCBI lineage: Eukaryota > Metazoa > Arthropoda > Insecta > Coleoptera > Lampyridae > Pyrocoelia > Pyrocoelia pectoralis. The sequence continues at coordinate 51,163,556 of CM070078.1, forward strand.
ATTAACCACTAATTTTTCGATACTTTTAATACCTATTACAGTGAGAGAATATTGGTATCAGGGACACATAAAGAGTTATGGGATTCTTGCGATGAAAATACATCGAGAGAATATTGGTGTGAGGAAACCACTGAACATTGAGGAGGAAACCAAAAACATTACAAATTCATGTGGTAATAAGTACAGGTCGCGCGCGTTAAAGAAAACTAACCGTCGGCGTCGCGTCGCATCCCGAAGTCGAATAGGGTTGCTATCGAGCAAATGCGCCAATGGGCGGTACCTTAGATTATTAGTTCATTTATATTCTAAGGGCGGTACTCAAAATACGTGTATTTAATTTACGCGGGCTAAAATCACCACTGCGCACTTCGGCATGCGACGGTTATTTTCCCTTAACCCGCGCGACCAGTCCCTTTGTGCCAGTCCCTTTAATACTAGATCGAGAGAAAATTGGTACCAGGAGAGCATAAACATAAGCGATTCATGTGATGTGATGAAACTAATAGTACGAACTAGTACGAATCTTTTCGCATTTTCGTACTGCTATCAGGAGAATAAAAAGCGTTAAGAGATTAAATAACTGAGATTGTGTGCGCATCTGCATCAGTTTGAAGGCAATTTTGGGCTCATCTTCTGTCTTTGTTTGTGCTGTGAAGGAAACCGGTATCCTTACAGTTTCTCCAGCCCACAGTTTTGTCGCATTACTCTCTCCATCCATATTCCACAAAAGATTACGGCTGACTGTACACCTGTACCGGATGGGCCAAATTGGACACTTTATTATGGAAAAATCTTTTATCTTAAGAGGTAGAAAAAAAATTTCTAATCGTTTGGCCACTAGATGGGGTTTCTCGAATTTAGTCGATTTCTTTAATCCTCCATAACTTTTTTTTTATTAAAGTAAGTGATTTTGGCAAAATCTTTCTTAGAGCGCTTTTTACGTAGAATCCATTGCGATGGACAATTTTTATATACCTAAGGTGTTTGGTTTTTTGTGTACGACCCTAAACTACATTTTTTCATACGGACCACCCTATATATTTTGGGGTTTTGGAAAAGAGAGTAAAATTTCCTAAATTTTGATGCATCACTTGTTATATTTATCTTAAATATTATTTGCAATATTGCATTTAATATTTATGTATTGTTACTTCAAATTAAAGATATTTGGAGCTAATTAAAATTTCCAGATAACTAAGACATTGTCGTTTTAAATCATGCTGCCGTTTTTTGTTAACCATGAAACCTAAATGAAGACTAGGCGAGTATTTTGGTCTACGAGCGTTACGAAAAAACAGGTTGTTGGGAAAAAGACCTTGCAGAGAATTAACTTATTTATTTTTAAAATTTGTAAAAAATAAATAAGTTAATTCTCTGCAAAGTCTTTTTCCCAACAACCTGTTTTTTCGAAACCTACATGTCTGCAAGGAAAATATTTTAATGCATAAAAATTATATTGCAGACACAACGCTTATTAACATGTTTTCATTAATTATTGTTAGTGGAAATTATTTTTTAGGGATTTCGTAAACGCGTTCCCCGGCCCAAAAATTGAACGAAACATTTTCAACACTTTTCAATTTGGCCAATCATAGTTTCTGCAGGGTCGAAATAAAAAGGGAAAACGCCATTTCCTCCAATGTTATCCGATTTGGTTCTTACATGTTGGCCCGACGCACAAATTGTCGTCATTGTACATAAAATTTAAAATTTCACATTAATTTAATGTATTTTTTTGATAAAAAAAAGTAGAACCTTATCAAGTATTAAATAGCGATAAGAATATTACGACATTCAGCCATAATGTTTTTTTATGAAACGGTGGCAAAAATCGTGATTGGCGATTATAGTGAGAGTGATTGGCACTTTAATTTTGAACAAACAGACAACGATTTAAAATAAGAAGTCATCCAAAAGAGTCATATGCAACCTGTTTCAGTTACGTAATTTGCACCTTAAGCACCTAATTTTCTAATCGTTGCAATCTTATTGGTTATTGATACCGATAACGGGACGGGATGGGCTGTAGGTTATAAAATCGATCTTGTAACCACTTTAAAATTTAGTACAAATCTGATTTTTGTTTAATTGCGTGCGCCAAGAAAGATGTATCATTAGGTGGAAGCTTAGATCTTTGACATTTTATTTAAAGTATGCCAGATCTAACTCTTCCATGTGATGGGACATGTTTAAATCGTCTCTTTTTGAAGCGGTGTCCGGTGTACTTTTGCTCTTTTCGAAAATAAGTGGAGAAGTGGTCTCGTCACTTTATTACTATTAGTGAGATTCAACTCCTCCAACTTATTTTGTAAAGAACGCCACCAACGAACGAACTGTGCCCCAAATTGAAGTGCTTCAATTTTGCTGTACGTTATATATAACTTTGTTTTAAATAAAGCTCTATAAAATCTCGTTATCGACATATTTGTAGAGGTGACGTCAAATAAGATAACCACGCCGATTATTATCGGTAGGTACTTACTTGAATTTCCAAAAAATGAAAACGGCAATTGTCAGTGCAATTAAACTGATTGAATACCCAACGAAGTAAATTGTTGTTGCAATTTCAACACCCGGTGCATGATTATCTAAATATAGCTCTTTGCATCGACTGTAATCGGTGTATTGATCCCATGTACCATTTGGAAAGCACCAACGACTTGCATTTTCTGTAAATAAAAACAAAATTAGTTTCGTATCTACATAAGAAAAACTTTTCCAACTGTAGGTACCTACTAGGTATTAAGGTTATTTATTCAAATTGTTCACTTTTACATAGAAATGAATCATTTATTAGCGAATACGAATACCTACATCTCATAGCATATCATTTTAGAGTTGCACAATATTAGAAGCCATTTTGGATTAGGCCTTTTTTAGGAAGAAGATGGTGGTCATTGCAAGATGGCGGATTTCTTCGATTTTGTAAAATGGTGAACGTTTTCATTTGTGCGACACTTACCTACATACGTAATTTTAAGTCGGAAAATTTTGTTTCCAATTTCCGTTTCAATAGCTTTCCATGAATAAGAAAAAGATAGCGTTTCAAGGTCCAAGCTGCGGTTAGCGTACCTGTTCCGTATTGCAGCAATATGACAAACGCGATTCGTTTATCTAATTTACTAAATACAGGGTGTCCCAGGGAAAACGGTCCACCCTAAAAATCTTTGTAAATAGGTAAGTACATGTTATAGCCAAAAAGGGCGAGACATGTCAATATCATTTACATAAAAGGACAACCAACAAATTACGATGTCGCTTGATATGATATGGTTCGAGAACTTGTTCCAAGCGCATTAAACAATACAAGATTATCTATACCTACTACATTTTTCCCTCTAATTTGTCTAATTTTTCGCTCGAGCAATCGAGAGCAATCAACCTTTATTATGATAGGGGTGGACCGAAATAAATCAACACACGCCTCTTTAGAATACCTATCATTAAATAATTCTTTAGTTTATTTAATTTCGCGTACACAAATCTCATCATAAGAACCAAAGACTGTCTTCATCTTCATTCGTTTTTAGGGATCGTGCACTTTTAAGACAGTATTCATCCCTTTCTTTTTCTTAACTAAATCGTCATGTAGAGAGGATTAACTTTTCTAAACGTTGTTAGAATTAAGTCTTTTTCGCCACGAAAACGATCCGGTAGTAAATAGTTTCTCGGGATTTGGGATTTCTCTCACATATACTACCTTATTACATTTTCTAAACGTTGACTATAAGATGATATGGAGTGTGGGAGAAAATGGAAGTAGTTCCCTTTTTTATTGTAATAAATACTGATGGACGACAGGACAAAAAATAGCGTATTAAAGAAGCGAACGTAACAAAATATATGAAGCGATCGGAATAAATTGCACTTACTTTTTGGGTTAAAAAAAATAAGGGTGTTTGTTACGATTAATTATGAAACGCAGATGAGCAATTTTTTTAACGGGATGTATTAGGTACGCAGATATTTTTAGCTTTTAGGAGATGACGTTAACCTATAGGTAACTAATTTTAAGCCCTACCGTGTGTTTTTCGTCAATATAAGAAGCAGAGAGTAAAATATGACCTATATTTCAAAAATTGAATGCGTTTAATTAGAAGTTAATTTTGATACGATTTCTTTCACGAGCATCGTGTTCTTAAATAAGACGATTAAAAACTTTGTTTTTTCGTATACGTAATACGTCCGTTCATTCATAATTTCTCTTGAGATTAGACTGCTTTTAGTTCTCATTAAGGAGAGAAGGCCGAAGTATTGCCATCGGCTTTGGGAAACGTGGGAGTCCAATTCCATGACCTGATAGCCTCAGAAAATGTTCGATCGACAAAATATGCTCCATAACCTCCTCCGCCTTCACACATCGTCGCCTTAAGCTGCCGAGGTCCAAGGACATTTTTTCATTTATTTTTCCGCTCTCTCTCAACAGATGAGTTTTTGAAAAGAGAGTACGTCCTCGAACTCCTTTATGTCCAGTTACATCGTTCAAATCACAGATTTGTGACAATATGGAAATAATCGGCACAATTTCATATTGAAACCGTTATTTTTACTTCCCAAGTACGAAGCAAATTTTTACATATCTGCGTTTCTGAATGGGGGGCACCCCGCAACAAACAGGGCTTATTTTTAAAATTTTTGAACATAGGGTCTAGTCCAGGCATGCACAAACCGCGGCCCGCCGTTGTTTTTCTGGTGGCCCCCCAATGTACATGCAAATAACATTGAAAATTTTTCCAAACAACAAAGTAAAAAAATCTTTATGTATTTCCTGGAATGCCACAACAATTGACCCAAATATTAAAGAAATTAAGTCGATGCAATGTCATCCATCAAATTAAAATATTTAAGTAGTTTTTTTGTAAAAATTGGCACAAATATAATAAATAAACATTTGTTTGATTTGAAATTAAGACCTTTTCTAATTCCTTCATCGATCATGGAGCTTCTAGCTAGGGACTTTCTTAAAATAAATAATTTTTTTGCGGCCCGCCCCTCAATAATATTTAGTATATGTGGCCCTTGGTCTGAAGAAGTCTGTGCACCCCTGGTCTAGTCTCACATACCGAACCCAATTACAGTAAAAGGTGACATCCGGATCAAAGGAATTCAGAAATGTTCGTTGCTAAACAAGAGAGTAGAGTGGCTTCAAGCGAGATCAGTTAGAGGTTTCAGGAGTAAACCTTGAGACTAAAAAGAGATCTAACCCTCCGGATAATGGCTGTCCGGTAACCTATTCGATAAACGTTTGTGCATACTTCGGCAGGGGGAAGAGTTGACTTTCTATCGCAGCCACGACGAGAGTCCGCTCTCATCCAACCTCTGCACGAACAAAAAACATATGTCACCGTCTGATGTTGAGGCAGCTCAGACTGACGAGGGTGAAAGATCATAGTACTCCGTGCAAACGGCGCAATAGGTGCACAGGAGTGATTTTTAGACTTCGGATAGCGTACCAACAGTTTAGAAAATGTGAGAGCGCCTTTTCCAGCTTCGTATCTCATTACTGATAAGGCTCAGAGAATATCCGATCGTGTTCATCAAATCTAGCACAGATTCTCCCTCAACAAGATTGCGAAAGGTACCTCTTCGAACTCCTTTGTGTACAGTTAAATCAGTCAAACTAGGTTGACGTACTAAGGTTGAACTGACCCATATGGGTTGGTAAAATCGTCAGTCAGTTCAACCCTAGGCCAGACATCAACCCAGCTTGTGCGATTCAAGTTGACACTAAACCGCCGGTTGAAACTCAACTGGGCCTAAGAAGTAGGTGTAGCCCTCCACCCTACGGTTAATGGCCTAATGGGTATCCAGTAACCCGTTCTATTGACATTGGGGAGCTAACCACGGTGTCAGTGCATGGGGTTTCTATTTATCATTAGGTTATGCCTCACTCTATTTACTCAGTTACAATTAAAAGCGAGTTCACACCAATATATGTATGTAGAAATTGTTCGTGGTGGGTGGAACAATAGATTGAGCTCCATGCGGAAAAGGAAAAGGGAGTAGCGAACAAACTTACTACTATAGATGTGTTTCTTTTCTGTTTTGTGGAGCTCTCTGTGAACATTCAATTTGAAGTTGTGGTAACCCACTCTCTTCTACGGTACGAATGAAGGGTCATCGCAAACTTTCCACTTCCCTCACAAGAATCGATATTTCCATGAAAGAGTGTTTTAATTAATTAAATATGTGCTATCAAAGCATTTCAAGTGAAATTAATTGGTAGTTCTCAAAATCAACAGGTATAATGTACCTACCCTTTTAGAGAAGGGTTCTCGATTTATTGAAACTTTCGTTAACGTAGAGCTTACATCGATGATGTATAAAGCGTTTTAGGCCAATCATATTTTAATCAAATTACCGAGCACGTTTTTATCTAGTTTTTAAAAAAAAATCCATAACGCCCCAAGTATTAAGGTAGAAGGTGAGGCGACATTGGGAAAGCTTATAAAAAAGCTTTTAAATTTTTGATCTAATAAAAAGCTCTAACTTCACCACAAGATGGTCGTTGTTATTTATAACCTGTGAAGGTCTTTTGACAACCGTAAAAATTCAATTTGTGTACGTAATTTGTCAAAGTCAACGGAAACGCCACCGTTTTTATTTTAATTACTTGATTTGAACTTAATTTGTCAGCAAAAATTGTATTTATATCGATTTGGCGGCCATCTGCCGAATGCCAAACGTAATTTGGTATTAGATTAAAAGTTTCACTTGACGTTCCACATCATTATTTGATATTGCGTGAATGGAAACGACCAAATTTGGAATAGGTACAAGAAATAGGCTTTAATTTGAATTTGGCGCATTACGATTATTAATGTAGGTATTAGGTCGGGTCACCGACACCAATACCCGCACTACTTCTATATTTTTATAGCGATTGAAGCTACCTTAAGCGGAAAAGATTTACCATCCGTTTAGATGTCGTAGCTCCTGGGGGAGAAATTAAAAGAAGTGAAGGTTTTATCATACCTACTTGTTCCGAATTTTATGACGTTTTAGTGAATGCTACACTCCTACAAGATCATTTCATACGGTCATAAATTTATATATATATATACCTATATATCGACCATTAAACGGCAAGGTAATAAATATGATAAGTACCTAATAGTAGATAGGATATCTTATATTTTTATGGATCTGCTGCATCTTGTCATCGTATTCCTAGAAACAACACCAATTGGATCGAACAGAAATCATGTGCCGAATCCAGCTATTCATGCAGAATTCTAACATTTAGAAAGTGTCGAAAAATTTGATTCCAATGAGCCGATTCGTGCAGTCAAAATTTAGTGTGGTAATAACCACGTGCTTACAGAGGATTCAAGTCGACGAAGAAAGAAAACACAAATTAATTTTTTAATAAAGATAAATATTATAGATATATTTTGCAGAATGAAATGGCCGCAACAATGCAGTTCGCGTGGTTGGTGGAATGGAATGAAAGCGGATTCTTCCCCACCAAACAAGATATTTTACAGTTTATTTACAGTAGTAAGTGAATAGTTGTCGCATTTTGCTTTTTACGCTACTTACAAACAAATGAAAAAATTTAATTGCTATTTTTATATCATAGGACCTATACGTTTAGAAAAAATCATACGCTTTATGGCTTTATAGCACTTTCTTGTAAAGAAAATTCAACAGCATGAAAAGTCTACCGACTAAACATTTGAACTTTAGATATTATAACAACAATTCATCGATTGTCACGTGGGCATGGTAATAAGCCCCAACAATATTGTAAAATAAGCCTTCAAAGTCAGGTAACTTTGCTAGTAGGA